>JANHMN010000009.1:55565244-55604621 GCA_030674055.1 Rhabdomys pumilio | reverse complement strand
TGTGTGTGTGTGTGTGTGTGTGTGTGTGTGTGTGTGTGTGTGTGTGTATTGACAAGGGATTATACTTCAGCCACTATAGCTCAGACTAGATCTGTGGTAATCCTTCTGCCTCAGTCTCCTGAGTGCCAGGGTTATAGATGGTAGAAATCACCAGGCTTTGCTTTAAATTGAGATTTGTATGTATTTATATAATGTCATACATATACATAATCCAAATTAAAATAAATACAAAAATTCTCTGTGTAATTTTTTTAACCAAACAAAAATATATGAAAGTTGTGGCCAAAATTACCTAGACATGAATAGCAGGTATAATCCCAGAGCAGACATTACTCCAGTCACTGTGGTCACTTGTCTGCAGCTTCCCTCCTTTGCATCAACTGAAAGGTCATGCAGGTATATATGAAAACTTCTAGGTAGACACATATTCCACCATTGAGTGGTCTGACCTAAATCTTCACTATGAAAGGAGAAATTCTGTCTTCCTTTTTCTACAGTGAATTCCCATCCGTGGGTCACTTCTAGTGCAGTGACTTCTTTAACCTAACAAAGAAGAGTCTAAAATGAATCAGAGCGTTACTTAGAGAGAATGACCCAGGAACTCCAACACTGAAAAGGAGAATACACACATGGCCCATTTAAATAGGCACTCCGATCCTAGGAACAGCCGGTGACAAATACAAATATTCTTGTCCAGGCACTGCCCTGTCCAGCATGGCTCCAGGAAAGACCCTGACTGAGGTGGAGAAAAAAAATTAAGGAAAAGGTAAACAGATGATAGATAGATAGATAGATAGATGATAGATAGATAGATAGATAGATAGATAGATAGATAGATAGATGGATGGATGGATGGATGGATGGATGGATGGATGGATGGATGGATACACAGACAGGCAGGCAGACAGACACATGTGGATACAGAAAAATTGGGATCAGACTGGCTAAGATCTCTGATGGAGAAACTACAGCACCCTGAGACACTCAGTATGTTTACTAGATAGAATTCAACAGAGAGGTGGGTTATTGCAACTGAACAAGGAAGCTGAGTTTATAATACAGGGCTGGATCAGGAGACAGGTTTAGCTAAACTCAGTAGGACCAGTCTCTGTAGGGGAGTCTCTGAAGGGCATAGATATCAGAGAAGAGACAGAGTGGCCACTTTCTTTACACAGTCAACAGTTATCCTTGGTTCTCCCAGGAAGATTTTGCCACGTCCATCCCTATGTCAAAACCATACATCCATCAAGACTTCATTTGCTCATGGCTTTCTCCACTCCCCACGAGCCACTGCAGATTTATTCATCCAAACCTCTCTTTGGAACTCAATAAGCCACTTTGCAGCCCTGCCCAGATATTTTTGGCTCCTTGGAGTGTGCTAAAGAGAGCGCCTTTAACTGCCATTGATTTCCAACAATCTCTTTAAACACACCCAACCTGCTTGCAGGCATGCATGTTAATCCTCTGTTCTGTATCTGAGTCTCTTGCTCTAGTTCTAAGAAATTGGGACTCACATGAGACCAGAGAAAGGGAAAGGGTGGGTTTAAGAGAAGAAGAGAAAACTTGGTGGGGAGATAGATACCCATAAAACAGCATTCTGGGGATGCACGAGGGCTTATGCTCGCATGGAGTGTGCTGTGTTATGATGCGGGGCCAACAGAACAGCTCATCCTCTGCCATCATTAGAAAAACAGATGGTGGTGGGGTGGGGTGGGGAAGTGAAGGGAGGCAGTGAATCATCCACTGGGCAGGGGGTGATGGGAAGAAGAGGAGGCCAGGGAAAGAGGGAGATAAACAGACAGAGGGCTTAGGGAGCTGGACAGAGATCAAACAGATCCTGAGAGTTCCCTTCTGCTCTTTCTATGCATCATCTCAAGTATGAGGGTGGATGTCAGGGCTTGGGGCTATCTTCAGTGCTTTCCAGAAGGTTACAATACAGAGCTTTCCACACTTGTCCTTTCCCCTGACCTGTACCCCAGCATACCCTCTAGAATGATCTATTATCCAGAACTTCTTATTTAGCTATGTTCTCTTCGAGCATGCCACAAAAAGCAATGCTGTCTTCTCTCTGGTTGCTACCCATGACACACTGCTAACCCCAGACTCTGACCCCAATGGTTCTGTGTGGCTCTTGACTAATGCCTTTGCCATCACCTGGCGACTCAGTAGAATGTATCTTCTTAGGTCTGCCCTATACTCACTGCTTTATAAACTTCACATGGGACCAGTAATCTGTATCTTAACCAGTAACCTGTATCTTAACTGTGGAAGTCTAAGAACCACTCACTATCCCAAACCCTGGGAGGAGACTAGAAAGTTACTAACTGGGCATTCCTACATTGAAGTTTTCTTTGTCCAGAAATAATTATACTCTCCCTCCATCCTACTCGTGTGTGTGTGTGTGTGTGTGTGTGTGTGTGTGTGTGTGTGTGTATTTGCATGTCTGTGTGTGTTATATGTAATACTTGGAAGGCAGAGAAAAGAGGATCTATGTGAGTTCAAGGCCAGCGTGATCTATATTGGAAGCTCTAGGACAGCCAGGGCTACACAGAAAGCCTCTGTCTTATAAAAAATAATAAACCCTTCCCACTTTTCTTTTCATATTTGGATGCAGCAGTCTTGTCCCATATTATTTCATACCTAGTACTTTCATATACATTTATTTACATCCTGACTCAACTTGTGTTTTCCTAAGTGAGTGATTTTTAGTTCAGATCAATTTTATACACCACACAGGTGTATAAAATTTATTTTGCACCACTATGTGAATGGAGGGAGCTTCTGGCATCTAATGGGTAGCTCAGGATGCTGCTAACCTTCCCACAGCCAAATACTGTGAAGTCCCAAGTATCATTTTGATGAGTTTCTACACTATGCTAATACAGATCTTTCAGTGTGTTTCTCAGGCACCTATTCTACTTGGGTTATTTAATACCCAAGTAGAATAATAATACCCTCCCACCACTCCCATATATAAGGTATATAACTACTCTGGTACTTTTTTTTTTAAAGCTGCTTATTATCTTAGGGGAAATGCTGGTTTTCTGGGTTTTTGCACATTGTAGCTAACTTCAAGTTGAAAATGTTGTCTTTTGCATTGCTTTCAAACTAGCTACTTAACATAATAGCTGAAACTCAATTTATTGACTGAAGGAATGAGTCAATTTATTTACTGCTTGTACTATCACTCCCTACAAAAATTCCATGATAACTGTTTAGAAAAAATAATGTTTATTTTGTTGAATCCCTGTTCACTAAAATTTCATTTGGCACAAAGAGAGAACAGAGGAGAGAGAACTGAGGCAGAGAAAGAGAACGACAAGAGTGTGTGTCCCCTCACTCTGTAAAGTAGCAAGTTGAAGTGAGTCTTCATTCCACTCATGAATTTTGTGGTATCAGAAGTTTAAATACATTTAAAACAAATTCCATCCCTCTTCTCTTTTTTTGTCCCTCCCTCTCTCCCTCCTTTACCTTCCTTCTTCCCTCTTCTCTCCCTCCCTCCTTTACCTCCCTCTCTCTCTCCTTCCCCATCTCTGTTCCCTCTCATGTTTTATCCACTTTTCCTTTTCCTTGCACAAAAACCTATTTTTCATGTTTGCCCAAGGTCAGAGTTCTAGGCTCTTTTACATCAGTGGTTCTCAGCCTTCCTAAAGGTGTGATTCATTGTATTGGCCCCCAGCCGTAAAATTATTTATTTCATTGGTACTTCATAACTGTAAACATCTGATATGCATGATATTTCATATGAGATCCATGTAAAGAATTTTTTTTTATATCCCCAAAGGGATTGCAGCCCCCAGGTTGAGAGCTGATGACTTAAATGGAGAACAGCTCTCTAGGAAGTTACCTGCTGCTTTCCCACAGAACTTATTAATATCCTTCATATGGATGGATTAAACTTGACCTATTCTTTGGTTTTGCTTTTGTTGTGATCATGTATCCCTGTAAGTTCATCCCGTTCTTCCTTCAGTCTCCAGAATAGTGTCTGATATTCTCTCTTGAAGTATTTACTGCTTTTTGTAGACTTGTACATTTTTTGTTTGGTTTTGAATGATTAGATGTGGGGTCAGAGACATAGTTCATTGGGTAGGAACCCACCTGGGGCTGGGCATGCAATCACGAGTTAGGAATTCCAGTGTTCCTCTGGAGAGTTGACAGACAGGGACCAAAGAATAATTGGAAGATCATAGGTCTTCTTTTCTGCAGTTGTGAACAACACAATTGTAGACAACAAAGCAACCCTGTCTCACACCAGGGGAAGGAAGTTACTAAAACCATAGACTGTCCTATGACCTTAACATCTATGTCATGGTTTGCACCTGTTCACACTCACATACATGAACAAGTACACACACACACACACACACACACACACACACAAATACACACACACATACTCCATAAGAAAATTAAGTTCAAATTCTGGCTAAAATATTTAGCTATGCACAGGACCTATCTGGCTCTCTTTGAGGTGAAATAAACAATGCTTAGGACTTGTGTAAGCTGCTAAGTGATGCTAATAGTAATACTCTCCAAGGAATAGTACTACAGATAACCAGATAACCATGGTTATCTAACTGTGCTCAATTAGTGTTCTTGGGGGGTATTCTAAAGCCTCTGAGTTGTTTAGAGTCTCAAAACATTGTAACTGGCATATATATATATATATATATATATATATATATATATATATATATATATATTCTTATTCCTGTCCTCATAAACACCTGCTATGATGCTTAGAACATTATTTCATGGTTACCCAGTATGTATAGGCTTCAAGCTGGCTACAAAACTTGGAGTTTGGAGGAGAGTGTCCTGCTCACTTTCACGTTATTTCTTAAAGACACCGACGTAATATTGTTAAATGTTTTTCTGAGGAAGGCAGTAGAGAAACAGAGGAAGAACTTTGATTTGGGAGACTCAAATTGAAAAAAAAAGCCTGAAATAGTTCACTGTGAAACAGTGCAGTGGTAGCAAAGTGCGGGATGGAACAGCTGAGTAAAGGATGAAAGCTCCATCATGGAAGGCTGTGCAAATGCAGAAAGATGCACAGCGTAGGAGGGAGACTGCAGAAGCAAGCTTAATTCTGTCCTTTATTACCCGTTTACTTGGGAAATTTCAGTTACTTCTCAAAACTTTGCTTTATACAGCTTTTACATTGGGCAGATAAAATTTAGGTTTAATAATTGTTAGACTCAAGAGTCAGATTCAGAAGAACAATGGAGATACATCCTTCCAAATGTGAGGTTCTCCTCAGCAGAATCAATCAAGAGAAGCATCAAACCTACTTTGTTTGGGGCATGTTTTATCTGTTAGATAGATAGATCTGGGTCCTCATTACAGCCACCAGACCTTCTCTTACATGGTCTCCTTAAGAGTTGAAGCCCTCTTGCTTCTTCTTGACTTCTAATTTATAAGGTGGGTTTTGTGTAACTATTTGTAGATACTGCCCTTCCTAATCTTAAGTTCAAGACAGCTCTAGTTTTTATTTAATGTTTCTATCCTGGCACTGGTTTACAAGAGAAAACTTGATCTGTGACACTATGAGATGGGAATTGGAACATGATAAAGAATGGTATATGCACTTGCTGTGTGTTTTTAATAAACAGTGGATATATGATAAGGATTCACCAAACTTTATTTGTCACTAACATTGAACGACTTCTGTTATTTAGAGAGATAGTTGTGCTTTTTAATTCTTAACTTAATTCTCCTAAGGTGGTAATACCTGTGTATCAAACCAATATATTTATATGGGAGGAAGCAGGCCAGGATGAAGAAAGTTGGGTCAAAGACTGTTTGAGCCTCCTTGGACCTTAGATTTATTAAGACTCTGGAGTAATATCATCTATCACTTTTATATGCTTAAAAGAATAAGAGACTCTCAGAAGAGTGGAAGAAAGGCCTAATAATATATACCATTTTCAAATGGAAAATGAATTAAATAAAAATATCTATATGTCTACAAGTCTGATTTTTCCACTAAGGAAAGTTCTAGAACAAAATTTTTTCCAACTTCTATATTTATAAGGAACATAATATCCTTGACTGATGTCATATTCCATGAGCAAAGATTGGTTGGAAAGACAAACACAACACTTCAATTTAGCAGGTATGTTGTTTTAGTCCACGGAGTGTACCTCAGCATCACCACTACAAATTTCATGGAAAGGGGAGGCCTGTGCAGTCCAACAGCAAGGTATGTAGTACCTCATCTCCAGACACTTAAGAGGCAGTGGGTACATGTGGGAGCTACTTCAAAGTCATGATTAGGATTACATGGGCATACTGGCTTTAAAGTGAAGACTCCTATCAACAAAAGACCCCAGAGACTCTCCTGCAGGTATTCTTCAGCTCCATGTAGGAATCACAGTGTCAGGCTAGTTCATTCATGGGCAGATTATTTTAAACATCCTATCTCACTCGCATCTTGGGATAAGAGCATAGGTCTTCCAGGAGTTCTCAGACAAGTGAAGAAAATCACTCAAAATAAAACTGAAAACTGTCAGGGTTAGAACTCAGAAACATTGGCAGAAAAATGTTAAGACTACAATACTTATAAGCCAGAAAGGGCTGGATTGGTTGACCATAACAGTCATCTTAAAACAAAAATAACAAAAAAAAAAACCCCAAAACTCTGGTTCTCAGTTGGGGTAGAGAGCAGGATACCTCTATTCTTTAAGCATCCACTGAAGTAAGCTCAGGCAGAGAGCTTGAGACCCCTCTTATGTTATCATTTCCTTGCCTTTGGGATGCTTCCATTCTCTCTTTAGGTCTGGCCCTCAGAATGGTTAGAAAGTAGACAATACATCAAAGGCAACAAGAATGGTATAAAAGTCTAGCTCTGAAGGAAAATCCAAGTAAGTGGATTATCTTTAAGCTTAAACTGAAAAGGAAAACAACTCATGTAATAAATCCTTTCATTGGCTAAATATTTTTTACAGAGAAAAATTAGTAATCACCCCCTATGAGAGCCTAGCAGAACAGGAATAATGGACATGAATACAGAGTGAGCTATGTAATGTGAATCTGTCCAGGAATAACCTGGAAGTGTTAACCTTTATACAAGGTTATAAAAAGAAGTGTTTAAAAGGCATGTTAGTTTTCCCAGAGTTTTAAAGGCCTATATTTCTGCTCTTTCTGACAGGGTGAAATATTGTCTCCTGTCTCCAACACCAAAGAGAGCTTGGTAGTTCAGTTCTCTGTAAATCTAGTACTCCGTGGCTAAATGTAAATATATTTGTAAGATTTTTAAGTAGCTGGTGAGATACTTTTTGTCTGTCACTATCCTAAATGTAGTTTCTATAGGAGCTTATGTAAGAGGGAATTACGAGTGGAAAAACAAGACCCTGGGGACAAATTTAGCATGGCTGCATGACTGAAATATCAGTGGGAAGCGGGTCTGTTTTTACACCTTTAGCAGTGAATACCAACAATGCTTCCATCACTAATTCGATCCATCTGTTGCCCCGTTCCTCAGATTCTTTCTCCTCTGTTGTCTTGGACTTTGCTCTTCTTTCCTTTTATTATTTATATTCCAGATGGTACTCCTGTTAGCTGTGCCTGGTATCTCAGGCTTCTTGATCACTCACAGACACTAGGTAGTGCTTTAACACCACGGGACACATGGGCCAATATGCAGTGCGCCAGGTAGAGAGCAGTGGTGTGAAAACTGAATTTGGATTGCGCTAATTTTTTCCTTGCTTAGGAAGGAAGCAAAAAAAAAAAAAAGATATTATGCTACTGCTACCATGAAGAGGTATAAACTCTGAAATCTGACTAGCAAGCACAAGTTTTGTGGCTGTGTTTTATTTGGGAGAATACCTCCATTCAGACATGAGAAAAGAGAAACCCAGAGGAAGGAGGGAAAGGGGGAGAAACAGGTTAGCCTGTTTGTGATGAATTACAGGCTTTCTCCATTGTGTGGGCTCCTTTGCTAGAAATTTTGCATGCTTAGTTAGACTGCTGTTTTCTAGGATAGTTAGTCTTCCTGTTTTCTAGGATAGGATGAGGTGTGTGTGTGTGTGTGTGTGTGTGTGTGTGTGTGTGTGTGTGTGTGCGCGCGCTTAAGTTCTTATTTTAGCATGAGTAGCTAAAACCTCACCCTCAACGCAGCTGTAAATGTAAAAACACAATGTAGTGATGCCCACATTCCTAAAGGCAGCAAACATGGAGGCTGACTTGGGCCTACCTCTAAGAAACCAAGAAGAGAATTTTCTTTCTAGATCAGTGATACTTAACCTGTAGGTCACGGCCATTCTGGGGGTTACAAATCAGATATTTATAGTACGATTCATAACAGTAGCAAAATTATACTTAAGAAGTAGCAGCAAACACAGTTTTATGGTTGTGGATTATCACAATGTAAGGAGCTGTATTAAAGGGCTGCAGCATTAGGAATGTTAAAAAGTGCTGCCTCAGATGAAGGACTCCAATATGTGCAAGAAATGGGTCGGCAGCAGCTGCAGCTGGGTACTCCTTTGCGTCGCAGGAAGCATCTTTCCTCTTTGAATCAGAGACTGGGGCCAAGATACATCCAGTCACCCTTACCAAACACCGTAGAGAACTTACTCAGATTTAAGGTCCTCTGGTACAATGTGGAAAAATAACAGTAGAACTGGGGGTATGTCAATACTAAGTACCCCACTGTGGTCCAAAATTTCATTTTTGTTCTCCTTGTCTTTGTAGAGAAACCTCTTGAACTGCCCCACCCCTAAGCCTTGCTATCTGTAAGATTTATCCCTGTTCCCATCCTCCAGTAGCATGCTTTTCATCACTAGTAGCATAAATTCCTCTTAGCAAATGCCAAAGGCTTGATAGTATTAAGAGAGCATGTTAGGGACTTAGAAAAAGACTCATGGAATTGCTCCTGATCCTTCAGAGAACACCCTCCTTGGTGTCTGTCTTGATGAGTTCCTCATTATAAAGGGGAAAAATAAATTGCATTTATGATACAAGATTGGGAACTATATTTCAACTTTAGGATAACTACACTGCATGATGAGAAATGTAACATCTCTTATTTCCTCCGTATTTATATGTTGTTATTTAAGTAATAGCCAGCAATTAAAACTCTCTTTGCTATATCTCAGCTGTTCAAAACCAGATCCACTAATCATTCCTTTCTCCAAAGATACATCCTCTGGGCTTAGTTTGAATTTGTTGCTAAGTCTGTTAGGATCTCTGAGAGGAAGGGAATTATAAAACACTCGTTTGGATTGGGAAAGCAGTGTCCTAGAAACTAGTGACAGTCACTACTTTCTGGTTGGAATACTGTAGGTCCTCGCAGCTCTAAATCTAAAGATGTGTTAGACGTGTTAAAATCCAGAGAGGAATTGGAAATTAGCTTAAGCCTGAGCTGTCTTCCAGGCTCACTAGCTGCCAAATTCCAATCCCCTCAAGAGATTTGTTTGTGAGTGTCTCCGCCAGTTTTGTGCAATATCTGAAGCAGTCTGAAAATCTAGGCATGTCTTTGGGCTTGTCCAGAGTCCCATTCGGTTCAGGGCTCAACTTCAGAGTCCCCAGCTGGAATCTCCAAAAATCAAACTCCAAACATTAATGAAGACTAGGTTTTCACTTTGAAACCTAAAACCATTGTTGTTGTTTTTCTCCCTGCTTTAAAAAAAAAAAAAGAGTAAAACATTAAAAGCACAACCTTGCAAATTGTAAAACCTCACTTAGATTAACAACATGCACAAGAGTTTATGCTTGTCTAAAACTCTCCCAGAGCTGCACTCTGCCAGCCTGGTGAGCTTTCTACCAGGCTGTGGTTTGCTTCTTTTGTCCCAGGGCCTCCTGGGTGGGCAACTTTCTCACTTCCTTCATTGTTTTTACAGCAGGGGTTTTCCTTCCTGCAGTCTTTCACTCTGCCTCTTGTCTATTGTACTCTATGCGTTTCTTTCACTGCCCTTCAGTTTTTAAGCCAAGGTTAAAGATTCACACAATGGTTCTCAACCTGTGGGTTTGGGACCAAGCATTTGTATATTAGACATCCTGCATATCAGATATATAACAGTAGCAAAATCACAGTTAGGAAGTAGCAATGAAAATAATTGTAGGGCTTGGGGAGGTGTCACCTCAGCATAAGGAGCTCTATTGTACAGGATTAGGAAGGTTGGGAGGCACTGGATTAGCAAATGTTTGAGTCCTCATCTACCGCGTGTCTATCAACAGAAATGATCTCTTCTTTTTTTCCATCTGCCATAGCTTTTTGCTGCTTCTGAACAATTATTTTGATGTTGGAAACATTAGCAGTAATTACCATTGTATCTATAAATAGCTCAATTCTCTCTTGGTTTTACTGAGATGCTGCTATGTGAAGATCAGTTAATTAAAATGTCTATTAAACCCATTCTGACCAAGATGCGAACAAAGTCGTTGAAAATATTCATGAATCCTGTGAGGGATTGATCATTCCAAAGTTACTATCATGGTAATTGGATATAAGTTTGGTAAAAATAATCATATGTATATTTTTTTCAGAAAATTCATGTTACCGAATTTCTTGCTCATCCTAATAAAATAGATATCTTTATATTGAATTACTTTATTAAATATTTATTATGCTAAGTAAGTCCTTCTGGGAAGCCTGTTCAGCTTCTTATACTTTATTTTAATATATAAATTATTTTAAGTATATAAATTCCACGTAAGTATGCAAGTGTTTATATGTCTCCTCTTTGGACTAATTCAGCAGTGAAGTAAAGACAAAAAAAAAAAAAAAAAGCCACTTCTAAGCTGATCCTGTGTATTTAGAAACTGCAGCAAACATCATTTGTAGTAAGAAGAATACATAGTTCAGATCCTAATTAATAGATTTTAATCTTAGCCTCAACCATATCAGATATACTTATTTCTTACACTTTGACATTTTTAATGTTATAGAAAAAGCATGAACTAAGTTTGAAAGGCTGCTAGTACTTCCTGACTGGTTCTGAAGACTACGAATGCCCAGCCCTCTGACTCCTGACCTCTACCTCTCTCCCTGAGGCTACCCTATTGTGTTTTGGGTTTTTTCTCCTGTTTCTCATTAGTTTAGGTGTTGCTGCCAACTTCTTCCTCTTCCTCTTCCTCTTCCTCTTCCTCTTCCTCTTCCTCATCCTCATCATCACCATCACCATCATCATTGCTACTATTTAGTGAGGTTTCTGAAAGGTGCAGATTTAAAAATGAGTTCAGTTATTCTCACATTTCCAGTTCTAAGCTTGGTATAGCAGATGCTTAGTGATCACTAAGCTATAACTCTTCCCTTAGGAAGAATTGATGCCTGTAGGGGTGAAGAAGAGGCGGCTAGCAGACAGAATGCTACTATTTGGCATATTTCTTTTTTTTTCTTCTAAATTCTTACTTCTGCCTAGAACCATGCAGAAATCTGTTCAAGTTGAGTAACTCTAGAATACATGTTACATGTAGATCAAGCCAAAGGGAAGTTCTTGGCAGGGCTCTAGAAGGGGTCTTAGCAATTACCACTTGCAAGGAGCCTCAAAGGATATGGCAATTTCTCTAGTTGGAGACAAAGCACAAAGCCTACAGGCAGTAGAAGGATATGAGTGTGGAGCACTAGGATATGAAAATGCATTGGATATTCATAGATGTATTAGAATGTTTGCATATGGAGTCTCAGGCACAGCCAAGGAGACAGGGGCCAGGTTAAGTAGGGTCTTGTGATATAGACTTTATTCTGAAAACTAGTAGAATGTCAAACACTTTCTCATCAAAAAATGACAAGATCAAATGCTGAACATTGCTAGATATAAAGCTCATGGGGGAAAAATCAAAGATAACACATGGAATAGCTTAGGAAACTATTTCAAGAGATAGTTGACAAGGCTCAAAATTGGACATCAGAAATACAGACAGAAAGAAGTAATATAATAATAATAATAACTCCCTGTACCATTAATTAGTTAGTACCATTAATCCCTGTAAAGAAAAAGACTTACAAAAGAGAGTGGCTTGAGTTCAGAAAAATTTGAAATAAAAAATCTGAAGCTCAAGAACATAGTGACTTATATTGAGAGATACCGAAAGTGAGGAAGAGAATTGACAGCAGATGAGGATAAGCTCATGCAGAGGAGGATAAGCTCATGCACAGGAGGATGAGCTCATGCACAGGAGGATGAGCTCATGCACAGGAGGATGAGCTCATTCACAGGAGGATGAGCTCATGCAGGGAGAGGATGAGGTCATGCAATCAGAGGATGTGTTCATCCAGGGAGAAGATGAGTTCATGCAGACAGAGGACGAGCTCATGTACAGAAGGATGAGCTCATGCAGACAGAGGATGAGCTCATGCAGGGAACATGAGTGAGGAGAGGAAAGGGAGCAAGTCCAGGGAAGTAAAAATCAAGGTAAAGGAAGAATGTAAGAATCAAAACAAATCAAAGAGATGGATTGTGTTTAGAGAGGTGGTCTTCACAAAAGAAAACAGAAAAGAATAAAATTTGGGGGATCATATATGGTCATATATGGGACTAGTGTTAAATACAGCAGAATAGATAAAAAGTTGATGATAAACAAGAGACCCACAGGTTTATGCTTTTCCTGAAATCTGAGTCTGGTAGAGCAATCGGCAGAGTTCAGGGCAAGCAATAAATTGACAAAGGAAAAAAAAATGAAGAAAAATAGAACAAAACATCACTTCCTGCAACACAAGTGGCAGTGACCCAAGGGAAGAGTGGTGTCCATGGGAAGACTTTCCGTAGGAGGAACTGGAAATATTGTTGGCTTTGAATATGATATGTTTGAGGACATATGGGCCCATAGTAAAGAAAGGTAGGTAGAATGAGTTATTACCACCATTGCCTCTGAGTTAAGTGGGAAAAAATTGAAATAACTACAAGTAAGGTTTGTAGGGTTTCCAATGGGATCCAAGAATTCATGGTATTTCTCTCTGTAGTTTCCTATTTCTGTTCATGGCAAGTTCTTCTGTCTAGTTGCTCAGGACAAAATTCTTAATGCTACTTTAATTTTTTTTTTCTGTTACCAGTCACATCCAATTTATTCAGTAATCCTATTAACTCTGCTATTAAAAATATCCACAAAGTAACCCTTTTGTAGCCTCCCTATTTCTTCCACCACCATCATCACCTCAGTTGGTGAAACACTTCCTGGCTCTTCTCACTCCCACCTCTGCTGCCCAATGGTCTGTTTTAAGTGGTCTCCGGAACATACTGTTAAAACGCAAACAGTTTCATGGCTAGTCTTCTCCATTCCTACTTAAAGTTTGCCTTCTATTAAACATCATGACCAAAACAGCTTGGAGGGGAAACAGGTAGCTTACTTATACTTCCAGGTCATAGTCCTGATTGAGGGAGATCAAAGATGGTACTTAAACAGCAACTAAAGCAGAAACCATAGAGAAATGCTACCTACTGGTTTGTTCTCTGGCTCATGCTTAGGTATCTTTATTATACAGCCTAGGCACACCTGTCTAAGGATGGTGCTGCCCTTAGTGGGCTGGCCCCTCCCTTACCAATCATTGATCAAGACATGGCCATAGGCTGATCTGATGGAGCCAGAACTTCAGTTGAGGGTACCTTCCCAAGAGACTCTAGGTTGTGTCAAGTTAACAATAAAAATCAACCTTCAAATTTCTCAATTCTCCAGAGTAAATCTGGATGTCTTTATGATGACTTGCATTCCCCCTCCAAATATTGTCCCTCTGTCCATTTGATTGAAAGTAACAATTGTCCTCCCTCAGTCTTTCACTACCAACCCTCTACCACATAAAGCTCTTGATTCCTTTACATAGCAACTATTTCTTAATAAATTCCTTGCATTCTCATTGACTATATATTAATGTTTTTTATCTCCCCTATTCCCGTAGAAACTCCAGGGAGTAGATGTTTATATGACTCCACTAGCAAACGTTGAGTTCTTACGGCAGTGATTTGGGGACTGGAATATTATACGCACCCATCATTTTTCAGCTAATTAGTTAAGTAAGAAGTTAAGAGCATCATGGATTGAAGAGAAAAACAGCAGCTGGATAAGGATTAAAAAGTAGCTTGACAATTGTGGAAAACAGAACACATTACTCACACATGAATGGGAAAATTACCGAGAAGCCCACAGCTTTATGACTCATTTAAGACAGCATTCTTTTTTGTTAAGCCTATGGTCAGCATCTTCCTGTGCTGTGAATTTGGGGGTAGACGAAACTGGGACTTTCATTGTCCTTCCCACTCTTGGACAACTCTTTGTGTCCTAGAGAAAGCAGTTCGAGGCTCACGGAACACCTTTCTTTTCCTGGGCTCATAAAGTTATTTAGCTCATTAAGAACTCAAATGTCTTCCCGGCTTGACATACAAAATTCTTTTGACTCTCACATGAGATACCACTCGTGAAAGTGTTTGTAGACACGAAGATACTGCATATATGTATTCATATATATATATATATATATATATATATATATATATATATATATGAATGAATCTCATAGTAGTTACCACCCATGTAGGAAAAGCCTTCTAAGCAATCTCAGGTGGAGAGATATTGCTACCCTTCAGGTGACATATTCTATGGGCTGCTTAGTGGTGGATACCAAGAAAGCCTGGTCTAGGTTTGAAGACATGCGTAGATAGGAGAGAGAAACAGAAGTTCCACATAGCTCTCCTAATTCAGTCTGGTTTCTTTCAGGCCAGCAGCTTTGAACGTACGTTTTGCATCTCTTTGGTCCACCTTTCCATGTGTAGGCACACAATTGAGTGTTAGATCCTTGATTAAGGAGGCTAGCAGCTCAAACCTGAAGCTTCCCAGCTGCCTTTCAGCACCAGCCCAACAGCTAGAGGCTACCTTCCTTTAGCAGCTACCCTTAAGAAGGCCCCAAACTTTAGGGGATTCCTGTGCTTTGCTTTGCCTCCATTTCCCTAAGCAGAGTAATTCGAAGACAAACAGGAATCTCTGAAAGCTCACACAAGCCCAATACAAACGACACATCAATTTTACAAATGTAGACTTTTTGCCTGTCATGTTGCAAAACTCTAGTCTAGTGACCCTGAGTCATTATCTTTCCCCCGTCAGTCCCCTATCACCTCTTCAACTTTATGCTTAATTTTCACTCCTACTTGGGATCAGTCCATGAAGGAGAAAGATTCTAAGGTGTCCAAAGGTCGCTGTGGCTTCTCTCAGGCTTGCTTCCTTTCCACAGCCCCTTTTTAGCCTCCAATATACTTATGCAAGAATAAGTTGCCTGGAGATCTAACCCACAGTTGAGAGGCTGCCTCTGAGACAGCATTTCAAACTAGTGAGGCCAGAGCCAACAGCAGGTTTCTTATAGCAAAGGGCTTAGTGTTTCCTTACATTCGCACATGCACACACAGCTGCGAAGCCGGGGATCCTCATCGAGAGCAGATGTCACTACCAACAGTGCCAGCTACGTGTCGCCCATGGCATTTTCTTCATTTCAACTCCTGGCAACTGTAGTTTTACTTTCTCCCCCCTTCCTCTGCTCCCACCCACCCTATTTCTCCACTCCCTACCTCCCACTACATTTATAAATTCTCTCATGATTCATGCTTGTGCTTTTGTTGTTATTATTATTGTAAACACCATGCTTCCAATGCTGGAATAAAGAAAAGAAAAAATAAACCACAACAACCCCCAAAGAAAACATGTTCTAACCTAAGAATGTACAATGTTTCATGCATAGGACGTATCTCCCCACATCTCTAAGTTTAGCTACCAAAGGCAGGGCTCCAAATTCCAACACACATACCGAAGATTTTTTTCTGCCTTTTATTTTGTATGAACCTCATACCATTTTACAGCAAGCACATTTTTTTTGTCCCTGTCTTCAATGACTAAGATTTGCAGTAGAGCATATACAGCATAATCTTTCTGTAGTAACAAAACTATGTCACCCCTTCAGGAACATTTATTAATTTCTTCATTCAAGATTTTATTTTATGAGTACCCACAATGTGCTTTGATTACCAAAAAGACCTTCAATTTCCCAACACGATATATCCAATAGAGATTTTAGAAAAATCAGATTGCTATCCAGTGGTAGGAATACAATGAGATGAGACAAGTTGTATAGAAACACAGAGAATAAGGCAAAGAATTCACCCAATCAATTGATTAAGGTCTTATAAACAGAATCCATTTGATATGGATCTCAAGGATCCATTCATTGGAACATATGGAAATTCAAAGAGATGACAGGAAATAGCACATAGTCATTTTATGTTAAAATGCTGCATAGCAAGTAATCGACTAATATCCATGTCTTAATAACAAGATCTCATTCTTGCTTCTGCTCCTGGAGGTTGAACAATGTGTCTGTACTCTAGGTCTCCTTTTAAGGGATGAGGAATTAGAACTTCAGAGTCAGCAGTTACCTTTATACTCAGAGATATCCTGGGAAGGAAAGGGGGTGCTGCTAGCACAGTAAAAGTTTTTGTTGAGGGCGGTGTACATCACATACATTCATCTTTCATTGGTCTAAGTAAATCCTATGCTTGGGTCCAAAGATAGGAGAAGGAAGTAGTAGACTTTGTTAACTATGTCGAAGTCACGACAAAGAAAAGGCAAATGGAAACAGCCACAAACTAAAACTCCTCAGCGTTTCTTGTCAAACATGTGGATTATATTCTGTACACACTGTGTCTCATGCTAAGACATTATAGATGTTGACCAGTGAGTTTGAATTCTGAACCTGAAACGTATACCAGGTTGTGATGTAACATTTGTTTTAATCTGGAGTGTAAAATCACAAACTTGACACATCTCATTTGCCCTAGGTACAAAGTGGAGCAGAAAGGAGACAAATGCAATAAACATTCCCATTCAGGGGGAGTAGTGAGACGCACATAAAAGTCATTGATCCATAGCAATTCTGAAATATGTGAAGCGAAAGTTACAAAAGGCCTGTGCTGCAAGAACAGGCACTGCTTCTTTGGTAGTAACTTGTGATTGTTCCCTGGGTGTAGCTTCCAGTGGATGTGGATCATTCTTCATGGTTCTTGGCTCCAGCCTCAGCTGCCTTGGAAGCCCATCCTTTCCTTCTATCCCCTTTGGTCACATAAAGGGAGCATTGATGAATATTCCTTTTGGGAAATCTGAGCAACGTTTGCAATCTGCTTTCTCCTGATGGAACTCAAACGGGTCTAAGTTCTTTTCTAAGGTCTCCATCTAGAACACTTCTTCTTCATCCACACTGAGAGTGATTTTGACACCACGCTTCTCACAAGTTTTATGAACTTGTATATATTTAATTCTGGTCAGATCCATTGCTAAGAGCACAACTCTTAAGTCTTTCGAACACTTGACTATCTCTGAGTGGATTCTGAGCTTACATGGCTTCTTTCAGATGTCATTTTACGTGTAATTTTGGGTGTCATTTCTAAGAGTCGTTTTGTTAGTTGCAAGGATCTCCTTCAGGTTGCTTTTACCTGATTAAGCATTGTGATAACTGGTGGATATGTGGGCCTTTGACTTGCATTTCCCACCCCCTGATCTTGTCTTATCTTAGATGGCCTTTCCAACAAAACATTGCAGTTGGCCATCGATACCTGTGACTTTCACAACCTGGATTCAAGTAGCTGTGAACAGAAAATACTCCACAAAACATTGCATCTGTAATTAGCATGCACAGGCTCTTTTCTTGCCATGATTACCTAAACAATGTCTTATAACAACTACTTATGGAACATTTTATTGGAAATTGTGAATGACTTAAAGGATATGAGAAAATACTTGCAGATGTGCAAATACTATATCATTTTACTGAAAAGAACTAAGTATCTGCAACACTTGTATGCAACAGGCATCCTAATGCCAGCATCCCATAATATTGTAATACAAGCACTGCTGTAATCAATTTTAGCTTTTATCAGCTGAAGCTAAGAAACGACTTTATTTTTTTAGTAGCAATGACTACGGAATTTCTGCGTTTGTTATTTAGTCAGTTTTGCTGGCTATGCAGTGACCTTGTCTGACCTCATTTTTTTATTGTAGTTCTTTATCAAATGAAAGTAATAACCACTCACTAACCCTAGTGATACTTTTCAAAGATCCCTTACTTAAACCAATAGATTTCAGTAAATATTCTGACCTAGGTGGTTAAACACTTAACAATATGATTTATTTCAGATACAAACAACAAGACCAGCAGCAACAATAATAAAAACTATAAGGAATGTTTTGTTTAAATACTTAACAGCTTCCTAAATAAGTAACTTATTTTCTTGTTTCCTAAAACAACTTTACTTTGTGTTGTTGCTCCAACTGAGGTCCAAGCCACATTTCAGTATTTTATTATGACAGCACCCCACTTCTGATACTTTTTTTTTCTTTTAAAGAAATAAAGAATTGGCTTCTCAATCGTGTAATGTTCAGTGTTACTTTAGAGCAGCCACCCATCTACCTTTCTCTTTCATCCTCTCCACATTGTCTCCACGGTTGCCTCTAGACAGGCAAAGAGCAGAGAGGACACTAATTCCCTGAGACCCTGGAATCAAAAATATCACATGATTTATATTTTTTCCCAATAGTCTTAAGCCCACTCTTAGTGTGACAAGAAACATACCGTTATGCATTCAGACGACTGTTGGGTATAAAAGTCTCAGCAAGAGAGGAGCTGATAGGATTTATAATTTACCAAGAGATCATGATAGAAAATTCAGATTGTAGAACACTGTCTTCTCTTTCTTGAACTGATGGAGCAATACAAGGTTCATCCACTAGTTTGCCAATATTTGGTAGCTGGGTACAAGGATGAATGGTGTTGAAGCTAAAGTCAACTGGACTGAAAGAGGAGGTTGATAGATTTCAATACCATAGCCTTATCTGTCATACTGCCTACAGATAACAGTATGGGCAAAAACAAAAAAACGACCAACCAAACAACAACAGACTAATACCCTTCCTGAAAATACAAACAAACAAACAAACAAACAAAACAAGAACACAGCCAAGATGTCCTTAACACAATGCTTGAACCCCTGCTATAGAGGGACAAAACATCCTGGCTCTTACCTATTCAGTTGAAGGTGTGTGCTTTTTGTTGCCATACCTGTTTTGAACATCCACTTAAGCCAGCCTCTAGAGGGTAAGAGGCATAGATAATCTTCTGTAACTTTAGTTAAATCGAATATCAATTTATATAAATGTTAATATTCACATTTTACTAAGTAATGCTCATTTTGGTCAGCTGTGCTTGCCTCTGGTAAATTTCCCTATTCACTGAAGGTGGAATATTGGGGTTCTGGGCTAGAATTAGTGTTTTATTTTTATATTATGTAACCCTGATAGTAAGTGGAATCTGCATTATGCAGACGTGAAAAACCTTGACCAAACATTGATAAAGCGTTTTCCCTAATGTCTTCTCTTTTGCTGTTGGAATGCTTAAGTATAAATTTTCACCTCTGTTTCGCATCCCCAAGTGACCTTGGGGCACGGCCTTTAGTCTCATTTTCCTCATCAGTGGAATATGGATGAGCATATTAATCTGCCTCACCAGGCGATATGAGAACTATTTAAAAAACGAGATTAGATTTAACCAAGGTATTCTAATGTAGGAAATAATAAACTTGCTGATGCATGTCTGAAATGCTATTTGATTTCCAGGAATGATCTTTGTCTTTGGAGACTCCTGTGACCTTGAAGACATTGTAGTTAAAATGTGAGTCCCTACAGCTTTCTTGTGTTGTTCACCCACTCTGATATTATACAGTATACCCACCCTGATAGCAAGACCTGTCCAGACAAACTTGGGACAGAATAGCAAAAGACATAGGTCTTTTTACCTCCGAGACTTACTTCCTATCTTCCTGTATCATCATCATCATCATCATCATCATCATCATCATCATCATCATCATCATTATTTATTTATCCTCCTTGTCCCCCTCCCTCTCCTTTTCCCTCTCCCTCTGCCCCCTCCTCTGTTTACATGGAAGTCAAAGGAACTATTAGCATCATTCTCCACCATTCTCTACCTCATTCCTTTGAGAAAATGATTCTCACTGAACCTGGAACTATATGTCTCAAAGCTACTATAGGCAGGGAACCATTAAAAATGCCACCAAACCCTGACCATCCTCCTGCCTCTGCACCTCACAGAACTAGGACTGTAGGCTCCTGTGGTCATGCCTGGCTTTCTACATGAGTGATAGGGATTTCAACTCAGGTCATCATGCAGCAAGCCTTCTTACCCACTGCACCATCTTCCCTGCCCCTGCTTTTATTGGTTCTTCATGCTTCTTCTTCTTCTTCTTCTTCTTCTTCTTCTTCTTCTTCTTCTTCTTCCTCTTCCTCTTCCTCTTCCTCTTCCTCTTCCTCTTCTTCTTCTTCTTCTTCTTCTTCTTCTTCTTCTTCTTCTTCTTTTTCTTGAGAAAAGTGCTGGGAATGTGAAAGGGATGATAGATCAGTAAATACTTAAATTGATAAATTTACTAAACAACTCATGTTTATATCATGCTCACTCCATGTCTGTCTCTGTCATTCTTTCTCTCTGTCTCTGTCTCTGCCTCTGTCTTTCTGTCTCTCTCTCACACACACATACATGGAGAGAGAGAGAGAGAGAGAGAGAGAGAGAGAGAGAGAGAGAGAGCAAGTTAACATTGTTTCCAATTTTTAAATAAATCTTTAGCTCCACTGGGCTATTCTGAAAAGGATATGTTTCTTCTCATGTCTCCTATTAATATTCATGTTTAAAATATCGATTGTCTTATAGTTCATTTAGTTGCAGGTACCTTTTAGTCTTTGGTCCTGAGTGTGTCCGCTGCTTTCCAGGGGGCGGGGGCATATATAGATACTATGGTGGGAAGATGAGGGGTAAGTGCAGCCTGAAGGTGGGGATGGTGGAAGGAAGAATAGGAGACTAGATAAGCTTCAAAACACTGTGGCTGAACCTCCACTCTCAACAGTAGAGTAAGCAGGCTGTGTAACTGGATATTTCAGACACTTTTGTTGAGACACCTTGTCAGTATCGACGCCATATTCTGTATTGCTGATCTATTGTGCTGTTGCCAAGAAAAGTAGTTGGGTTACACAAACCTTACGTTACAGAATGTAAAGAGACAGGAAGGGTGATATGTTTGTCTAGAAGCCACCCCAGAAGATGGTTGAATGTTCTCTACTTTCACAGACGGAACCATCGGGATTCAGTTTCCAGATTCATTGTGGTAAGAAAGTAACCACAAAGAAAGAGCTGCTGACCCCGAGTTATACAATTATAACAATATTGACTATATTGCATGCTGGTGTACACGATAAGGAATTGTTACCTCTTTTTAAAAAATTCTTATTTTATAAATAAGGAAATTCGGTGGCTGACCATGTAGTGAGCTTTCCAAAGCTACAGAGCTAGTGAACATAGAAGCAGTAAATGAACTCATTCTTATTCTAGTGTAAACTGATTAAAAAGATTAAACCCAGAGAAAGAAGTACATGACATAAACTAAGAAGGAGAATGTTTTAAGACACTGAGAGATGAGTGTGGGGTGCTGACCATCACCTGTTAGGCCACCTCCCTGGACTTTGCAAGCTCTAAGTCCAAGGAGGAGGAGGCGGAGGAGATACGCCAATGAACTCTGCCTAACTGTGCTCAGAGACTCAAAAACATGTAGCAAAACAGATGCAGTTGATCAGTGGATGAGTGGCTAAGACGCACAGATAAGCATCCCGTAGATAAAGAGAATGTAAACAAGACACTTTCACGAAGAATAGGTTCCATATGGGTGAAAGTGAAATGGAATAGACGAACCAATTAGCAGAGAACAGAAGAGCCAGCTGACATCCCAGGATGGCGTGACAGGTTGAGGCTGAGAATCACAAGACTCAGCCACACAAATTGAATTGTCCATAGACACAAGAACTTAAAAACTAGACTGGCCTAAAAGAAACAAGCATGCTGGCGAGAGAACATTCTAGAATAAACACAACCCATCCCTCTTGCTATTCCTCAATTTAATTGGACCTGGATACTCCCAGGGGGTCATAAAGTGGTCCTGTTTAAGTTGTAGAGAAAGCCTGGCAGAGATTGGACTGAACAGAAAGCGTTCTGGGTCCCTCTAGACCCGTGTTTACATGGGAGTGTAACATGTATACAGCTTCTCGCTGTCAGTGTAGACAGGCTTGGCAGCCTGGTTATCCTGTTGAGTCCCATGACTCAGTCCCTGGAGTGTGGCAAGGAGGATTCTTTCTCGCTGGGCTTTCAGTGAGCAAATTGTTTAATAAAAACATATCGTGATTCAAATAGTCAAAATGTTATAAACCTTTATCTCCACCAATCTTCTCCCCAAATCTAAGCACTCAGCTCTTACTGGCAATGTCCCTTCATCACTCTGTGTCGGCTTGCTTTTAGCCATCCCACGTTACAGGCAGTCAGCTCTGTTCTTCTCAGCTCATGCTGTTTGATCTGAACTTCTCCCAGCTCATTCTGCCCCAGTTCTCTCCCAAACACTCTCTGTATTGTCCTCAGATCCACCCTATAAAGTATAGCTTTTGTCATGTTCTGCTCAAAAAGCTCTTCAGTTGTTCCCTATTGCCTTCAGGATATGGACCAAATTCCTCTGGAAAAAGATTTTGATATAGTTCCAAACTTGGATCATTAATTTTGAAGCAGAAAACCACAGATATATCTTTTCTTTCTTTTATTCTTCTTCTTCTTTTTTTTTTTTAATCTCAGATCTTGGCTGATCTTTAGCTTTCCCACTGGGATTATTCTTTTAAATTCTTCACTCAAATCTTACTCATTCTTTAAAGATTAAGTCTAATCCCATATACTACATAAGAGCCGTTTTAAGTAGCCATCTCCCACCTTTGTGAATAACTGAATATCTTATTAGTATTGTTTTCAATTAGCCAGGGAATTCTCTTTATTTTCTTCCAATGACTTTTCTGCTGTCTCTGATGCTTTTCATATCCTGCCTCATTAGAAACAAAAGTCTTCTTAAGACAGTAACTTTGTTATATATAAAATGTACTATGATACCCTATATACAGGAGACACACAAAATGTGTATAAATTAAATGTGTCAAGATTCTAGCTATGAGTCTTATACTTGGCTCGTAATACATGTTTTGACATTCAGCACCTTTTTAAAGTTTAAACTTTATATTTATATTTATATTTGTGATTATGTGTATGTGTACCTGTCTATACATGTATGCTGTGTGCACAGTGTCCACAGAGGCTAGAAGAGGTCATATGATTCCCAAGAATTGGAATTACAAGTTGTTGTAAGGCTCTTGATGTAGGTGCTGGGAACTGACTCCAGTCCACTGTAAGAGCAGGGACTCAACTACTGAGCCATCACTCTAGTCAGATATTCAATAGTTTATAAGATACGTTTCTCATGGATTTATGTGACATTGGTCTTTCCAAGAAAAGAAGGTAGCTAGCCACACTGACGGCTTTGCTGGGGGACTGGACCATATGTGCAATGGGAAAGGCTGAATGAAGGATGTGTGAACACACAGATCACAGTGCTGGAGGTCCTGTGAGCCTGACGGGCCTGGACATCAGCCAGCGATGCTGATGCTGTTCTAAATCACATTCTGTGACAGTTACGATCTTTAAAACTTTAAAATATGTATGATAGCACTATCAACCATATTTGGTTATTGTGAGGATTCGTGAGTATGCATTTCAGAATACATTGTCTATACCTCATAACATTTAAAAACAGAATTTTGCTTGTTGAGAAGACTGTTTTAGAAAGATAGTTTGACCTTTAGGTTTGTTACTGGTGCCTGAAGCTTTTAGAGGAAGTGTGTGTGTGTGTGTGTGTGTGTGTGTGTGTGTGTGTGTGTGTGTGTTATATAAAATCTATATCATAATTATGTGCTAATAATTATACAGAATGTCTCACAGATGTGAGAGGGAATATCTATGTGTTTATCATATGCGTGTGCCATAGATGTATTTGTACATATGAGTACTCATACATACATCATGTATTCATTTACTCATGCTTCTATTGCATATATGCAGAAGAGAGAAAACAAGCTCCGTAAGCTCTAGATCACATGTAGGAGGACTTCGCGAAATCTAGGTAGAGTCCCACTCAACAGGAACATACTGCCCCGACAAGGTCTTCTCACCTACTGTGGTTTCCCTAAACAGCTTTTTCCTTAGGAGTCTCCACTTTTCCCTCTAAACTTCCCTTAGTGGGCTTAACTTCTAGGAAAGAGAGGGAGAGAAAAGGTGGGAGAGACAGAGGTGAAGAAGAAACAGAATGAGAGAGAATGGGAAATTAAAAAAATAAGACACTCAGCAAACAGCAGGAAGGCCAAGAAAAATATTTAATCCAAACAATGAATATTGTCATTTCCTCCCACAGTCTGCATTCCCAGGCATCTTCCACGGGCCGGCTTAGGAAGCCAAGAAATGCTGAGCTGCCTGGCATGTGTGCATGTGTGGTAGGGGGTAGGGATGAGCACGCGTGTTGGAGCTGTGGTGGAACATTCCGGTGGCCAGCTTAGCCTGTGTCTACCTCCCATGAGCTGAAGGCTGTCCAAGGAGCCAGAGGCCAGAGGCAGAGGGAGGAGTAAACTCCAGGGATACATGGAAGCCCAACACTCTTCCAAGACCCTCTAGGGTAACAGGCTGTATTTTCCTTTCTCATATCTGCAGGGTTTCTACTTCTGCCTGAGACCTGATTCTTTTTCTTCCCTTTCCTCACTTTCCACAAGAATGTGAGTTCTCAAACTGAGCATGCATTGAATGTTCCATTCATAGAGGTAGAGGCCTGACAGGGTAGCTGATGGAGACACAGAGAAGAGGGACTGAGAGAGTAGATACCTACTGAGGTGACCAAGGGAAGGCACCAGAAGGACCCATCCCACATAGCATGATGCTCACAGTGGCCTGAAATTCTGTTTTCCTCTGAGTCATTCAGAGGAAGCCTGTTGTCTTTAAGAGTCTACTGTGAGCAAGCCTATACCTAGATGGTTATATTAAGCCATTGTGATAGTCGAATCTTCCTTTCCTCAAATCTCAGGCCACCTTCTAATGGTCTGTTCCATTTAACAGTGAGAAAAACTTCAGGGCATAGGAATTATCTACATCTATACATACCAAACGTCATTTCTCTCAATATAAGGTGATCCAGCCTTGGAGGCTCTTGCCTACCCCAAGGCAGGGATAGATGGGGTGGGCAGAGTTAAAATTGAGGGAAGGGAAGACACAACAGACATGGAGAATTCAATCAGCATATACTTACATCTGGGCCAGGAAATCATCTCATGAGCTCTATCTAGTTCCAAGGAACACAGAGCTGCACCTCTCACCGTAAAGTCCTATCTAAGCCACAGCACTCCTGAAAGCTTTTTGTTCATCTTTCTGTTGAGAGCCATGGTAGTGGCTATAGTTAGTTGGAGGTTGAGGAGGACCCACCTAAAGGCTTCACTTACAGACAAAATATTCTGTGCCTGTTATCTGTCACCAAAGCCATGGGGACACATCCTCGAAGACTCTGAGATCTCCTAGTTCTCTACCTTTATGTCACGTGCAAAACTCACTTTCCTTTAGAACTACTCCTTGGCCCATCTAGACATCCAAATCCCACTCCATGTCTGAAAGCAATCAAAAGGAACAACACAATCTTTCTCCACCCATTACTTGTCTTCCACACGATAACGCTTTTCTCTGATACACCTGACCCTGGGTATCCCATTAATCTAGATTTCTATCTGTTATTCCCTAAAATCTGATTGCACACAAACTGTGTCCTCCTTTCTTAATGCAGACAACATCTCTAAATCCTGTTAAATAAAGGTAGGTACCAAGCAGCAGGCCTCTGGGTGATCTGATGACTTTGTCAAGCAAGTACTTATAGTTGTGATACAGACTGAGTCTGAGCTCAAGATTCCATAAAAATTAATACTGAAACACCTTCACATCATTCTGGTGTCTCCACAGCAGTCCTGGAAGGGTTGTTCCTGCTCATGGTTTCCTTGTTTTCACAACTGGATTGAGACAAATGGCATGCAAGGTCTCCTGACAGTCTTGTTGCATGGAATTTGTCTTCTTTCTTAAAACAGGCAAGGCCTTAACAGCTGTTTGTTCAGGGACTTCCCTGACCCTTCTCTGGCTCATTGAAGTCCTCTGTGTCTCCAGATCAGAAGCACCCACTTTGAACATAGAAGAAACCAGTTCCAGGGGGATCACACAGGCAGGGACACATCCATGTTACTCTACTCTCTATTCATCTTCTCCCGCGTTTTTGGGAATCAACCCAAAATGTCTATCATGCTAAGCAAATGTTCCACTAGTAAGCTCCATGGGAGTGGAGCTCTGTATTCTCTTACACCAGCCCAATGTCTAGTGCAACCTTACCTACCCATCAGATTAAGTCGATGTTAAATGAACATTGACAGATGAATCCCATCTGTCTTCTTCAGAATTACCTTTATGAACTAACAAGTTGGGCAGTTTTGCTTTCTTCTAAATTAAGGTTCTCTTTACCCATTTTGTTCCTAATGTCCCAAGGCACTCGTTCTTACTGGTGAGAGAGGAAACAGTGCTGACTGAGAGGTTACCACTATGATTTTGAGTATTTTCCTAGTTTATAGAACCCAGGGAGGCTTTTCCTCTTCTTCATACACATTTCTGTATACCTGACCATCAATACCTCACAACTCAGATCCTTCTCTTTGTAATGAAGGTGAGTGGGCAGGATACTGTCCAAGCTAGGAGCATCTGTGTTTGTCCCAAAAGTGTTGGTGGCAGAATCTTGAGATTTTGCTTTCTGGGGCCTTGCTTCAGAGAACTCATTCACCAGCCTGTGAGGCCTAGAGTAGTGGTAGGCCCTCTTTTGCCTTTGTGAAACTGAGCTAGTGAGTACTTGCTATGGCTCAAACACAGTCTTAACCATTGTGGCTCAATTTGTTCATCCATCTCTTACAGTAATCCTGTGAGGCATCCAAGCAAGTGTGCTATTGCTTATAGCAAAGTGACTTGTTCAGAATGTAGTAGGGGAATAGAGCAAGGTAGGACTCTGAGCATGTGTCCATCAAGCATTGTATTTGTGCTCTCAGTCTTTAGGCAGGCACCAAAGTCTTTATGCTGTCTCAGTTAGGAGTGCTAGAGCTCTGGGTCCTTTGAAGGAGATGAAATGTTACAGAGAAGAAAACCTGTGATCTTACTTTGCTTGCTTTTCTTCGTCTATTCCAATTTTCTTCCAGCCATGTTTCTCCATGGATATTGACTCCTTATGGCATTTATGAGATGTTTCTCTGATCCTGATATCAGGTAAACATGAACAGATTACACTGATGCTTTCTTCCATTTGCCTTCTTTGTGGGTTTGGTAGATTGGACAAGAAGTTTGAGCTACTACACAGAGCCCACAAAACTATACATGGACCACTGACACATTGTAGACTACAAGACTAGACCCTAAGTCAGGCAAGGTGGCATAGGACTATGATACAACTTATTGGGGTGGCTGAACCAAGTTACAGAATGAGTTCAAATACATCAATGAACACTCAGCAAGGCCATCAGGAAAAAAGGGCAGTGGATATATTTAAGTGGTAGATTGGTTTCCTAACACATGGAAGGCCCCAGATCCATTCCCCAGTCCTAAAAAGGCTAAAGACTAAAATGCCTAGTGCTTTTGTCAGCTTCCCTATGATAGCCAAAAGAATATGTGTTTTCACTATTTTCTTACGATGGCTTCTTGCTCATTGACTGCAGACTTGAGCACTGGCCTTCCAGGTGGTGCTCCTTTAAGCCAAAACTCCATCAGGTTCTTGGTATCTTAGATATTCATGAGTTCAGCAAAAGTGTAGGTGCGAGTTATGAAGACTCTAGAGCTAATAATAGGCACTACCAACCCCCTGGTCTTCCAAGTAAGTCATGTTACCTGTATAACATTAGCATGTGGTTGTGCTAGTCTTTAGAGTCCTCAGGAGCTTTCTTATTAAAATACCAACAGTGCCACTGATTCCAACACATTTCATGAAGACCTGTGATCTAGTTATTCCTACCCCAACTCGGTTGCTGGTTTGCAATCACTAAGATTTTGTGATTTACTGTCTTCTTTCTATTCTGGTTTTCATTTTCTTCCTTGTTTGTCTCCTGAGGAATTTCTCTTCCTTTCTTAAAATCTTAGCTGTGAAACTGAAAGAATGCTTTTAATTTTTTTCTTTAAGTTTTTGATCAGTTACATTTTGTTGCATACTTAAATTTGGCTACCCCTCCACATGTCTCTCATTCTCCTGCCTCTAACCCACATACCTGCCCCTCCATTTTCATTTTAGGTGACTTATACAGAAAGTTTTCAGATTCTATATTTGACTTCTTCCTTGCAGAAGGAAGTATATCAATACTCAAATATGTAGTAGAAATATATAATATATGATATATGATATATAATTAATATATAATATATAATATATAATAAATATATAATATATAATAAATATATAATATATAATATATAATATATAATATATAATATATAATATATAATATATAATATATAATATATAATATATAATATATAATATATAATATATAATATATAATATATAATATATAATATATAATATATAATATATAATATATAATATATAATATATAATATATAATATATAATATATAATATATAATATATAATATATAATATATAATATATAATATATAATATATAATATATAATATATAATATATAATATATAATATATAATATATAATATATAATATATAAATGTCTACATATAAATGATGCGATTCTAATAAAGCAGCAGGTCTACAAAATGTCCTGTCCAAAGAACAATCGTGAAAAAGAGGTTATAAATTATGGTTATAAATTATGCAAATGGAGTTAGTCTCTCACTTGTAAACACGACAAACAAATGTATTTATTTGTGCAGAAAATGCTGTATCTAGAACTGAACTAGAGGCCGGGGACTACTAGAAAGGGTATCTAATACCCTGAGCATTTGGTGGAACTTTCCAAGTGTAAAGTTTTACAATACACATGCATAAAATAATGTCATAGTCAACGCTAAAGCGGGAAGAACTCTGGATTCAGAAAGCTGGATAAGACTTCTCAGAGGAAGATGTACCGAAAAATATCTAAGATATCTATTTTAATAGTACATTTCCATGAGTATTATTACCCCACAGCTGTGACATGCCTAGAAGCTTCTCTCATACCCAGGGGTGAGTGCTGAAAGAGTCAAACAACTTCCTCTCTCCACTGCCTCCAGTGACTACATTGTACATCAACCTCCCTGGATTTAGCACTGGGAAGCCGAGAATACAATGTTTCATTTAATATGATTGAAACAGACCTGTACTTCTGCATGGCAATAGGCATCCTAAGGAAAAGTGGATCCAGCAAGGCTCAAGCCTCAGGGAAACTGTAGTGTTAAGGTTCTTATTTGACATGAACTTTAGGTTACAACTGAGAAACGAAAGAGAGGCAAGGCATGGGAGCCCATGGAAACTTATATGTATGAACCTTTCTTTCTCCCTGTGCTGGGTTTGTTTTACACCAGTGAACACCTCAGGTCCTTCTGGGGAGACATTAAAGGAAGTTAAATTTTCTTTCATTTCTGATGAATAAATTGTTCTGAGAGATCATCTAACCAGTAACAGTAAAACCTACCCTCGGTTCCTAGAATTGCCAGGAACTAGCTTTGAAAGTGAGGTGGTTCACTTGTGTGTGGATGCATGAGCATGTATTTATGTGTGCATGTATGTATGTGGGTACATGTGTACATGTGTGCAATTGTACCTGGAGGCCATCTGTTAATGTTCAATGTCTTCCTCAATCACTCTCCAGGTTTTTTTTTCTTTTAGACATGGTCTCTTATTGAACCAAAACTTCCTTAATTCAAGCAGACTGGCTGACCAGCAGGTTCTAGATCCTTCTGTTTCCCTGTTCTTAGTGCTGTGATTTTGCTATGAATCATCACACCTGGCTTCTTCTATGGGTGCTGGTCTCAAAACTCAGGTCCTTGTGATGGCCCATTAAGCCAATTACTGACTAAGCCACCTCCCCAGGCCACAGTTCATTTTTTAAAGCCCCATTTCATTATTTGTAAAGTGGAAATTTTACAATAAGTAGTCTTTAAGCCTCCATCTAGCTCCTTGAGTTTCCTTTTTCTATGGCTGCTATAAAACAAACATGCAAACCAACACACTTATTCACCTTTTCTTTCAATATGTACCCGACATTGGGGTGCTGGATTATGTTAGTTTTAGGAACTTTATCCTATTTTTTATAATGATCCAACTAGTTCATGTCCTCACATTTGATCTCTATCATTGCCAATATGTGTGACTGATTTATTACCTTATTGATGAGCAAGTAGAGTTCTGCCAATGACCATTCACGAAGGTATCAAGAGCCTCCTTATGCTTCGCCTATGAGATTCTAAAAGAAGATTTGTAATGAAACGCCACATCTACATCCTTTAAAGCTCTTACACAAAAAGCCCAGGCATTAAGGATACAGAAGACACAGCTGAGGTGTCTGTTTGTGCTGTTGGATTTAAAAAAAAAAGACTACTTAAATCTGAATCATTTATAATGAATATATATTCATTGGCACCCACTTCTAGATAATAGAAATTCAAATTTTCATTTAATGGTGAAAGGTAGGACATGAAAGAAGGAAAGAGGGAAAGAGGGTAGCAAAGGTAAGGGAAAGAAGCCAAGCTAAGCTCTCCTTTTATAAGGAACTTTCTGTGGAGATACTAGCATTAATCCATTTGTGAGGACAGATTTCCCAGTTTCCTCTTAAAAGTCTCACATCTAATTTTAATTTTAATAGCAATTGTATTTTAACATGAACTGGGAACACACAAGCATTGGAACCACATATAATAAGGCAAGGTTGAGAACAAAGATGGGCAAGATGTCATCATTATTGAAGAGCCAGAGAATGGGGAAACTTGGTCCACAGACCAGCCTACTATCTGGAGCTTAGTGTGGATGCCTCATTGTAGCTTCTCTAGAAAAAGACATCTTTGGAGTCCTGAGACAAGACTAATCGATATGAACAAATGGATGTGCTCTGATTTCTCATCTGTGTAACAGTAAACTTTGCCCAGAAATGGCATATATAGAGAAAACAGTGCTTGGTATCAGGTCAAACTTTAATGTCTACTTCTGGTTTAAGTCATCCCTGTAATTAAGCAAGAATTTGCACCAAGGATTCCAGAAGGAGAATCCCATCTGGTTGAATTCCCAGCCTTTATATTAGCAAAGTAGAATGGCAGTCTCAACTGACTTCCTAAAACATAGTTGTAGTCTTAGGTCATATTGTAATCTGCTGAAGAAAATAATCTTAGCATTATCTAAGCAATGACTGTGTTGCCAGCTTATCAGTTAAAATTCATGAAACTCCCTTGAGGGTGAGCTCTGTGGCAGGTCTCCTTCTCTACTGTCATCTTTCTTTGCCTTTGATAGTTCTTCCAGTATCCTTTTCTCTGTGGAATCATCTAGCCCTAGACTGTTCTCCTGAGAGGACAGGTGGAGTAGAATCAATCTCCCAAAGGTGTTCCTCTCATCCCTAAATCTGGGTCAAGTTACTTCTCAGCCACACTTTGATGCTAGCCTGTCAAAATGTAAACTACTAACAGTGGCCATCTTCAAGAACTGGAGCTGTGTTTTCACTACCTCAGTATCTCTATAACAGAATCCTGTGTATATAGGTATAGAATCAAGAATGTTCACTGTTTGGCTGAATGACTACAACCACAGACCATAAAAAGAGCCACCATCTCTGTGGCTCATTATGTTGGGGAAGGACCCACAAACAACCAATGTCTTTGGACACAGTGAGAATAACTCAATCTGTTTACAAGAAACTTCTGTAATAGTAGAGTTAATGAAGACTAAATTGAATTTATCTTAGTGTAGCTCCCCAAATCTATACAGATAGAATAGACTGGCATGTGTTCCGAGTGTGCTTTTGTTGATTATTTATCTAATTGTCTCACTTTCTTACAATACAACTACCACCTACCATCAAGAGGCCAGTAAGATAAGCCCTTCTGTAACAACTAAAATGGCTACCATAAAAGGAATGCATCATAAAATGTGCAGCTCAGGCATTGCCTTTGATATAAGAATTTATTTTAGTTATGATCTACAGGCTTGGAACTCTGTCTCAATGTTAGGTAACAAGTGAAAGGCATGTGTGTATGTGTGCGTGTGTATGTGTGTGTGCTATGTGTGTGTTATGTATGTGTTGTGTGTGTGTTTTGTGTTTGTGTACTTGCACATGCATCAGAGAAAGCATATTTAGTAAAGAAATAAATCTGAACACTAAGAAGACTTACTGTTCATATGATGACGTTTTGCTGTGTAAGTAGCTGCCGTTTGTAGATTTGTTTTCTTGTCGGCATGATTAAAATGAGATTGAAAAAGTGACCTCTAAGAAGTGACCTTCAAATTTTTAAAAAGTACACTTGCACAGGACATCTTACGGGATGAATTGTACATTCTAGGTGATGAAAGGTACACAGGACTGAGACTGTCCCAGACACTCTCTCTCTCTCTCTCTCTCTCTCTCTCTCTCTCTCTCTCTCTCTCTCTCTCTCTCTCTCGGTGTAGCCTTAAGAGAGGAATTGTGTACTGGGCCTGACATCTTCAGCTGTTGAGCTGAAAGTTCACTCTATCCAATCTTTGAATGCTTTCAAAGGTTGGATCAATCAGTCATTTTTCCTTTCCCCTCTTTTCCTCTGTAGCTTTGGATTCAAATAGTCTTCTCAGGCACATGTTGCTATAGGAGACTCTGTTTGTTGAGGGTGGAGTGGTTGGTTTTGGCATGTTAGGGGAGGGGCAATTAATTCTAATAGGTATTTATTATATTAAACACTTGAGTTTCCAAAATTTCTCTGTATTTATAGTGCCCCCTTTTTTATAAGTTCCTTCCTCTTTCTAGGACCCTTTAGGAGTAAAAAATAAATACCTTTTAAAAATCAATGCAATAGAAGCCAGTGAGCCCTAGAGAAGATCACCTAGAGAGTTACTGCTTCATTATGGATTCCCTTACGTTCTTGAGATGAGAAGCCAACCATGGTAAAGGTGTTACAAGGAACAATTACCCAGGATTCTTTCCTAAATTCATTCAAAAAGTATAGGCTTGAGCTGGGGGAATGGCTCTGTTTGTCATGTTTTTATTACAAGCATAACAACCTGAGTTTGATCCCAGAATTCCTGTTAAAAACAAACAAACAAACAAACAAACAAACAAACGGCACTCTGTGGCACACACTTCTAATACTACTATTACAGAGGCAGAAACAGACAGATCTCTAAGGCTCTTGCCTTGCATACTTGATAAATTTCATCTGAAAACAACAATGAAAACAAAAACAATAAAAACACAAATGGCACCTGTGGAATGATACCTTAAAGCTGTTCTCTCATCTCCACAAGGATGCATGCGTGCACTGGAACACACATAAATATACATGCATATACAGAGTATAAGCTAATTTTATAAAGGACGGTATCCTCTCCATGCTAAAGGGCATGCTAATACATGCAAAAGTGGAGAGATATGTGAGGTGAGTTTTTATAATTATAACAATCATATTCACAGCTGAGCAAGTTGAGCCAGGTATTTAATCAAGGTTAGAGGAAGAGTATTTAGTACTAGGTGGGTAAGTTATTCTCTAAGCACTCGAAAAAGGAAAAGGAGACTGAAGGATTTTAAAAAACGGATCTGGTCCCCCAAGCCCTAATTTTGTAGTCATTTTTTTGTCCCTGAAAGCGCTTGAGATGACAAAAGTAACTGGTCCAGTGTGAGAGACAAAAGTTCATCTTTGAATCTTTGTCATTTCTCCCAGAGAGCCCTGTGTTGCAAACAGAATTCATTTCCCTTCTGCTCTCAGCTGACATGGCTGTAGAGCTATGTGACAGCTACCCTACAAGTAGCATCTTTACAATGCTTGGCAAATGGGTATACATCTGGGATGAGATGTTCAAATGACCTCAGGACCCCATAGAGGTAGTGCCATGGATGAGCTTGTTCTGACACAGCTCATTTGCTGAACATTATTTCATGGCCATTGCAGAACTGAGTCATCTATTTCATCAAAGCATGATGGACTATGAGATAATCTTCGTATTTGACATTTAAGGAGGGTAGAGGAGAAGTGGTCTTTATGTGTAACTCCAAGGTGGTCTCAGGACACCAAATTTCTGTGGCCCAAAGAGCTTATTTATGAAATGTTTCCTAAGGGTTTACATTTGAGCAAGAGCTGGAGAGGGTAAGCCAGGGACTCGCTGCAAGTAGGCTGGCAGATAGATGCTCCTGGATGCTGTATAGTATATTTTCTTCGAGAGGTAGCTCTTCCTCTTTGAGAAAGCAATATATTGGTCTGCTGAACTGTTTTTTTTTTTTTTAACTGCTTGTTGCTGTTCTTATCATGCTTTTTCTTTTGGGGTGAAACACTCCATTAACTCTGGCCCCTTTCCTATTTTGGTTCCTGTTAACTGATGGTGGTAACAGGAATATAGGGAAATAATTCAGTTCTCTCTGCTCAAATGTTGTGTCTAGCTGCTATGAGTCAGGTAGCTAGCTTTACATGTGGCACATTCTGTGCCAGTCCTGGTATCCTTAACCTGGGATCACTTTCACCTTGGACCGACAACATGTATAGCATCATAGCAGCTGAGGACTTCTAGAGACTCTAAGTGCCAGGCTTTCGAAAACCAAGAGATGGACATCAAAATGAAGAGAAGTAGCATTACATACAAGATATGTAACAAATTATGCCTAACTCTTCCTGACCCTGGCTATGTGATCTGGGAGATTATTGTCATCTATATACATTTCTATTTCCTCACTGATAAAACCAACATTGTCACAAACACTGGCTGTTTTTTTTCTCTTTTTCTTGAAAATTAGCAGAATTAAAATGTAGAAATACAATGTACATACTATAAAGATTTCTTATTACAAGAAAGCTAAAGTATTAGAGCATTCAATGATACAAGCAGACCTCATACAAGTCCAGAAGCAATTGCTTAGTGTGAAATCAGACAGTGCCTTGGACACAAAGGTTTTTTTACTTAAGGCTTTTCAACATTTTGAGAATGTGTTTTGCCTTTTGGGTGCTTCTCTACAATCTCTTGAGTATTCCATGAATTTGGTTGGAGTTGGTTATTGAGGATTTTCTGGGAAGGGGAAGGGGGCCAATGGAGCTACACAGGACACTGACTTTGTCTCTTCACAGCCTTTCCAAGCAGATGGTTGGTGTGACACTATCAATAACCGGGCCTACTGCAACTATGATGGGGGAGACTGCTGCTCTTCCACACTCTCTTCCAAGAAGGTAAATGGAGCACCTGGGATGGGTGGGAAGGCTGAGGCTCCAGAACTAGTGGGGCTTTTGCTAGCTCTCCTTCATGGTGCATCATAACTGGCTCTTACCCAGTCATTAAGAGGGAACTACCAGGAGTAAACACTGGAGTTTCTGAAGTCATTCGGAGATTAAGTGACTAGGAGATTAGGTGATGAGCATGGCTTACTCAATTGTCAACCTAGTTGCCTATTGGGTCAACAGTGACTTTTGTTGCTGTAAGTCTCCTGCCTACTTATTATTGCCCAGACAAAAGATTGTCTTTCTTCCCTTAAAAGACCTAGACAAAAAGACCCAACAAAAAGCTTCCCAGTTATTCCTCATCTTTGCAATTAAATCAAAAGCCCCAATAGTCCTAGATGACAAATACATCATAGGAATGTGTTATTCTCTGGACCAGATCAGTAATACCCCTTTTTTTTGCTGAAATTCTTTGTCCTTGTTATTCTTGGTTTTGTTAGATTCATAGATAGGCCCCCTATGTCTGTAAAATTGAACGAGCTGAATATTTCAATGTTATGAGTAAAAATCCAAGTGATCTGAGGATATTTGAAGCTAATTGGCAAATTCAATGAATTTAATATATACAGATAGTATTTCCTTCCTTTATTTATCTCCATAATAAAGCCATGACCAATTCTATACAAACTGGAATACTATATACATTTTTTCCCTTCCAATCATTCACTGTGTGCCAGGCACTCTGCTCAGCTTTTCATATGAACAAAGTGACTTAATACATAGTAATTAACCACTCATCAAATCACCAACCAATTTGAGCCTCTGTTTCTCTGAAAATTATTCAATCTTGAACTAAGAGAAACAGATCAAACAGTCAGAATACAGGTCAATTACTTTCCATTCTTACTTGTGAAAAAACCTACTCAAGAAGCTTATGTATATACAGGAAGACATGGCCACCTAAGAACAAGTCATTTAACTATCTCAATTTCATCTCTGTAAACCTGGGACTTGGCTTCTAACTGTAGACACTCAAAGGGAATTGCTTATTTGATGCTAACAGTACAAGCAGGACAAAGGCAACGTTTTCTGCACCATCTCTGAAATGGGATAATTACATACAAATGAGATAACAGCCACACACAATGGGAAGAGATATGCACTATCTCACAATCCCAACATATATCCTAGGCTCAAGGATAGCAAATTTTCATGCATATGAAGATGCCACAGATGATCCCATTGTTTCAAGAGCATAGAGAAGTCAGAAACATGAACATTTAGGGATTCTTTGATAATATGTAGCAGCCATTGTTCTGAGTTAAGTCAGTTCTAGTCTTCCTTATAAGGAGAGAGTGCTAACATTCATATTTATATCTATGAGGATTACAGCAACAACAAAAAATCAACTAGACACTGTCAACAATACTAAAAGTTATTCCAGCAATAGCTATAGGTGTAGAGCCAGGTAGAAATGTGTTATGGCGTTCATTTGACTCAACCACACAGATGATCTCTGGAGGGTGATACTGATGTCTTCTCACCTTGTAAATGAAGAAAGAAAGAACTGAAGGATTACCTTGCCTAAAATGACATGGTATATAATATGAGAACCCAGTATTAATTACAGATCTCTGATGCAAACCCCCATTTTCATACTTCTTGTATGTACCAAGTGAGGAAAATTAAAGCCAGCTGAAAATTGTGAAGCTTGGCCCAAAAATGGATGATTTCAACTTTCTGTTTACTCCCCTAGGTCATTCCATTTGCTGCTGACTGTGACTTGGATGAATGCACCTGTCGAGACCCCAAGGCAGAAGAAAACCAGTAGCTCTAGGACCGGAGCCCACCTCCTCTTCCCTGGAGGCAGACTACAAGAGAGGCTCCAATAGCAGGATGCAAAGGGGGAATGAAGAAGACAGGTTCCATGGTGGAAGGAGAGCCTAGAAGAGAGCCTTTAAGAAATGCAAGAGAATGTTTGTAGGTGCCAATTAATGCATTAAGTAGTCCAAGTAGGGAGGGATTGTAGACAAACATTTCTGTAAAAAGACAATTGATTAGAAATGGAAGGAGAAATTGACGGACAGGACCACCCTCCCCCATCTGTACTCTGCTCCATCCTTCTCTCAAGTCAATCTCCTCCCCATTCTGCACGCTGTCAGTTGCTCGGCCCCACCCAACATGTAAACCAATATCAAAATATTAGAAGATAAGCTGCCAGGGACTCTGTCAATACCCAAGTCTGATGGACTGTCATCTTTCAGGGCTCATCTACTCCAGACTGACCCTTTGCCTTTCGTTTGTGTGGTCTCTCTCAAATAATGAGGTTAGCTATTTCTTTATAAGTATTTAAACATAATTATATAAATATATTATATATTATATTTTTTTGCTGTTTACTAAGCTACAGATTATCCATTGTTCCACAAATGCTGCTGTGAAGTTCATGTCCAGAAGGATACTGAAGCTTCGAGGACAGAAAGAAAGGTTCTTTTGCCTTCCTCCCATAAATAGGGATTGGTAGGTCGGATGGGGAGAAGAGAGTCAATGGAATTCTGGATGCTGGCCTGTCAGTTGATCATCATTTTATGACCTGGGAGCTGGGCCTACTGAAAGGAGATAAACTTGGCATGCTAAGAGCAAGAGGCATGGAAAGTTACAAATGAGAACCTATTTGGCAGTAGGTCCAGGAGAGATAGACAATGGTTTCTAAGTATCTACCAAAGGGCCATACAAACTCTTCTCCACTTCTCAGAACTCTCTGTTGGAGTTCATGAAGACCAGGGTCTTTTCCACTTCTCCATGTACCTAGTCCAAGCATAGCTGCCAGCCAGTCAGCCAGCCAGCCAGCCAGCCAGCCAGCCAGCCAGCCAAAACGTTTGTATTAGGGCTCATTCTCTGAAGATCAAACTTACAGGAACTTACACCCTCTTCATACTTGGCCAGTTGGTGTCTCTCCTTGTTGCAAGTTTCAAAGCCTGGCGGTCACTCACAGCCACATCACCAACTGTTGATTTTTCTGAGAAAAGAAAATGCTTTGGAAATTCATTGGGGGAACAGATAAGAGATAAAAGATTGGGGAGCTGGAAGAGCAAAAAGCTGTCAGAGAGGTGAAAAGTCAGAGAGGTGAGAGGTCACAATTAAATGAGGTCTGAGGATAAGAGGATGGAATGAGTGAATAAGCCCCTGTTCCAAGTCTCCAAAAGAGGCCAGAGATCCTTCGAGCAATGAGATAAATCTTTTTTCAAGTGCAAAGCATGAAGATTGTGGCTCAGTAAGCAACATGTGGAGCTAGGGTGACACTCTGTGGGGAGAAAGAAGAATTTCAACTATTTAGGGTCCATGTTGTCTTTACCATTTCTTGTTCAATAGCTGTATGGACTATGCACCAAACAGTCACATTAACGCTTCTCCGTCCATCTAGCTCATACTTTCCCACAGAGTCTGTCCTAGGTATGTTTTCTTATAACAGTTTTTAGATCACACCTCGAAAAAGAGTCAAGACATAGTTTCTTTCTTTTAAGATGGTCTTGTCCTCTTACAAACGCTCTGAGATCTGTCTCCCCCAATTTTTTCCTCCAGTGAAAACTAAGACCAGGCAAAACTTAAAGTCACTTCTGGTAACTCCAAAACCTATCTGTTCTTCCTACTCTTTGCCTTCAAGGCTGAAGCAACTAATCTATAAAATGAGAAAGGGAACACTATTTAACATCATCAGCACACTACCCCTGCTGTATATGAAGAGCAATATTCTGCAGTGACTGTGGATATGGCAATATACATATGGATACATGGAACACGGACAACAAAGCCATTGAGAAAGGGAAAGGCAGTGTTAGTCCTCTATTTCTAGCAATAAGGTAAACTGTGCTTAAATGATGTTTACTGTCTAGGTCACACTAAGTACCCTCTGTCAGGAAAGACAATTCATATTCTGAATTCTGATAAGTTTAATATGGGAAGAACAATAAAAAAAGCTTAAATTCTCTACTAATTATTTCAATTCAAATTTCTGGATCCTGATAAGCTTAATATGAAAAGACCAATAGAAAAGTTTAAATTATCTACTAAATGCACACACACACACACACACACACACACACACACACACACACACACACA
>JANHMN010000009.1:55538293-55565234 GCA_030674055.1 Rhabdomys pumilio | reverse complement strand
ACACACACACACACACACACACACACACACACACACACACACACACAGTTTTCTTGGAGAAGCATTCAAATTCCTGGATGTGTGTCAACTTTTGCCTTAGGCAAATCCTGACAGAGACAGAGACAGAGACAGAGACAGAGACAGAGCAATAGTTATCTTGTGCACAACTGAGTGCAGAGCATCTGTCTCTCCCAAGAGCACTCATGAGCACAGAGTGCCCACCAGAGTGTGTCCATGCAGAACACTTCGATCCTATGCTTCAATTTAAGATATTTTGTTCTTTCTTGGCAACATTCATCCTGCCCTGGGAAGGCAAGAGGACAGTTTCTGAGGTGTGTGAAAGCTCCCCAGGCTGAAGGCCATTTAGCCATAATCAGCTAGAGACAGAGGCAGCCGTCTTGTTTAGACTTTGTCCCTAGGCTCCAGTGTTTGAAGAAACTCAAGTCCCTAATAAAGAAAATGATCAGAGATCCCAAGGACAACTAACATTTGCCCCCAGGTGATTGCATTCAGCTCTTCTTAGACATCCATTATGTCATCCAGGGCCCTCCACAGAGGCTCCTCTGCCTGTTTCTTTATTCCAGAGTCACCTGTTTCTTGTTCCTGGTAGCCAGAGTTTTGAGGTCCACATGGTCCAAAGGTAGCTGATTTCAATAGTTACCATGGCAGCCTTCAATCACAGATACAGAAAAGATGTCAGCAGGGGCAATGAGCAGATTCTGGCAAAGAAGGCAGTGAGTAGAGTCTTCTTGGTCCTTTCCTTTCCTTTCCTTTCCTTTCCTTTCCTTTCCTTTCCTTTCCTTTCCTTTCCTTTCCTTTCCTTTCCTTTCCTTCCTTTCCTTTCCAACATTACAAGGCCTTGGTCTTTGACAGGTCATCTATTCTGTGTGATCACCATTGAGTGTGTCAATTAGCACCCAAGGGGACAGTTTGGTGGAAAACACAGTGAAAGGGGCTGATCTACTGTATTGTAATGTAAAACAGCCACATCCAGTTATTTTATAAGATTAAAACATTCATTAAAAAATCAGCACATAAAATATGAAGTGCGTTTGGTGTCTTATTCTTTGTTTCAATGATTTCATTATTTCAGAGTCACTTTTCATTGGCCTAAACAAGACCCACATTTCCCTTATTGGCTGGCCATTCCCTGCAGTCACTTGAAAACTATTTGTTATATAAATAGGTTATGAAAGAGATATAAACATGGGAATCCACAAGAAGAGATGACATTTACCAAGGTAGAGTGTGCAGCAGTGATGCCAAATGCCTTGTGAGCTGTGAAACGATGCTTAAGAAGAATCATTTACATTTCAGATGCGATAAGCATCGTCTCTGGATACCAAGAGGTGGTGGCATTTGAGTCCATTATCGGACATTAGTGAGGCATCCCGCTTAGCTGAAACTCAGAACTAAATTAATATGTACAGGGTAGTTGGTAAACATAATCTTATTTAATTCTCAGGGGATGGGGAGTCTGAAAATCACGTATTCTCACTTCACAGATGAGAACACCAACCACCAGTCTGGAGAAGAAAGTTCTCCAAAATGACATGACAAAACTAGCTTCAAGCCTGGCTTGTGGGATACTGAGGTGTAGAAAGATAAAATAAGTAGTGTGAGCAATAAGAAAGGAGAATGTCATGGAGAATGGACAGAGTCAGAGGTGATGGACAGAGTCAGAAGTGATGGACAGAGTCAGAGATGATGCCACCACCTCCTGTGATGCTATCGTCTCTGAGGGAAAAAATGAGCCAAAAGAGCAAGTTTGGGAGCAAGAATATTAATTTGCTCTTTTTATGAACTTTGCTTGATGACTAGGTGAATAATTAGTTAGAAGTGTCACAGAAAGCCAGAAGTTAGCACCCTGTAGGAGGCCTCTGCACCTGGGACCAAGAGGCTAAATTCTCTGGTCATGCCAGACACAATTGGGAAGGCCAGATGGATTACTCGTATCACCTTCCAGAAACTTGGGAAGACAAGAAGAAAAGGTGGCTGGAAACATAACCTTGGACTTTGGAAAAGAGGTTTGTGGTTGGAAGTAAGCATTGTATAATAAAAGGAATGATTCCTTGGCATTTTCTGCAATAACTTTCAAAGTGCCTTTCTGTGATTTCTGGCTATCTGTGGATGAGGGGGTGCTCAGTTTTGCTTTTGCTGTTCTACAAGTGAGGAAACTGAGTGATGGACAGACTATTAGAAATTGGGAGTATGTGTAGTAAGCCTCAGGTTACACAAGATTCCAGATTTTGTTTGTTTTGGGTTTTTTTGTTTTGTTCTTTGCTCTTAAATGTAATGTGTTTTCCGTTAATACTATATGTAACCCAAGAGTGAGCCCAGACCCTACTGCAATGAGAAAGGTCACAGCTTTTCATCTGTTTGTGTTTGAAGGAGCACACGCATTTCCCTATAGTTTTCTTAGTCTTTTTTTTCTCTCCTCTTGCTCCTCATGTTAAATGGTAGGGAATCCTCCTTGAGCCCTGGACCCTCTCATATGCCAGGCCCTGAGTATAAGCAGATGCCCTTGAACATGCCAATTAGGACAGCTGGACAGAAACATCTGGCAAGCTTGCATTCTTCTTAATAGCATTCCACAGGGAAAGTCTGGTTTTCATTGATTGACAAATTGAAATGACATGATTAGTCATCCTTAAGCTGAGAGCCCTGAGCTAAGACACCTGCACTTCCATTCAGGCCATGCAGGTGATGAGAAGCTTTGAGGGTAAAAGAAACAGTGAGCAGTATGTTTTACACTTCCAAATTGCTCCAGTGAGTCTCTAGATCTTGTGCTGAATATCTCTCTGTCTCTGTCTCTCTCTGTCTCTGTCTGTCTGTCTCTGTGTGTGTGTGCGTGTGCGTGTGCGTGTGCGTGTGCGTGTGTGTGTGTGTGTGTGTACGCACACATGTGTCTTCATATATGTGAGGGCATGTCCACATGTTGGTATACATATATGTATGTACATGTGAAAGTCAGAGGACAGCCTTGGATATTGTTCACCAAGCACTCTCCATCTTTTTCTTTTGAGACAGGGTTTCTCACTGGCCTGGAACTTGTTAGGTTAGGCTTTCTGGCAGTGAGTCCCAGGGATCCATTTATTCCCATTTCCCCACTTCTGGAATACAAATGACCACCTCTATTCTCGTGGGATGGATCTCAGGCCTCTGTGCTTGCAATGGAAACATTGTACAGACTGAGATTTCTTCTCCACCCCTGAATCATGTTTGTTTTTAAATCATTTCATTTGATTTTTTACCTTTTTGTTTGAGAGATAGAGACACAGAGAGACACACAGAAAGAGACTAGGGGAAACAGAGAGAGGGGAGGAAGAGCACCAGGTTAGGTGGGGAGGGATGAGGGGAGCATCTGGGAGCAGTTGGAGGCAGTGAAAGAATGTGATCACGATAACTCTATGAAAAAATTAAAGAATACCACTGACTCCCACTCTTTGATATTTTTAAAAGGGTTATGAATTCATAATGATCTGTGCCAGTAAACTTTCTGTATGTTTCTTGTATATTTCTCCTGCACGGGGACAAGCTTGACTTAAAGAACAGATGTTTATTCTCAAGTCTTGTTAAATTTACTTTTTTCTGATCAGAATCCAGGCTGGTGGTCAGTGCACTGATCCGCCCCATTCACTTTCTTAGTGATGACCATTTTGCTTTTGTTTTTGTTTTTGTTTTTGTTTGTTTTTCTGATCCTGTTACTCCATCTTTAGGTAACATTGCTACTTGTGAGTAAGAGCTGGTGTGACAATGGTGAAGTACATTCTTGAAGAAAAAAAAAATCTACCAGTCTAAGCTGTGTGATGTTTCCAATGAATATTTAAAAACTTCTAAGCTCTGCAAGACGGTTCTGAGGAACTGCAATTTGCTAATGTTTTTACAATCAAATTTTCCTCTAAGGATAATTTAATATAGTCAAGCTTCCTCTTCTTTGTCCTTGACTACATAAAAGTCATTTGTTTGAATACAAATAAAATCATATAAAGAAAGAGTGTTGACATTATAATGACTACCCATCATGCATCAACTTGCCTTTGCTCTCTACTAGGTAGCCTGTTATCTAAACACTACTGCCTTTAAATGTTTATAAACATTCAAGTAACATGTTTACATCTCACAGAAACTCTCAAAATTACAAAATGCCCTGATGTTACAATTTATAGACAGCTGCGTGCTCTCTAAAGGACGAGTCGAATTGTTAGGACACAAATAGCTTCTGAGTATTGACTCCGTCTGTGATCAATAATAGCCATGCAAAACATCCAAGCGCTTTTCACTCAGAAACACTGTTCCTATCTTTTTCCCTTTGAGAGTCTGTTTTAGGGAATCCAGGGACAAGAATGATTTTCTTATGTCCCAGAGGCTGATCTTCAAGGACAGAAAGCCAGGCAAACAGTCATTTGAGTTCTGGCTGCAACACTCACTAGATAAACATCTAGTTACTGACTCTTTCTGAGCATCAGTCTCCTCATTGCCCAATACTTTCAGTGCCAGGCAGGCAGGCATTAAGGAGTGTGTGCTGGTGATGACAAAGTTGGAATGTTGAGAAGCTCGAGAAACTGGCTCTATGTGGATTCTAAAGACCTTCAAATTTCCAAGCAACCAAACTGTGAGTCTGACATTAGAGGACTTCTGGGAACTATGGCCTCACTAGTTATATGCTTAGGAGACTGAGGGCATATGGTGACTCCTGAGTAGTTGGGCCAGGAGATGTTGTAGCCCACTGATCCAGGAAGAAGAAAATTGGATTTGCAGAGTAATCGTGGTAAAGCTCAGGACTCAAAAAAAGAAATAGGCTTAGGGGAAATTCTTAGGAGTTGGAAAACCATGTTTGTAAATGCGATTGGCACCTGCCTAGACAATTTCATTAGTTGTACAAAATGCTGGTTATTTTCTTCAAAAAGTAAGTGATTGAATCACTGAATGTATCTGTTTTATAGAATAGCCCTGCCCAATATAGACTCTTACAATGTTCTATATTTAAATTATTCAATACATTAGCCATTACACATATCCTTCTATGTAGTGTATAAAATATGACTAATGAGACAGAAGAAATTAATCTTGTATATTGCTTTATTCTAAGTATTTAAATATGAACAGCTAAACATGTAACTAGTGGATACCTTGCTGGAATATACAGTTGTAGAATGTTATAAATATCATTCCATTTGCTTTTTAAATATATTCTGGGTATGCTGTTTTGCTTTATTTTTTGACAATACTTGTCTTAGTTAGGGTAGTATTGCTATGATAAAGCATCATGACCAAAAGCAGGCTCATTTGGCTTACATTTCCACATCATAGTCTCTTACCTATGTCAGGACAGGATTTCAAGTAGGGCTGCAACACAGAGGCAGGAGCTGATACAGTGGGCATTGAAGAGAGCTGCTTATTGGCTTGTCCTTGGTTGCTCAGTCTGCTTTCTTATAAAGTCCAGAACAACCAGCCCATGGGTGGCACTACCTACAATGAGCTGGGCCTTCCCAGTCAATATTAATATTTTTTAAAAATGCCTATTAGTCTTGTCTACAACCTGATCTTATGCAAGTAGTTTTAAAATTGAGGTTGCTGTCTCTCAGATGACTCTAGCCTGTGTCCAGTTGACATGAACCTATCCAGCACAATTGACCCCTTGTCAAATTGATACACAAACACATCACTGTTAAGCCACAACCTTGCTTTTCCCATTCACCTTCAAGGTCTTACATTAAAACCATAACTTTAAAAGTCCCACGGTCTTTTCAAATTCAAATACATAGAAAGTTCAATCTCTTTAAAGTAGCCAGTCTCTTGAAATGAAATGTCTCTCAACTGTGGGTTCCTATAAAATCAAAAAATAAATTAAATGCTTTTTTAATTCAAGAGGGAAGAACTAGGGCACAGTCACAATAAAATCAAAGCAAAACCGAACTCCAAATTGTAAACAACTCAGTGTTTAATGTCTGGGATTCACTCATGATCTGAGAGCTCTCATCATATCAATCAAGCTCCTAGGGCCTTCAACTCTCAGTGGCTTTTCTAGGCAAAATTCCATAGTCTTTCTACAATCCTCCCCAAAACAACATGATTAGGTCTGTCACAGCAATACCCCACTATCCTGGCACCAACTTGTCTTAGTTAGGGTTACTATTGCTATGATGAAACACCATGAGCAAACACACGTTTCAGAAGAAAGATTTATTTGGCTTACATTTCCAGATCATGGTCTATTTCTGAAGTCAGGACAGAAACTCAAGCAGGAATGGAACCTCAAGGCAGGAGCTAATACAGAAACTATGGAGAGATTTTGCTTACTGTTTATCACCCCCATGGTATGCTCAATGTGCTTCTTATAGAACCCAGGACCACCAACCAGCCTCAAGATGGCACCACAAAAAATGGGCTGAGTTGTCTCCCATAGCTCACTAATTAAGAAAATACCCTACTGGCTTATCTACAGCTTGATCTTATGGAAGTACTTTTTAAATTGAGGTTCCCTTCGTTCAGATAGCTTTAGAATCTGCCAAGTTGATGTAAAAGTATCCAACACAGCTCTAGTAATTGAAACCAACACCTCATATCTGTTAGAGAAATACTCTGTCATTGAGTTACATCTTGGGTCCTGAGCATAAGATTTTAAATTTTATATACACACACACATATATATACACATATACACACACACATATACATATACATCATATACATATACACCATATACATATACAGCATATACATATACATACACATACACACATATATGTATATGTGCATATGCGTGTACGTGTACGTGTATATGTATATAATGTTATAGTGTTATTGTTTGGGAGGAAATATAGTAAATCAACTACAACACATCTCCAACAATAAACTAAAAAGCAAAAACAGGGTTGTCCTAAGCTCTCCTTTCCATAACACCTTTATAATGTTTACTAGATGAGGGGACAGGGACATCAGAGGAAGTATGAGAACACTTGACATTAATAAGGCATGAGAACTACTCAGACAGTTATAGATAGACCAAGATTTCCCACCAAGCATTTGGCAGAGCCACAATTGGACTCAGTTGTCTGTTTCTATAGTCTGTATATCAATCAACCCTACTATTCTAGAACTTTCCATTTCCTTAAAAACCACACCCACAAAGCAGTGTTTAGTTTCATGGGGTCTCACACCTGAAAGCAATCTCAAAGACCGACCTCTCTACTATGGCCTTCCATTCAGAGAGTTTGTTTCACTGCCTTGATCTAGTGTCATGACACTCATTGTCTTGCAATGCTCTGTATTTTACATTAGAGTCTTCTCTGGCTTAAGAGAATCAACGCATATGATGTTGCTGAGGATATCATTGTTAGATTCAGTGTGCTTTGTTGAATGCCCATAATGTGTTGGGTGCTAGGATAAATTAGTGAGGAAACACACACACACACACACACACACACACACACACACACACACGGATCAAGTTTCTGTCCTCAAGGCTCTTAGCAAGCAGCTGAGGGAGACAGCATTATTTAGAGACAGGACAGGAAGGGATCATACTTCACCAACACACTTCATCAAATAAGGGGAGGAGGCAAGTTCTCATGAAACAGAACTTATGAGATGCAGTCAGGGAGATGAGTTTGTAGAGGCAGAAGGGACAGGATCCAGGTGAGGGAACAGGCTGAGAATTAGTGGAAGTTCCAGGCACTGATGAGGGATCCTGTCAACACAGACATGGGGCATTTGTCCAGAAGCAGTGGGAGGGCAGCCATTCCTTTCAGAGAAAGAACACTGTGAAGACAGTGAAGTGTGACAAGAGGGCAATGTGTGGCCAGGGCTGGGGTGAAGGGTACAAAAATGCTCTTTGAAGATATAAAAGATGTGAGTGATCAGGTTAGGTGAAACCAAGGAGACACTGAACCTAGGGCAGGCAACAGCAGCACGGAGTGGGAGAGGACTTCCTGTGTGTGAAGAAGATAACTGAAGTCAGTCAGCCTGGAGCACACGGAGGGCTAGAGATAGGTTAGAGAGGTAAGGGATGTAGAAGACTGGAAGAGGACCCTGTAGCATCCCTCTCCTTAGCCATGAGAATGAATCTGCCTTTCAGTCAGAGTGAATTTCCTTCCTATAGTGTTTTCGCTATATTTCCATACAAGTCATTCTTATCCTCAATAAAGCATCAACACTTCCTTTCACATCTATCATCTTTCTTCTTACCTGTCCTACTCTCACTCTGGCTTTTCACAGGCATCACTTCTAGAAGAGACACAACCGAATCATCTCCAAGCAGCTTCCACTTTCTTGCTCCTTCTCCAGACATTTCAATCAGAAGAACTTCATTGTTCCACCTTATTGTTCTTAGCACAGCCTCAGGGAGTCACTGTTGCTTAGGGAAATGAATCCATTGCCTCTGACTATCAGCAATGATAAATTAGTCTCATATCACAGATGACCTTTGACCCTGAACTCCTGCTGCTTCTGAACAAATACTCTGCTGCTCTGTTGAGCAGATACTCTGTCAGCAGCGCCTGGATCTACCATTGTAGTGCTCAGCCATTTCCTGTCCTGGACTCATATCTTTCCTGTATTTCCTTCCTCGGGTGTTTCTCATAAGTCTTGTATGGTGAAGCCTTACCTCATCTCCCTTGTCTTTGTGTGCTTTCCATGTCATCACCCAAAACCATACCCCAAAGCAGCTTGAGGATGGAGGGGTTTATTTCATCTTAAAACTTATATCATGAAAGGAAGCCAGATAAAGTCAAGTGAGGAACTTGGAGGCATGAACTACAGCAGAAGCCGTGGACAAATGCTTTCATGTCCCTGACCAGGCAGTATCGGGTAGCACATATCTCCCTCCCCTACATGGCAGACAGAAATACCATGCCACTCACTGGTGGATCTCTGAGTTGGCCTTCTGTGGTGTCCTGCCCAGTGAAACACTGAACTGTGCTGAATCCATCACTAACCCTCATTTTACAGACATGAAGCCAAAGGAAAAATCGGATGTGCTGTTTGCATACTTGGGGTTGGCATGAGTAGAGCAGGGTAAATTTGAGCAGTATGCATGACTGACTCTTTAACAATAGCTTAACCAATGATGTTAGCATAAGGCTAACACAGAACACTGCGGGATTTAACTGCATAGTATGGAGATGACTCATTGGTCAGTAACTCAAATACCACTGAATTAGGGGCTTATCATGTGTTATATGATGGAGACATGCTTTGGCCCAGATAACACAAATACATGTCCATGTCAGGTGTAAGTATGTAGCCAGCAGGGTTCGGGGAAAGGAATTAGCAACTGTCGACCTGGCAAGCTTTACAGTTTAAGAAGCAGCTTGGCAGTTTCATAAATTGTCATGAGTCTATTACTATATGTTAGCAGAAATGTCCGTTATACAAGAAAAACACACTAGTAGAGTGGTAGGCATAGTGAGTGGCTAGATTTTGAATTTCTATGTATTTTGTTTTGCTTTCAGTATATAGTTATTCAAATAAACTAACTGATATTATATTTGCTTCTTTAATATACATATAATTAACAAACAATTAAGTATTTTATTAGTTTTGGGCTGTGTTAAGTTTAACTTCATTTAAATCTGTAACATGCTCCAGTTTGAAGTCCTAGATCAAATCAGAATGTGATCTTAAGTCCAAGTATCAAATAAGGAACATCTTGTATATATAACTATATCAAGAAGACAATGCAATTGACAAGGTATTTCAGAAGGGCACTACGGTATCAGAGCCTGTACCATCACGTTCTCTAGGCAGCATCCATTAATGAACAACCCTTGCTCGTGGAAACTTTTAGTGTTCAACAGTTGACTTCGTAAAGTGAAGGGAAGCAAGGACATGGCTTGGACAGAAAGAGTAGCAGAGATTTCCCTAGTTAGAAATGTTACGCACTGTTGCCAAGGCATCTGGACTTTTTAGTCCTTGACCGTCTAAAAGTAATCTTCAGTAGACATCCTGAATTCAGGTGTGCTCATTCATAGAGTACAGAGTTCACAATGAAGACCTTGTTTGTCCGATCCACTCAGGGAGGCCTTGCACAGGGTGCCGGCCTCTTCCGGAGCAGAAGCAGCAACTAAGTAATGAGTGTAAATTTGTTGGTCTGTGGTATACATTCAAATGGGCTGAATAAAAGTTACTCTTGGTTGTATCTGTCAAATAAAGTGTATGAGTTCCTTTCTCCAGCTAGAGCTGGAATTCAATAAAGACTTATTGACAAGAGATATCTGTTAATACTTATTAAAGAAGTAATTTTTGTACTTTGCTCTGAGGAGGTTGAAGAACACTTCAGATGTACTCAAAACGTCATCTGAATTTTTACTTTCTATTCATGCTATGGCTTTTTCAAGATCTTAAGGCTAAGGATTAGATGAAACCAAGTGAAAAATAATTGGATGTAGAAAAGGAATATGAAGTAGCAAGAAATGAGGTCAATTCCTGGCCCTACCTGTTCTAAGGCACGTATGTGCACATGTACATGTCAACTTCATGTTTTATTCTCACTGGGTTTTCATGCACCTCTTAGCTGGTGATTGCTTCATGTGAGCCCCGGGCTTCTGATCTATGACTTGACCTTGACTGTGAGCCTTTCTCAGATTGTTTAATTCAAGTTCTCTGCATCACGGCAGTCTTACACCTACAGTAGTTGTAGCTTTTATCTTCTGGATATTTTAACCCAGTATTATTTACATTCCCATTGTTAATACACGTCTTTTGATCAAACTGTGAGAGTACTGAAGTGGCTGGTCTGTTCCCACAGTGGGAATACATTCTTCAGGAGAGCAAGAAGCAAAGTGCCCATCAGTGGCTGACTTCTGCAGGGAAAGACTTTCAAAGTGTCTCCTCATGTTCTGAAGAATATCAGATTCAGAGGTTTGGGGGAAAAATAATTTATACATCAAGTCTCTTCTGGCTCTTTGAAGAGTTTTCCAGATTTCTTTGGGGAGGCCTCCCTTCTGTGGCCAGCAGTAGGAAAATCTGCACCTGGGAGGCATGCTTGCCTTTTCCACTCCTGCCTTCATCCTGAGCATTCCAGAGAGGTACAGGCAGTTCCTGCTAGTGGCCTGGCCCAAAGCTCTGTGGGAAGCAGTACAGCTAGGCTCAGACATTCCAGTTGCTGCTCAAACCCAATGGCACTTCATTAAGTCCTGGGCCCCACCCTCTTCCTCTAAGTGTTTGCTGCTTTTCCATGGCAACCAAATACCCTTTCTTTATGTCCCCCCTCCCCCTTTGCCTCACTCCAGTCAGCTCCATCACCAACACCTCTGTTGTGGGCTTCCTCCAATTTCTTATTAGTTGCCAAGGGACACAGAGGGTACAGGATGACGATCAAAGCATCTTTCCCTGTCCAATGCCCAAGAGTAAGACTGTTTGGAAGGCTGGTGGTCTGAAGGTCAACTGAGCTGTAGTTAAAGATCATCGTGATGTACACATAACATGTCAAGATGGGTGTGCTTGACCATTTTTGCTTTATTAGTGAATAGACCTCCAAGCAGCTGGGACGGTTTGTGTGCGAATATGGCCAGGCTAAAGAGTGGAGATGATGGATGTACCTTGACTCTTAGGTCAGAACAGGTTCAGACTCAGTGCAATCAGAGACATGAGGAGATCTGGACATTTCTAGTTGCAATAAGTACCTATTACCAAGAGCTTTGACAATGCTGTGCTATTGGTCCTTCTCCTTGGCAGTAATGCACTGTGCTAAAGATCTGGGGGTAACAGGAAGACAAAGGTGTGAAGATTATTGCATTTGGTTTGTGTTTTGAATGACTGCAAGTTTTGCTTCATGTAAATCTGTATGTCCTTCATCTTTCCTAAACAAAAGCAACCAAACAAAAAACTCAATTCAGTCGACTTTCCCTGTTAGTTTAGTTCTATCTCATCCCATTGAACAAATAGAGAAGGGAAGGCTATGCATAAATGAGCCCATGGCCACATAGCAGAGTGACATACTTGACAGCTTTATTATATTGAAAGCAACTTACCAATTCAAAGAGTCCTCATATGTGAAAGAGAGATAGTTGCGGATACAAATTTACAGTGTTATGAGACAACAAGGCATGGGAACAAGACAACTGAAAGTACTTGGCATGCTTCCAGCATTGCATCAAGTACCTTCCAAGGTGTTCTCTTGTGCAATCTTCAAGTTGCTTAGCTGTTAGTAAGCTAGTGTGTCTTCGTTCATTCTTTTGCACTCTGTGATGTAGCTGTTGAAATGCTGCCAGCTTGGGGTTTTTTGTTAGTCAGTTGTCCTGGGTGAGGTTTTCTTCAGTGGGTACACTAGAGGGATGCTGCTAGGAAGAGAAGGAACTGCGACTGATCCTGCCTCTTAGCTAGCTGCCTTAGTCATCTGATCTCACCAAGGACTCTACCATGGCAGCTGCAAAATGGTCAGCCCCTATTATCTGAGTTCTTTTTCTTTTTCTTTGTTTAAAAAATATTTATTTATTATATATACAGTACTCTGCCTGAATGTATGCCTACAGGCCAGAAGAGGGCACCAGATCTCGTTATGGAGTTATGAGTTACCATGTGGTTGTTGGGAATTGAACTTGGAATCTCTGGAAGAACAGACAGTGCTCTTAACCTCTGAGCTATCTTTCTAGCCCTATTATCTGGGTTCTTAATGATTCATCCTCCTGATTCATGATTCCTGACAGCATTTAATGAATTGTCTTTCTTCCTTGAGGGGCTCTGGTTTCTGACACACCCACATCTTCCCTTGATTTCCAGTCTAATGGATAGTGTTGTTTCCTTCACTTATTATGAGGACTCACGCACTATTTCATTGTCTGCAATAGTCCTGCTATGCTTTTCTGTCAGTAATATTTTAACCAATTCCTTGTACTGAATTCTTACTGTTGAGATGTAAACCTGAGTTTAGCTGATGCACTGTTAAACTATCAAAAATGGAGCCTTTGAAATGCTTTGGTTTTTTTTTATAGTAAAATCATATTATTCATATGCCTTAGAATTCAGTTTTAGAAATGAAAGTGGCTTTTCAGAAAACCTAGAATTTTCTGGTAGAATTCTGGGGCTTTCATCATGTATTCACGAGACAAAAAGATATCAGAAGCGAGTTATTTGCTCTCATTATCAAACAACATTGAACCTATATTCACTTCCATTTTGTCATAAGATATTTACAAAATATGACTCATGTGTTTTTAATTTCCCTGTGTCTTTGCAATTTTACATATTCTTTACCTTTTTTTATTCCTGTAATCAGGGAAGGCAATCACATGGGACAAACCCTGTGAGTTACCATCCCTATACCCTCTAGACATTAGTAGCTCTCACTTCCTGACCAGTACTGATATTTGTAATCTGGATGCTTTTCAGGCCAACTAATTAGGAGGCAGTTCACACGTCCAGTTAGCTTCAAATCACATATCCGGTCAACTTCTTTGTTATTCCTGCAATCCGTTTTAGAATTTAAGTAGATCTAAATTCTTCCATCATCAAAACTCAATCTTTAAGATAGTCTCCAAAAACTTAAGCACTTTCAAAAATCTTATGTTAAATCCTATGTAAGTAATTATCTTTCAATAACGTATGCAATAGTTAAGATCCAGACAAGAAAACAGAAATAATCATAAGTAGTTTCATAGAGGAACTTTGAAATGTGACACCAACCAGAAAGACTGAATTAGAGGAAAGGGAATTTGAGGAGTTGTAAGACAACCTTAGGTATGGCTACATCCAGAGATGCTCTTCCTTTGTGGACATAGGGGACACACAGAGGAAATAGAGACCACCAAAGAGGTGCTAGAGACACCATCCATCCACGGTACAGGAAAAGAAGTGTCCCAGCTTACTGCCTATGCCTGTCCTCTAAGCTTCTGAAAGTACATCCAATATCCCAGTAGAGGCCAGATGATAAGAGAGTCTGGAAATGTCATCGATAAGAGTCCACTGATAAAAAATAGAGAAGGTCCAGTAATAGTTTCAAAAGAGATCATTGGCTGCTAAGGGCACATAAGGTTTGTCCGACCTTAGTTTGATTCATGTGAATAAAGCTGAGTCCTGGGATATTACAAGGACATGGTATGAGGTGATTTCCTGTCTAGTGGGCAAGTCAGAGAACAGTGTGTTATTCTTCGGACAACAGCCTCAGGGTCTCTTGACATTTTAATCATCCATAACAAAGGAACTTGCCCTTCTTATTAGGCACAGAGTAAGGCTGGTGTTCTGTTCCTAGGAAAGGTAGTAAGGAATGAATTACACTAATTTGTACCCCATGTGGGCAAATATACAATAGGCGCTAACAAAAGTCAATTTTGGTGAAGAAATGTGATGTCAAAACCTGTCTATCTGTAAGGAAATCAGCTAATTGCAGCACCGCATTGCAAAACTCCAGAACAAGATGTCTACTTTTTTTCTCAATTTGGATTAGTCCAAACATGAACCAAGTCCCAGATTCCCCACATGAACTGAGAGTGATTTCCATACAATCTTGAGGTTTTAGTTAAAATGGAACCACTAATCAATTGGTTCATATGAAAAAATAATGCTATTGAAGTTGGTGGTGGAAGCCCAGCTGGTAGCTGAGTGTATCAATGTCAGCACTGGATTCTGAGTCTACATCTCATTCTCTGGTATCCTGAAGGCTTTTATCCCTTCTTACCAAAGAATTGATGGGACTCTAGAAACATGGGGGGAAACAGACCCAAGAAGTCACCAAGGTATATTCAGAGTTAGAATAATAATTCTGTAGCTTTGTATTACACTCGTGTGAAAGAAAAATAAATGACAAAAATAAAAGAAAGCCAAACAGCAATGGATTTCAGTTATTTCCATCTTTAGTCCTTTTTCTCATCCCCTTTGCATTTCCCATCTTTCTTCTTCTCAACAAGAAGCCACTGTCACCTTCATGTCTTTGTTCAGTATATAATTCAATGAGTTTAATGAGAGCTGCTTGCATGTGTGTAGGTATCTGAGGGTTTACTCACTAGACTGTAGGACACTTATTAACACCACATCACTGAAGAAAATGACTGCCCAGCAACCATCAAAGAAGCTGTCAATAGGATCTTACAGAAGACTGAGGCCACATGAGGCTCTGTCCCATCCATATGGAAATGTTGACAGGCTCAGTCCTGTGCAAGTCTTGTGCTATAGATAACTGCCACTGCACAGAGTTCACAAGTGCGTGGCCATGTTATGTACAGAGAATGCCTTTTGGCTGAAGGTCTCTCCATTCTTTGGCTCTCCCATTCTTTCTGTTTCCTCTTACAGTGTTCTTTAAGCCTTGGAAGCAGATGATGGGCAGACGTTTTACATAGAGTGAAGCATCATTTATTCTCCATTGAGCTATTTTTCTAGGGATGGTTTTTCACAGGATCAGTTACAACCTCTACTCTTGCCCGGCATAGGATAGTCAGGCAATGATTTAGAAGAAAAAGAAAAAAAAACATGAGGAGGAATTAATGAGGTGCAAATGAATGTATAGAAGAATTTCAGCATCATAGTCACAAGGGCACTGGTAGAAATGTCTACACTTCCAGTCCGACACTCGCTTTCTCTTTCTTAAATATTATTTTCAGACTTGTGATGAATATTGTAGGGCATTATTCAATTAAGAATTTAGCATAGGACATGGCACGTAGGTAGTATAGACTGGCAAATCTATTTCCATGAAGTTCCAAATGCAAAAGAAAATACAAATTTAATAACTGAAAGCAACCCCTTTCCATCCAAGACTTTTTCTTATTCCTTGCTGGACTCCTCTCTCTCATTTTCTGGCCCTGAAGATAATATCTGCCCTTTCATGGTGTTACCATGTATGCTTTAAGATTTGCTATTCTGGAAGCACCCTCTCATAGACCACAGATTCTGTTTATGGGTCCAACAAACATTCTTTTTATGTAGGTATGCCTGCATTGGCTTCCTCTCCTCTCTGAGAAAATTTAAACCCAAGAATTTAAACCTTATCTGTATGCTGGTCACTAAGATTGGATAGACATGCTAGTACTCATTTGATTCTTGTATTTCGCAAATGTAACCATTTCACCATTTAATATAATTGGGATGACTGGCAGGAATGCTGAGCAGGCTTGACAAAGTGATTCCTATTTTCTTCATTTTGGTAGAAATTGGTGGTCCTCTTCAGTAGGTAGAGGAACTAGTCTTTTTTATTATTATTTCTTAAGGGGTTCTTTCTTTTTAATTGGATATTTTATTTATTTACATTTCAAATGTTATCCCCTTTCCTGGTTTCCCCTCTGCAAACCCTCTATCCCATCCCCCCTTACACTGCTTCTATGAGGGTGTTCCCCACCCACCTACCCACTCCTGCCTTACTGCCCTAGCATTTCTCTACACTGGAACATCAAGCCTTCACAGGACCAAGGGCCTCCCCTCTCACTAATACTAGATAAGGTCCCTTCAGCTCCTTCATTCCTTCCCCTATCTCCTCCATTGGAGTCCCTGTGCTCAGTCTGATGGTTGGTTGCAAGCATCTGCATCTGTATTGGTCAGGATATGGCAGAGCTTCTCGGGAGACAGCTGTATCAGGCTTCTGTCAGCAAGCACTTCTTGGCATCTGCAATAGTGTCTGGGTTTGGTGTGTGCATGTGGGATGAATCCCCAGGTGAGGCTGTCTCTGGATGGCCTTTCCTTCAGTCTCTACTCTACTCTTTGTCCCTGTATTTCCTTTAGACAGGAGCAATTCTGGGTTAAAATTTTGGAGATGGGTGGGTGGCCCCGTACTGGGGGAGGGGCCATTCCTAATCTTTGGATATGGTCTTGACAGGTTCTTCCTCCCCTTTGGGGGGTAATATTTTTATTGAATCTTTGGGAACTTCATATCATGCACACTCATTTCCCAGTCCTCTATGCCTGTGCCACCTTCATGATCTTTTCCCCCACAAAATAAAAAATAAGTAAATAAAATTAAACAAAACAAGGTCAATTTATGTTTCCTCTACACTCACTAGGCATGGTCGATATCTCAGTGGCCTGCCCCTTAAGTAGAATGAGTCATTCTGCTCCCACACCCCCAACAAAAGCCATTAATTGTCTAGAGCTAACTTCAGCATCCTTATCATACATTTTAAAAGTTCTCTTCAATAACTTCCTGTTTAGGCTGCTGTTTGGGGGGTGGGGATTCGGGGATGTGGGTTGGGGCAAGGGTAGAGGTTGTCAGGAAAGCCTTCCATCTCCCTCTTCCTTAACTATGTGTCTGCAAACATCAACATCACTGGAAAAAGTAGCTGCCTTGCTCTTTACTCTCAGCAGAAACATGGGCCACGGGCTTCTGTGTGGTTTCTGGCGATAGCATAGACCATGAACATGTCCCCTGGGTCCAGTAGGACCATATTCCCAGACAAGGTCCTTAGAGGCAGCCCAGACCATGACCTCAGGTGGCAGCACAGGCCATCAATATGGCCCCCAGAGACAGCATGGCCCATGGACATCAACATGTTTTCAGGCTGCACCACAAACCATGGGCATCTGAACATCCATATAGCCTTTGGTGAGAACACATGCCATGCATATCAACACCAACCCTAACCACAGTAGGACCACGGGCCCAGACATGGCCCTCCCTGAGAGTAGTGGGAGTAGTTTTGAAGCTACCAGACTGCTTCATTTGTATGTTCTCAACAGACTTGTCCAAGGGAGCGCTGTGAACCAAAACCTAGGATTTAACTTCCCCATCATGGAGCAGAAGGAAGCTTGACAGCCTTTATTTTCTTTAATAATATATATATATATATATATATATATATATATATATATATATATATATTTTACATGTAAGAATATTTTACCTGCATATATTTATGTGTGTCTGTTGTGTGCAGAGGCCAGAAGAAGATGTCAGATCCCCTGGAACTGCAGTTATGGATGCTTGTGAGCTGCTATGGTGATGCTGGAGACTGGGCCCAGGTTCTCTGAGAGAAGAGAAAATGCTCTTCCCTGCTGAACCATTGTTGAATGTCCAAGTCCTGGATTTCTTATGTGAAGGCTGACTACCCCAAGTGCAAGAGCTCCTGAGCAGGCTCAAATCTCAAAGCCTTTTATGGCTCTGATGTAGATGTCACAACTGTCACTTTCATCATAACTATTAATTAAAACAGTCATTAACCTGCCCAGACTTGAGGGGAGAAAAGGCAGAACAATATGTGTAGATAGAGGGTGTGTACAAGAGTCTGTGGCCAAAACTCAGCACCGCCTCAGCCTGTCTTCCCTTTATCATCCTGCCTGGGTGAGCATAAGACTTTGATCATTGCTTTTCAGAGGCTCTATTAAGCCCAGTCTCTTAACCTCTGTTTATTGATGAATTGAAAGGGAATCATATGTTTTGGTGGCAGACAAGAAACATCTCAAGTTACATTGTAGACTGGAAAAACAGATTAAGAATATGGGGTAATGCACTAGGAGGTGTTTCATAACATCCAGCTAATCTCAACAGCCTTTGCAAAGCACAAGGATAGATTTGAGATAGCCTGTTTGCAACCTTTTCTTAGATGTACAAGCTTTAGACTCCAGCACCTCCCCACCCATCCTATGCTTTGTCAGTCTACCTTTCTCTCATAACGATAAGTTCAATGTGGAAGGCCATGCTTTGACAGGCCAAGACCACATCTCTCTGTGTCTGGAATACAGTGGATATGCTGCAAAGACCTTCCACTTACTGAGTACTTGGAAGAAAGGCTAGAAGATGAAAATCACTCCCACATAAAAGTAGGTTTATAATTGGCCATGGAAGCCAATTTTTGTTTCTAGTTAAGATAATGACTTCAAAGCCTAAGTATTTGGAATCTAAATTGTAACATTTAAAACTTCAATTCACCCATGGTTCACTGTGATCACTCAGTTTATGGGGAGACACGAGGTAATATCCACACACTCAACACTTACTGACAACTCTGTTTATTATTTAGTACATGACTTCATTTCTCATAATCGTACAATAAATCTCTTAAACAACACTGTTGTAGTTGAAGTTGGTCACGTTATACCACCTCTTTCTTCTACAGTAGTGGAGTGTTTTTCACAATTATTTTTAATAGAACATTTGAATATCAAGGAGTGCAGTTAATTAAAAATAACAAATGGACCAAACTTCAAGAGAAACAATTGCACACTCGTTTAAGGGTCTGATGCTATACAGTGGTTCGTGGACATTCAAGAGGAAACAATAGCGATATCAGTTGGACACAGAGCTGGAGGTGGTTAGGCGGACAGAAGTGGCTCCCTTAAGACCTGTTTGGCAGCTTAGAAATGAGGTTTAATACTGGCTCAATCGCATTAGCCTTCCTAGACAATTCCTCCAGACAAGGACTGAGAATCATTGGAAGGGTGTGATATGCATCTCTCTGAGGGTAAAAGTCCTCCAGCAACGTGTAGAACCATCTCCAGACTATCCCCAACCCATTCATGTCGGAGTTTTTAACTCAAAAGAACATTGCTCCAGTTATAGGAGCTGTGTATGATGGTGCTTGAGAGTGAGGGGAGGGGTGTGCGTAGATGCACACACAGAAGAGAAAACACAAGAGCACACTGAAAAAATAAGGCAAACAATGGGAAGAGGGGGGAAAGATGGAGGGTAAAAGAGATATGTGTAAGAGGTGGAAAAATCTTTGGAGAACAGGGCATAAAGGTAGAAGAGAGGAGAAGAGTATGCCTAGAATAAAAGCAGAATGGGGGCAGGGTAACAGAGTAGTAGTGGTCTTATAATACAACTCTTTGTCTTCCCTCCTGAGGCCATAAGTTTCTGTTTTCAACAGGGCTGAAAGATATTCACTGCCTCACTATCCTTCTGTTCAAAAGAAGACACTTTTTCCCTCATGGGATTGAATAGAAGAATGGGAAAAGAATGGCAGTAAAGGGATGCTATGTGCACTGCCACACTGGCCCATCGCATCCTCTTCTCTGGCAATGGTGAACAAGTTGCCCTTGGATGCACTTTTACTGAAGCCCCTACACTGGCCAGTGGTGAAACAGCTAAGTTTTCTGTTGTGTTTTGCTCTAAAAATTGGGGAATCTGTGAGTCAAAAAGTACAAGGCAAGTTTTCCAATATTTCTCTGGAGAGGAGCAACGAGAGAAATAAGACTAGCCTGCAATTTAATCTCCTCCTTATTCATCCATGGGGAAGCTAGTGTGCCACAGTACTGAGGGTACCAAAGGTGCCCTGAATTCAAAGGCTATGGGTGTACTTTGCCTCCTTGCCCTTCTGTTGTACATTTGTACATAGTCCCTTAGGAAGGTGAAGCTCTGGGAAGGTTCTCTGCGGAGCTTAAAGCTTCAACAGCCATATGCTTTAGGCAACATAGAGTGGTTAAACCCATGTGTTCTAGAGGCACTGCAGCTCAGGGTATATGGTGTATGAGGGACCTGGGAAATGGTGAGACACCTCCCCGCATTGGTTTCCTCATCACAAAAATAATCAATAAGAACAGAACTTTCTTTGGGGATGTGAAAATCCAGTTGTTTAGAGTAGTGTTCATCACACATCAAATAGTCAATGTCGTCTGTCATTATTCTTAATTGGAAAGTATGAATAAGGCTCAGTGGCTGAGTTATAGAGCCTTCCAGACCCATGTCATGTGTCTCCACATGAAGAGTTCTAGTCAAGGCAAGCTGGTTGAATGTACATTGGGTCATTGTTAGTCAACCTTGTCCCATGAGGTTGTTTTTTACAAGGCTAGCCTTCCTAATACTAGATTAGCAGGTCATCATCCTTGGGCAGTGCGTGAAAATGGAGCCTCAGTCCTTATGTGTGATTACCAGATGTTCTGGTCTCTCCAGAGGCTCTGCTGCTCTTCAGTAACTGGAAGAGTTGGGTGGGCAGGCAGTGACAAGGACAGCCTCCTGATGATTTTCATCAGAGAAAAGACTGTCAAAATTTACAATATTATTAAGAAAATTTAGTTAGGGCAGTGTGGACAGAAGTACTTTTCAGATCAATAAGAGCTTTAGTTCACTAAAACACTGACAAGAAAGAATCTCATTCCTGGATTAAAGCAAACACCAGCCAAGTCCTTTCTGTCCAGGGAAAGAGGCCTAGGACCAAGTAGAATCAAGGCTCTTAGAACTCTGATGATACTCTAGGCATGTACAAATATTTTAAACAAATGCCACTTATTTCCTGCAATGGTGGCTGCTAAATAGTCTTGCAGGTAGCCCCTCTCTGGAACTATATTTGACAGGTGATATCTCACTGCCTCTCAAAGATCAGGTTGTTTAGAAAAAAAGGACAGAAATCAACCAGAAATTGTAGTTTTGGTTTCACCTGGGGGAGAGGATAACTAAAACTCTGTAAGGTCCAATGGGCCTGTAACAGAACTTGGGTTTACATCTGAGGTGTGGAGACACCAACAGGAGAGTCTGGGGGAAAACCCATGAGAAACAGGCACGGGTCACTTATTTATCTTTTGCAGTACATGCCTTGGCTCCCAACATTCCAATGCTTCCTAAGAAATGCCTGAGCTGGGGCATGAGGCTGCTTTATGCTTTCACTTTTGTCCCCAGGTGCCATAGACTTGGGAACCCATTAAGTAGAAGAGCCTCCACCTTAGACCTGCAGGATGGAGCTCTTGAGAATTGTGATGGGATGGTTGAAGACTAAAAAAAAAAAAAAAAAGTGGATGAAACCAATGAATTCCAAGGTAATCTACGGGGAGAGAAAAAAAAAGGTGCTGCATGAAGCTACTGGCTGGCTGTCGGGTTGACTGGTCATGCAGGTGGAGAATATCACACTGGACAAATCTCACAGGGAGCAAAGGTCTACCCTCTTCCTGATTTAGAAGATACTTGTGGAGCTTTGGATGGTCCATTAAAAAATGTCTAAAAATCCACAAACCAACCCAGATGTTCCCTTCTTCTCCCCTGTTTTATTCTGGCAGCTACTCCCTGGCCCCACGGTGCTAGATGTCTTTGCTGTCCCCATAGTCATTGTAGGGGACACTCAAGGTCTGTTCCTCACATGTCTTCCTGAGGTCCCGGCTGAGCTCTGACCAGTCCAGTCCATAAGGTTTGATCTCACTGTAGCGGCAGCCCAGGTACTTGAGTGAACCACGCCTCAAGTTTATCTTGGGCTCCTGAAGGAGTCCATTGCACCAGCTGCTCAGATCTCCAAGCTGGGAAAGGATGAGACCTGCTTTCCTAGAAATCAAAGAGAAAAGGATACTTCTGTCAGAAAACAAACAAATGAAAAAGAGAAGGCTAGAAAAGAATTACTATCAGAGCAAGACTCCAGATTTTATGAAGGTAGAGCTCACTATTCTATCTTTTCCGATCCTTCATGTGTGTCTGTCCAATGAATGAATGAATGAATGAATGAAATAAGTATGCAAAGTGGTACATGCACAAAAAAGAAATGGAAGTAACAAATGTAGCCAGAAAAAAAAAGTAAAAATGAGAAGATGAGTAACAAATGTTTGAGTGGGAATATACAACTTTTAAAATCATGGAATCTGTAGTTTTGAAAGAAATCAAAACAATCTTCTATAAAGCCAGTAATTTATCATCATTAAATGACATGTAATATGCTTGTCTGAGTATTCTCCTTTCAAGACTATATTTGAATTGATAAAAAAATAAACCTGTCAATATAGTGAAAGGAAAGGGGTATCTGATATTACCAATTATGTCTGTGCTGAGGTAATTAATATTACAATAAGCCTAGGAACAATCGGGCTCTGGCTCCCGTTGACACAGGAGCATATTTTGGACAGGGCAGACTCCCAGGTGCACACAGCACCTAATTAAGCTCCAGGGGAGCCCATGCTCTACTTCATCTGCTTCATAAAGCCACAAGGCCACTGCCATTGCTACTAAGCCCCAGCAGAAAAAGCAAGCAAGGGAGTGGATAGAAGGGCTTCCAAGCCATTGAGGATCCCTGAGAACAGGAGAGGGGAACAAGGTTGCCTTAGAATTATACACACTTGAAAAGACTGATTCCTTAGCATAGGGGTGGGGAGCACAAGAGATTCCCTCCCTTGGTTGTATTTCTTTACAATTCTCCAAGGATGTAAGTGGCCATGGAGCTATGAGGATGATTCTCCTATTGCAGAAGGCTCATGTAGGACTCAGAATGTGGTCTAGAAAGCTTGCTGGGCAGAACCCCTGGTAGTATTTACGAACTCTAAGCTGGTAAATTTGTCCTGTGAAGAAGCATCTCTTCTGCTTTTATCAACAATTCCTTACATAGATGGGATTTTTTTTTCTTCTGCACCTCATTTATTAAAATCGCATTTCAAAGAAGAATAACTACGTTCACTTAATTCCTCTTCATCTGGGCAGTGAGTATGTGAGGAGGAGCAGTGAGTATGTGAGGAGGGGCAGCGAGTGTGGTATATCTCTGGATTCCTACAATGACAGGAGAAAGGAGGGTGAAGGTGATGTTGAAGGAAAGATGTTGAGCTTTCAGCAGCAAAGTCAAGGGGCTGAGAGCTCTGTGACAACACTGGAGGGAAAGATGTATTTTCTCCAATTGCAGCAGGTCAGAGGAATTCACACAAACACGCTACCTGTTGACTCAATAGCCTCTCAGGATGATCTGTGTTTTTCCTATCAGCTTCTGTAATTTGGCCAGACAGCTTTTCCAAAAGAAATCACCACTGAGGACTGTGGTGGTACTTTCCTCTTAATCCTTCCATTGTTTGCTATCATGGGCCAGTCTTCTGAGGAGTTGAAAGGGGTGGGAGTTGGGGTGTAGAATGAAAGAGGGCAACATCTCATCATCTTCCAGAAACAGACAGAGCACAATCCAGTAGCCTTTCAAGAGAGCGAATTGAATTAGGCTATGGAGTCTTTGTTGGTGTTTTCATTGCTCCAGTTATTGTTCTTTTAATAATAATTACTTTGGGTCTGCCCTTGACCATCTCAGAGTCAACAGCCTTCTTTGTTAGCAATGGGGCAACACTGCTGTCCTCAGAGCATTTGCAACCTCAGCTCAGTCTGGAGGCCTCTGCAGGTTTTAATGGAATTGGGTTTAGTAGAATTGTGGGAATCCTTTCTGTTTGCTAACAGGAAGTGTGTAGCCGCAGACCCATTTTTATTCATTCTCCCCACATTAACCCCACAGTGAATTGATGTCCTTCAAGATGGTGGGCATTTCCTTTCCTGTGGCTCTCCCTGAGATCCATGACATTAAAAACCAAGATTTTGTTTTCCATGGACTAACGAAATAACACAATGTTTTCTACTATGTGTTTGTGAAAGGCCTGTATTACCCATGAGAGAAACCCTGGGAAGAGAGCGTGGAGGGGAGGGCACACCAATTAACCGTAGGCTTTGCTTCACTGTGACATCCCCATTTCCTCCCCCGCCCCCAGCTCACTTTCTGCATTAACTATTTTTTTTTTCTGAGTCTCGAGTCACAAAGGAGAAATTTTGAAGATTCAAATGCCCTTAGAAGTAACAATAAAATATGCAATGTTAGCACTATTCAGAATGGGGCATTTATGCTTCCTAATGAAGAATTGTGCATGTATACTCAATAAATCTCAGACGAAAGAAGGGTAGAGGAACAGAGTGGAAATAAAAGAGTGGAAGAAGAGGAGGTGGCTGGAGAAGAGTATGTCAGGAGTGTACAACAATTTGGCCAGGAATAGAGATAGGGTACAGAGGAAAAAGGACATTTCTTAATATCTATCTACCCTCTAAGCAAGCATTTATTTCTTAAAAATACTAAGACAGATTAGCTGATCCTCACATAGTTCTCTCGGATTCACGGCAACAGCTTTGCTTGTTTAAAGTCTACCATTCCTTACAAGTTACAGGTAAAACTTACAGAATGTAGCAAGATCCTGCCTGGCTTTATACAAATAATCATTTTATTCCAAGAAGAATACCCTGAATTTTCTCCTTCCCTCAAAAATAATAAAGTAGAGCTTGAAAAGATGACTAAGTTAGCAAAATGCCTGACATGCAGACGTGAATGCAATTCCCAGACACCAAGAAAAAGAGGCCAGTGCCCTGGCTCAGGGTGTGCTTGTAATCGTAGATCTGTAAAAGTGGAGACAGACAGATCAATGTCCGAGGGCACTCTCTAGCCTCCAACCACACACACACACACACACACACACACACACACACACACACACACACAAGGGAAATGTCCTAAACAATGGTCTCCTGTGAACTTTTGTAACTACTAAGGTAAGTGTCCTCAGGTGTCAGATGAATGGGGTGGGATGACATCTGGGGAGCACTGTGCTTCGTGACAGAAGTATGAGAACTGTTTCAGAGCTGGGGTAGGGCTGTGCAGGGTCCTAGGTGTGGGATGCCCTCATTTCTCCTCCTTCCCCTCCTTTCCTTCCATCCTCTTTTTCTTGCTCCCTCACCTCTGCATCTTCCCTCTTTCATCCCACCCTGTCCTCTTCTCCTTTCTTTTCTTTTTTCTTTTTCTTCTATGGTCTTTCCCCACATTCTCATAGCCCTTGATCTACTTCAATTTTTTTCACGAGTTCTTGAATAATTTACTAAATTCCATGTAGCCGAAATCCTTATCCTGTCTAAGAGTTCCAGAATTTCTAAGAAAGTCTATTTTCTCAAGATAGCAATATATGGTCATAATAAATGTTATAATTGGGAAGGGATATCTCTCCATATTCCTCATTCTTCATTGTCCAGATACTCTGTCTGGGCTCTGCAATCTAAAAAGAGTGTGTATTGTGTACTAGGAAGCGACAAGCTTGGGTCCAGGGTAAGTATGTGAATACCGTTCCACTTTAATGGGGGCCCCATCATCTCTAATACTGTCTGTAAAGAGCATGCAAAAGTCCACATAAGATAGGTAACATTCATGGACACTAGATGTTTCAGGATAATCTCTTTAACAAAACTAATTTTCTTTCACAAGACTTCACATTCGTTCTCTGCACAGTTAGCATTGCGAGTTGTGTGTCAGAGTGATTAAGATGAGGAGTAAAGGCTTATTTTTACTGTTCAGGGATGTGAGTTCACAACTCAAATGCTTCAAAAGAGCTTACTGCAAACCATTTTGCACAGCCTGGGCTGCGTAAAGCATGGGGCTTAGTTCTTTGAGCATCTAAGATCTCTCAGAAAAAAAAAATCTCTGCAACTTCCATGAAAGACTGTAACAGCATGAAAGACACAAGAATCCAGAGAGTGTTTGAAAGAGATGGCACAGTTCATTGAGTACCTGGGTCCTAACTCATCTTCACACCGCCAGGTAAATTCCCCAAAACTCTCATAGTGCTGGTTATAGTGGTAGAGAACTCGATGCAAAGTGGGTGAACCCAGATCCAGAAGGGTGTTGTAGGCGGTCTGTTGCTCCTTTCCACTGGTGTAGCCATTGAAGAGATTGTAGATCTTGTCTGCTATTTCTGAGGAAGGAAGAAAAGGCAAGTTCAGTCGTGCTTTGAGAAATTAGGCGATTTGGACCCTGCAGATGTTCTATAGAGTGCACCAACAAAACCCTAGATGGTGCAACTAATATAGGACACATATAGGACACATGACATACACAAGGCATAACCTGTTCCTAGAATCACAATGAACACAAGATTAAAAGAGGAACAAAAGAAAGGATTCAATCAAAAGACGAGATAGACAGAGATGTATGGGACTGCCGCTGTGTGAAACACTATACTGTTTACAATATGGCACTTTATAAGTAGTGAACAGCCCGAAACATTGATATGTGTAGAGTAGTCAATACATAAACCAATGGTAGTTGTTTCTTATCATGATCAACATTAAGCAACGCACACAACCGTTGGTGTCCTATGACTGGCGACACAGTAGATTGGTTTACATTAGCATTTATGAGCCTAGGAGAATGCTCTCTGCTCTTACATCTGATTGCTACAGCATTATCTGTAGCTCCATTATAGTCTTATGGGACCACTGTGATATATGTGGTGTATTACTGATATGTGCTCCATTACTAATCAAATTATCATTATATAGCATTCAGCCATTTTATATATATATATATATATATATATATATATATATATATATATATAT
>JANHMN010000009.1:55513272-55538283 GCA_030674055.1 Rhabdomys pumilio | reverse complement strand
ATATATATATATATATATATATATATATATATATATATATATATATACTTTTTTTCTTCAAGCTAGTTTATATTTTTGGTTGTGAGCCAAGCCTTTAACAGTTGAACCATCTCTCCAGCCCTCCAAGCTAGTTTATAATACTAGAAACAAAATTTACAGACAACATATTCAGTTACCTTACACATAACTTTCCTTCAGAAATTCATCCACATATATGTATATATATACATACATATTATGTGTCAGGAAAATATATACATATGTACCTATGTGTGCATGTTGTTATTTTAAAACACTGACCCTAAAGTGTAAGAGTGATTTGTGTAAGTCATTCCACCTCTATGCCACTGAGTTTCAGTTTTCTCTATACTAAATTAAATGCCTTCGACTAATTCATCTCTAAGGTCAATTTCAGCTGCAATACTTTTTGTCTTCTCAAGGTTTACTAAAAAAAACACATAACCCAAGGCAAAAGCTCATATGTTCATGCTTGATTAGAAAATGTAATCCCAGAGAAAGAGCTGGGGATAAAGGCCAATGAAGCAATAAATGAGCGTGAACATAAAGGATTATATTAGGAAGCTGGAACACCTTCCTGAGAACCTGAATGATATATTTTGCAAGAGAGGATGTATGCGGTTTTTGAATCACCACTGGGACACGCAGAGGGAGAAAATAAGACCTTATGTTTAGTTCCCATTGAAGATTGGCCCAAGTTTGCTTCCATAAAAGAATGGTCTATGTTTGTTCCCATGAGACACTGACAACCTTATATGTGTGGGTACCAAGTGGTCCTCTAAAGAGCATCAGAGTAGCCAAGGCCACAGGTGACAGGGATAAAGTGAAGCACCTCCAGGTAGTACTTCCGAGCCATGAGAAGAATCTAGAGAGTCAATGACTTTGGAACACGGAACATTTGCTAGAACCATGTAGGCCCCATGTAAAAGCATGGGGATCTTATATGTCCAGAAACTGAAGCCAGAACACTGTGAAATCCCAAATGAGTTAATCGTTCAGTTTAATTTGTATCCGTGATGTTTCTGCCTCAAAGGTGTCCATGAATAAGACCAAGTCTGGGGACTTAGTAAAACAGTAACAGTTTTGTATAGCCTTGCATTTTTGTTTTGTTTCATAATTCAAGGAATGTTATTACATGCTTTCTCATTACAACTCTCAGAGAAGACATGCTTTTGTACATTCTCCTAAACATCTGGGAGTTAAGGTCCAGTGAGTAGATGAGCAATGCTTTCCCTTGGATGTATTAATTATGGAGATGAAGGAACTGAGTTCTTGGGTAAGAAAGTCAGAAGTATGCTTACTTGACACCATTTGTCAGCCATAGCATGAGATCCTTGTGCTAGTACCAAGTGAATTTAGGGATATTGGCAAATGACAGGTCCACCCAAGGGTTTTCTGGGTAGGATGAATAAAATGTCTACCCAGGGTTGGCCTCCACATCACACTGATCACTGTGATGACAGGGGACAGACCTTACTTCCTTGCCATCCTCAGAAGCATCACGATGCTAGATAAAAGAGCTGATCAGAAATTGTTAGCTGAACAAACAGAACTCATAACTTTGCGTACAGTTTGATTCCACCTTGTAGCAGAGTTTCTAAGTGATCTCCCTCCACGCTGGTTTACACTAATTCCAGAAACAAAATTTACAGACAACACATTCAGCTACATTACACATGACTTTCCTTCAGAAATTCTTTTGTGTTGTTAAAAATTCTCAAGTTGCTAAAGTGAGATTTTTGGACAAAGAAGACAATCTAGAAACCGAAGTCCCATGATATCTCTAGTTATTAGTAAAGGTTTATTTATTTAAAGGCTAATAACTTTACATTCTCACAGCCCCCAGTGCAGATTTATGCATATCCTTCCCTGACAAATAAGATTAAGAGATGAAACAAGGTTACCCACTGTAGGTCACTTAGCAAGTGTGGACTGTGGTGAAGGTTTTAAACTGTTAGCCATTGCTACTTTGTATTGATGCTCAGTTATCAGTTTACGGTGTAAGAGGCAGAATCTTGGGATAACTATCTTCAATAGAGCACATGAGGGTGGGGTGTCCTTATAAGTGTGCTAAGGGCCTATCCTTTCTGGAGTTAGGAGAGAGAGAAACAGAGGGCCAGTTCTAAGGACTGATTTGTATTGATTTGGAAGGCAGATGATGTTTAGTGGAGACAAGAATGGCCAGGGGAGGAAAACTGTTGGTGCTCGGACTGCAGCCTAGATAGAGTGGTTTAGAATTCCCCTCCAACTGATTCACAGATGCCAAATAATGTGTCTTGCAATAGGAGATAATGTGTCAGATTCCAGGTTCTACTTGCAGTGATCTCTACTAAGAAACGGCCATGACAAAGGAGGTGATTCTTGGTTCATGTATCACTAACATGACAATCACATTTAGCTGACCTAGCTAACATCTACATCCTGTTCCCCCACAAATCTTCTAAAACCATGGTAATCTAACTTATGGGTAAGATTTCAAGCGTATCAGTAAACAGGATCTTATACTTAGAAAAACAAAAAACAAAAATCCTATGCATCAGCTCCCAGAGCATGACTACATCTGGCTCTTCCTATCTCTACTGAGAGAACTGAGATTTTTTTACTTCACTAGCTTTTGGAGTGTTGCAAGAATTCACCAACTTAAAGAATGCAGGTTTTTTTTTTTTTAATGATTATTTTACTTGGCTTTGAGCTTCACTGAAGTCTTCAGTTATCTATGATAAATTCAAGTCCTCCCTTCTCTTTAATATATACGAGCTAGGAACAAACCAAGTGCAGGAGAAAAGATAGCAGGAAGCTCGTTAACAAAGCCTCCTTGCAAAATAAGGGAGGCTGAGTTACTAGACATCAGAGATTTCTCTAACAATGGAATATATTAACAGGGCTGGACTGAAGCCAGTAGACTCAAAGGTATGGCTAAGAGCAGGCAGCAGAGTTTCAAATAGACTCGGGCTCCTGTGTATTGGCCTTGGCCACATTACTTAGCTTCTTTGGGTCTTAGATTTCCTGTCTATCTAATAATGGTTAGTAATATACACTTCCCAAGATTATCAGGAGAATAAAAGTTTTACTCGATCCAAAATTTTAAATTAGTACAATGTCTGGCCACAGTAAGTTTATACTTATTCATTGATGTAATACAGTTATTACTGAATACTTACTGTCTCCTGAAAAGTTCCTATCCTTGAAAGCCACATCACTGAGAGAAACTGACAAAATTCCTCACTCTGTATTTGCTGAATAGTGATGGGAGACCGTCAGTGAGAGAGCAGTCAAACATTTTAAATAAGGGAAATGTAGTGTGTTAGCAGGCAAGGAAATACCTTTGAGTGACGAAGATAAAAGTATTGAGAACTTTATTCTTATAAGTAGGGTGTCTGCATCAGATTGCAATGACAAGATGGGTACTGGAGTTAGATACTGAGAAGGGGTGGGCACGGGCTGTGGAATGTCTTTTGAAGAGACAGGAAGTTCCAAATGGGAACAAATGGGCTGGTGCACATAAAAGCAGGTAAATGAGGGAAAAGGAGGAAGCAGATAGTATTTTTGTTTTACTGCCTGTTCCTCGCTAGACCTTGTTTTCCTTGAAATCAAGACAAAGAAAGAGGACATGAAACACAGATGCCCTGGAGACTGGGAAAACAGTATGATTTAAATGAGGCAGTAACTTCAGAGACACAGGTGAATTTCCTCATTCCTCTAGTAACAGTGGCTCTTTTTTATCTGAATCAGGAACAGTTGGAAACATCTACAGCTTTCCTTGGCATCGTAGAAAAGGTCTCCTAGATAAGGGACCCTGATTTACCACTTGGTAGTTCTCAGGATCCACCTACAAGCACAGCCCCACACTGAACTAATGAAGGATATAATTCCACATGGAAACACAAGGTAAACAACCTCAGCAGGTCTGGTATCTTTGTCCTTTGTAGCACTACCCACATAGCAAGGTCCCTTTCTCTCTCCACCTCCGGATATGCCTCCCTTTCCAGCTGTCCTATGTGTCTGGCAAAGCAGTTCTTCTCACATGAGCAACATCTGGATCACATACATGGCTGGTGTTTCCCACTGGACGAGTTACAGGGCGATGCTGATGCTGGAGATCTAAGTACCACATTTTGAAGACACCTGCTGTTCACTTCCCATTCTCTCAAACCTCTCATTACTTCTTTTCTGGGACCAGAGTTATCACAAGGCAACAGCCCTGCCCTCCCCATATCTTTGTCCCTGACTTGAGTACCTTCCCTATCTCTTTATGTTTTCTGAAGCCTTCTCCAGGACTTGTGGATTCTTCTCCCATGTCCTTGAAGAGAATGGTTCTTAGCTCCTCACAGCCCAACTATAAGCAATTCCTTCTCCCTTATGTTGTTAAGATGGCTTCATTTTAAAAATTCCCCTGGTTTATATTTCCTCCTTCTCATTTTCTGACCACTTTCTTACATCCACAAAAGAGTCTTGCTCTGCTTTACCTCTGTGCCACTTACATGGTGGGCAGGTTTGCCCCTTGTGGAAGAGGACCCTTTAAGATACTCAGCTGCACCGGGCAGTGGTGGCGCACGCCTTTAATCCCAGCACTTGAGAGGCAGAGGCAGGTGGATTTCTGAGTTGGAGGCCAGCCTGGTCTACAGAGTGAGTTCCAGGACAGCCAGGGCTACACAGAGAAACCCTGTCTCATAAAACCAAAAACCAAAACCAAAAATTAATAAATAAATAAATAAATAAATAAATAAAAATAAAAAAATAAAGATACTCAGCTGCCAATTACTGTCCTTGAGAACTGATCCACCTTTGAAATAGTAAATCTTAAAACCACATACTATGAACACAACCTTTTAAAAAATGTCTGCGTTTCTTATTGCTATTTAACCTACTCCTCAATGGTAACAACAACAACAACAACAACAAAAATCTACAAAAAAAAAAAAAAAAAAAACCTGAGTATTGAATCCTCCATTCACTCCAGGTACACCTTCAGCCTATGTCTTCGTCTGATGAGATCCACACTACTTAACATTAGTTTTCTTCTTTGCTTAGTCCCTCTTCTGCTATCTCTCTGCATGCTCATCGTTCTGGAATCTTCCACGGCAAAATCACACACCATTCAAGCAGATGAAACTGACATGACTCTTCTCCCATGCTTCCCACCAATCCTACTGGCAAATAAATTCTTTTGGTTTTTCATTGGCAAATTGAGGATCAGATCACCTCTTAGCATCTGTCTGATTGCTTTCCTGGTATAAACGGCAGCTTGTCTCTTGTCAGTAGCCATAGCCTTCTGTTTCCACCTTAGAATGTACTTCTGGGTCTGTTCTCACCACAGCAGTGAGAATAATCTCCTAAACTTTAAGTCTAATATGCCACTCTTTTGTCTTAAGTCCTCTGTGGCATTCCATCACAATCCACATACAGTCCCTTCCTACCAATGACTAGACCCTACTGAATCTGCTCAGAGTCCCTGGGAACTCCTACCCATGAGTGCCCTCTACTTTTCCCCACAAATGTGAGCCAAGAATCACAGGTCTTCTTTGCCCTCTTCAAACATCCTGTACTCCGATCCTGATACGTTCTGAAATGATCTTTCCAAAGATACTTGTGTGGCTTCCTCTCTCATATATTTTCCCTAACTCTAGCTTCTGCCCTTTCTCTACCAAGCTGCATTTATTATCTTCATAACAGCCGTCATTATTTGAAATAGTTATTTTATTATTTTGCTGCTGTTGCCTATTGCCTCTGCTGATAGAGTTATACAGGTATGGTATTTTTGCTTCTGGTGTTACAGATATTCAGTAAGGACTAAATTCTGTTGAATAGATTCATAAATCCATGAAACTGATTACAAGATTCTTGAAAATTGATTCTGAGTTCAATACTAAGATCTGATACACATCTGTTCACTGACTAATAGCAGGAGTCAAAACACATCCATCCATGGGATATTCGAATAATGGAATAGATGCAGTTGTATGGCATCAGAAAAGGAAGGCAGATGCTGAGGGAGTGGAGCATGAGAACTAGTCTTACTTTGGTGAGAGTCCATGGGGAACTTTCAGGCTATCACAACTCAACTTTCACACCAGACAACAAGGTTTATCTTATTACTATTACATGCTTGCTGAGGTGCCAGGAAGCTGACCTCAGTAAAAGGGCAGTAGAAACATCCTTATGCAGTGGCTTGAGTGTTCTGACATGTTAAAATTTTTAGAAAGTATCTAGCTAGCTTTAAATAAATGCTCACTATAGGGATAGTATCTGGGATCTGACAGCACTGTTCAGGTCAAATTCCTCTTTGTCCTTAGATTGAAGCTCGGACCCAAATGAGTTATATTTATGATCACCATCTGGGTTTGAGATAGACAAAGCAGATGGGGTTTTTCTTTGGTCGAACTGTGTCAATTTGTAAGGATACCCTCCATTAGTCTAACTCATTAGTCTCTAGAGTTGCTCTGTGTAGGATGCCTTCCTGGCTGAAGGATAACAGGACCCGAGGTTATCATTTTATTGTTGCAGCATTAATTGTCTTCGTGTGTCCCTAGTTCCTTGTCTGGAGGCAAAGGCAAGTAGAAAGCCCATTCAAACATCCTGTGCTAGAACTGACAGATAGGAGCGCTCCATACCATGAGTCCTGTAGCAAACATCATGCTGCATTTTTTCTCCTGTTAATCTCCTGCCTGCTGTTTCTGCTCAGCCAGAAGCTCCATGGTAGCTATTGCCTCTCCACAGATTCCAGTCAACATTAAACAAAAGGATACCTTCATAAACAGTGACTGGTGGTGCTATGGATCCCCCAAGACAGACTCTCATCTAGAGGTGTGTAACCCAGACCTTTATCTTAATGGAACTTCAGAGACCTTCATGGCTCAGATCGTGTAAACCAGTTCCTCTCCCACCAGGGAGAAGTATAGATGTCTCATACATGTAGGTTCTTATCCCACTGGACAGAGCCCTAAAAGGGAGGATTCTTGCTATAGTTTTTTTACAGTAGCTCTTTTCTTCACAAGTTTGTAGAGGCAACATTCTATTGAGTCTTTCACCTAATTTCTTTCTCAATTTGTCCTAGTACCATTATAAAAAATAAATGGGCATTGTGGTCAGATATGGACTCTAAGTGTGCATTCTGTTAGGTTCTTTGTAACCTCAGGCACCTTATTTACTTTACTCTGAATTTCAATTTTCTCACATGTAAAATAAGGGCAGTATTGTGCTTTTTGCTTCATACATAAAATATTGAGTTTTCTATTAGAAGGCAGGCTTTACAGTTGGTTATAAATAAGTATAATTTCTAACATTTGCTGATTATTTACTATGTACTACTAAAATAGTTTTTACTATTTTAAGTTAATTGCCTCATTCAACTCTCTCTAGACCTTTCAAATTGGGGGAGGTACTATTTCCTGTTACCACATTTCATGTATAAATGAACTAGGCATGGGATAAAGTAACCTATTCAAGATCACTAAGTAGATGGTAGGTCAGGGATCCAAACTTAGTCTGTTGGCTCTAAGGCCAACATATGTTCTTACATAACCTGTCAGTCAATTATACAGCCTTCTAGATATTAGGCACATACAGTGCAGAAAATGAGGACTTGACTCATACCATTATGACACCTACTGGCTAGTGGTGTCTGAATATTGAGCACATCATTATAAAAACTGAAAAAAAAAATAATCTAAAGTCAGAAACAGTACTGTGAAGACACCTAACAATGCTTCTTGCCCTCTCCTGCCATGAGGAAGGGACACTTGAGCTGAATTTTCATGCTGAGATAAGTTAATCATTTGAAAGGGTACAGAGCATTTGAGGTAATAAGGCCTAATATATGCAATGACCCTGTGATAGAAGTGAGACCTGCATAAGAGAAATTGAGCACAGCAGTAGGAACAGAAGAAAGAGATTGATGGGGTATCGGAGAGTTGGCAAGTAGGCACGGAAGAAGCAGAAAGAGTCACCCATTTAGGTCCCAGTAGTCCTATTAAATATTTATGCCACAAGAAGAATGGCAATCCATTAGTGGATTGTAACAAGAAAGTGTTCCATTACAGTCAGATGTCTTTAAAAATACTGGGACCATAGCACGCCAAAGCTATCAAAACATTGTTCGAAGTTTTCCAATCCTGAAATATCAGTGGTTTTAAAATTAAAGCAGCGTTATGCAGGCAACCCATTTTGAGGATTCTATTCCTGCTGCAGGAAGCTGTCATTGTACTTTCCAATAATACCCCGATTGCTTGCTTTTTCAGCTTGCTTTCTCTTCAAAAAAGTAAATAAAGAAAATTAGTCTAGATTTCTCTTTCCCAAATGATTTTTATCACTATAGTGTCACCCAACAACATTCTGGCACTATGTCCCTTTTGGTTAAGATAATGTATACATGGCCAAGAGCTATATATAAGATAACGAGAGGCATCAGAATATTAGCCTACCATGGACCATCCCTGACTGGAATCTGCAGAGCCAAAGTGCTCAGGGTCTCTGCTAATAAAAAGGCTTCAATTTCAGTTCTGCCTAATGGATATCTGTGGCTTATAGTATCTATCACCTTAATTGGTGCCAGAGTCTGAAGTGGCAAGCAGAACTGACGGACCCTGGCTTCAGAGATGTGAAAACTTTAGTCTGAAGGGAATGATGCCAAGACCAGCCAGGGAGCATCTCTTGTGTGATGGATGGTGAGTGAGGAAAAACTTCCTAGTGAACCAGGACCAATACCATGGAGCTTATACTGAATATGCTGAAGAAATGGCATATAACAACCTCAAAGTACAGAGTGAAAGATTTAAGCTCACCAGAGGACGGGGCTTTTAACTGTTGGATTCCAACTCTACAGCCTCATATGCTTTAGCTTGAAACAAACTTTCAGGTGTACAAATCCCCATGAAGAGCAAGTAATCCATCTGTGCCCCGAGGGCAGAGATGGCTGGTGCTTTTGCATGGACATAATGCATTCCTGGGGACTTTATCAATGTCTGCTGCTGATTCCTGCCGTATGGACTCTATACAATAACAGAATACAGTGGAAAGCCCAAGGTTCTACCTTGAGCATGAATTCCTTCTTCCTACTGCACTCCCAGCCATTCTGTTTTCTCCTTTGGTTACTGTTCCTTAGAGTGGCAAGCGTAGTCGGGCAATCACATATAGACATTGATAACATTAGTGTCTCTTACCTTGGGCTTTGACATCATCTACCACAGGACATGGAGTCTTCACAATCACATCACTTGGCCTGGAGCGTCGCCCCGTGTTGTCTACTCCCCAGAGAGTGAACCTGGCAGAAAGTTTGGAAAGTAGCATTACTAGAGGGGAATCATCAAGGGACTGGGCCTGAGCAGGTCTGTCTGGAGGTCCAGCTTTGTCTGAATTGGTCAGAACCCAACTGGCTCCCTTCATCTCACACTCAGCACCAGCCCTTTGGTTAGAAAGCAGTGGGGTGAAACCTCTTGCTGCTCCCAGTGGTCTGTGGTTGGGATATGCTATTTTGTGAACTCTTTGCTTAGAAGCATCACAGGGAAGGACACTTCATCTCTACAAGGAAGTCTCAGGCACCATTGCTGAAAATTCTTAGGCCCAGTTCAGACCTGCTCAGTATGACCTGGGAACTAGAAGCCTGCACTTTACTAAGCACTAAGACTTCTAGATGACCCATTTCATTTTCTTATCTTTTTTAAAATCTATCTATCTATCTATCTATCTATCTATCTATCTATCTATCTATCTATGTATCTATCTATCTATCTACCTACCTATTTATCTACCTACCTATCTATCTACCTATCTTTGACAAGGGTCTTAGATTGTTTCCTGATCTTAAGGAAGAAATCTGTGGCCTCAAATGATCCTGACTCTGCCATGACACAAACCCCAGATACTTTCCAGGTAACCCCAATGCCATTTATATTTTGGCAATATTTATATTTCTCTCACAGGGTGAGAGAAAGAGTATTTTTGCAAATGGATAGCTAGAAATTGGGTCGAAGGCCATGTGGAATTACAGCAACTCCTGTAATCTCTCTTTTTCCTCGTCTATAATATTTGGAGGATAATAAGCCACGGTGAGAGTGGAAGCGATCGGTGCTAGAATACAAAGTCCTGGAATATCACACCACACCATGTTAGCTCTGTCCTGCTCCATGCTGCCTTGTGCTTGGCTTACATCTTTATGGAAAGACTGAGGATAGATCCAGTCTTTAGATTCAGAAGAAAACAGCCAGGATGAAGGCCACCTGGCTTGTACAGGGCTGGATACCCCATCTCTCAAGAGTAGCTGTTCCAGTCACCAGTTTCCACTGAGAACCAGAGGGAACACTAGGACCAAGGGAAGCCATTGGATGATGTAACTGATAAAGAAAGGAGAGACCCTGGAGACCTGACCATGAAAACATGCTCTGGTGTCTGCACAGGGCCTCTGATAACTAATCAGATCACCTCAAAGGACGTCACCACCACCTTCCTGCCCCCTTTCTTCATGCTGAATTTTTATAGAAAGTTGTGTTGACTGGAAAACATGAATTTTTTTTTTTTTTTTTTTTGGTTGTTGTTCCTCTTGGCAAAGTTACAGGGAGGGAGAAGAGGAGAGGAAGTGAAAGAAAGAAGGGTGGCCCAGGTTAATGCTGGCTGGGCCTTAACACTTGAACCTGTGAGAGAGAAAGCAGTGAATACTACTTCATGATCTTTTTAAGGAAGGTTTTCAAAAGAGAGAGGATCTCGTTCCCACTGTTCACAAAGAAGCACAGAGAAAAGACCCAAATGCCCTGAGATGCCATGTACCCGTCTCTTCTTTCCTTAAACTCACATCAGTGCCATGGAAGCCTCAAATAATCCCCCTCGATCATATCCCCTGGTCCAGTAAGAACTAAAACCTGATGACCTGCTTAGATCCAAAGGCGTGGATCAGATTGTAGCTGTCTCAACTGTTAGACCAGGAGCAAGCACTGCACTTTCTTTCTTATCAGCAGAGAGGATTCAGGCTACTCCATCATGTTTGTGTATGTCCTGCCCCTAAGCCATGCTCAAAAGTCATGCTCAATTGTCTTCCCTCCAGCCACAGTCTTTCCTCATCACATGTGCCCTCATTCCAAATCCAGCGTCTTACCATCTGTCTCCTGCCACACCTTCATACAGAGAACACGGGGCTCCACTGATACCCCTTATCCCCATTCCAGCCCAGGCAGCTATGACATTTTTTTCTCATTTGACCCCATGTGTGCTTCATCAGCTTCTTGGTCCTGTTTCTGGAATTGTTTCCTGAACCTTCAAACCTATAGCTGGTACATCTGGCCCTTTTGAAACCATCTCCATTTCTGAGTTCAATTAACTGTTAACCAGGTCTTAGAGCACATTCAACTAAGGTTCTGAGGAGTATACCCAGAGGTACCATGGGCTACCCCCTTGCAGACTTATAACTCATGGTCTGTGATTCTCATGCCAAGCCATGTTCTCTGTAATCCCTAATAGTATGTAAAGCTGGAAATCCCCAAAATTCAGAATAGAACAAATATATACTTTGGAAGTCTGAGACACTTTTAGTGGAAGCGGAATCTGGTTTTCTTTAGCTTGGGCTTCAAGGTTTGGTCTTTGTTGTAGTCTCTATCAGTTCTACCAGCTGTTCCTGAGAGGGCCAGGAGATAAGAGGCTCTGATCTTTGTAGGCTGACACTCCAGGCTGGCATGGGCATGGTCTTGGGTTACAAGTCTAGCCCTGTTACCTCCTGTGCTCAGAGGCAGCAAATCTTCTTCCGTGGGCCTACAACTCCAGATAAGGCTACAGTGTGGTTACTACTTCCACCTGCTATTAAGCCAAAGGTGCCAACCTCAGCTCTGTAGCTGGAGACACTATTTGCAGTCTATCATAATTTAATCCTGGACCCTTAATTCTTAACCTTCCCTGGATTATGGCATCCTATTGTTTGGGTACCAAGTCGGATGCTAGAAGGACCCTGTCTTTCAGTGCCTGGGATGGGGTCGGTCATCAACATCGAGCTTGTCCATCCTCCATAAGTTCCAGCTACATTGTGTCAGATCCTAAGCTGGGACCAAGATGTCCCTGTTTGCATTAAGTCTCACATACTCTGAAGGGCAGTGAGAGTGAAATGCAAGCTGCTAATCTCCGACTATTTAATAGCACGTTTTCTTTTTAATATGAGGCAGATATTAGGAAAGGAAATGCCTCTCACAACCTTCCAAGTATGAACAGAGATTGACCTTCAGTACTCTTCCTCAGCAGTCCCAGCGCTCCCTCCCTCGCACCTCCTCAACTCAAGCACCCCACCCCCCAATCCTGAGACAATGAGAGAGAAGTCAGGGTATTTGACTAGGTATTTGAAAGGCTGGGGAGCACTTTCCACATTTTCATGTGGAAATCCCACATGCTGTCATTAAAGGAAGTCCTTCCCTGTTTGTTGTTCTCATTCTCATTTCGCCACACCGCTCTCCAAAGACAGCAAGAGGGTTAGCTGGAATTACTGACAGAGGAGATAAGCCTTGCTCCAGATCCAGAGGGCTCACATCTAAGTCTGTTTATTGCTTCTTCCAAAGCTTCTGGGCTTCCTCTCCAACCACAGGCAGGCTGGGACCTTTCAGTGCGTAGTTAGCATCGTGGTGATGACACCACGGAGGCATGTGTGCGTGGGAACTGACACAGACTGGCTCAGGCCCCAAGGCTGGGCCTTAAAGGTCTGGAGCCTGATACTAAGGATGATTGTAAGGCTGTCAGGGGCTGCCTACAGAGCTGGCTGTGTCACCTGCTGCTTTCTTGTTTCCTTCCTGCCAGTATGGGGGCTTTTGCTCATCCTGTGATTCAGACATCATTTTAGAACATCTGTCTTCTGTCATGTGCTCAGAAATGCAAGGGCTCTTCTGCAAGCAGGTGTGGTGAGAGGGTGGTGGGAAGGGGAGGTGATCCCTCCACAATCAAAAATGAAGATTTTGTCACACTTAACTGTGTTTGTGCCACAGGGTCCATTCTCAGAATGCTTCTCTAGTGGCATTAAATGAAATGTATGGCAAAGAAAGCCAGTCGAAACTCAGACATAACTTCATAACCCTCATTGAAGACCAGATTTTGTTTTAGACTGCAAGATGAGGTTCCTAGATCCTGGCTGAAGAACCCGGGATGGCTTGGAATTAAGATGCAGTGTGTGCAGAGAAGAAACCCTGCTTCAGCTTCTAACCATTTTTCCAGCTGTGTGATTCTGGGGGAAGTTATTCAATCTACTGAACCTCAGTTTCTTCAGCTCTAAAATGGGAAGAAGTACAGTCAGTCATAACTATACTTGTAACACTCCATAAATGACAGCCACCTTCCTCCTAATTTATAAGAAAACTTGGGTGCAGAAAAGTTAAGGATCCCATTTAAAGTCACTGCATGGTTAGGAGCAAAACCAGGCCTGCAGGATTCTCTCTTTGCACCAGAGATGAAAGTTCAAATATTCTTTCCTCCTCAACGAAGAAGAATGCTTCTAGCCCACAGAACCCTTCTCCCACACACTGGGTCTCATGTCCAGGCCACCCCAGGTTAGACTACCAGGATCTAACAACATCATAATGCATGCAAAAACAAGAGCTGGTCCTCACTGTGGGCTAAGAAGCGACAAGTGTGTCAGCTAGCTTTTCTAGCAATCTGCAGTGCCACCTAGTGGTCACTGGCTATCCTTTAGCCTGGTAGCCTCTCCCACTTTTTAATTAAACACTGACAGGAAGTAGGTGATTTACAAAACATAGGAAGTGAACACTAAAAGATCAACCAAGATGTTGAATGTGGGAGAGCCTCTTAGCCTCAGGTCTTTGACCAGGAAACAAAGCCAAGGCAAGGCTAACTTGAGGAAGGTCCTAGACTTGGTAATGACCTTTGTGAAAAAGCCATGCCTACCTATTTTTCCACCAGAACTTCTAACTTTCTAATTAACAAGTAGGAAGCACAGAGAGGAGTTAGCCCACCCTCCTTATGAATGGTCGCAGGAGTCACATTGATTTGGAGACTTTTTAAAAATTAGATAGCTGGTCTTCAGTCCCACATCTGTATTCCTTTGTCATGTGCCCTTCCTCTGAGGGGCAAACAGCTGTCCAAATATCAAGAGAGTTGTTATGGGTCAAGGCATCTTTGCCCAAAGAGCAGACAGCCAGTCTTTGGTGTTGGCATTGTCATCCTTGTGTGTGGGTCCATTCCAGACTCTCAGATGTCACTTGTCGTTTTTCATTTTACGTTCACCGGGTACAGTCCTGAGTTACATGTCCTATTTGGAAGAGACACAGCTGAATATCTAAGTTCATCACAATCAATGACACTCAGATTTCCAGTGCTTCCCATCTTTGAACTCCTTAGGAGAGGAAGTGGAGATGATTTATTCTGGAAACCTTGACTCTCTGCCTGTGACCTCATCTGTAAACTGTTAGATGTTTTTCATACTGGTGGGGTCAGAAAGCTTCCCAACTGCATCACTATGAATCCTGCGTTAGACCGTGGATTTTTCCACAATGACTTAGATGCTATCACCATATCTCCTCTTTTGGCATCTCTTATGTCTCTGCTCACAAATATTTTACAGTCTGTTTCCCGAGCACAGGAAGAGATGAGAAGAGTTCAGTGAGAACACAGGGATGGTCCAAGCATGGTGATATAATTCACTACATCTTCTTTGAAGAAAAATGCTTACCAGTTCTGAACTCTATAAATTATTTCAGAGCCACTAGAGATGGCTTTCTGAAGCATTGTTCTTGGCATTGTCCCCCCCACCCCCACTCTCTCTCCTCTCTTTTAAAAAAAAACAAAAACTTTCCTCTGAAGTACAGCATTCACTCTGACTCTCAGGCTCATTCTCTCCCACCTCTTTTTATTCATCAGCTGCTTCAGACCAATTGGACCACCCACAGCTGCCCTTCAGGCCTCTCTACCTTTGCTCTGGGGATTTTTAACCTAGTGTGCCTTTCCCAACATCACAGAAGCTACTGATTTCTAAACAATCCAATTTAGAATCTAGCCACCAACTCTACATAGAATAAATCACTTCCTTCTTTCTTTTCAACATGTCCCTGGCCTTTCTAATACATATATTAGATATATACTCTATTCTGCCTTGAGTCATAATTATTCGTTTATACATGTCCTCTGAATATTGTAAACCCTTTGATGACAAGACTTCTTCCAGAAGTTTCTCCATAATGCCTATTGAGATATAGCTGCTGAGGCTGAAAAAAAGGTTGCTTGCAAAGTCTTTGAAGGAACTCCAGCAATAACGGGAGGCGGGGGTGAGCAAAGACCTCAAACTTTCTGGTAAGGAATCATTAAGGTATGTACTACTTACATGTAGATAGTGTCAGGTTCCAGGCATCGGATGATGAGAGAAATCGTGGTGAGCTGCTTGTCTGGCACCTGAGATGGCATGGCACATGGAGCCTTTGCTCCAGAGATGATGTCGTCTACAAAGCTCAGCACTGTTTCTGCACAAAGGAAAAGAATGAGGAAAGCCTGAGAAACGGTGATGTCCAAACCATGAGCAATATTAAAAGAACTTGTTGGAACTTCTTAACTTCCTAGCAGAGGAAGAAAGGCAACCTTAGAGAAAAAGAGTCTTTTCTGATCGTGTCACTGTTAGCCAATCAGCAGAGAGTCATTTGTCCAGAATTAACTCAAGGAGTACTATGGCAAAAAAAAAAAAAAAAAAAAAAACAAATGCCACATTTGTGCAATTTTCCATGAAACACCTTGACATTGGCAAGAACACTTGTGGTGCTGGTCCCTGGTACCTTAGCAGTACCTGTACATACTAAGAAAAGCACCTTAGAAATACCAATGGGGAGTTCTCCATGCTCCAAAGATGTTTCTCCAAACCTCATTACCAGGTTCAACAGGAACTTTTAGATTATGGGCATCCTCATCCCCAAAGAGGACCATTTTTATTTGGAAGATTTAGGTTTATTGATGTTGGCTTTTCTCTATGTGTTGGTAGTAAGACATGGGACTTTTATTTCTGTGGGTTATTTCTAAGGCTTCCCTTTTCTCTCAGGACTTGACAAAAGTCAGTTTGCTTTAGGACAAGACGTGGATCAAGAGCATCTGTTTGCACATGCCTTTGCCTAGAGGGGGTTATTAGCAAAGGAATTTTTGTTTTTTCTGTAATCATGGCAGTGGTTAGCAGAGAATTGTTTCTTAATTGTGGGCTAGGATAACTAGTGTACTATGTTGTTGCTTGTAAGTGTGCCTAGAGGCAATGAAATGGACACCTCTTTTATAAATAAAAGAAAAGCAAAAATCAAAACAAGACTTTGTCAGATGCTCACCATGCAAAAACTCTTAAATGGACAAGATGGCTGCTGCCTACAGGAGACAATAGTTGCTACTATTCCAGGCTTCTCCATGCTGCCCTGTAACACTGGGGACTTGAAGCAATACCACAAGGCAGGGCATTCTTTTCTTTTTCTACTTTTGGAATATGCTCACCCGTCTCCACTTTGGAGTGGTCCATCCGGTCAGTGACTTTCTCTTGCCGGATCAGGTAATCTACAATCTGCACTCCAATTGGTGGCTCCGAATGTTCCCACTCCAGGACCACGAGGGTGCTGCTGGGTTCGTGTACTGTGGAGAGCCTCAGCCTGAGTGGAGAAAAGAAGAAAAGTGAAATGGGAACTGAGCTGGGACCTATTATCACCACCTCAACCGCGACATTTCAGACTCTTACACATAACAACTCTAGTCTCTCTGAGCACTTGTCTCTCTCACTAGATGCTAAGGTCTCCAGAGACCTAGGAGGTTTGTGTTTGCATCTTGTAATAAATTAGTAAATGAAAGTGTAAAGATCAATGAAGGTCTACCTGGTACATGTGTTTGGGGAGTGGGCTTTATTGATAGGTCTCTTTTTTTATATAGTTTGAGATATGATTTCTGGGTTCTGTCTTGAGGAAGACTAAGCAAATATTTTGTGCAATGTTTACCTCAAAGCCCATTGAATGTGGCATCCAAGAGAATATTGCATTAATAAGAGCACAGTTAGTTTAAGTTCCATAAACATCAGGATTTGGCAGGCCCTCCTTACCCCATCCCTTGTTCTGCTATGTCTCCCTCTCCAGTCCATCTGCTGACTGAACTTCACAACAGACTCAGCTCAAAAGTAATACTGAAAGGAGAGAGTTGGCCATGTGGCCATGTGTCATACTCTTTTGGGTATGATACCTTATGTCTGCTGCTCAGAACCTGATGTCAGTTTTTGTCCATCTCGTTGGGTGCCTATGATCCCTGACTCCTAGTTCAGTCCCTATTTGTCTTTCCTTATAGTTCACAGACTCTCATTGTTTCCCAGTTGTCTTTGCCTTGAACATTGTCTTGCCTTCCTATCTCATACCTCTCTGCACATTATAGTGATTCAGTAACCAGTACCGATGTTCACTGGGGTGGATCTCCTGACAACCCAAGTGGTTTCAATTTGCTCTCTTGTCTGGTCTTCTCATGTATGGCTCAGGTTTCCTTCTTGTTTTCAATTCCTCGATTCTCTCCAGACCACTAGATGATGAGGGTTTCCCAGTTTCTGCTCGCTGTAGCCTCTCTCTCACTCACATTATCCCTAACTTTCAACCACATCTTTGTGCTTGATTCTTCTACATCAAAACTATCTGCAGCCCTCACCTCCTACATTCTACTAAGCTCCCAGGTGCCTCTCACAGCCTCAAAATCTAAAGGATGAGACAGCAGAACTAGATCACACCAAGCGACCTGCAATGTCCAGTTTCAACTCAACACACATGTTCGTAGTGTTTATGCATGTGATACAACTTTAACATGAAATCAAGAGATGATGTTTGGGGAATAAGAAGCAGTTCAACTAGTAGGAAAATAATAAGAAACACATGGTCATCTGCTAGCAGCTACTATGAAGAAGTGCATAGTTTTCATATGACATTAGGGTGGAATAGATCCAAAACAGTGCGGATATTGACAAATTCATTAATTAGAGTCATATGCAGAATGCTATTTTGAAGGGAAAAAAAATATTAGGACGCTTAAGATAGTAGCTAAGCTTTCTGAGAACTCCGATTCTGTGAAAATAGGAATTAAGGCCAGCCCCTACTAAGAAATAGAAGTGTGCATGATTTACATGGACTTATGTAAAAGCAGAGTACATTTCTATTTCTAACTCCCAATTAAATTGCAAAAAAATTAAGATCTGTTGCTGAGAGAAGTGATCAGAGCTGAGAAGAAAAGCACAGTTTTAATACTTTATAGTTACAGTTCTGGGGTATTTTATAGTTTAATCCCACACGTCTCATGGACAATCCCTCACTCACCTTGCTTTTCTGTCATCATGATTTGATCAATTCATTTTTAGAAATGAAATCAGTCTTGGGACATTATGGCTGGATTTTCTGTCACTCTGTTTGACAGTTTCCACATCACCTTTGTTACAGTAGCTTTCTTATCTAGTGAATCTAGCAGTACTTGATTCTCTTAATGGTTCCTTTTCTACATATATATATATATATATATATATATATATATATATATATATATATATGGAACTTGTTTTTATTTTGATGCAGATATCCACATTACAACTACAAAGAGAAAGGATCTAGTGCCTGGATTATTTATAGGCATCTATATAAGGAAATAAACTGACTTTCAGTGATGGTCTTTCTCCTTCAGTTCTATCTCTTCAACATCTACCCCTGCCTGCAGACAGCTCAGAGGGCAGCCTTCACCTGCAGATTCCTGCCTACAGTCCACTCTTCTGTGCAATTAGCCCTGAAGCCACCGCAGTACTTGATTGTCATTTTGGGCCTTCCAGGTCTTATGAAGGCATGAGGTCATGTGCCAGCACCTTGTCCTACCAACACTATTTCACAGAAATAACACTTTTTGCCTTAACCACTGTAGAAGATACCTTACTATAGGATAGCCTGAATGCCTACATGCCTACATTGGGTCCTGGCTTCTCAGCTTGGCCAGTTTTGTTCAACCTCCTTATGAAAGATTAAGAATTTGGACAGGCTCATTCTCAGCCATCTCTGCAGCACCTTGTGCATCCTTTCAACACAAACCTCCCCTCTTGTTTACCCCAGGCCTCTTTTCTTTACATTGTGTTTTGCTTATAGAGCATCCTTGCTCCAGCAATGACCCCATCTACCATTTTTCTGAGATGAATTGAAATCTTACTATCTCTAGGCTTTATTTTTTTATTTTTATTTCCACAGAGCTCCACCTGTCTCTCTGCCTACTGAACATCTACACAGTTATCCTTTGTTAGCTCATGGGCAAACCCAAATGGGACTTGCTTCTCAACTCCATATACCTCCAGATGGGTTCCTTCTCAACTATGGTTTATCCCCATAGTTAACACTCACCATGACCTGTTGGTTATAAACCAAAATCATTTCAGTTTTATTCTCTCAGCCACTCTCAGCTATGACCTGCTTCCTGCTCTATAACTGTGGGACAACACAATTTCCTTGAAGTCATTTCTTTGTCCATTAACTGAAAGTATGGCGATAAGAGTGTTTACCGAGTGCGTATATTGTCTGGCACTGAGGAAGCTTTGAGAAGTGGTAAGGTTGTTGGTCTTGTTCTGCCCTTACTACAGACCTTTTTTCCCACCATAGCAACAGCACTGCTACTCCTACGACCTTCTATCCATGCTGTCTTACCTTGTCTAATTCTATTTGCTCCATAAAGTCTTTATTGTTGCCCAAAAGCAGGGTCAAAGAACAGCTCTTCCCATTTTAAAAATGCAAAGATTGGTCACACTACTTCCATTAAACAGCCTGCTCCTTCTATCACACTGAAAGTTCCCAATGTCAGGAACTAAGCCATTTTCTTCTTCCCAATCCCCAACACTCAGCCTATCACTTTGCGACTAATATCCACTTAGTCCTATTTTTGAATAATGGTGCTGAAGGCAGACATGCAGGAGAGGGGTACAGGAAGGGAATCATACACAGGCTGTGGGAGGGGCGCACAGGTAGGGAGTCCATCCGCTCCAAAAGCAGTAGAGTCACATCGACACCAGTCCTCAATGACATCTCCAGTCCCTGAACACCAGAGAGAGCTCATGGTGGCCTCCTGTAAGAGCTGAACAGAAAAGCAAAGAGTAAGTGTTAAGAAGTATGGCTGGATGGTCATTACGAAGAGACCTAGTGTCAGGGTCCTATGTGGTCCTAGATCATCTTCAGAGAAAAGAATGCATCACCACTGCACCACGATTCTCTAGTCTGAAGCTGTGTCCAAGAAGACAGAATATGGGATAACTCCAGCCTTGTAGGACATCTGGGATGCCCCTATCCCTTTAGCTCATCTCGATAGTTAAAACCTGTCACCTTATAAGGTGGTCTATAGACCAAATGTGGTGATACATGACTGTAATCCCAGCATTTGGAGGCAAGAGGATCAGAAGGTAGAAGTCAGATAGATACGAGTTTGAGGCCCATCCTGGTTGGAAGTCCTGTCTCAAACATAAATAAATAAATAAATAAATAAATAAATAAATAAATAAACTTTCACTTTGAAAGAAAGTCAGTTTCCAGCCTGTCTCTCCCTCACGGCACTCTATCACACCTCCAACTGTGGTCTTCAGTAACATTAACTTCTTTACCTCACATCTCTGGGTGGCCTGCCTATGCTATACTTTCCTCTACTTATCCAGAAGCATTTTCCCCTTCTTCAGATGCCTCTCTGTGCATCCATATCTATCCTCTCTGTCCTGCTCTACTCCATCATGGTCCCTCAGCCTGTTTGGTGATCCATTTTGAATATGTGTGTGGTTCCACACTGGATTGTGATTAGACATCTTTCTTTGACTTGTGAATACATGAAGCTGCATAATACAAAGGCTAAATTCTGAGTCTGCGTCAGTCTTTGTAGCTGGTAACCTTGGCTTTGTCAATCATTACCCGTGACCTTGGACAAGTTACACAAACCCAGTTTCCACTCTGATTAAAAATATCACTTTCCTAATAGGGATGTTGTGACAACTCAATGGAACAATCCATGTCAAGTGACATAATATATGCACCGCACCTGATGCACATTATTGTTTTTGAATGACAGGGTTGAGTCTTACATAGAACCCTATAAAAATTACAGTCATGCATAGTTCTATACATGAAGTAATTTCATGTAAATGTTCGCTGTAGAATAAAAGAACTAAAAGTAAAATCAAACCAAAGAGGCAATAACACTCATGACAGGGGTGATTCTATGGGCAAAAGTGCAGATCCTGAGGGAAAGATGACCACTCAGAGGGCTCATGCTCCCTCAGCTCAGATAATCTAAGGGTGAAGGTTCCACACTGTCTATGCTCAGAGAGCTGTGTTTCTGAGGCACACGACAGCTTTGGCCTTGGCTTTTTTCCCTCTGTTCCAGTGCCAGCTTGTCCACATTGGTAAGCTAGGAAAAGGGGACATATCTGTCTTATAGAAGTTCAGATTCTAAAATCACAAGAAAAAGAAGAAAGTGCAAGAAGGCAACGAAGGAAGAGGGGAAGAGAAGGAGTGGGTGGAAGAAAAGAGATGGGACTCCACAAACACCTATACAAAGAGTCAGTTAATCTATGTTCTAGGTTTTCAAAGTTTATCATTGGTTACTGTGGTGGTTTGAATATACCTGGCCCATGGGAAGTGACACTATTAGGAAATGTGACCTCGTTGGAATAGGTGTGGCTTTGTTGGAGGAAGTGTGTCACTTCATAGGTAGGCTTTGAGGTCTCCTAGTGCTTGAGCTTGGTCCAGTGCAGAAGAGAGCCTATTCCTGGCTGCCTGCTGAAGATAGTCTCCTTCTGCTGCCTGGGGAACAAGATGTAGAATTTGCAGCTCCTTCTCCAGCACCACAACTGCCTAGATGTTGCCTTGCTTCTTACCAAGATGATAATGGACTAAAACTTCTGAAGCTTTATGTTTTCCTTCATTAGAGTTGACTTAGTCATGGTGTCTCTTTACAGCAATAAAATTCTAACTAAGACAGTTACTTAACGCTATGAGCTGGATTGAATAAGGGTCCAACTGACTTCACTCCTGAGACTTAGAGTTTCTAAGAAGCAGGAACTGATTTCTGACCATAGTTATGATTTGTATAGTGTTTCTAATTTGTAAGGCCCATTTAGATACTAACTCTTGGGTGGATGGTGATAATGACTTACAGTAAAGGTTCTAAGAGTGATAGTTAGGTACTTTTTCAGGGTCACAGGCTAGAGAATGAGGCATTGTCAGGGAGTGGACCCTGCATGGCTCACTGGACTCAGGCTCTTCCTAATACATGCTCTTAATTAACATTGACTGACTCTACCAGCAAGTTACTTACTTTATACTGTTCTGACTGAGATTCCAATCCAAAAAATGAATTTTTTAAAACTAGGAAGACAGACTCTTTAAGACAGACTGACTAAAAGGGCCGGCTGTTTGATGGTGTCTTCAGTCAACACCTGTTTGCTAACCATCTACAAGGGGCCATTTCCTGTGCTAAGCATGAAGGATGCAATGACGCAAAAGAAGACACATATGGCTCCTGTCTGCATAAATTTTCCAGCTAGATAATAAACAAGCAAACCGGATTCATGTAAACATCCAAATTCCACAATAGTTTTGAAGGGTCCTAATGAAAAGGTGAGGCTCTATGGGTGCACACAGCAGCAGGAGGCCTCCAAGAGGAAGGAAGGATGCTATTCAGCTGCCAACAAGAGTGGAATTCTTCATTTGAGGGGAAATGGGTAGAATTGGAGGACAACATGTGCACTGAAATAAATAACAGATAAAAATACAGGTGCATATTTTCTCTAACATATGGACATGTAGAAAGAATTGACCTGAAAATAAAAGAGGAAATGTTAAGAAAGGTGAAGGGGCAAAAAGATGGAGAGGAAGGAATGGTGGGGGTGGGGGTGGGGGGAGGCTGACTGTGATCTAAGTACAATATATGCTTGTATGGAAACATCACAGTAAAACACATTAAACTGTGTTATTGCATATTAATGATTTTACTTTTTAAAGTAATCTGGTCACAAAAATTGTAGTGATATAGGTAGAAAAGCTTAACACTAAGAAGACTGGACCCTTAATAAAACTGTACTTATAAAACCAACTAAAAATATCAGTCTGTCTGTAAGACAGTTTGTATGGAGGAGTTCGAGCTCAAGAATAATGATAAACCGCTATAACATTTTAAACATGGAACAGGATCATATTTTTAATATAAAAATTATGACAAGGCAAACATGTTATAATTATTTTTAAAGCCATTTATTCAAAAGTTTTAACCTTCTACCTTTGATCCATGCCACTCCATGAGAGTTTCTACTTCTGAATCCTAGACAGAATCTAATTCAACAGGTTGGATAAGGGTATGTTACGGCTTGTATATGAAGTGTATTCTTCAAAGGAGCCTTGATCCAAAATGTTGGTATTACTGAGAAGTGATAGGAAGACACTAATTTCATCTTTATGTCACTACACTGGCTGATACATAACTTAATGGGCATTGGGAAGTAAGCCCTAGTAGGAAGACATAGGTCATCAGGGCTTTGTTTTGAAGGTTATGTATTAGTCTTGGAATAGTCTTCTCGAATTCTCTTTGCTTTTCAGCTACCATGAGATAATAAGTCTCCTCCTCCACACACCCCTTACTCTCATGATCTTCCATCATAGCAACGAGGCCAGGCAACCATGAACTGAAATCCGAAGAACTGCTATATTTTTTCCTTTTAAGTTGATTGTGTTGGGTGTTTTGTCACAGTGATGAAAAGCTGACTGTTATGCAATAGATAAGAAGAGCCAAAGTGAAACCCTTTTGAAAAGGAAGAAGAAGAAAAATTTCACTATTTTTAGACCTACAATTTGCCATCCCATGCACTCTCTGGGGAATCCATACTTGTTAACAGATGTAATAGAGTCTTGAAAAACAAACAAACAAACAAACAAGACAAAACAAAACGAAGCACCAACAACCCAAATGTTAGCTAGTGTTTTCCTTAAAAAAAGAAAAATCTGAGTTTTTACTTCATGTTTAGCAATCATGTATTTATTCATCCATTCATTTATTGATTTAGCAGAGTAACGACTATGCACCAATCCAGGCATTCTGTAGAAGACAAAGCATTTCTCATAGTCTAGAGTGAAGTAAATTATCAAGCAACACGTATGATCACAGAAGATGCACACTTTAAGGTGTGTGCACACACAGTGGAGCTTCCATGAAGGAGTCTAAGTTGAACTGGGAGCATGGCAAAGAGGTCACTGGGAGCCAGTGGTGCTTGAGCTGGAACATGGCATGATGATAGGAGTTTTCCAGTGACGGAAATGTGATGGAGTGTATTCTTGGGACAGAGATTTGGAAGTCCAGGGGTCTGAATTCATGAAAGAAAATGTGTTGTGTTTGAGGAAATACAAAAAGTTAAATTTTGGAGTATAGAGTACCAACAACCTAACCACTTACATGAAGACAGATTGAATCATGAGCAGCTTTGAAATGTTGTGCTATGGACTCTAAGTTGCACTTAATCTGAAGACCCTTTAAATTACCTTGATGCCAATATATTAAGATGTCCATATTGTACAGCAATTCCAAGTGTTTTCATACAAGGACCAACAAGAAAGACTGCTGCAATAAAATGTTTGATAGTACAGCGAAGAGTTAGGTTGAGATGGGGGTGAGATGGAGACACCAGTGGTATCTATTTGAGATACAAGGTAATGAGCTAAAGTTTGTTGGGTTGTTTAAATGGTCTAACCAATTTGTCTATCACAACCACAAATTTACTTGCCATATGACATCAGAAATTATTCAGTCCAACACAAGGACAATAGATCAAAGAGGGTAGCTAGAAAATGAACCCTCACATTGAAGGGGAAGATGAAAACTCACATGGAGTTACCAGTGTCATGCTCAGCACCTCTCCATACCTTCCCCAGCTTTTCTACCCTTTGTCTAAATTCTTTGATAGAAAGCAAAAAAAAAAATAGAAGAAAAAGCAGAGTTGCAGATGGGACGACAGAGGCAGAATGTGTCATGTAAAAAAAAAAAAAAAAAAAAAAA
>JANHMN010000009.1:55486980-55506285 GCA_030674055.1 Rhabdomys pumilio | reverse complement strand
TGTGTGTGTGTGTGTGTGTGTGTGTGTGTGTGTGTGTGTGTGTGTGTCTGTCTGTCTGTCTGTCTGTCTGTCTGTCTGCCTGCCTGCCTGCCTATCCTTCTTTCCCTCTCAGTCACCCCAACATCCATTTAATATTAAATTACATTCTTTCCCCAACCCATATCCTTTCCTCCTTGTTCAATATCGTGAAAGGGAATTAACAGTTTTAAACGTACTTCAAGGACGGCCTCAGTTGTTGGTTCTTTCCTTTATCTCTTGTCAGCTGGATGGCTTAGGACAGCTTTCATGACCTTCTAAAATACAGAATTCCTTGAAAAGTAGAGATGTCTAGACTGATTGATTCTTCACCCAGTACAACCTACAACACGTCTGAGCATGGTGATACATGCCTGAAATCCCAGAACTTGGTGGGCAGAGGCAGGAAGATCAGAAGTTTAGAGCCATTCTTGGTAAGGGATGAGTACAAGAGTCTGTCTCAAAACACTGAAACAAAACAACCGAAACTGCAAATTACAAAGTCAATCTAGAACAGTCCTCAGGACACGGTGAGTGTATTGTCAGTTTATTTACTCTGACCTGCTTGTTCACTTACTCTGTTCTGCCTTCAACCAACATCACGATACGCTGAGTACCTCGAAGGACACTGCCTTGCTTTCCAGTACAATACCTCGAAGTACCCAAAACAAACATGTATTGAATGACAAGAGTGTTTATTGAATAATGAAACCTTTTCTAATGCATTGTATATAAAGTGATTATGTCCTATCTTCTTCAAATGCCAACTAGACAGCTGAACTCTAATTAACTTGCATCACTGCTATCCTAGGTTCATTTGAAATGTTCTAGATTTGTCTGAAATAATGGGGCAGCTGAGTGTTTTCGACTCAGTTACACAGACTTAGGTAAATACCCATGTGGATGTTGAGTAATTTATTTACTGGAGATGTGAGGATTTAGGTTTAAGAATGGGGATATGCAGAGCAGTCGGCTCTGGTGCTGAAGGACAGCAGTTAGAAAATGTTGTGAGGAAATCTGAGGAAGTTTTCTCAAATAATGCTTTCAAGTAGCAAATGGGTCAGGACTGATGGCCCAGGGCCCAGCAGAAAGTACCTAGGACTGTATGGAATGGAATGTGCCAACAGCGGAGGGAAAGGGAAGGGAGTTCTGGGTAGATTTGGGGAACAGAGGCAGACTGAAAGTTAGGCCTCACATGTGTTTCTTCACTAGCACCTAGAGTTAGCTGAGCTCTAAGGGCTGACATGAGGAAGGGAGACACCTGGAAAACTGTGCCTTCTACACTTTTCCCAATCTCCCAGACTCAGCCTGCACACAGGGACCACTCCAGGTTCTTGGCTCTCATCCGTCAATATCCAGTAGCTCCAAGCAAGCAACCTACTTAAATATTGGAAATCGTTGGTTCCCATCTGACTGATGTATTCAGAAAAGTGAAATGGAACAGCAACAAATGCAGCAAGTGTTTATACTGTTATCCTTTCCTACAAATGGATCCTAAAAAGACCCGTTCTGCCTTCAGGGTGCACCCTTTCTTTTGTTCTAACATTAATATCATGGTACATTTCAGACTCAGTCCTTTGTTAGTTCATTAGGACATTTTTAGAAATAGTGCTTCTTTGCTATCATCAGACCCTGCAGCCAGTCCCTGGAGAGCAATATCCAAGGCTGTGGTGGAGTGGCTATCATCAGATGCCCACTGACCACTTCGTAAAGTACCAGCAGCTGGGGGTATTCAAGGAACAATGTCTTCTGGAAAAGCAGATTTTTGTTTCATTGACACCCAGAAAAAATGCTTACTTTTTCTGCAGTCCTTGTTGACATTTTTCTTTTCTAAAAACACAGTGTTCCAATTTTCTGCCTGCTTCATAAAGCATTGCCTACCAAACAGAATTAAACCTTTCCCCCAAGTGCCTCCAGGTGATGGTTTTGTTCATCAATTATGACTATGCAGATTTGAAAGTTAGAGGAGACAGAAATAAAATGGCATCAATGCCCCAATGGCTTTTAAAAATTGATAGATAACACAATGCTATAATTTCTTAAGCTAATCCCCTTTTTTCATGGGCTTGTTTTCTAACAAATAAGTGTCAGCTTGAGGTCCTTAGCTAATTAGGTTCATGTTAAATTTAGATTGGGTGTAGGTACAGTACTTAGTTTTTTGCCAAAAGCTGTTAGTCAGCTTTGGCACAGGAAGAGTGAATTCAATAATAAGTAGTCTAATTCACCAAGCATCACATAATGCCTTCTTTAGTCAATAGTAATGACATTGGGGTCAAAGTTCAGTCAATGAAATTTTATGGTATCAGAATTTACCAAAGAACTATAAGACAAATACCAAAAGAACCTTTAAAATTAATCTGTGATCTCCGTCTGCACCCTTCTTTTAAAAATCACCATTTTTGTGTAAAGAAATAAAAGTGATGTAACTTAGCCAGAGAAGCAACCTTTTTCTGTAGAGTTTCTCGAAATCATCTTTGCACAGCCCATACATCTCAGGAGGGGTAAGGATCAAATCCAAGAATTGCTGGGAAGCCCTAAAGATTTTGCCGCAAAAACAAACTCCTCGATTTCGCCTCGCTGTTTGTCCCCAGTGTGCAAGAAGCTGTCTTATGCTATATTGCACTGTCATGGCTCATGCCCAGTGCTCCACACTTGAATGTACTCAAGTCAATGAATGCACAGGAATAGAAAGAAGCAACAGAAATTATGTTCATCCTCTATCTGAAACCCCCAAAGGATAGTCTAAACTTTAAGATTCACCACATGGGCAACACCAGAGAATTTAAACCTTAGCCAGATTGTCCAGAATGGTTTGCTAAATGCCCCCATGGGAATGGGGATGCTGAAGGCTGGGCTAAAACAAGAGTCAATGAGACTTATAAACAGAGATGCTTTTATCCCTCTCCTTTCATTCCCCTTCCCATTCTACCCCCATAATCCCTTAGACAAATAATTTGACTGGAATCTTGCACAGAAACACACACAGGAAATATGGTCAACGGCACTTGGTTTTGTGGATCCTGTCTCACTTACTTCCATAGAAGGGACATACCCAGTACATGTCTAAAGAGTCCAGCACTGGTGTTCTGAGAGAACAATCTTGGCCTTGGCTAGATTATAAGCCTTCCTTGTGTGTGCTGTGAGATCTTAGATATGGAGACTTTAAAAGGTTATATGATACTACTTTTCAGTTGTCTCCCATAACCTCGTTTCTTTAATTTCTAAATGCCTTTCAGGAAAATCAGAGCCGATCACCAAGGTTTGCTCTCGCCCCGTTGTGACTCTCAGTTTCCCAAGGCTGCATTTACAAACTATCACCAAGTGGTTTAAGTGATAACAATGCATTCCCTCCTGCTCTGAAGGATAAAAGTGCAAACTGAGGTGCAGTTCAAGCCGTGCTCCCTCTGAAGCCTGGGGGAATGGCCCTCACTGCTTCATCCAAACTTCTGGCGGATCAGGGCACTTGTTTGCATTCCCTGACTTCAAAAACTGTCACTCCAATATTAGCCTCAGTTGTCACACAGCTTCCTACTCTGTGAGTCTGTGAACACATCTGCTTCTTCCTCTTATATGCTAACCATTGGATGTATGATCTATCTTGAGTCCATGACCACTCCATCTTTACGTAATTCCTTTTGCAAACACTATTTTCAAATCAATTAGCATGATGAGGTAGCAGATAGGCCTGGATTCTAGTCAAACCATCACTGTGCTCCACTTTACAATGTGAGTCCTGTAATGCAGAGCTAGGGAGGTTTCCTTTACTAGCCATCTGGGCACTGGCCGCCCAGGGCACATGAGCACTGGAAAAAAACAAAAACAAAACAAAACACGTTTCTGACTTCTTCAGTATCCTGGTGCCCAGCAGCAGCTGCGTGCAGCTTCTTGTCAATGTCAAAATAAACCTGACACAGAAATTCAGAGTTACAGCCTTCAGGATACTCAGAGCTGGTCTGGATTATCCCTGCTGTTTCCCCACAGAGTGGCAGGGGTGAGGCAGGGGTGGGGTAGGGGTTGGAGGAGGGAAGAGACAGGACTAGGAAAAGAGGTGAAAATGAGGAGCACCCGCAGGATTTGCTATTTTATAATCTCCATTAGCAGGAAGACATGAATGGATAGGCACATTCAGCAGACCACCAGGAGAGAGACACCATGCCTGTGTCTGGAGATGTAGGACGTAGAGTTTTCATCTCCATTTTTCTTGTGAGGCTGAACTGAGAAAACAAAGATATACCCCAGTAATATTTCCAGGGCAAGTGTTTTTCTTCTTTTGGGGTCCTCCTCAAGAAAGATCCAAGAATACTCTCAGAGGAAGAAAATATGACTCCGAGAAGCAGAAAGAATCAGAAACCTGTAGATGAAAGGGAGCTTCCAGCTTTAACTTCCACCTCAGCTAGTGTTGAGGATCCACCCATCTATGGAATGGAATTAATGGCGCTTTCCTCCACCCACAGCACAGCATTATTCTCAGGCAGGAGACCTGCGTGTGCCCCTCTGGCTCTCCAGCTCAGCAGTTCTTCACTTGCCTCTTCATGATGCTCTCTGCACTTTGGAGGATGCCTGTCTCTTGTTCCATCCTTGACTCCTCCCCTGTGTGCATCTGCCTGCCTGTCTTCCTTTGAACCTGGACAGGAGCACAGGGCAGGGAAGCTTTGGAGAGTTCTGAAATAGGGCAACCCTGATACAGTAGCATGGATCGCCCTGGCTCCACAAAGGACGGGGCTGCATATGGCATACATGGTTGAGTGAGGACAGCTTATATGAGTTACGAGCAGGTCGGGAGTCCCTGGAGTACGGTGTGATATTCAAAGCTTCAGCAAGATGCTGTAGAGGCTGGTTATAAATATCCTTAGCTACCAAATGGTCTAGAAATTTTTAATAAAAATATTATTCAATAATAATACTACTCCAGCCAGCAAGGGAATGTTGTAACGGTCTCCATTTTCCTCTGGATACTCATCTAGCTTTTGTTTTTCAAATGAATTTGGATGTTAAATCCTTTTGCTGCCCTGACCAATTTATTCTGCAAATTAACTATATATGACAGAACTTAAAGTTCGTCGCCACTTAGCTCTGCTTCGCTGAAATTTATGCTGCTTTTCTGCCTGCTGGAGCCATAAGCTCAAATGCATTGTGACTCTCACTGGCGATTTGGGATTCTGAACAGTCCTCTCACCTCTTGGTCCTCATCTCTTGAATTCTAAAATGTGCTGAGTGGACCAGGCTACTTTCACCTCTTGGTGACCTATGCCCTCTGTTCTCAGGTCCTCTGGTCTCTGGCTGCCTCTCTCAACCTCAATGAAGTTCTCTTTATGAAATGCAGCTTTACTAAGGGCTCTAAGCCAAACCAGTAGAGAGACTTAAGAGCCTCAGACTGGTTTCAGAACATGAGTCAATGGCGGAAGCAGCCCAACGTTATGAAATGAGAAGGCTAATGTTTAGAACTGTGTGAATGCTAAGGCAGCAGATGAATATGAGAGCGTATTTAAGAGAATGTGCTGATGAAGATGATGGAGGGAGAGCCATGCTGTCATGAAAAACCTACATTGGAAGTTGGCTCAGCTTTTGTTGGACCAAGTGTAGAATCACTTTCATTCTGGGGGAGGCAGTTAGAATTGCAAGATACTGGGAGATGTGGTCACATGAACAACATCTGAAGGAGATGGGCTTAGCACGGATGCAGTGATGCCCAGCAGTTCTCTGGTGGGTTATCTCCTAGATGTTTCGATATCTAGTGGGTTATCATCTAGAAATGAGATCACATGTTTTCTGTGTATTTTCAGACAGCAGAGAGTTCAGACCAAAGGCAGGAAATAAGAGGGAGATGAGTTTATTGTGCTTCAGATTGCACTGAGTACCTGCTTGGTGCCAGAAATGGTTCTCAGTGTTCATGGGGAGAAATGCCAGATGGTTAAGGAAATAAAGCTCTTTCAACAATGTTCCTGGACACAAAAAATAGAGGGGAACACGACAATGATGTTAGGGCTTGTGTTAGAATAATGGGAGATTCTTTGGTATACACACGGAAAAGCATCGAGACCTATTCTACCGGGGGACGTAGGCTTAAGGAAGACACCAAATTCTTAATGACTTTTGTAATAATATTTTCAGTTTGCACAAAGTAGGCTAGACAGCCTTGGAGGTTGCAAACTCTAAGCCAGAGGTATTATTCATGTAGAAGCTGAATTAGTGGAGTTGGATATATTTGCATTTCATCAGGCACCCTTGGGTACTGACTGAAGCAAGTTTCAAGTAACATATTGAGATTTACCATTCTGGACAAGAGTAATAATTTATTAAATATTGCCAGAATACTTTATAAAATTCTAACAAGTGAATTCTAACACGTTTCTAACAAAAAAGGTTAAATTGTGGGATAGGTATTTAAGGATTTCAGCAAGTTGTTGTTTGATGAAAATAAGCAATGCCACTGGTTATGAAGATGTTTTTAAGTATTTATGCAGAGCTCCAGAATGTAAAATAGGTCAAGTTTCAGAGCCATTGATTTTAGCTTTGATGACTTTGGCCTGAATTGTTCCAGAAGTAACCAATGTTTCCCCCCAACCAGGAAGTTGTTCATAGGTTCCTATCAGAAGAAGCAGACTGTATCATATACCATAGTTAATTTGCTTCCTGGATTTTACAAGACAAAAATGCTCTATCTTCTGTCTTAATTAGCAATCAATTAAGTCAGAAGCATTCTAGATTCTTGACCAAAGAAGAAATCTACTCAAATACTTAAGTTCATCTTCTCCTAAAGAAAGTACTCTGATGCCAGCTGTAGAGTATATGCCTGTAATCCAAGCATTCAGAGGCTGAGGGAGGAAGATCTCAGGTTCAAGTCCAGCCTGAGCAACGTAAGGAGTTTGATGACAGTCTGGGCTACACAGTGGTATCTTGTCTGAGAGATAGAGAAGAGGGAAAAAAGAGAGAGAAATAAGAGAGAAAGGTTCTGATGGAGAAATGAGAACAGGCAGCACCCCTATACATAGCCATTCAATGAGATGAACACAGACAACATAAGGAGGGGCAGACAAAGACACATATTCTCTTGCCAACATGGCTCCAGTGCAAGCACATACCAACAGATTGCAGTATTAATTTCTCACTCAAGTGTCAGAAGGAACATCTTATCATTAGATCCAACAAGATGGTATAGTGAGTTTTGTGTTAGTTCATAGAATTCTTATAACAATAGTAGATGTGAAACTAGTGTAAATACTAAATAATATATCTGTGTGTTTCCCATAGTCTTCTGCCAAAAGAAATAAAGGCTGTTATTGCTACTAATATAATATGCCCAAGATGGTAGCTATAACCAATACGGGAGTTATCAGTTACTTATTGGTCTTGCTATTTGTCTATTCAACTCTCTGCTTACCTGGGCTCTGGTTTGAATATGATTAAAGTGTGTTCTCCAAAGTTTCAGATGCACAGTCTTTCATATGGAAGCATTAAAAGAGCATTGTTGCCTTTAAGAAATAGATCCTTGAATCACTGGGGGAAACTATCCTTGAATGTGATTTAGGAAATGCCTTTGAGGTCCTTGAGATGGCTTTCACTGGGGTAGGGCCTGTTATAAAAGAACAAGTTGGACACTCCCCAGCCTTTTTGGCTTCTTGTCTAGTCTTGTGATCTCCACTTTTTGCTGGCACTTTCAAGCACTAGGATACTTTGAGACTTTCACTAGACCCGAATAGAAGCTACCAAGAATTTAAACCAAATAACCATCTTTTCTTTGTAAGTAGACAGTCTCCAGTGTTTTGTTATGGTAATTACACAAGAACTAATGCTTTTCCTTAAACAAACAATTCCCTTGGATGAAGATTGACCATAGAGCAGCAATAACCAAGGCAGCAAATGTATACAGTCAGACAGACAGACAGACAGACAGACAGACAGACAGACAGACACATAGCTCTTTCCTGAAGCAGAAGCTCCCAGAATCTCTGGGGAGGCTAGATTCTCTGGAACTTCTGAGTTTAATCACAAGTTAGGATCAGGAAGGTGTCTATGATGTCAGCATTTATAAAATAATGGGGTGAAACATCCCCACATTGGGAGAACACAAGGTCAGAGCTACAGGGTGAAACTAGAACTGGGTAAGGGTTCTACAACCTGCCTTCAAACTGTTGCTGGAGAGTCTTTGGCTTACTATAAGGTCCTGACAGTACCCAGCTGTGTACCTACAATGGCAGGAGGGATTAGAGCTAGATTATGGGCCCAGCTGTTCCTGGCTTTCTACCAGAGACATGAAGCCCCTATAGCCACATAAGTTGGGAACAAAGGAAGAAACAAATGGTGTGGAATGTTGTAATGATAAGCTTTCCAGTAAATTTGAATATGTAACATCAAAAACAAAAACCCATGAAGATCATTGGATAAGAGTATTTGCTGAACAAGCATGAGAGCCTGATTTCAGATTCCAGCACATATAAAAACCAGAGCATGGCCACATATGGTTACTTCTAACCCAAGCACTGTAGGAGACAGAATCCAAAGAATCTATGGGCCTGGATAGCCACAAGTTAGGTCAGGTTCAGTGAAAATACTCTGTCTCGAATAAAGATGGCCATGATATCCTCATCTGGCCTCAGCAAACATGTATACAGATAAGTATAAGTGTACACACATATATTCATACCCTATACACCACAATAGCAAGAGGAGGAAGAAAGAGAAAAAGGAAGAGTAGGAGGGGAAGAAGAGGAAGAGAAGGAAGAGGAGGAAGAAGAGGAAGGAATAACTACAACAAAGGCATTGCTGACTTGACTAATTATGTCCTTATGGGCATCCCTATTGTGGGCATGCTTGTTCAGAGTTACAGGAGGCTTTTGTTCCCCAGGGAACCCTAAAACTGGGAATAAAGGTTTCTAGAAATTGTCTATTAATCAGTATTAAAGTGAAGAAGTGGAGAGAAAAGAGGCTACTGGCCAGGCTGAGCTTCATCTCAAATAAAAATGCTGTACAAGTAGAGAGAGATTAAGCCCTGAGCCTTGCCCATTCTTTTCCATTACAAAGGATTCTCCCTGAAATGTAGCCACGGTTGGCTGATGCTTACACAAAGGGCGGATGGTATATAAACGAGAGCCATTAAGAACTTCCATTCTGTACCTTAAATAACTATTCATAATACTTAGCTGTCAGCACTAAAGGAGTGTTCAGATTTCTAGATTATCTTGTTTTCACAGAAAAATGAAAAATGCCTGTCCTTCAATGTATCAGTAAAACCCAAGGGGTATCTTTACCCCATCTACAACTGGAATCAGAAACCTACAGAGAAACACATTCCAATATATTAAGTCATAAATTCTATATATTTCCAAAGCTTTCAGCCATAGAACCTTGTATTTAATTTTCATTCCTTTAGTAACAAGAATCTGCCAGCCAATTCAGATATTGTCTTTACAATACTGTAGTGTGAAAAAATAAGCCTACAAAATGCAATGCCTGTTCTTCTGTGTACACTGCACCCCCAGCTAAATACCCCAGTGCCAATTAAATGGTATTAAGAGATATGCAAGAACAGGATCCTACTAAAAGGCCTTGTCAGGAAGTTTATAATACTGCGAAGTCTCAGAGGCTCATCAGACAGGAAGGACTTAAATGTTGCTGGGGCTTGTATTTAAATCTCCAGGTCAAAACCACAGTCATTTTCTCCATGCACACATCATTTTAGGTCTTTCTTGAGCTTCTTTTGTTAGACTCCTAGGACTTTCTTTCTATCAAGAAGTTTTTTAACATCAGGTAGAAGTCACAAGACCCAAACTAGAACTCAACTCAACTCAATTCAATAGAGCAAATACGAAGTTATTGAATGTCTATTTACAAGGTGCTCTATGGTTTTTCCGAATATTCCACAATGAATTATATGTAATCCTCACATTCAAAGGATCTATTATCTCCCAGATGAGTGAATAAAGACTCAGAAAATATAAATGGCATTTAAAAAAATGGATCATTTAAGGGGTAGATTCCATCAGAGTGCTTGGAGTGAGAGAGGACCCTTGAGGAGTTTCTTCTGTGACAAGTCTCAAGGAATACAAGCATCCTTTAGGACAAAGGTATTGCCATTGATGGCAGGAGGTGACAGACTCTTTCTCTAAAGAACAAGACGGAACATACTTTAGGCTTTGTGGGCAACTTGATCTTGGACATTACACCTCCTCAGTATCTGTGAACTACAAAACCAATTACAGACATTTAGCAAAAGAACACATTTGTTCTATAAACCATTCTTGCTTACAGATCCTAGAGCCTCATAGCTTGTACATGGTTTTACATAGTTTTCCCATGTTGCCAGCTTTGTTCCCTGTTTTATTTGTATTTTACAGCTTTCAAAATATGCAGTGACTATTCTGAGCTTGCAGGCCATTTAAAAGCTAGCAGCAGGTCAGAAGTGTCTATGGGTCACAGTTTACAATCAACTTCTCCTCTGCAGACATTTTACTACAAAAAAAAAAAAAAAAAAAAAAAAAAAAACTTTATTATACCTAACTTCACTTGATTCTTAGATTTGATTTTGAGGTAGAAATCATTATTATCATTTATCAGACTTCCAGATAGAAACCTTAGGTCATGTGGATTTCAAAGGCCTTGCCTAAACTACTGGGTCACATTGCCTCCTCATGAAGGTCAGGAACACATGGAGGTGGTGCAAGAAATGAATGTTGGTTTGTTTGTGCTTTCCAGAGGCATTTTGAAATCCCAGAGTTCTTCTAACTAAGAATACAAGGTTTGTTGTGGTGATTCTCATCCCCTGGAGTCATTTTGGAATCCTGTGTTCATCAAGTTCTCTCTTTAACAAGTCACAACAGAGTCGGATATAACACTCAATAAATTTTATTTCCAGAATATTGCCCCCATATTTGAAGGGAAGAAAGTAGTCTTTTAGTATCTATTACAAAATCTCCCATCTCCTGTGGTGGGCCAGAGCCATATGTGGAAGGTTATCTAACCACAGGAGGTGGTGAATAGGCTTGGAGATGGAATTGTCCAAGTCACTAAGTTCTCTCTTTATTTTTCTCTCCATTTTGAGGCCCAATTCCCTCTTGCTTGGCTTCTTTTGTGTTCTGTTGTTTAAAATCAATTTCCTGTACTAGAGGAGATGGAGGAAAGGTGGAGACTGTCAGGTTCTTTCCCCATTTGATATGATTACCCCAGTGGTGGTCTCCAGCCTTCTTGGATCATTTTCTTTCTCTGAATGGAGCTAAACTATCCAACTGTCTGTGGGATTCTCACAAATGTAGGCTCACCCTGAGCTGTCAGCTCTTTGATGACACAGACAGACTCATCAGTTAGGACAGATCTATTACACATCAGCCCTGTGTCCAGCACTGGGCTAGGCCCAGAGGGAAGTACAAACAGTAAATCATCTTTCTTCTGAGAATTTCTTGTCCATGTAGGATAGAAGAGTAAGAAACACATGATAACAAAATAATTCCAGCTTCTTCCTATTAAATATTATCTATGTCACTAGAGTGTATTCAATCAAAGAAAAAAAACAATTTTGGACAAATAATCAGAGATTTATTCAAAAAGATTATTGCCAAGGTAGAAGTGGCAGGTGTACTGCTGTCATAGAGAGAGAAGAACCATTTCCACAGTGAGAACACTCTGATGGAGCCTGCAAGTTGTTCACATTACATGCAAAGGCTCTTTACTTTTATAGAGAGAAGTAAACATAGCCAGAGATAATATGGTGGGTGGGAATATTATAATTGGGTAGAAGACCTGAAGTCAGCTTCCTCTCTGTGCTAGCTATGTACTGGTCCATGCTAAGGGTAGGCCAGAGCTCAGGAAATGAAGAGAAGATGCTAAATCAAATGTTGATTAACAAGTATTTCATTCCTATTGGTTGATGATACAAGCAATCCAGCCAATCATTTATGAGACAAAGAAGAGGGATTTGGTAGTGGGCCTTATAACCTTATCAAAGGTAGATATGGAGTCCTGCCAAATCCATGTAAGTATCAGAGAGAAAGGCATCCCCTTCAGAGTAAAGAGGATTTTCAGAGTAAAGGGATTTCTTATTCTCCTTACAACATACATCACTGTCAGTTCACTACTTGAACCTTCAAGGTAAATGCTGAAATAGTTGAAGTTATGCCTAGGTCTGACCCCAGAGTATATAACCAGCCTTGAATTATATGATTGCAACTGAAGGTGTAAGGAAGAAGAGAATGAGAGTGGGACTGGAGAGGCTCTTGGGAATAAATGGAGAGCCATGTTTTGTAGAATGAGTGGAGGTTCCCTAGGTTGCTATGGCACAGTATATTCCTCAAAGAGGGGAGTAAGATAAGAGCTCACAAAGAGGGCTTCTATAAAGTTATTAGTTTAACTTGGCAACACAAGCATGTCACCTAGAAAAGAACAACCATTAAAGGTATGTGATAAGCTATGAGACAGGATCCTGAAGAACAAGAGCAGCACAGAGGGTTTGAAGCTGCAGTTTGGAGAAAAACACTTGCTAGAAGCTAAGTGAGCCTGGCTAGGGGGCTGATGAAGGTAAATGACCCAGCATCATGACTTAAGCCCATGAAGGTCTGAGAGAATGAGAGACCAGTCAGAAGACAAGGGCATCCACTCAGGCTTATAGTTCTGGGGGTCAGGCTTGCATAGTTGCTGTGTACAATGAATGAAAGGCAAACCAAAGGGCTACTTTGGGAAAATGAGAGGATTCCAAGACATACCTGAGGAGTGATAGATCTCTCTTTTTTAGCTAAAAAACTAAAACCAGAGTTGTTTGATGTAGTTTTTAGCACTTTTGTTTATAGAACCTCAGAAAGTTCTTTTGTCTAGAATATCTTAACAATAAATAAAAGGCAACCACAGAAGTTTTCATGCTTTTAGAGGGTAAGAGAGCTTGTGTCAAAGTTACGCTTATAAACCTTCAAATCTTATAAATCTTTTAAAAGTCTTCATATATATATATATATATATATATATATATATATATATATCATGTAGTGTTGGGAAAAAATAATTTGAACATTGAACTCACTTGAACTCAACTCTTTAAGAATACCTTGCTGACCCCTGCTCAAGAATGACACGCAAATTTATGAAGCGTTCCATATTTTTCTTCAGACATCCTAGAGAGGCCACTGACCTCAGAGCAGGGAACACCATATCCTGAGGCATCCTAGAGGAGCGACTACACTCAGAACAGCAAACATCTAACTGGTCTACTACCGTGGAGACACCATATCCTGAGATATCCTAGAGGAGCCACTGTACCCAGAACAGCTGGAGCTGAGGATCACAGAAACACCCGGACCCCAAGGAGTTCTGACACAACCAAGATAACTGGAAAGGCAGGCTCCAGTCAGAACCAGTGAGTGCAGGTATTACTAGAGCTAACCAAATGGCAAAAGGCAAGCATAAGAATGTAAACAACAGAAAACAAAGTTTCTTGGCATCATCAGAACCCAGTTCCTCCACCATAGCAAGTCCTGAACACAACATCACACCAGAAAAGCAGGATTCAGAATTAAAATCACTTCTCATGATCATGATAGAGGACTTTAAAAAGGACATAAACAACACTCTCAAAGAATTTGAGGAGAACACAGGTAAACAGGTAGAAGCCCTTAAAGAAATGCAAGAAAACACAACCAAACAGGTGAAGGAATTACACAAAACCATCCAGGATCTAAAAATGGAAGTAGAAACAATAAAGAAATCTCAAAGGGAGACTACCCTGGAGATAGAAAACCTAGGAAAAAGACCAGGAGTCATAGACGCAAGCATCACCAACAGAATACAAGAGATAGAAGAGAGAATCTCATGCGCAGAAGATACCATGAAAAACATAGACACAATGGTCAAAGAAAATGTGAAATGCAAAAAGCTCCTAACACAAAACATCCAGGAAATCCAGGACACAATGAGAAGACCAAACCTAAGGATAATAGGTATAGATGAGGGTGAAGATTCCCAATTTAAAGAGCCAGTAAATATCTTCAATAAAATTATAGAGGAAAACTTCCCTAACCTAAAGAAAAAGATGTCCTAACAACTTGACAGCACACCTGAAAGCTTTAGAACAAAAAGAAGCAAATATACCCAAGAGGAGTAGATGGCAGAAAATAATCAAACTCAGAACTGAAATCAACCAAGTTGGAAAAGAAAGAACTATACAAAATATCAACAAAAACAAGAGCTGGTTCTTTGAGAAAATCAACAAGATAGATAAACCCTTAACCAGACTAATCAAAGGGCACAGAGACAGTATTCAAATTAATAAAATCAGAACTGAAAAGGAAGACATAACAACAGAAACTGAGGAAATTAAAAAAAAATCATCAGATCCTACTACAAAGGTCTATACTCAACAAAATTGGAAAATCTGGATAAAATGGACAATTTTCTAGACAGATACCAGGTACCAAAGTTAAACAAGGAGCAGATAAACCATCTAAACAGTCCCATAACCCCTAAAGAAATAGAAGCAGTCATTAAAAGTCTCCCCACCAAAAAAAGTCCAAGACCAGATTTTTTTAGTGCAGAATTCTATCAGACCTTCAAGGAAGACCTAATACCAATTCTATTCAAACTATTCCACAGAATAGAAACAGAAGTAACACTACCCAATTCGTTCTATGAAGCTACAATTACACTCATACCTAAACCTCATAAAGACCCAATAAAGAACGAGAACTAAAGACCAATCTCGCTTATGAATATTGATGCAAAAATACTCAATAAAATTCTCACAAACCGAATTCAAGAACACATTAAAACAATCATCCATCATGATCAAGTAGGCTTTATCCCAGGAATGCAGGGATGGTTCAATATTCGAAAATCCATCAATGTAATCCACAACATAAATAAACTCAAAGAAAAAACCACATGATCATCTCACTAGATGCTGAGAAAGCATTTGACAGAATTCAACATCCTTTCATGTTAAAAGACTTGGAAAGATCAGGAATTCAAGGCACATACCTGAACATAGTAAAAGCAATATACAGCAAGCCATTAGCCAACATCAAACTAAATGAAGAGAAACTTGAAGCAATCCCACTAAGATCAGGAACTAGACAAGGCTGCCCACTTTCACCCTACCTATTCAATATAGTACTGGAATTCCTAGCCACAGCAATTAGACAACGGAAGAAAGTCAAAGGGATACAAATAGGAAAGGAAGAAGTCAAAATTTCACTACTTGCAAATGATATGATAGTATACTTAATTGACCCTATAACTTCCACCAGAGAACTCTTAAACCTGATAAACAACTTCAGCAAAGTGGCTGGATATAAAATCAACTCAAACAAATCAGTAGCCTTCCTATACTCAAAAGATAAGCAGGCTGAACAAGAAATTAGGGAAATGACACCCTTCACAATAGTCACAAATAATATAAAATATCTTAGAATGAATCTAACCAAACAACTGAAAGATCTGTATGACAAGAACTTCAAGTCTCTGAAGAAAGAAATCGAAGAAGAACTCAGAAAAATGGAAAGACCTCCCATGCTCCTGGATCGGCAGGATTAACTTAGTAAAAATGGCCATCTTGCCAAAAGCAATCTACAGGTTCAATGCAGTCTCCATCAAAATTCCAAATCAATTATTCATAATTTCCAAATTCATTTGGAATAACAAAAAACCCAGGATAGTGAGAACCATTCTCAACAATAAAAGAACTTCTGGGGGAATCAGTATCCCTGACCTCAAACTGTACTACAGAGCAGTAGTGATAAAAACTGCATGGTATTGGTACAGAGACAGGCAGGAAGATCAATGGAATAGAATTGAAGATCCAGAAATGAACCCACACTCCTATGGTCACTTTATCTTTGACAAAGGAGTTAAAACCATCCAGTGGAAAAAGGACAGCATTTTCAACAAATGGTGCTGGATCAACTGGAGGTCAGCATGTAGAAGAATGCAAATCAATCCATTCTTATCCCCTTGTACAAAGCTCAAGTCCAAGTGGATAAAGGACCTTCACATAAAACCAGATACACTGAAACTAATAGAAGAGAAGGTAGGGAAGACCCTCAAATTCTTAGGCACAGGGGAAAAGTTCCTGAACAGAACACCAATGGCTTATGCTCTAAGATCAAGAATTGACAAATGGGACCTCATAAAATTGCAAAGCTTCTGTAAGGCAAAAGACACTGTCAGTAAGACAAAACAGCAACTAACAGATTGGGAAAAGATCATTACCAATCCTCGATCCAATAGAGGGCTAATAACCAATATATACAAAGAACTCAAGAAATTAGACTCCAGACAACCAAATAACCCTATTTAAAAATGGGGTACAGAGCTAAACAAAGAATTTTCAACTGAGGAAATTCAAATGGCCGAGAAGCACCTTAATAAATGCTCAACATCCTTAGTCATCAAGGAAATGCAAATCAATACAACCCAGAGATACCACCTCACACCAGTCAGAATGGCTAAGTTAAAAAATTCAAGTGATTGTAGATGCTGGCGAGGATGTGGAGAAAGAGGAACACTCTTCCATTGTTGGTGGGAATGCCAGCTGGTACAACCACTCTGGAAATCAGTCTGGCGGTTCCTCAGAAAATTGGACATAGCACTACCTGAGAACCCAGCTATTCCACTCCTGGGCATATACCCAGAAGATGCTCCAACATATAACAAGGATATATGCTCCACTATGTTCATAGCAGCCTTATTTATAATAGCCAGAAGCTGGAAAGAACCCAGATGTCCCTCAACAGAGGAATGGATACAAAAAATGTGGTACATTTACACAATGGAAATTAATTAAAAATAATGAATTCGAGAAATTCTTAGGTAAATGGATGAAACTAGAAAATATCATCCTGAGTGAGGTAACCCAATCACAAAAGAACACACATGGTATTTACTCACTGATAAGCGGATGTTAGCCCCAAAGCTTGAAATAGCCAAGATTCAACTACTGACCAAATGAAGCTCATGAAGTAAGACCAAGTGTGATTGCCTTGGTCCTTCTTGGAAGGAGTGACAGAATGCTCAAGAGAGCAAATAAGGTAACAAAGTGTGGGACAGAAAGTCAAGGAGGAGCCATCAGGAGACCACTCTACCTTGATATCCATCCCATGTACAGTCACCAAAGATAGATGCCGATATGGATGCCAGGAAGTGCATGCTGAAAGGAGCCTGATGTAGCTGTCTCCTCGAAGGTCTGCTAGAGTCTGACATATCCAGAGGTGGATGCTCGCAGCTACCCATAGATCTATCTGATCAAGGGTTCCCAATGAAGAAGTTAGAGGACTGATGGAGCTGAAAGGGTTGGTGGCCCCAAGAGGAGAGCAACAGTGCCAGCCAACCAGAGCTCCCCAGGGTCTAAACCACCAGACTGGGAGCACAAAGGTAGGCACCCATGACTTCAGCTGTATACTTAGGGGGGGATGGCCTTGTCGGACATGGGTGGGAGAGGAGATCCCTGGTCCCATAAAGGCTGAACACCGAGTGGGGAGGAATTAAAGGGTGGGGAGGGGGTAGTGGGGGTAGGTGGGGGCACACCCTTGTGGAGGCAGGAGGGGGAATGGGATAGAGGGTTTCTAGGTGGTGGGGGAAATGGGTTGAGGGGATAAAATCTTAAATGTATTTTGTAAAATAAATAATTAAAAAAAAAGAATACCTTGCTGAACCCATGTATTATGAACCCTACTTCAGAAAAGTCCTAAGAACCTCATTATTCGGAATCTACCAAGGCCCTGGCCTTGTGACCTTTCCACTACTACACAGTATTTTTATTATTCCATCCTATAGATGAAAACTCTAAGGATAAGGGGTTTGTTTGTACCTTTGTTTGAAGATTATGTAGCCAGCAAGGATCTAACTACAACCTCTGTACCACAGCTTAACAGTTCCTTCCACATTATGCATGTGCAAGATTTTCAGTATCAGACTTTCACAGCTGACTCTAGATCAGCTGACAACCTGTTGTTGTTGTTGTTGTTGTTGTTTTTCTGAGTTGTTCTCACCACTGTAAGAAATCCTTGCTGGATTTCATGTACTGTGAGGCTGCTGATACCAGCTTCCAATCTATTGGCATTCGTCTCTGGTTCTACATGGCTTGCGGTGGTATCATTCAGATTTCAGATTTCTCCTCTCTCTTTGTTCCCTAGAACCAGACATCTATAAACATGACAACACAGGCAGAAAAGGACACAACGAGCAATCTCCTGCTTTCTAACGCAGACTGGTGTGATGTGGGGAGGAGAAGGGAGGCATAGATGAAGTCCTGATGTCTCATACGTTGCTGGAATTGACATCCACCGGGCTAGTTCTCACAGTTGCTACCATCAAGAACCATTTAGTGTTAAATTTAGAATAAAAACCAATTAAAAGATAACAAGGAAACATATGCTCGGAATAGCAAGAATCAAACATGACTGCTAACTGCTGCAGGAAAGAGTTCGTAGGCTTTACTAACCTGAATTTCCTCTTACTCCTTCTCAATCTTTCATACACATCCCCAATTCAGAATTTTCACTACAAAACACACAGCAATCTGATACTGGAAAACAGAATTTTCAAAAAAAAAATTCGTGCTGATCCTTTCCCATGTCTTAAACAGATGAGTCTGGTTAGGGATTCAACAGCGTGTTAGGACTAGACATGGGCTAGGTTCAAGGTACTTCTACTTGGGATTATCACCACAGAACTGGTAGCTAATCTTATTAGCTACCTGTTTCTCCCATCTACCTCAGGAAGATGTACCCGAAGCTCGGGAAAGTAGGAAAGATGCCTCCCCTCTAAACCCAGAAGGTGATGTTGTTTTTTGTTCTAGTTCCTTCTATGTTACTATGATAAAATACTAATCAAAAGCAACTTGTTGTTAAAGGGTTTATTTGGCTTGAAATTCAAGGACACAATCAATCACTGAGGGAAATCAAGGCAGGAACCTGGAGTCATAAACCTGGAAGGAGAAATCACAGAGCAAAATTACTTTCTGGCTCTCTTTGTCTCTGTCTTTGCCGGTCTCTATCTCTCTAGCTGTCTTCCTCTGTCTCTCTGTGTCTCTTTGTCTTTCTGTATCTGTCTTCCTGTCTCACTGTTTCTTTCTATCTGCCTTTCTCTGTGTCTCTCTGTCTGTCTCCCTTTCTCTGTCTTTGTCTCTGTCTGTGTGTCTCTGTGGGTCTCAGTCTCTCTCTGTGTCTCTCTCTGTGTCTCTATGTGTCTTTCTCCTCTCTCTGTCTCTCTCTGTCTCTCTCTCTGTCTCTCTCTCTGTCTCTCTCTGTCTCTCTCTCTCTGTCTCTCTCTGTCTCTCTCTCTCTCTCTCTCTCTCTCTCTCTCTCTCTCTCTCTCTCT
>JANHMN010000009.1:55462857-55486970 GCA_030674055.1 Rhabdomys pumilio | reverse complement strand
TCTCTCTCTCTCTCTCTCTCTCTCTCTCTCTCTCTCTCTCTCTCTCTAGCATGCTCAAGTTTACCTAGCTTTCTTATAGAGCCCTGGACAATCTGCTTAAGGATGGTATACTCACAGTGGTTTGGACTCTTCTGGTTAAGTTAATAATAAAGACATACAGATAGGCCAATCTGATCTAGGCAATCCCTCAGTCGAGGCTTTCTTCTCAGATGACTCTACACTAGGTCAGTTGGCAAAGCTAACTAGGCCACTGTCTTCATTGTTACTAGTCTCTTCTGCACTCAGAAACAAGCTGTCACAGAACACAGTTCTGGTATCCAGAAAATCATGTCTATCAGTTTAATGCCTTTGCAGTCTTACTAAGTGTTGATTTGGGAAGTTATACAGGGCCTATGGGGGCTTCATTTATGTCTTATTGGGTAATTCCCTATGTTACGTTCCGCTATGGTTTCCCACAACCTTGCCCTCCATACCCGGAGAGGCTCATAACCTGGCAGAATTTCCTCAGCTCCTGTCACGTCCACAGTCCACTGGACATTGGTATTCTCTTTACCTATCCTGGCCCTCATCAGTTCCTACCACCTTTCCTCCAAAATGTCGGATGCTCAACTTTTTCTATGGTTCCTCACTCTCCAGTCATCCCCAGGATGTTATTAGTTGCACCTTTCTAAAGCACAATCAGATTGCAAGTTTTCCTGCTGAAATATTTCAGTAATGTTAAAGTGACCAAAAGACAAACAGCAGATAAAAAGATATTGCTGGCTGGTTATTAAACCTGACCCCTGCACCCCACTTCAGACTCTGGGAACTCCATATAGAGCAGGCATCTTCACTTCCTAATTTCACATGCCAGCCTAGACCCACGACCAGTTTAGATGCCCCTTCCTGGGGTGGGCAATATGGAAGTTCCTTTATCTCCATTACACAGTTCAGAAAATGCTTGTCTTTCTTAAACCTGACCCAGGCTAGACCTTATCCTGCTCTTTTAGTTTTCTGTTTCACACTATTAGTAGCCCTCACACATCACTCTAACTTCTTGTTTATTAGTTACTGTCTCAATATCTTGTAAACAATGTGAAGGCAGTGCCTACATTTGATTTATCAGTGTACCCTAGGGGCCAGCATTTCATGCAGGTCTGGCCACCCATCCACACTAAGTACAGATATTTGCGGAATGCAAAAGTGTGATGACAAGGAGAGAACTGAGCAGAGTAATGATTCTCTTGTCTTCTGCTGTCATCTTAATATTGCCTAGTAACAATACAACTGTCAAGCAAGTGACCATGACTGATCTGATATCCTCCTGGAAGGAAGTGACATTCAAGGCACATCCAGATACAAGGAGACACGCCTAGGCAATAGGCATGGATGGAGACAAGTAGAAACAAATGTATAGTTCTTGGAGACTGGGATGACAGGCAATCCAGACTTGGCCCCAGTTTCAGTTCTACTCTCTGTGTGATCCACAAGCTAGAAGCTTTACCTGTGGGCCTTGGGTCCTCCTTTTTAGAGTTGTCTTTGTCTACTGCTAGGGCACTGCTGTGAGCCACTTACAGATGCTCTTGTGCTAACTCTGACTTCTCTTAAGCCATTTTACCCGGAGCAGAGGAGACCTGGACCTCAGATTAACGACCTTTTACCTAATGTTCTGGATGGGACTACGTGGCTCTGTCTGTCAATCCTCAGCCATTCCATCTTCCCAAGCCAGACTACTATTTCATTGTTCACATTATCCTGTCCCACCTCAAGAATTCCTACTGGCCACTGGGTCTCCCATGGATGCCTTTCCCCTACCTAGCTCATCCAACACAGCTTGGCATATGCAATGACTCAGCTGGATCTTTCCTGATCCTTTCTAATGTGGGCACCTGACTTTATTCATTCCCTCCACAACTAATTCAAAACTCACAATCCTTTGCTGTTTATTTACCTCTTTCTATCACACCTCTTCCACGGCCTCTATCTCTAGCAGAGTAGTGATTGCTTTTCTTTTACAGTGTTGTTATAGCCATAAGTTGGAGACTATTCACTGAAGGACTTAAAAATAAGAGTTGAAAAGAAAGGCCAATTCCACTGGTTTTTTATTTTTCTTTTCTGTTTATCTGTAGGCCCCCAGTGACCTCTGCCAACCGAGCAAGTGCAGGGTATGTGATATATATGAACCCAAACACACTGACAGCCCTTGGGGAGAAGATATTGAATACAGTTTAGAGGATCCACACTTGTTCCCCCATAGGACCCTGTAGAAGAATTCAGAGAGCTGCATTTCCCGATTATCCTCATCCCATTATTGTGGCCAATAGCCAGTGCGAAGCCACTGCGAGAAGGATCTGTGGCATCACCTAGGGGGACTGCAGGGAGTAGGATGATGCCTGCTGTCTAAGAAAAGGAGTAAAGGGATTAAATCAAAGTGCACAGAGCCTAAAGGCCCCAACACATCAATATCACAGAGCCAATTACCACTGTAATCGACAGACAGGAGGGAGCATGGCTACCAGCCTGGGCAGCAGAGGCACATACAGAATGCCTATACCATGGCAGTATAAGGCCCCTTTGTAGAGAAGACTGCAAAGCCCCACAGAAAGATCAAAATGCCAAGGGAGTGCCACTGTCCACTTACCAATCACACTTCCTTTCTGCTGCAGGCACTCACATCTCACCTCCAAAACACAAACTTTGATTGGCAGATTTTTTTTTTTTTTTTGAAATTGGACTGGGGAAGTACATGCTTCTTCCTTTCTTTTTCTTCATATTTGCCTTGATTTTTTTTTTAAATAAGCACCCCATTTTTTTTTAGTTGTTCTAAATTGAGGACTCATAAGTTCTAAATCAGTAAAATGCACACCTGCCCTGACTGGTGTATAATGGTGGGTTTTGCACGGTTATTTCACTTAATGGAACCGTCGTCTCCTTTTAAATTACATGGTGCTTTAAGGAGATACTAGCAAAACTGGCTTCAGTGCTTTCAGAGTACCTGAGCCAGAGGCCAGCCCAATGGCTACCTGTCAGGATGGCCAGGGAGGCTCCAGCAGGCACTTGCTCTTAAAATCCGTGTCAATTTGCTTCACTCAGACCTTCCACACAAGCCCCCATGCTTCCCCAGAGCTCATCCCATCAGCGGTACCCATTAAAGCACCATGTATGTGACAAACTGGGGTCTCTGAAAAGCTCTCACTCAGGAGGGGGTATGTTCTGAACCTTGCATCAGCTTTCCTTGCTTCTTCTGAGGGACCCTTAGAAGGAACCACAGGCTCTTTCCTGAACATAATGGCTAGACAGCTGTTAAGTTTACCCTCAATGTTCCCTGTAGGGAGAGCTTAAGGAAGGAAGTAGATGTGACTGGAAAACCATCCCTGTCAGTAGCACAGATGAAAGAGGTATACCAGAGCTTTGGGGCTATCGTAACATGAACGATCTACATTTCAAACACTTGCTGACCGGCCGCTGGGATCAGGTTTGAAAGTGATGTCCCTAACTTCCTTTAAAAAAAATTACTTACCTGATATATATATATATATATATATATATATATATATATATATATTGATTTTTCTAAACATTATTTTCCCTATGTGTTTTTAGTTTCTCTATTTTAAATAATATCTTCTGTTCAGATGACCCTCTAAGAGGCTGAAGCCTGGTAAACATGACACCTGTAGGTCTTGCCCTCTTCCCTTTTCTCTCCCTTGCTAAACATTGAGATTACATCCCTAAAGCTTGCCACCAAGGTCTATTCCCTTACTTGGCCACTTCCTTATGCCTGACTAAAAGTTCAAGTTTCAACTATCAAAACACAAATGTCCAGCAGCCAAAACTTATTATTTGGGTCTGAAGAGATGGCTCAGTCATTAAGAGGTCTTGCTCTTGCAGAGGTCCTGAGTTCAATTCCTTGCAACCACATGGTGGCTTACAACCATCTGTAATGAGATCCGATGTCCTCTTCTGGTGTGTCTGAAGACAGCAACAGTGTACTCATATACATAAAATAAATAAATAAATATTTTTAAAAAATTGTTATTTGTCAACTCTGGCTAACAAGTCCAGTCAGGACTTAATAACTTATACTAACACAGATGTTCCTTTTTTTTCTCCTTAAAACCCAATTCTGCAGAAACACTTGTTGCTGTCTTTGCCTGATTAAGTGGCATTACTCCCTACTCCAAGGTTATAAATCTCCTTTACATGGAGAATTTGGGTGCTGTGTGCCAATTCTGAGGTCCCTTTCACATCAATGGAAACAACTTTCAATGAGTTCTATAAAATTAAATAAAACTTTGTTTCTGATAACCAAAGAACATAACCTGGGAGTTTTCTAGAAATAGCCTGTGACCACACTAATGTGAATTTACAGGAAAGGGGTTCTCGTGTGACCTTGAAATCACAGTACTTGTGAGGTAGGGCTAAGAAGACAGGACACAGTCTGGGTTACACAAAGAAATCCTGCCTCAAAACAAAAAGTTAAAAAGTAATTCCAAAAAAGGATCTAGAAGGTGAGAGAAGAAAAACCTACTGAAGATTTCCTATAATACTGACTGCTTGTAAAAGACCCGAGCTGCCCCACCTTAGGGGCCAAACTGTAAAAGCCCGAGCTGTAAACTGTAAAGGACCACTCTGGCCCACTTTTGGGGGCCAAACTATAGTGGCCCGCTCTGTTCCACAGGTCCGGGTTTAGCAAGAGAGAGAGTGGGGGGAAGAAGGGGAAGAGCCTCGAAAAATAGAGACAAGCCAGAGGATCTGTAGTAAAGTTGTCTTTACTGTCTCCACCATACACACACCACTACACCTACTACTACTACACCACACACCTACAACAAGGAAATCCTGGGTATTTATAGGCTTTTGCCACGTGCCTTGTAGGCACATGGATACCACATGCCTTGCAGGTGTGGATATGATGTAAGCCTTACAGGCGTGGACAGCACGTGCGCCTTACAGGCATGTATGGTGTGGATAGCACGTGCACTGCATGTCTTGTAGGCGTGGATACCACGTGCTCCTTGCAGCTGTGGACACTAGACAGCAAAACAAGCTATGTGGGATATCAGAGTGTGCTTCAGCTGTTGTAGGCTGTTGAAAACCAAATCTCATGTCAGGATACATAGCTCAAGATGGCTGCAAAGCTGATAGCTGCTTTCTAGCCGCTTTCTGCTTAAAGTTGCCTCCCAACAACTGCTAACCCCAAACTCAGAACAACAATCATAAATTGAGGGTCTGCTTTGAATTGAACCTGCTGAGGAAGAGGAGGAGAAAGAGAAATGAGGATGAGGAGAAGGAAGGGGGAAGAGGAGGAAGATGAAGAAGGAGGAGGAGGAGAAAGAGGAGGAGAAAAGACAGTTTTATACACACTCATTTGAAGAAAACTATTGTTTGGGTGCACGCTAAACACTGTTCATGGTCTGGCACATTGCAAGACGTGGGGCTGAGAAGCGGCAGAGTTACAGATGTAGAGATAGGGCCCTATCTTTTAGCAATCTTTGACTTCTGGATGCTAGTGAGGATGTAGGGAAAGAAGTTTTATTTAATAATAATGGAATTATATGCTGTGTAGACACCACTATGGAAATTTCTCAAAACCTTTAAAATAGAACCCACTAAAAAGACTCTCTGTCCTACCACAGAGATACCCCTATATCCACGTTTATGGCTTTCTTCATGATAGCCAAGACACAGAAGCAGCCCAGGTGCCTTTCAACCAGCAACTGAATGAAGAAAATGGGGTACATCTATACAATGGCATTCTATTCATCTAGAAAGAAATGGAATCATGACATCTGCAGTAAAACAACAAGAACTAGAATCCATCATGTCAAGAATAATAAACCTGACTCAGAATGACGATACTAAGTTTTTTCTCTCGTGTGCACTGTAGATTTTAGTTTTTATATACTTGTGTGTATACATGGGGGCTTGCTGTGACATAATGCTGAAAATGGGGCTGAAGAAGGGGAAACCTTAAGGAGATAGAATACATGTGACATGAACACAGAAGATGGAAGAGGGAAGGGCATCTGTAGGAGGGAGAGGGGCACAGAGGAGGAAGTGAGAAGGAAAGACTAAAAATGAAAACGGTTGAAAACCCCATAAAGGAACACATTACTTTGTATGCTAATTAAAAGCATCAAACACAGTTGTTTGTTTGTTTGTTTGTTTGTTTTTTTCAAAAGGGAAGGTCGGTGCCTCTGAACATTTCATTAGCTGTTTCTTGGAGGAAGTTTCAAAGGTTCCTGAGCATTTAAAAGGCAGCGGCACCCCGTGGCTCCTCACAGGGCTTCCCTGGGCACCCTACTCCACAGGGAGCCAGTGTTCACAGCCCTTCCTTCAAAAGGACTCCAGAGAGATAGAGGTTTGATCCTTCTTCCCAGGAGTCTGGCTTGTAGGGGATTTGTCACTTGTGAAATAGACATCATTTGTTTGGGGAAAGAAGGGGTAGGTTTTACTGAAGATCCTTTAAAAGTTTTTATCTGTGGTTATTTTGTTCAAAAGTAGGGAGAGAAACTTCATATTTCATGAAAATGATGATAAGAACAACAGAAGGAATAGTAATAACCTAAGTCTTGGTACGGCAAACACTAAAACAACAGATATTTTTCTTTACATACGAAACGTAAATCCATTCCATCTCTAACAGTAAAACACAACTTAATAGCCCTATCTTACAGACACAGAGACTGAGGCCCACAGCCAGTTAGAAAACATCTCAACAGCCACATGTGAAAGAAAAATCTGATGTAATTCTGTCTCACACTGAACCCTTGCTGCAAGCAACTCCATTAAAGTCCTATTGTGGCACAGTTGAATTAACCTATTTAGCCTTGAGTCAGGCATTATTAAATGTTGCATTATGTTATCAGAAATAGAAATCATTTGCCGAGTTTATAGAGTCACAGAACATTAGAAGTAGAAGAAACTCTTAAGTGTAATCTAATTTCAAGTTTGTTATTATAGAGACAGGAAAATTATTTTGAAGAGGGCTAGGTAATTTCTTCAAGGTCAAGGTGTCTGGTTAATAGCTCAGCTGAGACAAAGGACTCTGGTTGTCTGGTATCCCATTCCAGAGCCTTTCACCTTGGTTTGTGGCTACAGAGGAAGATGAGCATGCCGAGAGGAAGAAACAGTGCTCATCCCACAGTGCTGTGTGTAGCCCAGTGATGCCACATTCAGGTTCCCCCATTTGATACAATCTCCTCCAGATCACCTTTTATCTTGTGATTTATTTTCCCTCTAACATAATTCCTGTAGAAGTAATTAGTTGTAGAATCCATTCCAAAGCTTAATCAAGATAAAAAAAAAAAAGCCACACAAATTGGTGCATTGTGTGGTTAAGCTCCTAGCCATGTACATCTCTCTTCTGTGTCTATACCGTTCTTTCCAGACCGGTGGTATATGCTGGATAAAATTAAATGGGGCAAACACATTTTCCACATTTTACATTGCTGAATCTGGTGAACAGGGTACATTTGGCCATAAGCAGAGTTTCTTTATATTGCGTTACAGAACCCAACCATCTCTCTTCTCCAGTCATGTTGCTTCACGGCCCAGTATTTTTCATAGAAACTTCTTATGGTAGTTGCTTTAGGTGCTGCTGAGACAAAAACACAGGACAAAAGCAACTATAAAGGAAGTCCTATTTTGGCTCACAGTTTGAGGATGCCGTTCATTGTGGTAGGGAAGTCATGGGGGTGGAACCTTGAGGTGACTGGTCACTGGATTACAGCCAGAGAGCGTACAGAAATGGAAGCTGTCGCTCAGCTTGCTTTCCTCTTTCTATTAAATCCAGAGTCTCAATCAGTAGAAATGTATCCCCTCCTTTAGAGTGAGTCCTCTGATCTCAATTCATCTAATCTAGAAACTAGTTCACTGATAAGCTCAGAGGTTTGCTCCTGGAGGATCTTAGATTTTTTTGTATTGATGATCAATATTAATGATGTCACTCCAATATGTACTACATTATTTGAGGAACTATGGAAACAAAGGAGAAATGCTGTATGGCTGTAATTGCATCTGCCTAGATTATTTTTTCCCTCAGGGCTTTAATTTTTTTAAAGATTTTTATGTATCTGAATGCTATCTGTACAATAGATTACTGGAGTTACAGATGGTCATGGGTGCTGGGGAGGAAACCTGATTCCTCTGGAAGAGAAACAAGGTCTTAGAATCATTGAGCCATCTCTCTAGCACTTGCACCTAGGTGCTTACAGGGTCAGCTACATCTTGTCTTCCAGGTTTCAACTTAGAATCACCCCTCATCATTGTCACTGGGTGATTCTTGATGCCTGCCAGCTTCATCTGTCACCAATTTTCCAGTTAACCTCTAGCATGTCAGCTGCTTGTAGCTTCTTCATAGTGTATATTTCTGTGTGGAACCATTGCTTTTATTCAGTGGCTACTTGCTAATTTACCCTTATCTTTAGGACACAAACTCCATAATGGAAGATTTTTCTTCTGTATCATTCATCATATACACAATGCCTATGTTGGCATCAGAAGCAAGTTTTTGAATCCAGTGATGACATCACCCATAGGCGATGGGGACACCCATCTGTTGCCATGGCAACCACTATACAGTTCATCTGCCTGTCCTCACCTGCACCAGCAGTGCACAGCGGTTAGTGCCATTATGTCATGGCCTAAATAAAAGGCAGAGCCCTCTGACCTTCTCTCTCTTTCTTCTTCTTCTTCATTGCTTCTCTTTTGTCCTCTCTCCTCTCCCCCCCACAAACCCCTCTCTCATGGAACTGTGCTGGCCTGGTGTGATCTGTCTGGAGGAGCTGTCATTCTAACACAACCGCACAGAAGCTACTGGAGAAATAAATGAATAAATCCAAAACCCATTCCTACGAAAGCAATCAATCAAGATACAAGATACAAAAGTGAAGTTTGCATAGTTGTACAAACTGAAAATAACCCAGAATACAGCTGTAATGGGTAATTTTGATGGTCAATTTGAAGTCAACTAAAGACAAACAAATAAATAGACCACTGGGTATGTCAGTGAGGAGTCATCTAGATTAGGTTAATGGGATGGAAAGGCCCACGCTGAACGTGTGCAATAGCATTGTGTTGACTGGAGTACAGAATAAAGAAAATGACTTGGGCACCAGCATCGGTCCCTCTTCTGCTTCCTGACTGTGGATACAATGTGATTTGCCACTTCCTGCCCCTGCTACCACACCTCTGCTGCCATGGTGGATCACATCATCTGAAACTCAGAGCTGCCTTTATCAGTTGTTTGGTCACAGAATGAGATCAGTAACTAATACAGTCACAAACCAACCACAAGACTGCATGAAAAATATGCAACTTCTCCATTGCCAGAGCTATCCTACCAACCAAAACAGTATCCAGGCTGACATATGAAACTCCGACAATTTGTGATTCTCAGAGTGAAGGGAAAAAAATGACCATCTTTCTTAAATACTGTTTGAAGCAGTCTAGTTTTATTGAGATAATCAGATGAAGACAGGATTACCTGGGATACAAAGCTAAAACCTTTACTTCTGACTATTGTATATTTCTAATTCCCTTCAGTGTCTGAGTACTTAAGACAGTCCAGTGTTGTACAGCAGCCGCTTCTGTACACATGCTCAATAATAATGGCTTACTCAGAACAGTCTCCATCCAAGGCTAGTCCTCTAGCCTGTATCAGTCCTTTGTAGACAGGACAGGAGGAGAGAACCCTGGAGGGTACCAATTGTTTGTTGCCTAGGATGGTGAGGAACATTCTGCCTGTTGATCTTTGAGAAGGCATACACAATGTGTTCCTGGAATGAACAGCCTCGGTATCATCTGGGACCTTGTTGGTAATGTAGCATCTGAGGCTTTATCTGGGCTTACTGAGGCAGTTTTCATTTTAACAAGATCCTATGCAATGCACTCTACATTTTGAGAATCATTGCTGGGATTGGGGAACTGTTAGCACCAGATATCCTGATGCAAAATAATTCTGCAATTTCTGTAAATCCAGAAAATTGGAGAAAATGGCAGTACATTCGCCTCACACCTAACAGGGCTGGATATCTGGCCTTGGTGGAGTCACTGTAGATCAGTTTCTTGACTTTAGTAATTTCTTGCTTTCATCTTGAACCCTTATTATATTGTGAACTTGTTAGGTAATATGCATGAAGCCATTTTCAGTATTTCTAGTGAGTAAAGAAGTGTGTGTGTGTGTGTGTGTGTGTGTGTGTGTGTGTGTGTGGCTGGGGGGGGGACTTGGCACACACCAGGTAGGTTGGGCTAGTCTGCCAGCAAGTTCTGGGATTCTGTTGTTCATCCCCTTCAGCACTGAGACTACCAGTATACACCATCATGCCCAGCCCTTTGTTATTTTTTGTATTTCCGAATGTGGGTTCTAGAGATTGAACTCTGGTCCTCTTGCTTGTCTGAAAGTGCTTTACCAACTCCACTATGTCCCTAGCCCTGTAGGCATTCTTTCTAATCCCGACTTGCTACCTATTAGTCCTGTGATGCAAGTTACTGAAGCTCTGCAGAGAATTTCTTTCTATAGACTGGGAAGGGTAGGACTTAAGTGATCTGTCTGCTAGAAAATTAAATGAGAAAAGCTACATTGTGTACATAACAGATTACCTCGCTTAGAACAAGCATTCGACACAGTCACTATCGAGGAATATTATTCTTAATAACATCCTCCCTCAACTTACAAATCTAGTTTACTCTGGACTTATTGCATCAGAACCTAGGGACCAGAAGCCTCAAACTTGATGCTCAGACATGTTTAGAAAGCTTAGAGTTTCTTTTAGAGGTTCTGCCTGTGGCACAGCCATGAGTAGCTCTGGCAGCTCCTCCTTTAAACCTGTGGATGCCACGGAGCAGAATAATCATCTCGGTCCATTCTCAGCCTACTGCATGGCTTTTACATTAAGCAGACCCTTAGCAAATGTTTGCTGAATGACTAAATGAATCATTTAGAGAAAATAACCATATGCCATAATTGCTTTGCTACTTGAGTCCTAACTTTGCTGTTGCAAATATAGACAGAAAGGGCCTTTGGAGCTGGTTTGCAACCCAAGGGTCGTAAAACAAAACATTACAGAAAATTTAATGATTACTTTTCATTGGATCTCTGTAAGTTTGTGTCTTTAACTTGGTCACATTTTCAAGGCATGCATTGCAGTCTGGGACATTAGCCTGAAAACCACACCAGTCTAAAATACATGAAACTCATTCTCAGCTGACCAGCACTCAGCCTGGCATCTGAAGACTGAGTGTTGAGGCAGTGGCTGTTCTGGGATAGCTGCAGCAGAGACCTATCTATCCTGGGAAAGGGACCCGGTGAATCTAAGACCAAGGCCACACACAAGCCAAGCAGAGAAACATGGAAAACATGATCCCGAGTGCTGGGGATACAATGTCACATAGGTGGATCAAACTTCTTTGCCTCTAAAATGACCGCCATTGTCAGAGAAGTGGAGATCATAAGATGTGACGAACTCTCAGCTGAGTCTCAGAGGAAAAGGAAGGCATCTCACTCAGTTTTCCCCATGGGAAAAAGGCAACTGAATAGATAGCAGTGCGCATTGTGAACTAGCAGTCAGAGCACAAAGGAAACCTTGCTTATCTCAATTCATCAGCCTAGAGGCCCCAGCTGATATGCAGCGAAAGCACCGGTCAGGAAGGTAAAATGGCCAAAGGTCAGATCTCAAGTAACAATGCTAGTAACTTTGGAAATGGAAGGAAAGAAAGGCCTGGGGAACAGGCTCCTGAGCTGAGCATTAAAAAAAATAATAATAAAAGAAAGCAGCAGAGCTTACTGTGTAAGAGGGGATTAAGGCTAAATCTGTGCAAGACTTATTTGAGGAAGAACCACTGTTTCTTGATCACTTTTCAAGATATATATATATATATATATATATATATATATATATATTTTTTTTTTTTTTTTCTTTTCTGTTTCTTCTGAAGTAAGGGAAGGTAAAAAGCTCATTCTTTGACCAGTCTGTGGGAGCTAATTGCATGCCTGGCATTCCCTTGGAGGTGAAAACTTAGAAACTAATGTAGTGTGGTCATAATGCTTTGCATTTCTTTCCAGACTTCTGGCCAATGTTCAGAGGATTTTTTTCCCCTTTTCTCTTTCTTTCTTTTTTATGGGGGGTGGTGGGTGGGGAGAGAGGTATTGTTTTGTGTGTTTCATTCAGAGTCTCACATAATCCAGGCTGGCTTTAAACTTGCTATGTGGCAGTTTAATCCTCCTGTCTCCTCTTCCCAAATGCTGAGGTTACAACCATGCCAATGCTCAGCGATGTGTAGAAACATTGTATGTTTTGGTTTTGTAGGTTAATTTGATCAGTTTTCACTAAAGAGAGCAAATTTTTCATAAAATAGATTTTAATCTGTTATAAGAATTTATTATAGAAGAGGAACACATTTGTTGTAGAAAAAGAAATATGGAAATTATCACCATAAAAAATAAAACTCTGTTATACTTATCACTAATCAATCTTGGAGCACATAGCCAGACAGTTTGCTCTCTTATATAGATAAAGTAATTCTGATATTACATATGCAATATATATATTATGCATATATATATTACTTACATGTGTATATGTGTGAATATATATCTATATATATATCTATATATATATCCTTTTCTGTATGTATCTATATGTAGATATACTTTCTATAGATACACAGAAAAAAAATTAAAGGACCTTATATATTGTTTATGTATATATATGTGTGTTTGAATACATACATTGTGCACATATGTATAAGACTAGATCTTAATTTATCTCTTCTATGGTTTGTTCATTCACTTATAAATGCAGAAGAATAGAAACTCCAGATGTCTAGGCAATAAACTGGTAGTAATGGCTGTCTCCTTCCCTCTGGTGAGTAGATTACTAGGGAAGAGTGGGGGAAATGATTTGTTTTTCATTTTATACTGTTTTAATGCACTTTGAATATTTTAAACAAATACACTTAAAATTCCAGATAGACATATAGTTAATGCTTGTAAGATCATTGTTATGGGAAACAGTCCTACAAGAAAATGACAACACAGGCAAATGTAGGAATGCTACAAAGAATCTATAAATCATGATAGAAGCAGAAAACACTCTGCAAAGAACTGTGCCTGGGGTTGGAAAGGCCTTGTGAAGATGACGTCACTCTAGTTAGTTCTTGCAGAGTAGGAGGGGGATCCAGGATGGTGGACAAGGTTGGGCAGATGAATAGCTACAAGCCTCAAGGCTCAGAACTCAAAAGAGCTTCAGTGCCAAATGAGGGAGACCCAGGGTCTTGAGAAGCTCTTATCCTCTCTCTCTGAAGTCAGCCTTTCGAGCTTCAGCCCACTGAGCCTGGATCTGGACTTCTGGCCTCCAGAACTAGCAGAGTATGCCTTTGTTTTGAGACTTCAGGCTTGTGTAATTTGTTACAGCAGCCACAGGAAACCAATACAGGGAGCAAAGCTGTACTTCTCATGTGGAGACAGCAGGAACTAGTAAGTGTGTGGCTTCAAGCTGAGGAGTGATGCCATTAAATTGCATTTTTAAAAGGTAACAGATGGTGAATTTTAGAATGCAGTGAAATGGCAGGAAACAGAAGCAAAGGAGTTGCAAGAGGAAACCATTTAAACAGCATTCTTATTGATATAATAACAATACAGATTTACGAGTACAGCATGATACGTTGACTGATGCATATTATATATATGCATGATGTATGTTTTATGTAATAATCAAAGTGAGGTGATTAGCATATCCATCATCTTAAATTTTGATCACTTATTCATGATGAATATACTCAAATATTCACTTCTAGCTATTTAAAATATGACAACATCATAGTTAAGTATATTTACCCAACTGTGCAGCGCATGTCTGAACTTAACTCCTGCTATCTATTACAGCACAGCATACATGATCTTCTTCTTTTCCTTTTTTATTTATTTTATGTATATGAGTACACTAGAAGAGGGCATCGGGTCTCATTACAGATGGTTGTAAGCCACCACGTGGTTGCTGGGAATTGAACTTAAGACCTCAGGAAGAAGAGTCAGTGCTCTTAATCGCTGAGCAATTTTTCCAGCACCTCCATACACAAGCTTCTAACTCCCTCCCCTTCCCCTTTACTCCATCCAATAAGAATCATTGCTATAGCAATTGATATTGTAACCTCAACCTTGAGGGTTGAGGTTAAATATCAGGGCAAAGGTTTAAATAGGAGACACGAGTTGAGAAAATATCTAGGTGGTAAAGAGGTCAGAACTTCACAGTAGTTTAATGCAAAGGATAAGAAGAACAAAGACTCTCTACTTTAAATATGCCATACACAGTTTCAGAATCAAGTGGCTACAAGGAATTCAGGTGTTGAATTCACTGGAGTTCTTGGAGAAGATGCATGCAGAAATCTTAAACACTCAGTTGCAATGAAGTCCTGATTCTTGGAGGAAAGGAAAGGTTTTGGGGTGGTAGTTGTGGAAGACTCAGATGGAGTCTTCAGTGAAGAAGGAAGGAACAGTAAAGATGAAAGGGGACTGAAGACATGGCTCAGGGATTAAGAACATTTGTTGCACTTTCAAAAGACTAGAGTTCAGTTACTAGCATGCAAATTGAGTGGCTCACAACCACCAGTAACTCCTGCTCCAGAGGAACTGATACCTTCTCTTTGTCTCTGTGGGCACTAGCACACATGTTAACACACACACACACACACACACACACACACACACACACTACAGAGAGAGAGACACAGAGAGAAACAGAGAGAGAGACAGAGAGAGAGAGAGAGAGAGAGAGAGAGAGAGAGAGAGAGAGAGAGGGAGGGAGAGAGAGAGAAATAAATCTTCCAAAATAATGAAAGCTTCGCATCCTTATAATAGCTGTAAATAATTTTTTAAAGGAGTCAGGGTAAAGGTTTAAAATTAGAGGTTAAGAACACAGGCAGGGAATATGAACAGAACAGCAATGGCAACATCGTATGACGAGAGGATTTTTAAGGAGTGACATGATGATAGAAAGTCTATAGATAAGATAGATGGAGGGGCATAGAATAAATGCTACTGACACTCTGATTAAAAAGTCCTTGATTTTCTCCTCTAGTGCTGTTAAAAAGCAATCCGAAGAGTGAAATGAAGTCAACGAGAGGCAGCAGAGAAATGGCATACCGACCCTTAAGAAATTTATTGAAAATGTGTTTAAAGTAAACAGTTGTAAAAAGGCTCATGTTTGTGAGAAGATGAGTTTTCAAAGACTTAACATTGGGAAGAGAAAATTCGGGGGCCGAGAAGATGGTAAAGACTTAACAAGGACACAATTGATGAGCATGGAGTAAGGTGAACCAGGACATCTGGGAGCCCAGCGCAGGCCGAGGGGTTACTCTGAGGTGGAGGAAATTCCTGTTTTCTGGATTCAAGGGTAAAGGATGATGAGGGGAGGCACGAGTAACTGAGAGATTGATATACATGGAAATGGATGACTGGCAAATTCTATTTAGAATTATGTTATTTTTATGAGAAAGAAAAAATAAAGGGGAGAGGTATAGAGAAAGAGAGAAAGTGATCAAGTCTAGATATAATAAATGGAAGTGTATTTTTTTCATGGGTTTCCAAAATATTCATGTAGAGGTAGTTAATCCAAAATGCCAAACCACACAATGATATGAGAAGCAGAAAAAACGATTGAATGGAAAGCTGCCCTCTAAAGATCTGGCCTAAACCATGCACCTCTGAGTTTTCATCAGTCATATGCAACTAATGCTGCATGCCGGCAATGGTGCCCATGTGTAAGTCCATATCAGAAGGGCTTTTACACCAGTTACTATCTCCATTGTCACCACTGGCAACAACAGCAAGAAACAATAACAACAGAAACAGCAACAAATGGTTGTGTTTTAGAGTTAAGGGAGATCAGTGCCCAAATTTAAAATTGAGAACCAGGACAAACAACACAATAGATGAATCCTATGGCTCACAGAGAAGACTCAAGGATGGGGGTGGTAGAGTGAACATGGGCAGTAGTCACCCTTGATTCTTACAAGTCAGGCATAGCTAAGGCAAACTAAATGACTGGATACCCTTTAAAGGTAAATGACAAGTGAGAAGTTAGATGAATCTATTTCTGAGAGCTAAAGTCAACAGTTGGATTGTGGCAAAGCTGGATCCTCAGCAGCAAAGGAGGCTTCCCATCAAAGGACAGCTAGGAATTTCCCTTCTGGGGGTCAGTATTTCTCTTTAAGGACAGTACAGTCCTTGGAGAGAGGCAACATGTAGAGTCAGAAGCTTGGGGAAAGGTCAGATGTTTGTCTCCCAGAAATCCCAGGCCTTGGCAATCACTGAGCCCTTGTCAAGCAGGAATCTCTGAGAGGTCAGCCTTGTGATTCAGTCCCTGGACTCTGGAATGGAGACTTCAGAGAGCTTTGGCAGCTGGAATTCATCTTATCTACAGCCACTTATAGTACACTGTTCTCTTGGCAAATTGGTTTCAGAACATTGTTCAGATTCCAAAGTTTGAGGAGCCTGAGGTTGTGTTTCATGACTTTGGAGGACTCTGGCTTAGGGGATTGTTTTTACAGCCACAGTAGCCCAGAGATTAATCTTTTGGTCCTGGGAGAAAGATGCCAGTGAGAAGAGAAGCCATAACATTTCTGCATCCTGTTGATGAGGGCAAACGGTTTCTCTGGAACTTTTAGAAACCAGTACACTTAAGACACAGCCATAATTGCTCTTTGATAGTACTGCCAATAGAGGAGAGTCCCTAGTCTCAAAGGAAGTCTTGATCCATGACTGTTAAGGTATCCCATTTCTTGAATTTTGTGTGTCAATTCAGCACTTCCCTGTTAGCAGCTCACAAGTCCATAACTGGCTCTCATCAGAATATCCTGCAGATCAGCTCAGGAGGAAGTCCAAGAATGGCAATGCTAAATCAGATATGATTATAAATACTTAGGACAGCGCATCACTACTATATAACAAAGTGACTTCAGAAGGTTTGAAAGATCTCAGGGTCATGTTTACTGGTCATTCACTTGCTGTTCAGATAGCAGGGACGGGGTTTATTTTTAAACCTGTCATCCAACACTAAGACATTTCTTCAAAACACAAATCAATAGGGAGAATGGAAAATAAACCTAGATATAATGCAAGAATGAATGAGAAGGGGCCTAGTATGTCATTCCTGTGAGTGGTTAAGAGGCAGTATGTTGGGGTTGCTGTGGGTAAATGGACTGGAACGTCCTCCCCCTTCTCTCCTGCTTCACAGCAGCAGAATGGATGGTGGCTGTCAACTGCTAGTGGACTCTCTATAGTAACTAACATATTGAATGTATGGTTATGATTCCATTCTGCATCATCTAATATCCTCATTTTGAGATTTGATTTTTAGCAAACTGACCTTAGAAATTTTCCAGATAAGCACACAGAATTGAGGGCCATCTGAATTAATCATTTTCCTATGGATTCTTTATGTTTGACCATATATGGGCAGATAGGACTTGCACAGGTATAAATTTGCCATTGGGCAGGCCACTCACCTTTACTGATATCTTCATATTCCAGCCAGAGTCTCCGCTGGACTTGTTTGTTTGGGTACCATATAGAACAAGATTCCTCAAAGCCATAGACAGCTTCCTGGATGTAATGGTTACCAAACTGATCCAGCAAAGCCACAAAATCTGCACGAGATGTAGCTCCATCCAAGGAGTGAAGAGCATTGCTGAAGGCTATGGGAGACAGTCACCCAAGAGTAAATTAGAGTGGGAACTCACCCGTTAGGTACATGGATTCCTAGGGAACTTGGACCCAAATGTGACCCTGTGACCTAAAGTAGTGTTTGAGAGTTAGATTGGAATATCATACATTTCTGTATAACTGAAATAAATATTCCTGTTCCCAAATAGGTATCTTTTCAAGTATATTGGTTGTCTTGTTTAATTATATGCAAGTTAAGCCGAGGAGTGCAAGTCCTGACTCCTGCAATCATTAAGTAAATGGTTTTTGTATCCCTTAAAACTGCAGTTCATGACATTAAGCCAATTTAGTCAGTTCAATTAATAGCATTTTAAAAATAGAAAGAAAATAGCTTAGTCTAAAATAGAAACATAAATACTAGCAGGGAACATTTCACATCATAACATGAGGCATTGTTTTATGACACATTTGTTGTGCGAATGTGGGTGTGGGTGAAGGGGTCATAAAATAAAAAATATTCTTTGGATAGAGACTGTGATGGCTGATACTGATTGTCGACGTGACTGAATCTGGAATCATCTAGGTAATGAATTTCTGAGCATGTGTGTGAAGAAGTTTCTAGATTAGGTTAGTTGAGGTGTCTCCTGGTTGGTGTTTGTTAACTTGACATAAACCTAGATATATATTGGAGAAGGAGGAGGAGGAGGAGGAGGAGGAGGAGGAGGAGGAGGAGGAGGAGGTGGGGGGAAAGGAGAAAGACAAGGAGGAGGAGGACAAGGAGGAATATTGAAAAAATGTATGCATAAGATTTGCCTATAAGCAAATCTGTTGAGCATTTTTTTTTAAATTAATGATTTATGTGGAATGACCTAACCCACTGTGGGTGATGTTAAGCCTTCAGTTGTACATATTCTTATATAGTCTGAGAAAGCCATCAAGGAGCAAGCAAATAAGCAGCATTCCTCCATGGCTTCTGCTTCAGTTCCTGCTTGGAGTTCCTGCTTCAGCTTCCTTCAGTAATGTACCATTAATAAACTTTCCTCCTGAAGTTGCTTTTGGTCATTGTGTTATATTACATTAAAAGCATAACTGAGACAAAGTGGGAAGACCCACCCTAGCTCTGGGTGGTGCCACTCCATGGGCTGAGGTTCTAGACATAGTACAAAGGGAAAGCAAGCTGAACATCAGCATTCATCTCTCTCTGCTTCCTAAGAGCAGACATGGTGTGACCAGGTGTCATCAGATCCTGCCACCATGCTTTCTATAATATGGCAGTGAACCCAAATAAATCCTTCCTTAAGTTAATTGTATCGTGTGTTTTCTGTCATATCAGTGAAAAAAAACCTAAGAAATACAGGAACCAAAAATGTTTGCAAAAAATTTGACATTTTCTAAAGAAAAGACAATGGGAGAATGTAGGTAGGAAAGGTCACCTGTATTTTACATATGTTTATATTTTATTTCACAGAAACCAAATATGAAAGAATCGGGAATTGATGAACAGAAGAACTCTGTGTGTCTCCTCACTCTTCACCTCAGCCAATTCTCTTTGTAGTTTCTGCTTTTCTTTAACAGCCTCATAGAAGAAAATGGTCTGTAGTAAACATTCCAACTCTAATACTTTATCTGGTCAGCTCTATCTATTCCTTCTTTCTAAACATTCTTTTTGAGGATATGACTCGTTTTCTATCATAATTCTTTTTTGATTGTTTGATTTGGTTTTGGTTTTTTTGGGGGACAGGGTTTCTCTGAGTAGCCCTGGCTGTCCAGTATTTCACTTGGTAGACCAGGCTGTCCCAGAACTCAGAGATCCATGGGTCTCTGCATCCCAAGTGCTGAGACTGAAGGTTTGTACCATACTGACCAGCGTTCATCATAATTCTTAACGGTCAATTATCTTTCTTCAATTGACACTGAGACTCTACCTTACTTCTGCTGACTCCAAGATCCTAAATACGCTGAGAAGTCACCATTCCTTATTAGATACAGTATAGCTGTATGCTTATATGTCACTATATTCTATGTAAAGATGTAACACATATTACTACATATAGTTATAGACAGTTATCTCTGCTGCTTTCTATAGTAATCTCTCTATTATATTTCTTCTTTAGGAAACACCTTATTTCCTATTTCCTTATTTTTACTTCCTTTCAGCTACTTGGTATTTGTTTGTTTTTTGGTGGTGGGGAGGGAACATCACATGAAATCTTTTAATCATGGTTTTGTTCTTTCAAACGTTTATTCTGACAATTTATGAAAAGTCCACAAAAAAAAAAAAAACCTCACACTCCTCACACTGGATAACCCCAGGAAAAATGCTACTTTCATTGGTGCTAGCCTTGCCAATTTTATGGTATAAGATACACCTTGCAATTTTATCTGTGCATAGAAATAATCACATTCTATCTATTTGCCCTGAAGAGTCAATCTGAATGCATCGGTTGCATGTCTCATGGAGTCAGTTGTGTGTTGGGCTAAGTCTGAGCTGAATGATTCCTTTGGAAAGAAATACTCAAGCCTGGAGGAAGATGTGCTGTAGTGCTCACCCTGAGAGATGGCTGCTTGGTTGAGTTTGATGTGGTACATCACAGACCGAACCTTCCAGTGCTGCAGCACTGGGTATCCAGACACTTCACTGAAGTTCACCATCCCTGGGGACAGAGGAGACACAAGGTCAGTGTGTGAGGCTCACTCACGAGTCCCAAGTTGAAAAGCATGACCCAGCTCAATTAAGCTAAGGATGTAATGATGAGAAAATTATGAAGGGCTCTTTGATGAAGAGACTTGCTAGGAGAGTAGTCAGTCAGAACAACCATCCTCTATTGAACTCTTGATCTCTGCTGGGCATTTTACTAAGCACTTTGCATATGTTAAGCCATTTGATCCTTCCACTATAGGTGTCATTATCTATACCTGCCAAATTAAGACACTGAGACCCTGAAAGGGAGTTTATATAAAGTACCCAGCACACTAGGTTAAGGCACGGTGGGGTCCCAAATGTACCTGAACCTAGGCCCAGGCTCCTTATTCATTCTATTTTAATATCTAAACAGTAAATTTATATTCAACTCTAGACTTACTGTAATGCCAGATTCATAGTCTCTTTTTAAAAAATTGACTCAGTTCATGTATCTGTAACATTGATTTTTCTGTCTCATTTAACTGATTTATATTTGGTATTTACACTTTAATTATTCTGAGGGTGATTATGACTTTACCAGAAAGGACAGTGTCAGGGTAACTAAGTCATCAAAGGGTAGTGGCAGCCAAATATTGAGCACTATCTATGTGCCAGGCAATAGGTTATGTTTTTAAGGTAGCCATTACGGATGAGAAAAATTCAGGTTCTAAGAAGATAAGTCTGTTGCCTCTCAACATATGCCTCCTTAGAGCCTTTATACATTATCAACAGTGTGTTCTTCCTTCAGAGTTTGGAGAAAGAGTTCTCCAATTTAAATTCTAGCCACTACTAAAAATATATTATCCCAGAGAATCAAAATAATTGAGCCAAAAGAAATAATTTAATAATGTCTTCCTAAGTTTATTTTAAAAAACAATTTTAGCTTCTTTTCTGTGCCTGACATTTGGTATATATATATATATATGTCATAAATGTGTGTGCATACATGTACACATATACAAATGCATACTTCTAGTGCACATGATACACACTGTACATGATACATAGACCGTGTATGCACAAATATGGCAGTGAAACAGACATGTGCAGTCAATTCTTCAACCCTTTTGGTTTACGCGTCTTCAAACTAAACCAACTAATGTAATACCTAAACCAAATGGAGAGTGGGCAGGATTAGTTAGCTGCTTGTCAACTCTGATCAAATTAGGTGAGCCATTATCAACTTACCATTTCTGTGTGAATCGTATGGGAATAATTATTGGTAAAAGGAAGAAAGGTCAAGACAAGTTGCTCAGTGAAGCAGCTGCTTCAGTTTGCTCTCAGGTGATCAAAAAGAAGTTTCATGCAACGAAGAGAAGGTTTTGGTGGTCTTATTTGAATGTTCATCTTTCAAGCTATGATGCTATTTGATGACATTCAAATAACTGCAAACTTTGGCTTTTCACCTTCACATTGACTTCAAAAGCACACAAATGGCATTGAACTTAACAAATGTAAGACTTCATTACCTTAAAGGTACAGTTCATTAACACAGAAAACATGTGTGCAGTGCAGAGCCATTTAATGCAGTGTCCATATCAGAATAGCCACTCTGTTGCTTTCTGATAATGCCTAAGTGAAAAACACACCAACATCTTCAACAATAGAGGGTAGAGCCCTTTAACTGAACTGTGTCCTGGTAGAAAAAGAGATAGACAAGAAACCAGGCACCTTGAGTTCCAAGGCTATTAGTGTTGCTACAGCTGGACATTTCAGAATGACAATTACTTTGATGTCTGTCATGTTTCCTTCTCACAACCCAAGTAGCTTCTGTCTGTCTACTTGGCTGGGGGACATTTTTGTTCCCAAATGTTTAATCTGCAAATTTGGATGTCTGGATGAAATGAATTCTAGTTTCCTTTGCAGTTTTGTGATTTCATATGACATTAGGTGAGTGATGAAAGTGTTCTGTTTTGATATCTGAAAAGTGTGTATTTATCTTACTTACTATACAGGTAAGTGGCCAGAGCAGAATAAAATGATGAGCATAAAACAAATTGAGAGAGAATAAAGCAACATGTGCAACCACGTCCCTGTGAAGTTGTCACCTTTCTTCCTCTCACCCCACCTCTCTCTCCACCCCTACATATGTAAACTTGACATTTCTTAAGGCATACATTGCTGTGACTTTATAGACTCCATCCTAGAACAACACAGAAGATTTAAGAATCCGTGTGAGGCATGGATGTTTGGAGACAGGGGATGCTGGCATCCCACCTCTACCCAGAATGAGCTAACTAGATTTGGTTACTTAACTGCTAAGCACAATTCCAGTGGCCATGCTCAGACTCTACTGTCATCAGGGAAGCAGCTAAATAATGTTAATGCTTGGGAAATGTCTGTCTATGCCTACTCACAGATAATTCTTCCAGTAGTCAAAAACGAAGAATAAAGTATGTATTTTCTAGCTGAGTCATGTGTTTCTTTCTTAGAGTGTCCTTGACATGCAGTCAGGTTTATTTTATTATCATTTTTGGAATGCATTTACACTAAATGGATTCTTTCCAAATAAACTCTCTGACTACATTTTCTTGAGAATGGGTATTGTTTTTATTTTATATATTTTAACCTATGGTTGAGGAAATAGTTAGTGAACATCCAGGGTACAATCTACAAAGAAGGGGAGGAGAGAGAATGGGGAAGAGAGAGGGGAAAGTAAGACCTTCCCTAGTATATGAACCAAGAAGCCCAATGATTATTCCTATAACAATTTCATTCAAACACCCAGGATCTTATTAATGACTGATTATCAAATACATCCCCTGAGGCCATGGCAGAGGTTTCAGTTAGCATCCCTACAGTTTCCCCATGCCAACAGCTGCCAATCATACTTGCAACCTTCCCCTTTCTCATCATGAAGCTTTCCCACTTTCCTTCTAACTGTTGAGACTATGCCAAAACATGCCTGAGAGCTGCCGTGTTCCTTGTTATTGCCAGCCCAAAATAAATAGCAGTTACCTGTTTGGTACCATTTGATTGGTCTTTCTTTATTTCCATGCGACTTATAACAATGGAAAGGCCTGGAAAGCTTAGAGTGTTTAACTGTTATTCTGAAGAAGCCAAGGAAGACTAATAAATCAGTATTTCCAGTGTTATTTAATAATTCTGCCAGATGGTCTGCGTGCAAAGGATTTTCTAATTAAATAGGATTGGGAATTGCTGGGTTAAATAAAGTGAAAGGGATTTCTTGCCTGCAGGCTTACTATACTAAGGTGATGTAAATTATTGAGGGGAGGCTACCACATGCAGATTTCTGAACATATCTGAAGTCAGAACTGGTTTATGAATAGAACGTTTATTTTTTTTCATGGGGAAAACAAAAGCAAAAAACATGCTTAGAAATGCTGAGACAGAAGACTCTGAAGATTACTTTAGCTCTAAAACCCTCAAGCTTGTAGGTTTGTAAGAATTATGACCCATAACAACACAGAGTGTGGACAGAAAGATTCAATCATCGCATGAAAAGTTATCACTAAACTGTTGCCAGAACTAGCTGGAGAGTATGAAAGGTATTGGGTCAGCCATCTCTTTAATCAACCTTTCCAGTTGTTCTGGCCATTTAAAACACAAGGGAAAGAGCTCACTCTTTACCTATATCATGGAAAGGCACACCCTTGGTCTAACTAGTTCTGCTTAAGGAAAATAGGATAGAAAAGCAGCCAGGTCAGAAACTGTGCATTTCCTTGGAGTTTCCTATTCCCTCTTTCAGGGAGCTATGCACATTTAAAGAATCTAAACTTCTCCCTCTCCCTCTCCCTCTCCCTCTCCCTCTCCCTCTCCCTCTCC
>JANHMN010000009.1:55450223-55462847 GCA_030674055.1 Rhabdomys pumilio | reverse complement strand
TCTCCCTCTCCCTCTCCCTCTCCCTCTCCCTCTCCCTCTCCCTCTCCCTCTCCCTCTCCCTCTCCCTCTCCCTCTCTCTAATTCTAGTAAGTCATGTGAAAAGAGATCCAAGAACATAGGGGTAAATATAATTCTGTTGTGCTAACAAAGTAATTTGAAGCTTTTATCTCAAGGGTGTGGATTCAAATACAGGTACTTCTGATGTTTCCCAGCTCAATTCCCCTCACTCCTTCTGAAAAGCTGCTGGTATCATCCTAAGCTGCCCTGGGCATCCTTCTAGCCTGGTAATTGCAAAACGATCTTCTCTTCCAAAATTAATCATAAACTTGGGGGGTGGTGTGTGTGTGTGTGAGTGGCTCCTGGTGAGTCTTTAAACAAGTAGTTTATTGGTAGTGCCAAACTTGCCCTGCTTGTAGATGTCAGTCCCCAAGCCTCTTTTACACAATCACACACACACACACACACACACACACACACACACACACACATATACAGACACACACAGAGAGACAGATAAGGGGTGGAGAGAGGGAGAGGGAGAGGGAGAGGGAGGGGAAGAAGAGGAAGAAGGAGAGAAGCACAGGAGTGCTTCTTAGTAAATAAATGGAAAGTGATGCCAGAGTCCTATGAGGACCCTTTAGTACTCCTGAGGCTACATGCTAGTATCATAAGGGCTCTCTGGCTCTCTCTCTCTCTCTCTCTCTCTCTCTCTCTCTCTCTGTATGTGTGTGTATGTATGTCTGTGTGTTTGTATATGAATATGTGTGTAGTCAGTCTCCTATGGGCAAATGAATTTTTATTTTGAAGATATTCCTTGAAGGTCCAGAACATATCTACTTCGTCTTCTTATTTTATGTCGCTTCCTTTCCTACTATAGGAAAGACATGTAAGAGGCACAGGCAACTCTTTGACATTGAGACATGACAGTTTTGAGACACAAGGTTGTCATCTCCAATGGAGTACAAATAAAAGATGAAGAAAAAAAGAGTAAAAAGAAAAAAGAAAAGAAGAAAGGAAGGAAAGAAGGAAGGAAGGAAGGAAGGAAGGAAGGAAGGAAGGAAGACAGCAAAAATTATCAAAATATCTTATTCTCATAGTGTTTTAAGTAAGTTTATCATTTTATGCTAGTCACACTTACCACCGTATATAGGCACAGTCGGTTTATACATGCTGAACAGTGGTTTTCATCAGTACATTACTTAGTTAATAAACACCGAAGTCACAATGTGTTAGGAACCATTTTGTTAGTGTTAGTCCCTCATATCAATTCTATGAGGAAGACGATGTTCTAATAGACATTTTTAAGGGTAAAAGAAACCTAAGCACAGAGAAGTAGCTTGCCCTGAACTTAGACCTGTAAGCATTGGATCTCAGCTGTCAAGCTCCAGAGTGCATGCTGATATTGACTATGCTTCATTGCCTCGGGAAGAACCACCTCTAATCCCTAGTGTCTGCTGAAGGCTTAGCCATTCTTTAGAAAATGGAGGAAAAGAGGCAGAAAGTAGAGAATAAGGAAGACAGAATAAATAAGGCAGAGGGATAATGAAGAAACAAGCATAATAAACGAAATTGGGCTCATGCATGACATTCTAGCAAGTGTTGGCAAATCCCAAGTCACTGATTTCCTACAGTTCGTGGGACACCGGAAGTCCCCTCTTAGCTCAAAGAGGATCTATCCAGAAGCCAAGACCTGGAAAGGAACATGATACCCTTTGGGCCCTGTCTCTGCTAATCAAGCTACATCTCTGTCCCTTATAGGCTGAGAGAAGAAACTGTGAAATTGAAGAACAGAGAGGCTTTATTGTCTCCTTCACGAGATGAGGGATCAAGAAGCCTTCACGTAACACGGCCAGATTCAAACACAGGGTCGCTGGATAACAAAACTCTGCATGTCACTGCTCCCTAAGGTTTTTTTGCAGGGAACTCAACCACACTGTTAACGCACATTTAGGGGGATAGATGCAATCCGTCTTCTCTCTGTCTCCATGACCTACACACCTCTAACAGCCAAAACCTTTAAATACATATGCCTCCATTATGAAATTTTCTTCCTGATGAGTTCCTATAGAATTTAGCAAGAAAAGATATTGTCACAGTCATTTTGTAGCAATTATATGAGAATATTGATGATTTTACTGACAATTAATCCTAATAATGTTTGATTTTATAACTGATCGTTTATCATCTTTCAATGAAATGGCTGGCTTAGAAACAAATACGAGTATAGTCAAGCCGGCAGTATAATTTTAAGAAACTATAGATAACTGTTTGGGTTTGGCTGGAAAAGTGAAGGCATACTTACCAGTCAAGAAGTCAGGGTCAGGAGTGGGCTCCGAGATTTCCTCTAGACACTGATTCTCCAGTGGGACAGAGGCAACCACAAGACCATCCGGCAGTTGCTGGTCTAAACCACGAGCAAAGTTGTTTTGTCTAGAAACAGAGCAGATCTTTGTTTTCTGAGTGTTCACGGTACCCCCTCAGCATGCAATCTGTATTTCAATGCACAGTTGTAAAAAAGGCTTTCTTTACCGAAAGTCATGCCTCACTTTGAGACTCACTTGGTACTCATGACATGGCTTACTTAATCATGTAAATTAGGGAGGTAAGGGGAGCAGTAAGAGGGGCATAGGGATGCGTGGCAAATCAGCTGACAAACTCTGTTAGCAGAGTAAAGAACATTTCCCTCCACCCTAGGTTTCCCTCTGACTCCCTCTTTACAAGATATCAACACTTTCAGTTAGATCTGTAGACTACAGACAGAGAAGACTCCAGCCATCACAAGGTCAATCCTGACACCACACTTCTTGCCCTGGCAAATCAATGCCATTGATGAAAGTGAAAAAAAAAATACTTGTAAAATCTCCTGTTCATAACAGAAACAGGAACTATCTTGAAAATTGCCTCTAATTTGTTACCAAGAGTTTCCAAGGCTTAGAACTTGTTACCAAGTTGTGTTTCATGTTAAAATATTGATATCATCATTATCATCTTCTCATAGACAACATATTCCCATGGGTCCTAAGAAAATTCAAACAGCCCCCAAAAGAACAGAACAGGAGTTAATTGGTCAAATGAAGAATCTGTAATACATTTTTTAAATAAATGAATCAAATATTTTGTCCTCAGGAGTGCTTTATAATTTCTGAAATAATTAAATGTCTCAAACACTTAGCTATGATTGAAAATGTCAATATTTACCATGTTAGAAATTAAAAGAGAAACTTTAAAAATTAATTCATATAAAAGTACTAATAATCCCATTCAATATTAACCTGTTTTATGGGAGAGAGGGAAATAACATTATTTTATATTTTAAATGTTTTACTTAATAGAAAACTGCTGAATTCTTGCAACTGAACCCAACTCATTGCAACATGATGTTTTAATTGACATATTCAAAAAAAAATTTAGTTCTCTAATAGTTGGGGCCTTAGTGCTCCCTAAAGAGGTCCAGCAATCTCCAAGCATCTTTTGAACACACTCTGAGGACTGCTGTTCTAGACTCGCTTAAGCCAGGTCTTAAGATATGGAGGTAGAATGGAATTTCAAGATTTTGGTGTGGCTTCAACATGAAATCTTGAAGATAAGATTTCTCTTAAGGTTTTTCCACACATCCAGAAGGGGCATATTTCTTAGATTCTTGACCTAAGAGTGTAGATGTGAACAGGATTGTGGGCAAGAACACAAGCTGTATCTTTAGGTATACCACATTCACCATGATTCAAGATATACAACTTTATGCCCAGAATAAGGCTCTTCGGAGAGGTCGACCCATCAACACCCCTGAAAAACAGCTCTATGCATACGAAGTTCACCTGAATGTTCCCTTTAGCACCTGTCCAGTGGCTACTTCCTTGGACTGATTGTTGTAACCAAAGAACATTTCTCCAAAGAGCGTCTGGTTCATGGGAACCTCTCTGCTTTCCCCACAGTCACCGCCCTCCGGGCAGGTCTCTGTGACAAGCTGGCAAGACCGTCCATCCACACCAAGCTTGTAGTCTTCGATACACCTAATAGAATAGAGAACTCAAGAAAATATTCATCATTGACTCATCAGGACAAAGGCAACTCAGCAAACTGGGAAGCAATGCCTTAGGAAAGATACTGGATAAGTCCAGACTAGGAACAATCTAATCTGATCTTGGTCCTTTAAAACTCTTAAATCTATCAACTGAGGTCCTTTCCATCATGGTCACATCATTTTTTTTCCTCTTTTTTTACTAGGTCTTTTGGGACTTGGGAACATCTGCCTGTCCTAGCCTTCTGATTTCCAAATCAAAAGTAAGAATTAAAGGAGATCGGCTTTGAAATAAGTCGATATACTTAAGTCTAAGGTGTGCCAGCGTTTTTTTTTTTTTCTCAAGAACATTGTGTGGAGCTTTGGCGTTTGTTTGTAGGGTAATTAGGCAGCAAAAGAGTGACACTGTACTTAAGAAATTAATAGCTCTGTAAACTGATCCTGTGGCAAGTCATTTAAGAAATAAGGAAGATTTATGATCTCCTAGCTGTGTTCTGTTTGAATGCATACAAACAAATCAGCAACTCATACAAACCCCCTTCCATTCAGCAGTGACATTCTGAAGTAAACAAATGTCAGAGCCACTGCATGCTCCACAAGCCAGCAACTGCTTCCTGGGTGGGTCCCTTCCACTGTACATTGCTCTAATTAGAACATGATACTGATTTAGTAATCAGGAGTAAGTGACTTGGAAGTCATCAATTGGACCTTATTTGTAGTTATGTTATAAGTAAGATACATTTGTTAACTCAAGTAAGACTTAATTCTTGAATAAGCTTGTCATTGTTTAAAATAAATTGTGTCCCTCCTTAGAAATAGAACAAATTTAAAATTTTAAGACAATTATGATGCTCAGCACATTATTTCTCACTACCTGGAGTAACTGTGTTAAATTAGAAAAAAAAGAAATTCAGTCCTTTATAGAGGAACAAAGGATCACAGTTTTAAGAAGTAAGACACAACACTGTAACGTTAATGCTGTTCTTAACTGGGTAACTCTGGGCCAGTTGATTAAATGCTCGTGAGACTTCATTTTCAAAACTGCAAGAAAGGTGTGGGAAGTAGTTGTACTGGGTATTGAGGAAATTAATTCATTTACTCAACATATAGAACGTACACCGTGCTGGATGCATAACTAGTGCTGACTACATGTTGCTATTTTTATTAGCAGAGGTGCAAATGAGGACCATAGGCAAAAAGCCTTCACTGATAATTCATCCCATTTCCCATTTATGCAGTTGTATTAACAGGTGTGGATGGAATTCTTTAATTGTAAGTGACTGTGAATTTCTTTCTCTACAAGAACCTTAAATCAGAACTTCTCTGGCAGCCAGGTAATATATGGGCCTTGGGCAACACTAATCAACATGTGACTAATTCTGACTGAAACCAGAAAGCCCAATGAGAAGTCACAGCTTTTGTCCAGTGGACAGAAATGATTCGAGACCCACAGAGGACTGATTGCATAAGTCAGTAGGTCTGAGATGAGACCTTGAAATGGCTCCTTCCAACAGCCAAATAAACCAGAGTCTGGGCAATGGGGGGTGAAACTGCCTGGTCCCACATCAGTCCATCTTAAGCATCTCGACAACTGTCTGTCCCTTCCATATGGCCCCATTTCTCATTCTTCTGTCAAAGTATCACCCAGTAAACTTCTTGAGAAGGAAGACCAGGCTGGACAAGGACTGTTGTTGCCCTTGTTTCTAACACATAAGGAGGCTCTCTGCACAAGCAGGTGGTGAAATGTTTATACAGTAAAGAAAAAGAGATGCAGCTTCAGCTGAGTTTGCTTCCATTAATTGAAGTGGGTCAATCTTAATGGTAACATTACAGAGAACATTAAAATTTAGAGCCAGCTTCTATTTATGGAATGGGATTTTACAAGAAACTACATACACAAATTGCTCAATTGCAAAGAAATGAGATAAAATACAATCAAGCAACATTACAAGTGCACTGGAAATCTTCTCTCGGGTTACTCAGCAGGCATCGGCTTTTAGCAAGCCCCTAACATGGTTTTATGACTATAAACATTGATTTTCATTGCAAGCTTATTTGATGGTGAGATTCTTGAGGAAACAAAACTGAATGCTACTCTCCTCCGTAGCCTAGTGGTCAGTACTGTGTAGAGTATGCACCGAGCTTGCAGCAACAGGACGGGAGAGAGTGGGGCACAGTAGTAGGGAGTGGGGGGCGGGGAAGGAGGACAGAATAGACAAGCCATCTATGGGCATAGCAGAATTGGCTAAATCTTTACTTACTTGATAAATATAGCATGAAAATGACTTCAAATATAATTTCACTCAGCAATACAAATTTAAATTTCAAGAAAACTGCAGAGCTTTTAAAAGTCAGAACGGGCCTGAATTCTGCTCCTGATCTTTCCATTTACTGACTTGCCAGTCTTGAGGGAGACAGTTCACTTCACCAAGCGAGAAGCCTGTGAAATGGAGTGTTATTGCCCAGCCTGTTCCCTCACAGGGGTAGGGGGAGAGCTGATCACAGGAGGAACATTATACCTTGAGGGATTAATGACTTTGCAGAAGGAGGGAGGGATATGTAAACTGCCGGGGCTTTGAGAAGCAGCATTTGAAGTTTCCATTCTTGTAAAACTACTCCCCCACCCCCTTGATAATCTAGTAGATTCACATAATCTTTCTCAAGTTTTGGACCACGGGAACAGTTTCTGTCACAAAACGTATTGTTAACGTAGCTCCTTTAAAGCATAGCTTGGAACATCTTGACTTAATTAGGCAATAATTTATGTAAACCATGTGGTTAATTTCTCCTTTAAGGTAAGCCAGAGGCTGTGTTTCTGTAGCCACTGGATTAGACTTCCACTACGGTTCCTCTAGACTATCAGAGTACTCATTCTATGCTACTGGCTCTGTCCTTTGAGCCTAGGGCGTGATCAGTCCATTCACATGGACCTACTGGGTTTTCAGCCTGGAAAGTTACTCAGCCCAGTAACCTCATGGCCGCTCTAACTCACCCACAGAACATGAGGATATTGTACAAGGTGGGGTCGTCCGGGAACGGCGCCATCTGCTGGAGACACAGCTGTTCACAGCCGCCGTTGAAACCATCTGAGCAGTCCACTCCGATGTGGCGGTCATAGCAGCCTGAGCTGTCCTTCATAGGGCTGAGTCCTGAAGGGCACTGGCAGAACCAGAAAGATTCCACACAGGAGGGTAAACAGGAGACCTGAGTGCAGTCACTGACACACTCCATGTGAAACTATTACACCTGGCACGTGATTCATGAATTTCCATTTGCCCCTTTGTCTTTTTTTTTTTTTTTTCTTTTTCTTTTTGCTTCTCTCCGGGCACAACTTACAAACATTTGCATAAAGCCACTGGCTCTGAAGCAGGCTGGCATGGAGCACTGTGACAAGACAGAGCAAGTGGAGACTGCTGCTTCCCAATTGGACCTGAGGCTGGCAGCAGAGAGGAAGTGGTGGGCCAGAATTAAAATGCAATAAGCAGGGATTCCTGCGGACTCCGGAAAGCAATGCTGCCATTTGAACTCCGAATTAAGAGGGCACTTTGTCAAATTTGGTACCACTTGGCAATGCTAGAGAATGGAGCGTTCCAGGGCTGCCAGTCTGAAGGTAAAGGAGACTTTTTCTGTAGCCTTGGAGAGGAGTGTGATGGCTCTCACAGTGGGGAAATCCTGGAGTCATCACCTTGATGTCTCAAAGACAGCCCTTGGAAGCCACACAGCCGACCTCATTGTCTAACCCAATCCCTAGAGTACCCCATGAGGTGAGTCATAAGAGGAAACTGAGGCACAGTGTTTGACTCCTAAAATCATAGCTGCTCCATGCCAGTCCACACTTGAGTCTTTGGCAGATTGATTGTGGCGTCCTGATTGAGTGGCTATATCATCTCCTCGTGACACATCTATTTACGGAACCCAAAGCCTGTACCATTTTCTCTCACAGCCGTCCTGTGTCCCTCATTCCAGGACACGGAATAAACCACAATATTGCTCTAGACTCTCCAAGATTCTATTTTTTATTTTATTTTATTATTTTTTTCAACCTGGATCCTTATGCTTGTGTAAAGATGTTGTCCATTAATATTAACACTGATTCTAACACACTGGGCAGAAGGTAAACATGTAGGCCAGGCTTGAGCAGGTGGAATGGGCAGAGCTGAGAGCATGTCTAGATTTGATTCTAAAACTCAGGATTTTAACAACTACAATATGTCTGTCTGTCTATCTATCATTTACCTGTTTATTTCTCTATCATCTACCTATCTACCAGTCTATCTATCATCTACTTATCTGTCTCCGTATGTATGTATGTATGTATGTATGTATGTATGTATGTATGTATCTATCTATCTATCTATCTATCCATCATCCATCTATCCAACTGTCTACCTATCTAATCTGCCTTTCTGTGTGTTGCAAGCACACTCCTCCATAACCCAAACAATACTTCTGAAACTTGGGCCAGTGTGACCCATGTCTCCCTTCACTCCCCACTGCTTGGCTTGTCCTCTCTCTCTGTCTCTCTCTGTGTCTCTCTCTGTGTCTCTCTCTGTGTCTCTCTCTGTGTCTCTCTCTGTGTTTCTCTCTGTGTCTCTCTCTGTCTCTGTCTCTCTCCTCTCTCTCTCTCTCTCTCTCTCTCTCTCTCTCTCTCTCTCTCTAAGTACCTTGCCTTAGCTTCTGCAGATGTGTCTCTGAAAAGCCATCTCTGCTTCTTTCCCAGTCAAAGATCACAGCAGGATATGCACTGTTTACTGACACTAATTTTGCAATTTCCTAAACAAATGTCCCAACCCCAGGACATGCCAGGCCCCCAGCTTGGTCCATCCCCCTTTCCCAAGAAGGCAGATGGAATGCTGGAAGGTGGCAGCATTTAAAGCCAATTCCAAGGGCTGCCCCCTGCTGTGAACACCCAGATGTTCCCTATAATGGTTATGATGGCAAACAAGCAATTGCAGAAGCGAAGGGTTGCACCCCATGATTTGTTATCACCTAGCCCCCCTACACACACACACACACACACACACACACACACACACACACATCAAGCTCCTCAGCTACCCAGCTGTTAAGCCAGATGTGTCACCAGAGGACGCTGGCTTAGGCACCGTGTGGCTGCCCAGTCTCGATTTGGCTATAGAAACAAAGTGTTATTGGAATTAACTGTATTGTACTGGTGGCCAGGAGTTGCTCTCCCTCCTCTGCCACCCTTTTGTAAAGCTTGTTAGAAGCCATCAAGCAGAAGAAAGCCAGTTGTCCTGCTAACACTGCTTCCTGTGATTTCAATTCTCACACCAGCTAGCTCTAGCAGTCTCCCGCCAGGACTACGCAGCTTCTCCGCCACTTTGCTTCTTTTCAGAGTGCTCCATCATGCAAAATTTTTGACAAAGACTTCACTGAATGAAACAGAGTGTTCCAGAATTCCATGTTCTGGAATATTCATATCTTGCCTGGCCCTAATGCCTAAATGACCATGACTGTTCCAAATCGGACCACCTAATGTTCAGAGTCTCTTAACAGATTTCAAGAGAAGACAGAGTTAGCTGTCTTGTCCAAGTTGGATTTTTTTTTTCTTATAAGTAAAGCTAAAAATAACACTCATAGCTGTTACGAATTAGGCAATTCTTTTTGTAGTCTATTTTCATCTGTTGTATTTTTTGTAGTCCCAACAACACAGATATACTTTATCTTTTCAATTTTATAGGTGGCTTAGAAAAACAAAGAAACTTGTTTAAGGTCACCATTGGTTAAAAAAATGATAGAACCACACTTTGGGCCTAGATCTGTCTGACTCCAAAGCTTGTATGTGTTTCTGACATTTGGCTGCCCACCTGTGATAAAAGCTGGATTCCTCAGAAATCAAGGCAATGTACCAACAATCTGAAACAGCACTGAAGATTTGCTTTTGACTATTTTAAACCATTTCTGAAGTATATTCTTGCCTCAGTCACAGATAGACTTATAGGTTTAAGCTTTAGCTTGATATTTTTTCTATGTTCCTCCTTATATATATACACACACACACACACACACACACACACACACACAGAGAGAGAGAGAGAGAGAGAGAGAGAGAGAGAGAGAGAGAGAGAGAGAATGTTATTAGTGGAACTATTTTAGGATGAAATACTGCAAGCTGTCCCTAGTGATGACCTTGAAGGCAAAACAAGATCCTCAGTCACTGAGAAAGATGCAATTATCTTTATTGTACTGTAACTAACTTGGGTGGCAGTTCAGAGCATTTTAGAACCATTTCCAGGAAAAAAAAATGTTGAAATGAAAAACTGAAACTTTTTTTCATAGCTCTTGGTATCTAGAGCACCCATTCCCCAGGGAGCTAATCATTCAAGCGACCATGAAATAAATTTGGTTTCTCACTGTGTCTTCCTTCTGTTGAGACATTCAAATTTCAGGTTTTCTCAAAATCTTGATCTGACTACAAAGAGGGACTACAGTCAACTGTGGCCCTGCTTCTGGAGGTAGGGACAGCCAAGGGAGCACCTGTCTATAGTACTTGCAGTTTTTGTTGGCAAGGCTTGGCGGTTCTCTCCTCCTGGTTGTGGATAATTCTTTCATTTGGACCTTGCAGGAGAACCATTTGCCCAGGAGAAAGCCCCAAGGTCAAATAATAACCCTGTTTTACATAGGTTACATTTAGCAGTTCCAGGGACTTTGTAAGCTACAGGTTTAGGAAGAAAACTCCATTTATTAGAGTTATAGCCCTCCCCCCACCAGGAAGATTTAATGAATGACCTCATATTTCAGTGACCCCTAAAATACACAAGGTTAATCATCTTTCATGAAATGTTCATGGCTTCTTGACTCATTACTGGTCTAAGGCATAATTTGCTAATGAGATTAAAATGACTTTTTCCCATTCAAATCCTTTTCCTTGCCGTCTTTCCCCCCTCTTTTTGAACCAATGAGTTTTGGTTGATTAATTGCTTAGGAGGCTAAATTGGAGACCACAGACATCTCAGTTCCAGATTACAAAGTAGATACTCTGTTGGCAGATGGATATGAGTGATGGACGCGTGAGCATATTCGTGTCTCCTGGGAGCAGAGGGACAGATTTCAGCAGCTGAGCCTGCCTCACCTTACTTGGATGATTCATAAGCCAAGAGACCATATTTCCTACTGGAAATAGTTTTTTTCCTCCCTATGTGGCAATCTCATACATTTTGCAAATGATGATTTCCACAATTTCTTGATAGGCTTTGACATGCTGGTTCAAGCCATGCAGGACTTCTCCCAAGGGGAAGTGTGTGATGGAGTTAAATTTATATTTCAGGATGCTGTGGTTTTCTGCCCCCATTTCCCTGGAAACCTCTGAGGTGTATTCGTTTACTTATTGACCTACAGAGAGAAGGAGAGATGCACATGCCTAATGCTCTCTGCACATCTGTGCTCAAGCAAAGGTGAAATGACACATGTTACTGCAAACCGTAGTGGGCAGCATGTGGAGGAAGGGTGTCGGGATCACTGAGCAGTTCAGCACTCATCAGAGTGTAATGGTCAGGGAGGGAAGATCATGTGTTCCATACACAAGAATTCAGGACTGCCAGCCTTGCTCCTTGTATGGCCATAAGCTAGTCGACCTATCTACTTTATTTCAACATCTTACAAAGCAGAAGGGTATCTTCAGCACCAGTGTGAGTGTGTGAGTGAGGAGGAAACATGGGATTTCCTATTTCCCTTATTTGTGGTATAGCAGTGGGTAGGCCTGGGAAGAAGGAAAGGGCTTAGGAAGATGGATCAGTCAGTAAAGTGATCGTTGCACAAGCATGGAGATCTAAATTCACATTCCCAACACCCATAGAAATAAAAGCCTAGTTTGTATGGATGTCTATAATCTCCTCACCAGGGAGATATGCACACAAGGATTCCCGGGGCTGTATGTCATATGGCTTTCAGCAAGGTTGTCTCACTGAGTTCTGGAGCTCTAGATTTAGTGATAGATCTCCTCTCAAAAACTAAGGTAGGAAGTGATGACGAAAGACAATTGATGATGTCTCTCCTTGGGAGAAGTCCTGCATGAGCTCATGTGTGTGCGTGTGAGCGTGCACACACACACACACACACACACACACACACACACACACACACTACATTATAAGGAAGCTTTCATGAAAACTGGAGCTGGGGTAAAATTCTTTCTGCTACTTCTACTTAAGTGTTACTGTCATTAGTCATAGATGGTTCATATAAATTTGTCTGTGATACAAACATAAGAATGTCAGACCATACTACCATACATAGCCAAAAATATTTTATAGATATGGTGAAATCAAGGATCTTGAGATGAGGCAATAATCTTTGATTATTTAGAATGGCTCAATGTAGTCACAGAAGTTTTCAAAAGTAGAAGGATACAGAATGGAAGAGAAATACACTAAACATTAGTGGTTAGAAAAATACTGACTACTCTTCCAGAGGTCCTGAGCTGAATTCCTAGGAACTACATTACGGTTTACAATCATCTGTAATGGGATCTGATGCCTTTTTCTGGTGTGTCATGTGTGTGTGTGTGTGCGTGTGCGTGTGTGTGTGTGTGTGTGTGTGTGTGTGTGTGTGTGTGTGTAACGTATATAATGAATAAAGAAAAAAAA
>JANHMN010000009.1:55436673-55450213 GCA_030674055.1 Rhabdomys pumilio | reverse complement strand
CCCCCCAGTTCTCCACCCCTGTGATGCGATGTTGTGATTTTGTGCAGACAACCACAGCTGCTGAGAGTTTCTGAGTACAATGTCCAGAAGACAGTTTGGCAACATTCCTCCCCAACCTTACAGTCTTTCCACTTCCTCTTCCCTTCCACAGTATTCTCTAAGCTACATGAGTGGGCATGGTTTTTATTGTTTTTGTTTTGGGGTATTATTATTTTTTTTGTTTGTTTTAGTAAGGTGTCTCTCTAAGCCAGACTGACTACAGACTCAAGCCAATCCCCCACTCTTTACCTCCTGTGTGGAATTACAAATATAAGCCACAATACCCAACTTGATATTTGTTATGGTAACTGTAGATGACTAATACAAACCTTCTCTATGACCAACCAAGAAGAGTATATCACTTGCATAGCACAGACCCAAATAAGGAACAGCCTATGTCTATAAGAAGTTTAGGGTCCTGTGCAAAGACTGACAAGAACACTGGTCTGACAAGAACATGACCATGTGTAAGTGCTGTGGTCCTCCAGGGAAGAAGCTTTTAAATCATGACAGTGGTGACAGGAGAACAGAAGTGAGCATTTTGGGAAAGCTCTGTGGGGTGACTTAGGGGTAACTGGGAACAGGGTGATATGTATCCATAACCCTGTTTTCCTCCATCTATTCCAGGAACATTCTCTTCCCAGAAATCCATCTTCTACAATATCTAGCTGTATCTGTGTCACAGATACACACTCAAGTGACCCAAGCAAAGCTGATGGGGACTCTATTAGATCCCATTTGCTGTAGGATGAGCCTTTGTCCTGTCTGCATTTGAGTTCTATAATTTTATGAAGGGAGCAGCATGATCACTGTATTTCCGTCTACTGTATAAATGCAAGTCACTGTTAGTGTGTTTCCTTCATATTCATTTACTCACTTAACTCACCCATTCATTGGTTTCACAAACATTTAAAGCTAGCTTCTAACTTTCCTGTGCCCAACTCTCTCAAACCTTATACTTTATACATGTCACACCAGATCTACGACAACTGTGGGTTTCATCATAGGTGTGAAGAGATTCCTTACTTCCTTGCTTGAGACTGACTCCTGTCAGAGACTCAGATATGTAAGGTGTGTGTGTTTGTGTGTGTGTGTGTGTGTGTGTGTGTGTATAAAAGAGAGAGATATATGGAGATAGAGAGACAGAAAGAGAAGAAAGGGCCAGGGAGACAAGGAGAAAGAGGGAAGGAGAAAGAGAGCACACCCCAGCTTCATACACTCTGATAAGCATGGGAATTGAATTTAACAAACCCTGTGAAACTAGGGACCAGGCAACAACAACAATCAAACAATACACCCTCATTGCTGTTAACTTTTCACCAAACATAGACTGTCCACTGGCCTTGTGCCACAGCTTTCCTGACCCTTACAAAACAGAAGTTGAACTTTAATTTCCTTTGCTATGGTTATCAGATGTGGGGGCCTTCAGCAAGTGCTTAGGTCATGAGGGTTGCTATTTCTCGTGGGTGAGTTATTACAAGAAGTGTTCTTATAAATATGATTTGGCTTTGTTTTTCTCTCCCTAAAGTGTATATGGTCACTTGTCCTTCCTCTGTGTTATGAGTAAAAAGTCCCTTACCAGATACTACAATAGGCTTTTAGACTTCTCAGTCTCCATTAAAAAAAAAAAAGTCTTCTGTGGTTTATAAATGACCTAGTCTATGGAATTCTGTCATAGCAGTGTAAAACTGACCAAGAATAGACCAGGTACTGATATGTCAAGCATTTGCAGTATGTGTGACTTTGCAAATGGACAATGTGAAAAGGATAAGTGAATTGAAAGGAACATGTGGATCAACCCTACATTTGCATGATTGCAGCACTGAAAGTTATTCCAACAAAGAAAGGCGTGGAGATAGAAGCTGTAGTAAAGTCTTTTGGAAGTCACTCAATAGTTGTGACTGGATTGTTGATAGACACAGTGAAGGGTTGTATTATGATGTGCGCGCTAGATATACTCTAGTTCAAGAAGAGATAAAATAAGTGTGTGGATGTCTCATTCCATGACGGCATATTCTTTCAAGGTCACAGTAGGTTTGCAAGACCAGCATGATACCTTGCCTTATGACCTGACTACCTTCCAACAGTTCCTGCCTCTTAAAGTTTTCACCAACTCAACATTGCCACAATGGGTTGAAATTCTAAGCACGTGAACCTCTGTAGACTCGAGTACATGCAAGCAGAACAAGGTCTCTGCAGGGGGCCAGTGGAGGTGAGCGATGATAACTGGAGTGAAGGTCACCTTTGTCATACAATTGCAAAGACCTCAATAAAGTTGTGTCCTTGTCCCAGATGGAACTTTATGGAAGGCAAAACTTAGGAGTGATGAACCAGGACAAGTGGTCCCAGGCACTGAACCTTCACTTTTACATGGGTCTTTTAGCCACATACAGTGAGATCAAGAACAGAGAGATGACTTCAAGGTGAAATGTATAATTAAAATGTAATCAGATTGGGAGAATCTGGAACCTGGCTTTACAAAGATTTTTTTAAAAAAATGCATGGAAGGAAATACTGGAGCTATAGCCCTGCCTTCAAATAAAGGAAGACCATAAGACAAAGACACTAAGGCACTGAGCTACCCTCCTCCTTCGCCTTATAGGCTCAGAGATCTAGAAGGGTAGAATAATTTATGAAGAGATAATCTGGAAACCTTCTATGGCTTAATTGCCTGGAACCTCCTGGGGCCAGTGCTTTCCATTCTGTGACAGGCTTTGTAAATCATAGCTTAACTGACCCCAGGTATAAACTGACCTATATCACTCTGGCTGTTGATCTGGAAAGTAGCACTAACAAATCTTGGAGAAGTCCACATGTCCAAAGTCCTAGGTCTTCAAGTTCCCCTAAATGTAAGAACTAGAGGGACATCATAGCTATACTGGGGAAGAGTCCCTGAGGTGGAGGTGTCCAGACAAAGACTTGCCTAAGAAGTAGAGACACTGCAAGGAGCTCTTGCATAGTGAAGCTTTTGGGATGGGGCCATACTCAAAATCCCAGAATGGTAAAGATACCAGCATGAAGTGGCAGTTTAGGAGAGCCAAAGAATGAAACTCTAACCCTAGAGAAAGGACCTACACATAAACACGGAGCAATTAGAGGTTTGGGAGCCAAGTCTAGTGTGCTCCATCGGAAAACATGAGCTTGAAGAATATCTTTCTGCCTTAAGACTTGATGTTTTCCCTGTTAGGTTTTGAGGTTCCTTAGGACCACTTCCTTCCCCACCCTATTTTCTTGCCTATTGCTTTCTTTTGGAACAGGAATGCTACTCTGTACCTATCTTACCAGTGCATGCTGGAAGCAGGAAATTTGAATTCACAGGCTCACTGCTGGAGGGAATGTGATTCCCGACGAATCACACTCGAATGTTATTTACATCCAGATCAGATGAAACTTGTCACTTTGGACTCTGAATTTTTTATGTTGGGATGATTTGGGGCTCTTGGGTAAAATGAAACTACTTTGTGAGAAAAACACAAGTTTGAGGGGACCTGGTGTGGTTTCAAATATTCCCTTTAATATTCATTCCGGCTGAGAGGTAGTGATGCATGCATTTAATCCCAGCATTCAGGAGGCAGAGGCAAGTGAATCTCTTGAGTTTGAGGCCATCCTGGTCTTCAGAGTGAGTTCCAGGACAGCCAGGGCTACACAAAGAAACTCTGTCTTGAAAAGCCAAAACCAAACAAACAAATCAACTGATGATAGGTAGATAGATAGGTAGGTAGATAGATAGATAGATAGATAGATAGATAGATAGATAGATAGATAGACAGACAGACAGACAGACGGAGAGAAACCAATGCTAACATTTAATATTTAATTTTTAAATATTAAATTTTAAATTTAACATTTAATCTCTGTCTTAACACTATTGACAGTGTTATCTCAAGAATCAGTAAGTTAACACTACAGCCGGGACCCTTCAGTAGAACTCCTCATGTTGTGGTGATTCTCTCAAGCATGACTTTACTCTCACTGCTAATTCATAACTGTAACTTTGCTAGTGTTATGAATTATAATGTAAATATTGGTTTTCTCATGGTCTTACGTGACCTTTGTAAAGGGTTGTTCCATAACCAAAGGGCTCTCAACCCATAGGATGGGAATCACTGCTCTAGAGCAGGCATTCCATAAAAAGTGAATTGGCTTATTTTGTGCTATCTTATTTGAGGTTTCCTGCTTTACTGTCATGGCACAAGTAGCCATTGCCAAATGCCAACACCATTGATCTTGCCAGCCTCTAGAGCTAAGAAAACATCTATTGCTTATAAATGACCCATTCTGTGTTGTTTTATTATTCATCAAAATGCATTAAAAATCTTGTGTATATTATAGAGTGTATATCCAAAATAGTTTTTATATAAATTGTTGGCCAAATAATTAAGGCAAAAGTTGCCTTTAATTTTCTTCTCTTGCCAATTTTAGCTGGCTTGCCCCATCCCTTTTGTTGCTCTGGTACTGCATCTTCATATATAAGCTGGGATCTAGGGGCTTAGGCTAAGACAATCTCATACAGGTAGTTTCTAGTTCAGTATGGCTAACAGTACACATACGTTTATGTAAGGGGGCTATATTGCATGCAACTAGTTGGAAGTATACTTTAAATCTGAGTTTTGAGTTTTGGATTTTTATGTGAAATATGTGAAATAATGTGAAATGGGACTTTCTCTCATGATGTTGGACAAAGTCACAGCTCCCAGTCAGGCCACACAGTTGCCAGGTAAGTAAGTAATACTCTCCAATACAAAGCTCCAATACTGGGCTCATAGGTCATGAGTACTAAGTGATTCCATGGGAGGGGGTGTTACAGGATTTAACTGTGTTATCCACACTATCCTCAAACTCACAATCTCCATTTATATTTCTGAATATTGGTTAGAGGTGTGAGCCACCATTCCCGGCTAAAATACCTTTTGACCTATGGAATTTTTTGGCATGGGTTAGGTTTACTGGGATGTATCACCAATATTAATTGAGGGGCATCTGCACACTTCAATTTACCCAGTTATAAAATGCAGATGGACATTGACAGTACCTCCTTATAAGTTTCTTGTACAGGCTAGATGAATTAAGTGCTTTGAAAAGGGTCTACCATATCATAAGCCCTGAATGATGGCTAGTTGATAGTCTCTATGTCTTTTTCTCAGGTACCTAAGATAATACCTGAGACATCAGTAAGGTCTTTCTAAATGAATAAGTAATAACTGTGCTCTACTTTAGTGGCGCTTGGAAGACAAATGAATTAAGTCATAAAAGAATACCATGTCATAAAGCACTGATTTCTCCTAAGGAGACAGGAGGACTTAAACACCAGGTGTCACACAGAGGTTTGATAGAGCTTGCATGCGTAACCCCAAGAGCAATCCTTCATTTATTTATTCCAGGAACGTTTATTTGGTGCTTAGTAATGAATGTGACAGGAAACACCACAGAGTTACAAAAACAAAAATGACATAACCCTGAACTGGCACCTTGGTGTAACAGGGGCACAGGGAGACAGACACACAGATGATTATAGTTACCAGGTTATTGGATTTATCACTTTATACTGATAACATACACAGAAATGTATATAACAGGATAATAGGAGAGGTAGAGGGCTTCTTCTAGACTGGATATTATCAGTAGGCATCACAGAAAGAGCATCTCCATATAGGCTTAAACATTAAGAAGGTGCTTGGGTGTCAAGAGAGAGAGAGAAAGACAAGTAGAAGGAAGTTCCCAAATGCTGCATATCTGCAGGCAAAGATAGTAGAGACACAGACATAGCATGGTACAGACCCAGCTTCTGCAACAGACTCACTGCCATGGCATTTTAGGCAGAGAGTGATTAGAATGAGAGGGCTGGAGGGCTTGGCAGAGATGTGGACAGGGGAAGCTTGTAACTCATCTTTGACAGCTTCACATTTCTTTTCTGTAGGGCCACAGAGACAACAGATGAGTTTGAGGCAGAGTGTGAAATGGGCAGATCTTTTTGATAAATCCTTTTGGTGTCTGTAGAAGAAAGACTTGGGGATAATTAAGGAGGTGGGAGCCAGACAGTAGCTAGTCAAAGGACACAATAAGTGATAAAACTCCTTCCCAAAGAGTTGTGGTCTTACAGATTAGTCTGTCCTTAAGTGAGTGATCTGCCCAGTAAACATGGGGAAGGGGTACTCCATGCTAAACTTTGAGGAGGTATCCCCGGAGCCTGGCCTCCTTACCAGTTTCCTTTTTATAAGAATTTTCTGATGAAAATTTTTCTAAAAAAGCAGGGTATGTTGTCTTGGTTAGAGTCCTAAGATATCAGCACTAAAATGTAATGCCAAAATTTGTACAGAAATTTAAAATATGATTTTGGAAAAATAGTTGTGTTAAATATTATTTTATTCACATTAGTCATATAGCCGTAAGGGCATGGAGGGACATGAGACAGAAAGTTAGAATGGCTCTTCAATTAATAAAACGTAAAACCTGAAACCAAAGTAAAAACAATCAAACAACCAAAAAAACCCAGCAACTAAAGAACCAAACCAAAAAAAAAAAAATGAAAAATGCCACTAACAAAGACAACAAAAACAACACCAAAAAACAAAAGTCTTCCTAATCTTCTCATACACACACACACACACACACACACACACACACACACACACACAACAGAGAGGAGGAGAGAGAGACAGTCAGAGACAGAGAGAGACAGAGACACAGACACACACACACAACAGAGAGGAGGAGAGAGAGTTAGAGACAGAGAGACAGAGAAAAAGAGAGAGACAGAGACACAGATACACACACAGACACACACACACACACAGATTGTTTTCCAGCTGTACAGCTACAATGATTATCCTTCCTATTTTCAATATCTCCATCCTCAGAACACCCTATATCTCAGGCTTTAGTAAATTTAATTTCTAAATTGGTTGAAGATAGCAAGAATGGGGAAAATTTCTGAGATAGCATCATGGACCTCCTCCCTCAGCTCTAGTTCAAAGGATTTGTGGTTTAGGCTCAGAAAACAGTAGACTTAATGCATGTATATGCTGCTTTCTCCCTTCCCCCAATCCTCTGGTGCACAAGGGTGCAGCAGGGGGTGCTGGGAAACAGAGTCTTTGATGATGTGCTCTCCCTGCTGTGAAGACTAATAACTTCAAAGAGGGCATCTGCCATGCTGGGGGCTTCCATAGAAAAATCTGACTGCAGTGTAATTAGGCAAGAGGCCTGAGTTTAGAATATTGTGTCCAACAGCACCCTCCCCTGCCCAGTTCGAAGCACAATTAGGAGAAGGGTGAGGCAGGGCTTTTGAAGAGCAGGATTGTCTTTGAAGCTAGCAGAGAAAAGGGAAAAAAAGTCAAAAATCAAACTAAATAAAACCCAGGCTGCCCACGGCCTGCTAGACAGTGGCTGAAGTTCAAAAGTTTTGAACAGTGGAAGCAAGGCCCCTCTTCCAAAAACCATTTCCCTAGCAAGTGCTGTGTCTGATGTTAGAGCCCCTCATTCTAAAAGGAAGAACCATTTAATGTTATTGGCATGGCTGTCACCAACCATTTCTGGGAGCCATTCACCTTTGTCTTCCCTGGTTCGTCATTTACAGTCAGCCTCTGAGTTCTGCAACCTGAAGAGAACTGAGCCCTTACTGAAACAGCACAGCCTCTTCCGTTTTTTCCTAATCAACACAGCATAGCACATAGCAACTGAGTGTTTACAGTCTAATTGGTTATTAAAAGTAAGCCATGGATAATTTAAAGACTATAAGAAGATGCACATAGGTCAAATGCAAATGTTACAGGGATGTGAGCCTTTGTGAATTTTAGAGCCAGATGCCTGTGAACACTGAGTGATGACTTCACTTCTTACGGGGGGGGGGGTCTCTGTGAAGCAGTTACTACTAATTAATTCATAGGGGAGGAAGTGGAGATGCAGTGAGCTTAGGGATTTGCTTGAGGGAAGTAGGTAGTTAATAAGGGGAAGAGTCAGGAATTGAACTCAGATGATCTGTAGAGTCATAATTCTTACGTTCTTCTGGCTCAGTTGCGTATAGATTAAAACTTTTGTCTCTGAAATGAACTAGATTTGAATGTTTCTAAAGAATGGATAGCAAACAAACAACCTCAAAACAAACAAACAAATACAATTCCTCCTTCAGGATTCAGCCATAAATATCTGTCCTGTGAGTCTGTATTTCATTTTACTAGGAATCTCCTTAGAAGCCATTATTTAATTTCTTTATTATTATTATTTTATTTTATTTTATTATTTTACTGGAATCCATTGTGTATATCTGAGAAGCATTCTCAATAATAAGCCGTTGTTCCAAAGCCTTATTGACTAACCAGATGTCAAGACAAGATAGTGAAGAAGATAAAGTGGCACAGGAGAGTGGACAGTAAACATTAATCAATCAAAGATGGTGGTGGCTTCCAAATGGGCATTTATGGTGGAGCAGTTATTTGGACTTGAAAAAACCCGTAGAATAGCAGAACTAGAGGGAGGAAATGTCCTGAGCCTAAGTGGAGAGGACCGTGTGAACAGTGGTTCAGTAGGGCTACGAAGGATGCTGGGTCCACCTTGGGAGGAGCTGCTTTGAGAGACCTTGCTGAGTGCTTCCATTGGGGTCACACTCATTCTCAGATCTCACATACAGCCTGTGGTCAGACTCCTGAGGTCACCATACCTCCTTCTGGTCCTACTGTAGAATCTCATGCAAATTATGTAACCCCTTGTGTCCTGGTTTCCTCACTTCCCAAATTTGCACAGGCATACATGTTCCCAAAGCACTTAGAAATAATGCCTGCCACCAAGAAAGCACGTAGTAAATATGACCTGTTACTAGCCAAACTAGATATGAGAGATAAACAACTTGAGTAGTTCATCACTTAGAAGGCTGTATATGACATGAGGTCTCCCTTTCTCACTTGTAGGGACCATGGAGCACATGTACTTTGTTGATGTCTGAAGCAGTTTGGATCTCTGTATTAAAGCCCATCTATTGATAATGCAATTTTCCAAAATCCAAACACTCCCAGGTCCTAGCAGGAAAACGACAACTGACAGCCTTAAGGCTATACAAAGAACTTTAGGCAACTATAAATTTCTCAGATGTACTTTTCTCCTGGGAAGAGTCACTTTGTTGTTATCCAATACCAGTCATCAATCATAAAACCATATACATATAAGTAACATTATATGGACTGAGTAGGTTATATTTACATATTTAGGAATAGATAGACATACACACATACTATGTATATGTTTAACAACCAATTAAAGATAAGGAAGCCATGAATTTGAAAGAAAGTGCAAGGTAAATGGGTCAGAAGGAAGAGTTGTATAGGAAAGGAAAGGTGGGATACTGAAATTATAATTTCAAAAAAATAAAAAATGAATTAAAAAAGAAAATAAAAGATACTGCTAACTAGTCTACCTGCATTGTTTTAAGGGCAGTGTTCTTGAATAATTTAATCACAAGAGAGGTGAAGACAGGCAGATCCTGAGAAGCTCACTGGAAGGACCCAGAATAGCAGAATTAGTGAACTTCAGGTTCAGTGAGACACTCTGACTCAAACAAAAACAAAAACAAAAACAAAAACAAAAACAAAACAAAACAAAAAAACCAAGGCAGAGAATGACTGAGGAAAACAGTTGAAGCAGAATTTTAATCTCTAAGTATATGTGTATATATCATACATCACACACACACACACACACACACACACACACACACACACACAGTGGGGATAGGGAGAGAGAGAATAGTTGGAAGATTTAGGCACTTTGAGAAGAAATGTCTCAAAATGGATTTCTTGTACACAATGATCTGAAACATCAGAAAACTTAAGATGCAGCCATCCCACACATGGAGATAGATGTTACTTGTCCTCGGGTATCCACCCTACACTGTACAAAAATTCAGCCTAGGTTTAATCCACATCAAGCTATCACAGCAACTAGGAGTGGGGCGTAGAAGAGGAGAGTAAATACATTCTTTTTTTCCCAAACGACAAAACTGCCCAAAGAGGTGAAAGTCACAGGGAAACATATTTTTACTCAGCCCAAAGTTCTAAGGATCTGCGTTACAACAATAGAATGAGCTGCCCCATGAAATACCACTGTCCCTGTCACTAATGATGTTCAAACCGTGACTGGAAGGCCATCTGCTACATGGAGTGGCACATTGGATAATCTGACCTTGAGGTGGCCTCCCAACACCGAGCTTCTAGACTTGTCAGTGATCCAGCCGATGCACTCCTGTTCTTGTCTCTAAAATTAGATGTGTGACTCACCACTTCCGTGAGAGAAACTAAAATTTAATAAGGTTTTATATAAGACCTGTAGTTACCTCTAGAAAACAAAGGACTGATTACATCTTCCCAAACAACACCCAAACTTGATAATCCTAAATTGGTCACTGGCTTTGTCCAGGAAAGATTTACAAGGTGAGCACACCCCTTTCATTTATTTGACGAATGTTGACTGAGTCCCTATGTTCCTGGCAGTGCATTAGAGTATGATAATCCAATGACATATGAAACACTATTTTCTCCACTGTATAATTCACATTCTGGTGGTATGTTTGGCTAAACTTGCCTGCCAAATTGACATTAAGATTGCATCATTTGGTAAAAAAAATCAAAGAGCACAAAATAGGTCACAACTAATGTTAAACACGATTTTAGCATTCACTGTATACTGATCCAGAACTTATACATTTATGAATATTATTGTTATTAATGAATATTATTGAGTACAACACATCTAATTTAGGTCTTCTCAATAATCCTTGTGATAATTTTATTGGCTAGATAGCATCTTTATCCTTAATGACAGTGAAATCAAGGCTTATAAAAGTTATAAAATTACTCCAAAACAAAGGTCTTTTACATAAAAGAAAGATTTGAGCCTATGTCTATCAGTCTCTGTCTCTTCCATTAAGTTACACTGTTTCCCATAAAGGTTAAATGTGAACGGGTCAGAGATAGGAATGGCTCAGTGGTAGGGTGCTTGTTTGGCATGCAAGAGGTTCTGAGTTCAATTCCTAACACCTAAAATACAATAATAAATTGAGTGGATAAATATCAACTCTAGTGGGTAGGAGGTATGCAGTTTCCTGGCTAGCAGGAAATAGTTTGATCAACTGAATCCAGTCTGTTAAGAATACCCAAGACTATGCCTGAAAGAAAAACTTTTGAATGTATCTCAGATAACCTTGTCCCTAGGCCAGGTAACATGAATAAAATAGACAAGTCTGTCTTTCAAATGGGAAAAAAATATATTTCTCACTGGACAAGGGTGCTGAAATTTGCCTAGAGAAGACCCCATCTCTGTGTTTCATTCACCACTTACAGGTGCTGCATGCACTGTTCTAAGACAACCATAATGGCTGAAGGCCGGCCATGGTGCTGCACTAACAATAGAACAAAGATATTCAGCAAAAACGCCTGTCCCCACAGATAGTTACAGCCTAGGGCCCCTCAGTATATATCTAGCTGAAGTGCCATTTTACCTGAATTGGACAGAGGCCAATAGCACTTACTGTGTTTAGGCCTGCAGCAAGGTCCCTCTAGTGACTTGTTATCCTCCCTAGGACGCTATGTCATTCTGAGAGATTCTCAACTCAGAACACAAACTTACTGTTTGACTCTAGCCTCAGCTCCTGAAGCCCCTGTCCTTGGAAATCTGAAGCTAAATTACAGCCTTGTCTGTTTCCATCTGGAGCCTCTTGGGAACAATTGCCCTTGAAGGATTTGACCAAAGAAAGTCTTCTGTAGGGACGATTATGGTTTTATATTTTTGCCTATAAAATGTGGACAAAAGTCTTCCTTTAAAGTTTTGAAGTGAGAATTAAATCTCATCTAGTAGTGTGTTAGTAAAATCAGGGCCAACTTCCCCCAATTTAGAAAGACCCAGGGGACAAACATATATTTGAGGAATATGTAGGACCTAGGTAACTGAGTTAAGAAGACCATCTTGACTTGGGAGTGGCACCATCCCTTGGGCTGGGGTCCGAGGCTAAATAAAAGGGAGAAAGCTAACTGAGTACTAGTAGTTATTCTCTCTGCTTTCCAACTGTAATGTGAATGGCCACCTTTGCTCTAACCTTCCCTACTCTTACTGTACCTTCTAACAGTGAGTCGTAATAAGCCCATCCTGAAGTTGCTTTTGGTAGATATGTTGCCACCGCAAGAAGAAAAATCATGAATACAAGTACTTAAATGGGTGCCTGTAAGGTCCACGTGAAAGCCAGTTTGTTACCATGAATATTATCACACATGTCACGCCTGTGCCCGCATGGCAGAAGACAGGGAGCGATTTAATAACAGGCACGTGAAGAGTTATGATTCACTGGTAATGTCAATTCAACTCTAGGTCGGCATTTCCCAGAGTTGGCTATGCTCCCTCTGGTGACCATCTCACAGTAGTAAACCCTGATTCCACTTAAAGCCCGAATTCTCACATGATCATAAAGAAAAGAGCCTCTGCTGTATATCAGCATGGATGGATGGACTCCATGCTGAGAACTAGCATCTGGGAAGCCCTGTGGGGGACTTGCATCTCTAGAGCTAATTGGGCTAATGCAACCTAACCCCAGGGCTTGAGTAGCTGTTTGTAGCCTCATTTCATAGTCCTCTACAACAGAAGTCTAGGGACTGCAGAATGCAAAGGTCTTAAATCCAAAACCCAAGCATGAGTGGCAGGCTTGGCATTGGCTGTACCTCTTCAAACCTCAGTGTGGGAAACCCCATAGAAAGGTTAATAAACTTGATGGGAAGGAGACCACTGGGAAAGGAAAAGGTGATTCCACTCATTGAACTCCACTATGGTATAATGGAAACAACCTGGATGCCAGCCTCAGGGGTCAGGCCTTTGTCATACTGACCAATGTACCCCGGAGTCTCAAATAATAATGTAAATGTTTTAGTGTGTGTGTGTGTGTGTTATATGTAGTATGTTATGTGTTTTATGTGTAGTATGTGTAGTATGTGATATGTATGTGGTATGTGTCTTGTGTGTGTGTATATATGTGTGTATGTGATATGTGTGCTGTGTGTGTGTGTTTACTTCAGAGGATGAAATTTTAGGTGACCTGGATTATTTTATTTTTATTTTTATTTTTTTTGGTGCAATTTTTTTTCCTCACAGATTTTTTTCTGCCATAAGTATTTCTTTTATTATATGAAGGGATACAAAAGATTCAAAATGAAATATGCAGTGACAAAATGTTTACTTTCTAATTTTTGAAATATATATATATATATATATATATATATATATATATATATATCACATTTAAAGCTTAGAAAAATAAACATGAGTGATTGAAAAAGAATTGAAACTACTTGTCTGGGAAGAATAAACCATACGATTACTTTTATGGAAATTGCTTTCCCAGAAATTGTAGGTGGTATAAATATCACTAATTGCCCATCTCTTAAAAAATTCAGTTTGTAGGATTTTTATTAAGACATCTCACAAACACACACACACACACACACACACACACACACACACACACAGAGAGAGA
>JANHMN010000009.1:55392884-55422713 GCA_030674055.1 Rhabdomys pumilio | reverse complement strand
AGAGAGAGAGAGAGAGAGAGAGAGAGAGAGAGAGAGAGAGAGAGAGAGAGACTGAGGCAGTGGCACAGAGTAAGCAAAGAGGTTGAAACTGAATCATCTGGAAACCTGGTTGATACTTTTGACCTGGTTGGGTTGGCCATAAATGATCTGGGAAAGAAAGGAATTTTGAGAATATATTATATCTATATTAAAACATTCAAGTTTGAGTTTTCTTGGATGCCTGTGCTCCTTGTAGACATAAAAAGGTTATATATCTTGAAAAAGGCAGTGGAGGCTGTGGCCAGAATGGATGTGGCTGAGAAATGAAGCAGGTGTCGGAGGCCTCCAAACTGCTCAGATGGCAGAACAAAGGCTTGGAATGAGAAGAGAGAAAACCAACGAGACTGCATAGTCTGTCATCAGAAAACAAAGTGGAAATGAACAACCACAAAAAGTTACCCTTTGAAATCACAGGTGAAGTCAGCCTATGACCAGATCTCGCAGACACTAAGCTTAAGCCTTAATGCTTTGTGATTCTCCAACGTGACCAGAGATTCTCTTGTGGTTGGGGTCAGTCTGGTAAGGTTGGTAAGAAGATTAGCAGTTGGCAGAAGGCCTTATCAGAAACTGAAGCTCTCAACAGCCACCCCAAAGGAAAGAGAGTAACCCTAAGCCTTCTATCTAGATGTCCTTACAGAAGGGCAGCATGGGAAGAAACATTACAAAATGATCAGAAATGCATTCTGACACAATATATTCTGATATGTACTTTGAGTTTACAGTCCAGCTGGGCTATCAACTGAGCAAGGGTGTTAAGGCAGTTTGTCAACATCTCTCTAAAGTGGAGATAAAAATACTGTCTGCTTTGTAGGGTTGTGCAGGGAGCTTTGATTGTCTAAGCAAATCACAGTGACAATAACATGCTGGGTTCCTGATAAACACCACTACCTAGCACATTTTTTTTCTTTTTTTGCCAAAAACCTTTTCCCACACATTTTCCACCTGACATTACAAAGCAGTGAGGAGATAGTCCACAGTGTATTGTGGGAAGTTATCAGCAAATCTGAACCTAATTACAAGTATCCTACATCTTTCCCAAAACAGGTACTAGGACTGACTCATCACAAGTTGATACCCGCTAGGAGAGGATCCCAATGCTCAGGAGAGATTACAAATGGCAGGTATGAAGGTCTCTCCTTTCTTAAGCACACTCACATATAACGAGAAGGTCCGAGGAGTTGGGGTGATTATAAGAACATTTGCCAGTCTCGGTTTGCTATTGTCCAGACTGGTCTCTGAGCTCTGTCACAAGTAACATGGTGTTAGAGTATAAGTAGAGAGGGAGGCTGGAACTGGAATCAACCAGCAAGTTTCCTATAGCCCTGATTTTTTTGTAGAACCTCACATATCTTTAGAAGTTCTAGAATTATGCTGGGCATACAGGAAGAGGGAGCATAACAGGTTTCTCCCCTTTGCTTGTTTTGTTCTTCTTTTGGTATATTTGTAGCCGATTGCAAACTCATGTGCCTAAAGCAACATTACTTTATTATGATCCAGAGGGGACCAATATGGGTTCTATGGGGGCTAAGATTAAAGTAACTACAAAGTAAGTCTCAACAGAGCGATGCTTCTTTCAATAGGCTACAAGTGAGAACCTGCTTCCTTGCTTTAGAGGGTGTCTGCATGCCTGGTTCATGACTTGCCCTTCATCTTTAAAGAATGCAATAGCTTAATGAATCATTCTTTCACCTTAGCACTTTGACCTACTTTCCCTTCTACTTTTGAGAAGTATTGTCATATCACTGGGACACCCAGATAGTCTACGGTAACCTTGCTTTTGTGACACCAGTTGTTAGTTAGGCAACTTCAATTCTATGTGCTACTTAACCTTCCTGTGCCATGCAACATCACACATCTACAGATTGTGGGGAGGAGGATGTGCACAACTGGTGGAGTAAGTCCATGTTTCTGTCTCTCACACTTGGTATTGTGGAGTCCCGTGCAGACGATGTGTAAATACACACTTAACTTTGGGACACTTTTAGGAAAGCTGCCTAAGGAGTGTTCCAGGCACCAAAGGCTGCTCCTTCGCAGTGCCTGAGCATCTGTGTTTGTGTGCTTGTGTGTTTATGGGTACGTGTGTCTGCGTGAAAAAAATACACAAGTGCATTTGCACAGCCCTATGCATCCATATGGGCAGACCCCTCAGCTCGGCTGGGAAAGCACATGTCCCAACACTCTGACATTTCCAAGTAAGCTAGCTGGAGGATTGCAAAAAATAACGTCGACTTGACTTGAAGCCAATTCCCACACTCAGCTCTTTAGAGAAAGGCTCCTAGGATGGAGTGTGGGAGGCGATAAAGTTTCTTAGTGATGAGCGTGTGGGATGACCACATCATCACATGTGCAGAGAAAAGCAGCACAGAGGTGGGTGGGGTTCCAATCCCAGCATTGATGAAAATGAAAGGCTCCACAGCATCGTTTCTCAGCTGCCATACCGAATGAAGATGTTGTCCTTTAGCTCTGTTTGCAGGGCTTGGGTTCTTACGTTTAGTATTCCTTGTGACTTTCCAGTTGGAAATTCATTAGTTGTTAGAGATACCGGGAAACCATTTGCAGGAGAGGGGATTTCCACATTCATTTTGTAGGAAGGATTAGAAAATAGACATCTGCAAGGGGCTAGAGGGTAGAGATACGAGACTTCTCTATAGACAACCAGCTTCCTGGCATACCCACTAGGACTGTTCAGTTCAGGTTACCTCCTAAAGAGTTGAGTAGCAAACATGTCGGACCCAGCATACCTGAGCAGTTACATTTAACAACTTTATTTTTGCTCTGACTTCATGATAGGCTAAACATAAACTCTGCTTATCCATTACTATGGGACTCTGGGTAAATTAGGCCCAGATAATCAAACGTTATGTAAAATAAGAAGGCAGCTCATGTCTAACCCTCCCAAGTGTAGAACAGCAGTCCCCTCCTTTCCACAAGCAATTGCAGGCCCTTGATTTCCTTTCAAGGCCAAGAGGAAACGTGTTAAGATCCTCTGGAGATCTTGTTGCTCTCAGAAGTGAGTTTAACAGCTAAGATTGTCCCAAATCCTCCTAATCCTAACCAGCTGGAGAACGAGGGTACCAGAGACCAGCTCTGCTACATGGAGAGTTCCCACCTCTGAGATGAGCTCTTTTTAATTTCTTCCAAGCACACTAGCTTTTGGGCATAGTGCACAGCCCATCTGTTTGGTTTGGTGTTTGCCTGACAGCGTAGGAGGGACAGCAAGCAAGCACCGTCTTAGACATCAGATGTTGAGAGTGCTGTACTTTCTCTTCCATATGGGGACCTAGAATCTCTGTGATGGGCCCACGTAAAAAAAATAAGTTTGAAACCTCAGAACATGAACTTTAGATGTCACAGTTACCTGCTACTTTCTCAAAGGGATTTAATAATGGATTACAACTAAATACAGAGAGTATGTCTTAGGCTACATCTGTAGAAAGACATTTTTGAACTGAACTTTCTGAAGATACACCCCACCCCTAGCCTGTCTGAGGAGTTACACATGACAAAGATCTTGAGGATTTGGTTCATGACCCCTTCCTTTGTTCTGTAGTGTTACACTTCTTCTCCAGTAGGGTTTCACCAGTGGTACTCTAGCTCCTAAAAATTCTTTTTTGTAGTCACTAGGATATATGAACTTATTACTATGGCTTAAATGTGAAATTTTGTGAACTACTTGGTCCCCAGTTGGTGGCACTGGAAGGCTACTTTTGGACATGAGGGTTAGTTGGTAGGTGTAGGGCCATAGAAATAGAGGTAAGGACCAAAGTGTCTAGGCTAGCTCCATTTTCAGCTAGGCTCTCTGATCCATAGCGATGTAATAAGCCATCTTCCTACTATATAGAACCCTGTATACCATGCCCTCCCTTCCAGAATAGACTGTTTCCTTCAACCATGAGCCAAAATAGATCCTTGCTCCTCTAAGTTGTTTCTGTTTAATATTCTGTCATGGTAATAAGAAGAGTAAACACACTTCCTACCACAAAAGTGCAAGTCTACCCAGCATAGAAACCTGGGCTCCTGGGCATGCAACACTCAAGGAGGGAGGGAGCAACTCCTCTTCACAATGCATGAATCTGTGCTTCACTCAGACCTACCCTAGTCTTGCGTGATGGAGTCACACATGTAAACATGTCAACAGCCATTCTTTAGTGATCTATCTCTAAAATTCACTGGAAGCAAAATAAATTCCTATGTGCCCCACTTTTCTTTGCTGAGAGGTTTGTGTTAATAGTATTTTATAAAAATAAAAAAATCTAAAGCCTTCTAAATTCAAAGCAATGAGACTGTTTAAATGAGCTTGGTACAGATGTATAATGACCATTAAAATGTTACTGAGCATTTTGATTATGGAAAAGTCTTACAGAATATTAAGGAGACAAATTCAGGAAAACTCAACTAGACTTCCTATGCTTCCAGGAAACCTTTAAAAAATTATGCATACACTAGTAATGGAAAGAAAGAACATGAAGAGCTTTAAATTGTTTATCTAGGAGACAGAAATAAAAATGATTATCATTTTCTTCTATACTACTTTTTATACTAAACATGAATTAATTTTGCAATCATAAATAGATAGTCACAGTAGCTAGAGGATGACAAAATGGACTATTGAAGTTATTCCAAACTGGCCTTTGCAGAGTAAGGCTGTGGTTAAGATTCTGCCCAGGCTTCTGCTGGATCATTGCATGTTTTTATGCTCAGTGATGCAACCACATGGTGCTATGCATGCATGGTCCACGCTTGAGATGAAAAAGGGACAGCAGAATTGGGAGAGATGGTCTGAATCTCAAGAGAATGATGACAAAAGGCTCTCTCTGACAGTTACCCGCTGCCGGGTGCTCCCGCCTACCAGTTTCGGGGTCACATTGATGTTCACAGGGGTCCAGGAGCCGCCGGGCACAGAGGTCCATGGCCCAGGGCCCGCTGGAATTCTGCTGAGAATAGAGAACCACTTGGGCAGGGTTCAGCCAGTCACTGGCATCCAGCTGGCTTCCCTCCAGCAGGATGAAGCGGCTCCCTACAGGGTGACAGAGAAGAAGCATGTCTGCAGAGGCACACACAATACATGGGCACAAGTCACCAGAAGCTGGGCACATCCTAATTCAGGATCATTACTTTCACCAGTCCTAGCCTACCATTAGTACCAGCACAAGGGAATGGCAGATGGAAGTCCTGCAGTCATATTGACTGCTGTGAGGCCAGGGACATTAACCCTTCCAGCCATATCATTGCCTACTGCCATGCCTCATCTCATATTGCCGGATAGAATATTCTAAGGGATAGAAGGACAGAGTGGCTCTCTGGTGGCTATGGCATGGCTCCATCAGACCCAGTCACAAGGCAGTGGCACTGGTCCAGGTCTTCATCTCCTATGAAATAGCAGGTCCACCAACACTGCTGAACACGCCCCCCCACCTGTTTCCAGCCTTGCAGCAACAAAGAGAATAGATATTAACAAATCAATTAGATGCTGTGGGCCTGGATGATTCAGGGACTCTCAGAACCTATGGGAGTCCTTTATTATTTTGGGGTTCCCTGCATGAAAGTAAATTGTTACTTTTGAGGTCTAGGTTTACAACAAGTTAATGCAGTTAACAGTCTATCACCTGGACAAAACAAATCAAAGCATGGCCGATCCTTTAAACACCTCTACTACCTTGTTAGCTTTTCCTTCCTTGAACGGTAAAAGAGCATGACATCTACACATCTATAGCCACTGTGCTTTGCATTTCTCTACAAATAGGAGACTATTTACAGACAATGTGCATAGACAATGTGCCTAGAGTATTGGAGATGACCTGTTAAGTTTTTCATTTGCTCAGTTTCTGAGATCATCTGTGTACAATCTAGCCATGACCTCTACCTTATGTTTTGGGGCGTATCCCTCCTCCCCACCATAGTGAACCCTGGTTTCTCCATCTTTTGCTAAGCTTAAAAACCACCGACTACTGAAGAAGCAGTTCCATTCTTGGCAGATGTGCTCACCATCAGCAATCAAGTGCTCGGGGACGTGGAGGGTGATTTTGACAACAAGAGGGCAGCTGACATGAGAAGAGCACACGAGGCCAATCACACAGCTGGTGACACTGATCAGGGTCAAGGTGGTCTTATTCACAGGACTTCTGGGAGAGCCCACTGAAAGCAAGACAAAAGCAAACAAGACATAGTGGTAAAAATCCAGGCACTGGCCATCTGACTTGGCCTTCTGCCAGCAAACAGAACCCACAGGGATCAGAACACATCTCCGCTGTGTGACCTTAGGAACGAAGCTTTATTAGGGACATCACATGACCAGTTGAAGTAGGAAGGAACTTGGTCAACTGGTGGCCCTCACAGTCAGTAGTGCTGAGATGAATGCAGACTCTCCCCTGTTTGTCTGGGTCAGGTTTACAAGAGGCCACAAGGGGGTATTTCTCCCTCTCCCTTCCTAGCTTAGTTCAAAACTTGGAGGCAAAATTGTTTGAACCCTATAGTGCAGACCCATTATTGTTCACAGAGAGAGCTGTAAAGACATGCTCCTACAGTGTAAACCTGGGCTTCTGGGGTGCTTCCCCCCACTGGAGAAGCTTGTTCTTCTTCTATGGGTGGGCAAATGATGCTGTCACACCAGAATCCTCCACTCAGCCCGGACACCACTGGAAAGAATGGTAAAGCAAAAGCTTGCTTTGCTTATCTAAAAGGCTTAATTTTCTGCCGATTTTGGATGAAATGGTGGTAAGCAGAGGGAACTTTCACTGGAGGCAGGATGCATGTGGGAGGGTGAGAAAGCAAGACAACAAAACGTAGAGTTCTCCTGGAGATTTCTTACTTATGTTAATATTTGTTATGGATAGCAATATAAGTCCCATTATGAAAGGACGCTGTGCTATTGTTTCATTTTAAACATTTGTCTCCTCATAATATACCTATGAGCCTGCCCAGTGACTATCTACTTTGCAGAAGAGGAAAATAAGTCTCAAAGAGATGGCCATAATTGTGACAGCTCACACTTATGAAGTGGTCATCATGTATCAGTGACCTGTGCTGAGAGTTCTACATTGATCATTCACATCACTGAATAATAATCAAGGTAGCACCAAGCAGCTGTCCTGAGAGGCTGCAGAGTATGGCCAGAACCAAGCAGCTATAAAGGTTAGAGCTTTGGGAACTGCTGATCTCAGGAAACACTGAGATGAGTTTGGGGGCCAGGACCACCCATTTATTAGTGTTCAGGGTCTTCCAAGTGGCTGTGGAGACTTAGGAGAAGAAAGAGATGCAGAGGCTGCTGGTAGCCTCTGGTTCTTGCAAGTTGGAGAGATGCTACTCACACTAATCTCTTTACAGCATGTGCTAATCCTGAGCTTCAGAGAAAAACCAGTTCCACCATTTTGAAGCAAGTTTTATTAAATATTAAATACTGACTAAGAGATGGACTTTAGTCAGGACCATTCCCTAAAATTTCCAAGCTGAATGGCCCTGAGACCCATACTGCAGAGGTTTACGAAGGCAAACCTACAGGTCATGGCACTTTCCCAAGAGGCTTTGTTAGTTTTTAAGAACTACATCTTCCATCATTCCAGGAAGTTACCTGGTCCTTGGGCAAAACAATGCTTACAGATTAATTTTGGGTATACATATGGAGTTCATTTCCTCACACTTAAGGACCAACTCGTCCCAGTTACAGTATCAAATCCACTAACAGAATACCCTCCAGCACTAAAATGCTACATACTGCAAACTATACCTGTCCTGTTTCTCAACCCCAGCCTCCTGTCTGATCTCTATTGTCATGGGATGGCTTTCTCAACTCATACAACTCCATTTGGTCCGATTCTTTCCCTGTTTGCTCACAAGACACATTTTTTTTTTTTTACCACCGACCCTTTAAATAGATGTTTTGTTTTGTTGTTGATGTTCAAGTTTTCACCTCCATTCTCTCATCTTACATTAGGACTCAGGCAGTACCTGTGTCACCCTCATAGATGTGCCCCCTGGCTCTCAGCTAGCATCTACACTGCTTCAAGAGGAGAGAGACCTTCACATAGCACAACTCACTAGCTAACTCAGTAGATCCAAGACCTTTGCAGTCACAACCATATTCTTCCTGGATTCTGCTCACCCTTTGGCTTTCTTTCCTGAATAATCCACAAACAAGCACCCTAGACTTTACTAAAGAAAACTATGTTTCAGTTTTCTCACTAGACCATTCTTTCCATTCCAGTGACTTTGCACAGATTATCTCCTCCTCCACAGAAGGCCATTTTGTCACCTTGTCATCCTGGTCAACACCTACGCTTCAACAACAGCTTCCTGAAAACACTTCCCTGAAACCTTCAAGAACAGATTCTCACTCTTCCTTGTTCTTCTAGCCCTCCGTGCACCCTGCTGTTACAGCTCTTATCGCACGATGTCATCACCGTTTGCAGGCACTTGCCACTGCCCTCCTGTGATTGCAATAACTTGCAGCTGATATTTTTGTCCCTTTCCTCTATGTCAACCCATAATCTAGCATCCTTGCCTGCCTTCACGTTTTCCAGTGGTTTCCTATTTGTTTGCAGAGGCAAATGCAATTGTAGCAGTGCAGCAGCTTTGTGCTTTGGTGGTTAGCTTATTCTCTGCCTTCATCCTTACCTTCCCTGTGTTTGTTTATATCCTGGCTGGAGCTGCAGGCTCCTTCACTTCCTTGACAACCACATTGCTTGGAGTCATCAGCATTTTTTTATGTACTACATTTCTCTACTGAAATGTTCTCACCTACGATTTCTTTTTTCCAGACATTCTATACATTGCCTATGTTTCAGTGCTAACTCTTCTTTATTGCCTCCTATTGCTGCCATGTAGAATTAAGTGTTATCGCTTCTGAGTTCTTGTTTTGTTTATTTACATTATTAAATAAAGCCTTATCATTCTGCCACGCTTTCATGTTTCCACTACCTATCATAGAGGCTGACCCATAGGAGCTAGGTTATAAGACGCTTTTGCTGGTCTGATTGATGTATCCAGTCCAATTAAGCAGACACTCACACACATATATTATAGGCAAAATCCTTTAGTAGGCACTCTGAAGAAATAATTATAGAAATGCTCCTCCCCTAAGCCACTTGCAGTTTAGTTAATAGCAGTAGACAGGTGATGCATTACAGGGACTTGGAAGTTAGAAAAACAAATCATGCTACGCTGTAAAGTAACTAACTCTAACCCATCACCAGGGGTTTTCTCAAATAAGACTTTATTAAAACAAGACACAATCTGCTTTGATACAGCTTAGATTGTGTATTTGTTCTATAAAGTATTTTGAGCACCAAGGGAGAGAAGGGTACTATTATCCACATTCTAATGTCAGGAAAAATGAGACTCTACAGTTAGGCAATTAAGAGCCTCACTGGCTCATCAGAAAAAAAAATGGCAAGAAAAACTCGAATGCTACATACTGAGAAGCCTACAGACACTGGAATACAGAATAAAAACATTTTCCTTCTTGGGGTTTCGGGGAAGAATAAAATCTGTACGAAGAAAATTTTAACGGAGCTAGGGCTCAGTCAACATGTGTGAGTTCTGAAAGCCACTGGTTAGACGTTGTTTGGAAATGCTACCAGGTGATGTCCACACAAAGGTGACACAGTTGATGCCATTCATATATCCTCCACAATGTCTCCAGGAGACTCTGTTTAGTATTCTTCAAGATGGGACTCTGTAAAAACTATAGACTGCTATTGGGAAGATTGGGCAGTGGCAATGAGGATTTCATAGTACTTTAGCAGTTGCCAAAAGAAATAAAGGACGTAATCCTCACAGAAGCCTTCTGTATGTGTTATTGAGAAGTCATTCAATATGTGAGAATGTATGCTCAGAGGGTCTACATCCTGATGCAAAACACCACACAGGAAGGAAATGTTGAAGCTCACTGCTGTTTGTCTGTAGAACACCATCAGAGGTAATAGCAACACCAGGAAGGTCATAGTGTCACCTACAGTAGCAGGAGTCACAGCTGAAGCCAAGGATGACCCTGCAGCAATACATACAGATGCTGCAAAGGACAGATGTGTCAGTGTAAAGAACAAATTAGCTTAAACTGTGCCAGGAGAAGTGAAGGGTCTTGAGGATTAGGTCTCAAGATTCTATTGAGTAAAGACTTAAAGGACAAAGAAAGCCATGTTATTCTCAACTCCTAGATAATTCCTTATTGACCATGCCCTCCTATCCCAGGCTAGCTCAGTCTCAAGGCCAATGCAGCTGAATAGATGACGAGCACGTGTATTATTCAGTTATCAACCTCCATCTGCTTTATTTGTCTGAATAGTAAAGCATGACTTCTGAGTCTTCCAGAAGAAATTGAGAGTCTTCTGACCAAGAAACAGCCTTTCAAACAACATGGAAACATGTTTGAGAGTGCCATTGTCTGGGAGAGATGATTCTCACTCTCACCGAACCCTAGGCTCTCCATTCTTCCTGGGAGGAAGCACCAGCTGAGATCCAAGCATTCTTCCTGCTGAAGTTAGCTCCAGTCCACAGAGCCCTTTATGGCCCCTGTCTTTCCCACCTGCACCCCACTTATACACCTTCCCACTATCCCTACCTCGACTGCGCCTCCGGCTCCGAGAAGGGTCTGTGTAAAAGGTCAGCTGTGGGTCATTTTCTGCCTCTGTGCTGGAGTCCCCTTCAGGGTTCAAGAAGGCGGAACCAGCTGAAATGAATAGAGATTCAGAGCAAACATTTTCACTTTGCATGATGCAGAATCATAGGATGAAGCCTAATTGGGAAATCAATAAAAACGAGAATGAATGACAGTCTGAGAGTGGTAGCTAAGGGGCTAGTACTTCTTGATACCAAGACTTGTTGAAGAAGCAGACATTTATGAAAGCAACTGATAGTGCTCTGATCCCTACAGAGAACATGGTTCCTGGATAAGGGACTTGTTTGTCATCTACTTGTCAGAGAGGACTTCCAGAGGTGGGACGGTGTGGACAAAAAAGAAAGGGAAATGTTCCATTCTGCTTGATAGAAGACCAGAATTACATCAGAGCAGGAAAGACATCGTACTTCTGACTTATTCCTAATTCAAGAATATATACAAAAGAATAAAAAAGGTAGCTAGATATATGTGTAGGGGACATGTCCTGTGGGCCCTCTAAAACAGAGACAAAATTTTCTATTATTTGATGTATATACCCTTTGTCCTTTTCTGATACTAAAACATGTAAAGAAGTTTTAGGCTTCGTTTAAAATGGAATTGAGCCATATCTTGATTATAATCTCATTTTCCTCCTTGAATAGGTGGGCAACTTTCCATATTAACAAATAAAGATCTTTTAAAATGACTACATGGTAAATCACTGGACATTAGGCAGATATGCCCGATAGTCATCTGATTCCCTGATGGTGGGCATCTACACAATTTCTGATTTTTAGCTTGTTTAAATGTGATAAGCAGCCACTAACACACATCTTTGCACAATTGTTCAATTTGTTCCTAGAAAATAGTCATGCCCATGACAGAACTTAATCAAAGGTTTCTGATATTAAATATTGGGGTGAGTAGCATCTATCTGGCTTCCTGAAGTTTGTGCCAGACATTTATAGCTATGTGTCACAGTGTATGTAGTCAGTTTAATGGCCCCATCTCTGCCCACATTCTGGAACTCATCTGCATAACTTAGAACTAGACATGAGTACCTCTTGCTTTATTGTTGATCCTCTTTCTCTGGCTGCTGGAGGTATGGGAGAGCAGAGTGGCTTGCTGGTGATTGGAATCCACGGGACTTGTGGCTATGATATTATCTTTATACTTGTTCATCAGCGAAAGCTTGGCATTGTCACTTCCTATATAAGGAAAAATCGGGAAAAAGGAAAAAAAATAACAGAAGAGAAAAGGAAAAAACATGAAGAGAAGTGAGAAAATCTGCTTGAGCTGAGTAGATGTGTCCCAAGAATTGAAATGAGGAACATATAAAAAGAGGCTGGTGGAAATGAACACATTCCTTTCTGCTTTCTAGGGGCTACAAAGTTACAGGAGGAGTGAAGTAAGAGGATTACCATTGAAAATCCAATTTAGCTAATTCCGTACTGATAATGTCACTGCTTGCCAGCCTTTGGCTAAACACAGAATACAGGGTTTTTCCTTCTGGACAGCACTGGGTTTTAGCAGAAATAGAATCTATGTGCATTCAGACAGAACGTGGCCTGTCTTTCATCACAGACTCCACCATCCCCTGCTGACTGAACTCTAGCTATTGCATGCATTTGTACAATCTGTCTGCTCCCTAAATAAGTTTGGGATTGAGCCCCCAAGTACCAAATGTCCATTCCATGGCCTTGGTGCTATGTGGAATATGATACATGTTGGAGAATCCTCCTTCCTACTCTCAGATTTTAAAGTTTCTAGATATTAAATTGTATTAGAAAATGATTATTGATATAGGTTATCTTCCAGATGCTAAATAGAATTTCCACTTCCCACTATGTGATTTCACCTTTTGCAGCCTCACAGAAAGTCTGTGTATCTTTAGCAGCATGCAGTATTGACTGTGTCTTTCTCAAAGAAGGTACTGGGCAGTACCTTGAGGACCACTGTTGAGATGTTCTCTTTTAAGATGTACTTATTCATAGCAGTTTGAAAGAGAGAGAGGTGGGCTGTCTTAAAAAGAACAGATCTTCCCTCTCTGCGTGTTTTTGACCCTGATCTTGTTCTGCTGGGTTACGGCCAAGGCTGTCCCATCCACTCTCTCGAAAGATATAGCTAGCATCTAAGATCTGGTGCTTTGATTAAATTCTTTCATTTTATTTGAGGGAAAAAAATGCATCCTGTGTAGAGACTACAGGATCAAGGGCTAGATAATGCAATTAAAAGACCCAAGGCCCACATCTTATGAGGCAGAGAGAAAACCAAATCAAAACCAAACAAAAAAAGAACCAACCAAATGAAAAGGAGATAGCTGAGGACCCTCCATGTTACTAAAGAATTAAGTTGCCTGAGTGCATGTGTAATATACAAACAAGTCAAGTCAGGTCAGTTTCCTGTGCTGCCTCCTTACATCCTAGAGGGCTGCACAAAGAGGCTCTTATATACTTCAGCTACATGTAAAGGCATCTCTCTGCTCCCAAGATGGGTGGAAGTGGAAGTAGATCCAACTTACACCATGGTGTTTCTCTTATGAATTAGAAACCCAGTACAGTTATCTAAGGAAATGGGTTGTTTTAAAAAAAAAATTTTAAGTCGGAGAATTTCATAAATGTATAGAATGTATTTCGATCAGACTCACCTATTTTTACTCCTCCTGTATTCTCCCACATAGTTCCCCATCCCAACTTTATGTCCTTTTAATAAGGTTTCTTTTATATCCCAGTGGTGCTGTCTGTATGTATATGGCTGTAGGGCTGTCCATTGGAGCACAGGCAACCTACCAGGGATCACACTCATAAAGACAACTGGTTTTCTTCCAGGAGCCATTAAGTGCTAATAGCACCTCAGTTGGGGTGGAGCCCATGAAACAGGTTGTGTTTTTTTTTTCTCATCCAAAGAAAGGCATTGGTACATCTTACTGTATAACAACTATTGGCTACCCCCTATTTAATCTTTGGCTCTCTGAACAAGGACTAAATAGCCCCATCCCTTCTTCCATTCCTACCTGGTGTAAGGTCCATCCCAGACTTCTCATTGCAGCCCTGTAGGGAATCCAAAGTGCGTGTGACTTGACTGGCAAAGTCCTCCCCTCCATTCATGCACTCCCTCTGCAGGTGGTGACGCAGGTCTGTGATGTCATACTCATAGCCATCCAGGATGGGTGTCTCCCGGATGCTCAAAGTACCACTGGAGTTGTGGCCCTGCACACGGGCATTGCGCAAGCTTTCCCGCCCATGGCCTCCAATCAGTACAGATGGAATGTAGTGGATCTCATTGGCTGCCTCTGCACTGGCACTCTTCTGGGGCTGAGGAACCCGGCGACGTTTGCACCAGCGCCTGCGAGTGTACAGGATCATCACCAGGCACAAGATGGATAGCAACAGAGCGATCATGCCACCCTGGAAAAACAGGATATCAGATGTTTGCACAAAGAAGGGTAAGCTCTTCCCACAGTGTCATGGGTCTATCTGCTAACTCCATTCATCACTCCTGCATTAATTCATGCACTCAAATGTATTGAGCACTTACAGGAAGCATCACTCAGCATCTAAGGGACACTCTGTAGACACTGGTGCTTAACAGTGGAGAAAAATGAGAAGATGTGGTTTCAAGACATGCATCATTCAAGGAATCCAGTTGCTGCTGGCTTAGCAAATATTTGAGATAGAAGGTGAGGAGTATTGAAATTAGGGGTTTTCAGTTGCAGAAGTCAGAGAGAGGGTTTGTTTTTTAAGGCAAACTTGCTACACATAAAGCTGCTTTGGGGTTTTCTTTTTAGCAGCCAGCATGGGGTGGCATTGAGTTTTGTATCATATCTAAACAATCAATCTTAGATGAATCCTAACACTGGATCCACAAATCAATAAGTCCTATCGGTTCTAAAACTCAGGTTTCTTGTCAGTACAATAAAAAAAAGTCACCAGTTAACTGCTTATGGTGGTTGCTAAGTATCAGGATAAGTAATGATGGAAAGTGCCCGGCGCAATATATCACACACCATCAAGGATCTGCTCAGCTGTCTCCATCAGAATAACTGGCCCAGCAGGGAAAACCATCAACCCATTTACATCCATCAGAGTTGAGTAACAACTGTGTGAAGAAGTCCCACTGTTGGTACATGCCGTGGGTGGCAGAGACTCAGTTTAGTTTTGTTTCCATGGACGAAAGAGCTGATACCATAATTTAGAGTCAGACTGGTAGAGGAGTTTCCTCCTGAACCCTCAACAACTCAGAGACCACCACCTCAGAGGCCCAGTTCTTACAAGTCAGGACAGCACCAGCTGTCTGCTGTAGATAAGGATACAGTGTTCAGTGAAGCTGAACAACTGGCCCTGACAAGTCCAAGCTGGGGTTTGGAGAGGTGAAGAGGGCCTCCTATGCTCTTCCCTCTACAGCACTCCAGGGGTATAAACCTTCTGGTACACAGTCAAGCCGATGCCTTTATTTTGGCCAATATCCTTTTAAATCTATTTCACTAAATCAAGGGGTGCCAAATGGTTCTCCTCCTAACCTTGGCTCCAGCCACTGCCAACCTACTGCATATTATAGAGTTAAAAGTCCCTGTCCTTTCCCATGGAGTCCAACCTGTGTAGATGGATCAAGAATATTCCTGCAAACAAATTTAAAGGTTTCTCCCCACCCCCAGTGTCATAATTATTATGTTCTGGATTTATAAATACAGTCTCCCAGTAAATCTTCCTGGCTATTCCTCCATTTGCCACCATCTTTGTGAGAAAAGGACATATGCACACATATATGCAAACAAGCACACATACATACACACTACCATGCTCAAACAGGCTACACAAGGAAGCAGAGAAGCACACAGTAGAGGCATTTGGTAAGTGACATACTAAGCCATAAGGCTTGCAGGGAACTTAACTTTCTGCTTTTCAAGTCTTTCTTACTTTATTTTGAGATTGCATTCTTCTGACGCAACTTCTCAGGCAAGGACAGAGAGAGTAAACCCATTCTGGTTACATAGGGTAGAAGTATAAAATCAAGGATTCTAGGTCCCCTTAACTGCTACATCCCCTGCACTCCATACTGAAGACTCTCAGACTCATGGAACCAGACCCTATCTACAGGAAACTGCAGTCTACTGTATAAAACCAAGCCCTGAGCTAATCCACAGATTGTAAGCATCTGTGTATGACCCAATAGGTTTCAGTGGAGCTGTCAATCATCTTCACGGCAGAGTAGATGGACTATCCTTTCTCTCACCCCAAACTAAAGCTGCAACAATAGGTAATTAAGCCACACAGAAGGAATGACTTCCCAACTGAGAGAAGTTGTCAGACATTGAATTAGGCTACTGAAAGCCAGAGGTAATTTTATTCCCCAAAGAGCTATAAGAGTGACATAAACATCAATCCCCGAGGAATGGTTTGAACACCATCTTTCTAGCTCACACAAGGTTCCTTAGGAGTCCCTCCACCCTTCCTTACTAATTTTGCATACAGATGGTCACAGCAGGGTTACAGTGAAATCCAGCCCATAGATTCATTGCCCATATCACTCAATAATAAAACAATACCAGCTGTTCATTAATAGGTGCTTTTACTATATTAGACAGTTGTTCACAATGCTTTAAGTTTTAACTCTAAGAGACAGAGTATCCATACTGTTTTTTTAAAGGATGATGCATGGAAGTTAAATAATTTGTCCAAGGTCATGCAATGTGCAAAATTAGAAGGGCTGTAGTAGAGCCCTAGTGACTAATTTCAGATCCTATGTTCTATCTATGGAGGGAGCAGGGTGAGTGGATGTGGGGCAGGCATATGCAGAGGCCAGAAGTAAATGTTGGGTGTCTTCCTTTATTGGTAGTCATCTTATTTTTGAAATAGGGTTTGTCTATGGACTGTCTGACCAGCTACCCTCCAGTATCCTCCTGTCTCTGTCCTTCCCTGTGCTGCGTCCAGTTACAGAATCTTACCACAGTGACCCATGCTGCCTGAATATCATGTGGTTACTGGTGATGCACTCAGGTCCTTATCCTTGCACAGCACACACTTTATCAACTTAGAAATCTCCATAAAGTACATTTCCCCCAGACTACAGCCTGGGAGACCAGTAGGCTTCAGTCACCGTGATGAGCATTGCCCATAGAAACTGCTCTCTCCTGGCTCTTCACACATTCAAAGGACAAAATGAGCAAACAAGGATGCCTGTACGTAGATCCATCCTAATTTCACAAATTGAAAAAGAGAAACTAGCCAATGTCTACAAGTAGCTGACCAGAGGTTGGAGGACCATCATCACAAAACAAAGGACTGTTTCCCAAGCAACTACTAGGAACCCAGATCCAAGATTATTTAGTAGAAACACAAACAAACAACAGCCCCACACCTCTCTCACATTTTATCTTCTCCATGTTTAAAAGTGCCAGCAAAGTGCTATTACGCCCTAAAATTTACATAAATTTTAACATAGAAATGCATGTGCTCTTTCAACTTAGCACACACAGAAAATCTTTATGTTTGATGTCCCTCCCCCCCCCCCCATCTGATGAGCAGCCTATGGTGTTCAGAGAAGTTAAGACAGTGATGGAATTGGGTGAGTGACTCTCAGATCCTTCACTTCTCATGAAGTCCTTTTGTTAGGGTCCAATACAATTAACTTATCATATAATGAAGTCCAGACATCCAACTGAAGATATCTTACATTTGTTTCTCTAAAACACACAGCCTATGAAAAGCTAGAAAACAAGGTTTTATTTAGCTAAATCTGTATATTTAGTGTCTTTGGTGTTATGTCAATAGAATGTTTTCTCACCTTAGAGGCAGTGACTTTTGATGGCCTCATCTCTCTAGTAATTGGTTACCAGTAATAAGCTCCAGCCAGCAGGGGCAATTTACCTCAGTCATAGGGGAAAGGATTCTCGGGACGCGAGTTCTTCTATATTCTTTGCTCCCATAACACAACTTGGTTAACAGCTGTCTCAACATTTTGTTGTGACTTCCGAATTAATAGTAAATTATTATAAAAACAATACTATGTAAGATGTAATGTTATATAATATGTATATGTAATGTTATCTAAAATGAGATTTTGTGATCATAATAAGCTCACTATGTATAAGTTTTTCTGAAGAATTTACATGCTCTATTCAATGATTAGACACCAAGCAGAAGTATAAAGCCTCTTCATAATAAAGAAGACCCATGTTTGAATTAGGGCATATGTCTAGAAAGCTAAATAAACTGTCCTTATACAATGAGAAGTTGGAAGTCCATTGGGACATTTGGCTACAATTATATTCTCATAGAAGCTTAGTTCATTGGGCTATCCATTAAGTTTAGCTTCCCTACCTTCATAGAAAAGTTTACAAATGAAAGTCACAGATGTCTTAGGGATATTTCTTTCAAAGACTCTTTCAAAGAAAGGTAGCATATGACAATGGCCCAAACCTTAGGTCAAGGGCACCTGGGGACTTCTTGTTAACCAAATGAGGAAGAAAGGCAAGATGAAGGTATTGTCTTATCTGCAAATGAAAGTTTATTGGGAGGAACAAACTCCTTATGGCATCTGAGTCCAGATAGACTTCTGTCTACAATGTGGGCAAGAACACACTGGCCAACCTGGCTTCACGGAAAGTAGAGGAGTGGTTGACAAGCCTTGGCTGGTTTTGTGTTTCTGGATGTCTTCACTCCGTCCAGAGTGTATTTGTGTTAGCTTCAGGTTTTAGGGCATTGAAAACCCAAAACAAAACATTAAGGTGCATCTGTATTCAGGTGATGAGCAATAAGCTGCAGACTTTGAACTTAAACATAAGTAACAACTGACTGACTTCATGGTATAGCATTATTTGCTCTTTATTCATCTTTGCATGAGTTTTCTGACCATTTTATTGATTTTTTAAAAACTGTTAACATTTTGTAAGTACAATTGAACTGGAAGTATGTGAGGACTCTGTATCTATTCACAAATATCTTGTAAAAAAAAGTGGCATTTTAAACATATTTTTCTTTTTTAAATCAATAAATCATTTCTACTGGCTTTAATAGAGATCAAACAAATGAGAACAGCCTTTATTTTATTATGAAATTGATATTTATGCTACTCACCAAAGAGAGAGGACCATGAGGCTTGTCAGATAATTTATATATTTTATAATTTTTTTGTGTAACAGTGTTTTCTATAACATTGGCAGTAATTTCCCAGGGTCAGTGAAATTTTAGTCAGCTCTCCTTTTTATGTCCGTTCTAATCCCCTGCTTCAGTCACGACATCCCCTGTATGTTCACCCTAGGTCCTGGGTTATGCCTCCCATTTTAGCTGACTCTTCAAAATTAGTTCAGTATCCAGGTTTCCATGGACTCCTCTCCAGCCTCAGTCCCCTGAGCATAGACCCTTCTATACTAATCACAAGCACTTCTGCCTTTGACTGGTTTTTCCATCTCTTCTAATAGACTATAGTCTTAATGAAAGTCGAAGTCATGCCTGACATATGTCTTATAGCTTATAGAAAGTTGATTTTAGTACCTTGCATAAAGCAAAAAGTCAACAACTGTTTGTAGAATGGAAGGAAAAATGGAGGAAAAGAGGGAAGGAAGAAGGGAGAGTCAGAGACAGATACACACATACACACACACACACAGAGAGAGAGGTGGGGGGCTCATCAAGGTTAAATTCATTGCATTATAGACATCTATATGCCTACAAGATAAACTGATACAAGCCCATTACTTATGAGACTAATTTATTTGTTATTAAGCCATTCAATGAATGTTTGCCAGACCTGCACTAGGGATGTGTGTTTCAAGTGGTTTCTGTTATTACTGCTACAGGAATAATACAGCTATGGTTCCTAATCTAATGGTGTTTACATCCTAGTCAGAGAACAAAATCAAAGAACAAAAGTAAATGCAGGCATAAAAGAAAGCCACTTTGATTATTAGTACTAAAAACAGCTAGTGCTTTTTAGAATGAAAGAAACATCAATAGGTATTCACCTATTATAAGGTAACGCAAAAATGGAGTAACCTGGGGGCCAATGAAACCCTTTCCTGATCAGTGTCACATGATCAATAAATCATAGAATAAAAGAGACTGGATCTGTTAAATGTCACAGAAGTTTAGAGCATCACCTGGGCTGTGTGAACCATTGGCAGAAAAGTGGAAAAGCTGAGATTTTGTTTCTAGTGACCATCTGTCAAGAGACTGTGGCCAATCAATCAGCAAGTATTTCAAAGTCCAGTGGAGGAGTAACAGTAGAGTGAATTTGAGACATCATTAATTATCCCTTGGGGCAATTGGACACACGGAATTCATAATCACACTCCTAAGCTAATTAAATAGTAATGAAAAAATAAGAATTTAACAGGCACATTTGGTTTCTTAATTTTCTTTAAGAATGCCCAAAGAGCGAAGACTCATATATGACAACAGTAACTTACTCTGCCTTTTACTTTTTCAGGAAGTAGACGGAAAGGAAAGCTCCAACAAACCCATATTGGCATCTAACCACATTCTAATCCACAACCAGATTTCACTGAATAAACAATTAATGACAGCCGGGCAGTGGTGGTGCATGCCTTTAATTCCAGCACTTGGGAGGCAGAGGCAGGTGGATTTCTGAGTTCGAGGCCAGTCTGGTCTACAGAGTGAGTTCCAGGACAGCCAGGGCTGCACAGAGAAACCCTGTCTCTAAAAACCAAAAACCAAACCAAACCAAACCAAAAAACCCAATTAATGACATAAATAATAGACAGAGAGACAGACAAATGATGAATAGATAGTTATATAATAAACAGATAAATTTTATACAAAAGATAGAAAGATAGATAGATAGATAGATAGATAGATAGATAAATAGATAGATAGATAGATATTACTACCATGATTCAAAGGGACTGTACCCTTTGAAATATAAGCCAAATGAAGCCTTCTTTCTTTAAGTTGCTTCTTGTCAGGTGTTTGATCACGGCAACAAGAAAAGAAACTGATGTAGTTCCCAGTAAAATGACAGTTCTGCCCAACTGTGCGACTGCAAACTTCATGGCCCCATTAAACCTAATACAGTCCTTCCTCTACAGCATAAAGTGACTGAAGGAATTGTAGCAATTCTTGAAATCAGCTGTTGATTGTAACCACGACCCATGCCAAACTGAAAATAATGCTAAGCCATTAGGGCAATGGTAGGAAGAACATGGTCACATCTTCCTGCCCATTAGGCCAAAACCGCAAACCAAAGATATAATGGAGTTGATTCAGAAGCAACCATCAACTCCATTTATGTCTGACAGAAGGACACCTCCCAACCCAAAGGTACAGGCAGATCTTTGAAGTCAGATAATGCCATTGAGATTGTGGTAACGTATTCTTGACCTTGAGAGTCCTTTTTCTGGCAGAGGAAGCCATCCGAAGTAGGAAGAAAATCCCTGGGTTATCTTCTCTGACAGATTTTTCTCTTCTGTGGTGGATGGTGAATAGAAATCCATTATCTCTTGCCTATTTCCTTCCTAAGTGGAAGACAAGTGAAATGCTTCAAACATATTAAGTAGAAAGTTCAATTTATATGTTATTAAGAATATCATCTTCTCTTGGGGGCTTTCTGAAGCTTTTAATCTTGTGGAAATGCTTTCCAGTTGCCATGGGCCACCATATTAATTAAGGGGCCCCAGTATGTGCTCTGAGTCTTCAGACATGAATTGCACAACTCCCTGGCAGGAGATAGCCTCACCACACTTGGCTAGCCTCTCAGTGGAGCATGCTTTTGCTGTTGCCTGATGCCTAAAGACCTTCAGATTCCCCCTTTTTTACACTCCTAGCCCCACATACCCAGTACTTAGAGAAGAAATAGAAAGTTCTTATGATCCTGCCTCATTAAATTATTATCTGCCTGGTCAAGATAGAGCAAACAGCAACCTCTCATAGACTTAAGATCAACTCTGGTATGAAGAACCTTCTAGGTAGGCAGGGTGATCCTTAGGGGTCACTGCAATCTAGTGTGATTATCAGCAGATTTTCTCTAAGGCAACTCAATGCTATAGCTTCTTCCTTATTTACTTCATTTTGATTTTCCTAGGCCTAAAAGTTTCAAGACAGTTAGCTTTGATCACTGTCTTTCCTTTTGAATCTGGAATGTTTTTAACTCCTCTATGAGACTCGGGAGTCATCTAATGAGAGCCTGGAGTCAACAGGGACAGTGGCTGAAGGCAAGCTTGCTGGAGTCAGCCTGGGCTATTTTGGTTTATCCTCCTTCGAATTCTTTTTTTAGACATGCTGTTTTGGGATGTTGAGGTTTTTTTTTTTTTTTTTTTTTTTTTTTGACTCAGACCCCTGACTTTGCTGTCCCACTTCAACACAGGGGGGTGCATTTCTTCTTAAACTGAGCTCTGGTCCTTAATGGCTTCAGTTACCTGTCTTTGCCTTAAGGAGAATGCTAAGGCTGAGCGATGCTGAGTAGAACAGGATGATAAAGTGGTAACTCGACATGGGTGTGTTTTTAGGCACAAGTCCACCTCAGTGGATTCTTTCATTCCAATAAATGGCCTAGATCTCTAGACGGGCAGTGAGGAATCAGATAAAGCTTGGGTACTTGCATCCCTCTGGGTTTAAACTCAAAAGTTTTATGAAAGATGATGCAATTAAGGCAGATGTTTTGGATGTGACCTCTAATCAGTGTCAGGGATTAAAAGGACAGATCCTTATAGAACCCATTTTTGTAGCTGTGTGCGCGCAGCCATGCATAAATGTGTGTATTATGCGTGTCAGTCAAGCTAGGAGACTAAAGGATCCAAGTAGAAACAAAAGCACTCCAGGTCGCTGTCTCAGCAGCCCATGAGCAGAACAGCGTGAGACAGGCTTCTCCCTGGGCTATGGGCACCAGCCCTTCAAAACTTCACTAGCCAAGCATGAAGCCAATAAATAAACATCTCCAGCTGGCTAACGCCCAATACCTATCTTTGGCTCCTTTTCTCTTTCCACCTTGTTTTCTTGTAGTAGGTGATCTTGATGAAATAAAATTGTGATAACAATCTGCTCCATTAGGACCAAACATTAAGGGAATTATTGAACAAGTAATAGGAGAGGCAGTGGGTATTTTTGCTAATGACCATTAGAATTCTTTTCGTTGTTTAACCAGATGGAATTAGTTGAGATTTTTTTTTTTAAATCTATCTCCTCAAAAGTGAGGAAGCCTAGTCTAAGGGGAGGAAAACAAAGTCTTTGAGAGTTGTTGGCTCTGTGGGAAGCAGTTGGAACTGAGAAAAAAAATAGTCAGTTATTTTAAAACCCAGTCATTGAGAAAGACCATATGCAAAAAGCATGCCTGGGGATCTCAGTGACTTCAGATGACAAAAGCGTGTGGCACCATTAGCTGAGAAGTTAAGAGTTCTTTGAACTTGGTCCATGATCATCACTGTCACTATATAAACCTGTTGTAAGCTTTCATCTTATAACAGTTATAAGGCTTATGGACTCTTCAAACCTGTGCTTCTCAGAGAACCTAGAAAACATATAGATGGAAGGCCTTTCAGATGGAGAATAACCTCGGTCACATTCATGACCTAAGTGTAGGGTACAGCTTAATCATCATGGGTGTGATGAATTCTGTTGTGACTGGGCCTAGTCAGATATGCAAAATCCCTTGCCCTTATTCTTTTGTTATTAAAGAGTTTTCTTTTTTCTTTTTTCTTTCTTTTTTTTGGTTTTTTGGGTTTTTTTTTGTTTGTTTGTTTGTTTGTTTTTTCGAGACAGGGTTTCTCTGTGTAGTCCTGGCTGTCCTGGAACTCACTCTGTAGACCAGGCTGGCCTTGAACTCAGAAATCCGCCTGCCTCTGCCTCCCAAGTGCTGGGATTAAAGGCGTGCGCCACCACCACCTGGCCAAGATTTTTCAATGACGTGAGGAGTGAAGAGTCTACATAGCTGCTCATGGTTTGTTTCATGACAAACCTTAAGGACAAACCCCTTTTCATACTCCCCATCATTTTATCACAACTCTACTGTATGTATTTCATTCCTCTTTGAGCTTCTGCCTTGTTTGGTGACTAGAGAAACATACTGCCTCCTTCCCATACTGTTAGTATGAAGAAGGGAAACTAAGAATAATGATAGTATTTCTTAAATTCTTACCATGTGCCAGATGTAATGCCTAATATACTCATTACTTCATTGAATACGAATATAACTTGATAAATCAATAAATATAACTAGAAGTTATTGCTTTTATTTTTAAATGAGGAAATAGACGCTCAAAAGAGTTAAGTAATTTCTACAAATTTATCTAGGGATACAAAGTCAAGTCAATACTTAAATACTGACCCTTAGTAATGTGACTACAGGACCTGGTAGAAACAGAAAGGTCTGCAATGATAGCCAGGGTTCTAATCAACTGGATTTCTCATTATCCTCCACAAATTAAGGTCTAGACTATCTTGCCTTCATATTTAATCTTTGGGGCTGTGCAAACAAGGCTCTCCATGTGTCTATACTTGGTATTATAGATATTGCCTGCATCATACCCCTACATCCTTCAGTGAAGCTTAATCATTGTGCTACATAAATACATAACTCAGTTCAATAGCTCAATTGTGCCAAAATGGTTACTTTACACAGAGGGAGGAGCTTGATATTAAGATTCCTGAGGTAGATGTTTTTGAAGTGTAATCAATGCGCTGAGAGGACAGCTTAGTCAGAAAAGTGTTTGCTTCCCAAACATGAGGACTTGAATTCAGACGTCCAGAACCCATCAGAACAAAAAACAGAAAACAACAACTGAATGTAGTGGGTAATGCCGTAATGCCAACAATCCCAGCTATATTAAAATGGCTAGAGGAGATACCTAGATCCTGGAAATCTGAGTTCTAGACAAGAGGATTCCTGGAAACCACAGATCTGACAGGTAGATCTCTGGAAACCCATATTCTAGCTCTCTTAGTGCCCTGTAGAAGTTCCAAGCTAATGAGACCTGCTGTGTCAAACAAAAGATACAAGTACCTAAGGATCAACACCCAAGGATGTCTTTGAATCTCAGCAGCAATGTTATTCACATTATGCTCACATCCACACATGAAACACACACACACACACACACACACACACACACACACACACACAGAGAGAGAGAGAGAGAGAGAGAGAGAGAGATTAAAGCTCTTCAAAATCTAAGGAAGGAATGGCTTTCTAATGGAATATGACAGACATGTAGAAGGTTATCTTTGAGAGAGCATAATATACATGCACATAGACTTGAGTCTCTTTATTGTCTATAAATTCTTGTTCTATAATTAGAGACAATTGCACCGCATTACCACACAACAGAGATGCCGTACTTACTTACACTATTGATGGAGACTAGGGATTACATCATTATCAGACTTCCCACCCTTCAAATTTTGACCAAAAAATATAGACATAGAAGATAAAAAGCTAGTCACATCACATTTTGCATTAGGACCTGTTCTAGCTTGCTTTCATTTTCTATGATAAACGCTATGACCAAAAGACCTTGGGGGAGGAGAGGGTTTCTTTGGCATGCACTTCCAGATCACAGTCCATCATGGAGGGAAGTCAGGACAAGAGCTCAAGTGGAAACTGGAACAGAAATTATAGAGAAATGCTGCTTACTGGCTTGTTCTGTGGTTTGACCTTAGTCATCATTGTTTATATAGCCCAGGACCACCTGCTTGAGAAATAGTTTCTTCCACAGTTGGCTGGGAAGTATCAACAATCAAGATGATTTCTCATGGACCTGGCTCAGGCTAATCTGATCTGGGCAATTCTTCAATATAAATTCCTTCTTCCAGGGTAACTATCACTTCAGTCAACTTGACAATAAAAACCAACGAAGGATAGTAATGCTCACTCCCAACACAAACCATTAAATGCTGATCATGAGATGCGTCAACTTGTAAGTTATCTGACCCACGACAATCATCATTTTAACCACAAGCCCCAAATTTTCATCTAAACCCTATAAAGGACAATGAGAATTTTAAGTCAAATCACTTTCTACACTCCAGCTGTGGCTCAGTCCTGCCCTCCAAGAAAGATGCACAATATAACCAAAGACTGTAGCAACAGAAGGAGAGAGGGAATTTAGGACTTAGGAGAGATGCTGATACCCAAATAGGATCAAAGCATTGTATGCCAAAATCCCTTCCAAGCCACCACCCCTTGCAAAAGGCCTTAAGCATGAGAGGAGGAAGATAGAGGTAAGGGAGCCGAGCAGCACTGCCTCCCTGAGGCCATGCACTGACTGGCAGGATTCTTATCTCTTGCTTTAAAGAATGTGTTGTGTTCAGTTTTTCTCTGGAGCTAATCAAGCACAAGCTCTGGAGAAGAAACCTGGTTTATAAAGGCAGTCTGAGTGAGATCCTGACACCCTTATTAGGGCAGGCTTCGTTAAACCATCAGCTCCAGCATCAGCAGCATATTGTCCTTAGCTAATTACATTTGGGGGGTGGGAGTAAAGTCATTAACCAAGTCTTCAAATCCTTCCCATCATTAATGTGAAAGGAAAAAGGAAAAAAAAAAAACAAGATAAAACGAAACAAAAATTCCCCAACTGCCCTATAAGGCCTCCTCCTTGCCTGGTGCCCCTCCCAGCCACCCGACACATAGTGCCAGCTTTGCTCTGGTTTTCAGGCCTCCTCTCTTGTGCTTGGTTTTTCAGGATTGGGTGGGATGGTGATGGACTGAGGCAGAGACCCAGACACAGAAGCTTCTTTTTTTTCACCAGCTGACTATGGCTCACTTTGTTCCCAGTCAGATGCCTCCTATATACACCAGGACTTTGGGCATAAGCCCAATGCTTACTAGATAAAGATGGGCCAGGGCTAAGGGAAGCTTGAGGCTGAGCTCAGCTCCCCCCACATCCCTCACCTTGTCTCCTCTTGGGAGGCAAGGAAAGGCTCTACTGTGCTATTGTTTGTCAGATTTTAATTTACTGATCAGTGGCTCAATCATGCTGAGTGAATCCCTGGGTCAGCCTGATCCAGCCAGAGATGGTCACATGATAAAAGAACAGCAGAGACTCTTGCTTCCAAGGCAACTGATGAGGCCGACCTCGTCTGCCAAGCCAATGTCTCATTCTGTGTCTGGGGCAGGCGACCCTGGGCTCATCATTCCCAGCCAGTGTGTGGTGTCATTATGAATTCATTTTAATTTAGATCACAGCACAGCGCTCATGAAGTTTCTGTTTTCTACTTTTTAAATAGTTATGGCTTATTCTTTTTCTATTCTTAATGCATTCTCCTCTCTCTTTATCTCTATCTCTCTGTGTGTGCATGTATGTATGTGAGTGAGTGTGTGTGTGTGTGTGTGTGTGTGTGTGTGTGTGTGTGTAAGAGAGAGAGAGAGAGAGAGAGAGAGAGAGAGAGAAAGACAGACAGACAGACAGACAGACAGACAGACAGACAGACAGACAGAGACAGACAGATGAGGGTGGAGTACAGGATTGTGGAGTTGTTATTTGTGACCATCCTCGAGCCTTTACTCTTTCTGTGACCACATCTCCTAGCATGACTTTATAGCTTTCTCTCCTGATTGCCTAAGCTCACTCCACTCTTTTGAGCCCCAGCACATGTCCTTCTCCTTTCTGGAATATCACTGAAATTATATTTCAATCCCCAAGTACATGCTGATATAAACTAATCCTGAATCCATAGTAGAGGGTTCCTCCTATCATAATGCTGACTAGTCCAGCATGCAGGAACCATATTCTAAATGTAAATTCTTCCCAGAATCCTTTAGAAGAGGATCCAGCACTAGGCAGACCCCTATTGAGTACAATTGTTTGCTTAACAGATCCCCACTGTCTCAGTAAAGTTGAGAATATATAAGTACCATTATTCTCAAACCATTTGTCAGCTCATCTGGACACCTGTCTTTGTGTCTAGTAGCTGGTTGTCCCTTGGGCTGACTCATTTGGTCACAAACTTGGCTACACATCCTCCTGGGAAGAAGCCAGCTAGGATGAGAGTTTTCTCCCCTGCAAGATGTTCAAAGAGCAGGTGCATGGAATGGATTCGAAGTTTAGAAAGAGGTCTGTGTTTTCAGAAAGCTCAATATCTTTCTCCAACCTCACTCTGACACATCCATTTTGGTGCTGTGAGCAAGCAGTTTTGAGATGGCTGGGGGCTCAGCTAGGTGGACAGAATTTTTTTCTGGTAAAATTAATTGACTTGTATTCAGATCTTACTGTTCCTGCCCCGGTCTGTGGGACACTATGAATATTCTCATCACCAGAGAGGTCAAAAAAATTGTCATCAAATTTTTTAAACATCAATTTAGCACTTAATTATCCATGACAGCCGGTATCACATGTTTTGTAAAAAGAACAGTGTCTTTTAAAAAGGATCCTCTTCTTAGAAACTGGATCTCCAGTTCTCATTTTTTTTTTTTTTAAAAAAAAATCTGTACATCATGTGTACTTATTTCTGTAAAATTACTTACACTTATGTGTCTGTTTCTACAGTGATTGGAGAGAGGACAGAACCATTCTTGCTAACTCCATTCTGGAGTTGGAGGAAGTAAATCTGGCTTGCAGGAGGATAAAATGCAGTGAGGACCAGCAGTTTTCTCTGCCAGCACACCGTGACAGATGAGGGTCACAAGCTAGGTAGACCTCACAGCCATACTGAAGGTTCCACGCACTCCATACCAGCTATAACACTATATTTTTTCTCTTCCTCAGTCAAGAAAACACACGAGAATGTGAGTCCGGCAGGAACTACCTTATTACAGGTCACTTAGAACCCTGACTCCGTGCTAATGAGAAAGAAAAGCTAGCAACAAAGTCTAGCTCTTGACTTATTGTTTGGATCAAATGTACTCCCCACATCTTAACAACTGATAGGGACATAGCAGGGATCATGACATTATAGCTGCAAATGGCAGAAGCAGGAAACCAGTCACTGAGGGCAAGAAAACAAGGAACAGCTGTTTTGTTTGTTCCCCCACCAGAAGGTTGAGCAAGGAACTCTCCAGACTCTGAGAGTCTCAGGAGCCTCTTTAGTGCATAACACCATGTGGTCTCATCCCAGGATTTATACTATGTCTCCTGATACTCAGAACTATCGATCTCACTCTGAAAATCTTTAAGTCACTTTTTTGACTATCAACTAAAATATTTTTATGTAGCTATTTTATGTAACAGTTTATTCATATAATCAATTATGATAATAACGGCATGCTTATTTATGTATGAGATACGTTATATATGCAATACAGAGAGATATAGTTTCATGGCCACCCATTTCTGGTATGAGTAACAGTCTTTATTTGAAGTTCTAGTCCCATGGATATAGAGAAGAAAAGGAGATATGACCATCAGAAAAGACGAGGCATAAATCAAAGGTTCCCTCTGAAGGTTTCACAGAACAGAGGAAGTCACTGGTTGGTCACTAGCTCCCAGTCACTTGGCCATCCCATGTCTCTGGATTTTAGCTATTTGGTCAGACCTGCTCAGCTTTTCTCATAAGGTTGCATGTTCTTTACCAACATCCTATGTGGACACTTTCCAGAAGGCTGGTGCTCCATGAGGACACACAAGTTAATAATGCTTCCCAGTGAGGGGCGTGTTCTCATGGGATACCCCCCTCATGCTCAGATAAGGACAGTGAGGAGATGTACATCACCACCCAGCACAGCAAAGAGGGAAGGAGAGTAGGAAGCAGTTTCCTAGAGGAAATGAGGAGGTAAGGATGAAGGTTAAAGAAAGAAGAGGTAGTGCCTCTCAAGGACAAAGTCACTGTGAGGCAAAGGGGCATCACTGCTTAAAACATAGAAGTCTTAAAAAGTAAGGAGGTTCACCCTGGGCATGGGTGAGCTTCTCAGAGGGGCTAGGGCAAAGAGTAAAAGAGAGTATTAAGTTTCCATTCATTCTGCTGGCTCTCCAGGCTTCAATTATGTTCACCCCACCCCCACCCCAATACTTGATCATGTTCCCCTTTACTGCTCCCTGTCCTCTCTTTCAAGTCAGGTTATGACAGGTTGGGCACTTTGGACTTTAGCATTCTGAGCAGAGGGAACTCCTCAAGGCACTTCACCTTCCCTGTAGAGAATATAGTTTGAGCTGGGTTTTATGCAGCTTTCGGCAATGTGAGGGGCATTTTAAAACCTGGTGGGAAGAAGGACATAGGTGCTGAACCCCTTCAGTAAAAAGGGAAAGAGAGAGATTCTCAAGACATCAGAAATACACACACACACACACACACACACACACACACACACACACACACACA
>JANHMN010000009.1:55283378-55392874 GCA_030674055.1 Rhabdomys pumilio | reverse complement strand
ACACACACACACACACACACACACACACACACACACACACACACACATATGCTTGGTGAAAGATAGGCAGTCTAGGAAACTCCATGGTCAGGATAGGCTCATGGACAGGACGTCAGTGGGCACAGAAAGTGGAATCCTGAATGATAAAACATCAACAGGAAGTAATCCCTGAATAATGGAATTTCACTATTTATTTGTGTAGATAATTTTCAAATGAAATAACTATGTTTTTCCTTTGAGCCAACTCTACAACTCTGGTCCCCTGGAATAATGATAACTGGGTAATGCAGTGCTTACAAATGTTTCTGAATACCAAATTTAGGCCTCTGAACATGCACACAGTATGTCACAGAATAGCTTAAAGGCCCATTTCTCATTCTAGTCTTTACCCTTAGATGGATGAGGTGAAGACAAACAGGAACATGGACTTGATCAAAGAGGCAAAACTTTGTGCTATGTCTGGTGACCTGAGTGGGGACAGGGTGTAGAAAAACGTGACGTTGTGTCCAGTCTGCCAGAGAGAAGTTTGCACCTGGTGAAATGCATAACTGACCTTTGCCACTCTTCTCCAGAATTTGTTCTGAGAAACAGAAGGTCCACCTGAAAGGCAGTTTGCAATCTTCCCTCCAGGTGCTGACACACTGCACACTCACAAACTATCCTGTTTTCCTTTGGAACCACCATTTCCTTCAAGATTTTCCTTTTTACCCCATCCCCTGAATCTGAGACTCCGCAGTCTCCCCATAGCCTGTTTCTTGCTGGGGCCCTGAAGGTGCTCCACACAGAGTACTTCCTGATGGGAACACTGGAGATGCATCTAGGGAGCACTTGAGAGGAAAAGACGAAACACTATGTGACAGGAAGCACAGTAAGTTCTAACACCTGCCAAGAGACTCCATCATGCTCTGGAAAGAGATCACAGTCGCCAAGCCTCTCACAAAAGCAGTGGGAAGACACACTCCCTCACAAATGGGATGTTTTCCATTCCACCTAACACACAGCCAGACTCCGCCATTTTCCCCACAGACTATTGCTTCATGTTCATGAATGGAAAAAAAAGAGAGAGAGAGAGAGCTGAGTTGCTGCAGGGAATGAAAGTTTCTTCATAGATTACTTTCAAGTACGTCAACCAGGGACTTCTGTGTCCCACCTGTCCTTCACTTTCATACATCACAATGTGATAGCCCAAGGCTACCCACAAGGTCATCTAACCTGAGATTCCCAAGGCAGAGGACAGAGCTTGCCTATGTGTTCCTAGCACATGGCATACCTATGTCTGATAAAAGTGTTAACCATTGTAATTTTAGTCATAAGTGTTATAAAAGATTATTTTTACCTTGTATTGAATTAAATAATGAAGTAGACCATCAAATCTGTGCTTTTGTTGGTATTTTCATCTCTGATAAAGTATGAAATAAGCTTAAGCTGTACATATCAGTAAATTTAAATTAAAATACTCAGGAAATGCTGAAACAGCATACATTAAAAATAAGGAATTAAAAAAAAAACCCTTGGGGTTTTCAGAATGTTTACTTCAACAAAGGTTTATATTTTGGGATGAAAACTCAGAGGGGCCTTCCTGAAGTTTTAAGGGAGTTTGATAAAAGGAGAGAGTTTAGCCCTGACTTAGATTTCAATGGCCTCATCTTAACCCCAAGCTGCTATCTCACTGGCCTGTTTCTCCTCGTCACTGACATGATTCAGGATCGATACAGGCTATGCTAGAAGAGCTGGACTTATGCTCATGCAGCCCTGCTATAGAAGTTGCCAGCACAGCCCCATTTGGGATGGAGTGATGCTGCTCTAGCCCCACCCTAGGTGGAGTCCAAGGAGAGGGAACAGGGCCTGCATGGTTGCAGCCCTTAAATTTTGAAGCCTTAGATGTAAGCCAATGTTCTAACACTGAGAAGAATTGGGACCAACATTGCCATCTGAAATTCAGGGCTGGCGACTCAGATATGCATACTGTATGACATTTAGAAAAAGGGAAATGAATAAAATATGGCTGCTTTGATGTCACTGTTGGAATGCAGAATCCCCCCAGGTTTGTTCCGTATTATAGCATACATCACTCTGTAAGAAATGTGTCTTAAGCCAGCAATGCCAGGTTCTGACATGTCCACTCTTACAAACTCCAAATATCTGCATGTCTGAGTCCCAATGTTTCCATAATCCACTTAGGTAAGATGAAGCACAGGAGAAAAATGAATGCTAATTTTTTAATATCTGGCACCACATATTCCATATGCATCTCCCATTTAGCCCTGACTCCTTTATGTTATTTGGGTAGCAGAATTAACATCACAGGTCACCACAAGTAGTTTTACAAGGCCCAAATACAGGTATAAGCAGATTCCAGACACTATTCAGTGAAGCACTTAGCTCTGCTGGCCACAGAATAACATCAACAAATTGACATCTGATTCATCCCAAGTTAGTCAGAAACTTGACTCATCTCTAGCTATTCAAGGATGTCAGGCACAGTGGTAGAGGTATCAAGATTTGGGAAAATCAGAAATAGCAAGGCAGCAGCTAAAGGCACCTGCCCTTCCCAGATCTCTCTAGGACTTCAGACCTACTGACATCATCATCTCAGAAAAGCAAGGCCTCGGTTGAACTTCATCATATATGGAAAAGTTGACATGATAAGGCAAGGTCTGAAAGCCTTTGTTCACCCTGAACCTCAGCTAGGATGCAAGAAACCAGGAGGTTTTGAAAGCATCCTATACCATGTATACCTATACACAAGTCAACTTCATCATTACATTGCATTGGGGAGCATAGTTCTACTTTCACTACTATACGTTTATAGTGAGTGTTTAGCTACAAAAGAGGCATTTTTACATATCCTGACATCTCATAAAAGTGAACTGTGTGCAGCAAAGTTGAAACCAAGCAGGAACCATCATCCTTACAGAGAAGAAAAATGATGAATATCCTGCTTACAGTTTTCTGGCAGGTATAAGCATTGCATTGTTCTCATCAATATGTGTCTTGACTAAACCCATCAATAGTTCACAGAAATAGGTAGTGTCATCGGAGTTCATCTGAATCTGTGGGTATCACAAGCCCTTCAGTTTTTCACAAGAATAATCTATGCTTTAAGTAATGATTATAATCGGCTCTAAACCAGTATGTTAACATTTTTTCACACTGAATACAGAAACTTAACACTTATCCAGCAGGTTACCAGATTACAGTCTCTTTATGTTCTAAAGACAAGAATTTATTTGATCAAATTCACCAATTGTAGCCTATAGTTCTAATACGACCCACTACTTGCTTTTGTAAACAAAGTTTTGTTGGAAATCCATCATACCAGTATATTTACATATATGGTATACCTTATATACCATATATGGTAGTTTGGGAACTGTTTTGGCAATAGTTGAGAAGATGGGACAAAGCACATATGCCCTAAAGAGGGAAAAGGCTTACAAGCTGCCCTCAATAAGCCCTTAGTTTAGATAATATTTGTCCCTGCTAGGGTTCTCTCTGTAAGTTTACAGCGGGCTCCACCTTCTATATTGAAGTCTATTATACCTCCAATGAGAGCCCAAGGGTGAAAATTTACAATCAGATTTAAAGGCTACTCCAAGTCTGTAAGAGAATCCCCAAATTGATTGATTGATTGATTGATTGATTGATTGACTACAAGGAAGAGCACTGTGGCCTAGAGAAAGACAACACCAGGACTCAGAATCTCTGAGTTTTTCCACAATGTTAGCCATAAGTACTGCCAACTATTTTATGTTTTCCTTCGCTGTTTGTGAATGGAAGAAATAACAATCTTCATATGCATGGAAACTTAGGCAGAAAAGGAATTCCCATAATGACATCACTTGGCTTGATTTAAAAATTAAGCATGCTAATGACGTTGTTCCAGAGAAGTTGGAAATGGTATTATCAGCATAAACCATAGGATACCTGCTAGGGTACCTGCTAGGAAATCTTGTTAACAATGAAATGGAGGCCTATCAGCACCTGGATGTCCATGAACACATGCCATAGTTTGTAATAGACCAATTCTGTTGCTTTCATGGTCTTAATTGCCTCAATCTTTTCCCTAAGCACAGATCCTTCAGGCCTCCTGGAGGGGGTTGCTATGAACCCAGCTGCTTTTATTGCTCCCTGAGATAGTGACCCCCTGGGTAACAAATTGCACACAGAATTATTACAGGCAGTTTGCATAGTACTCTGAGAATTTACCTAGCTGATATTTACTGGGCATTTCCAATAGTCCTGGCACTATAGGAAGTGCTTTACAAGAATCTCTTATGTAATCATCAAAACAGCCCCTTGAGTAAAATCTATTACTATCTGTGTCCTAAAGAGAGTTTAAAGAGATAAAGCAATTTCTACAATGTCACTAGAAAATTTAGTAAGTAATAGAATTATGATTTGAATCAGTCTCTCTGATAGCGAAGCCTTTTCAGTAAACTATGTAACTGAAATTCAATGCTGTAAAACTTACAGCCTTAATAGGCTTCTCAAGGACTAGTGTTTGCTCAGAGCCAATGCCAGTCTTGGTTGGAAGCCTGAATCTCACTGTCCAAAGGAGCTCTTCACCTTTTAAAGTAGCTTTAAGACCATACTATGGTAGCAATTTGCTCAGTGCTGTATAGACCTTCCTAATCTTCATCAAGTGTAGGATTTCTGCTGGGCTAGCTAAAAAAATTAAATAAATAAAATGACGTTGCAGTTTGGAAATCTAGACAGACATGGCAACCCTGAAGCTACCTAACTCAGGGAATATTGTAGCAATGAGTCTGGATACAAGTGCCTTGAATCCTGGCTTCACATCTCAGGGTATATTTGACTGTTCCCTAAGTTTCAGTGTTCACATCTAGAATATGTAGTAAGTTCCCCCAATTTACAAAATTTCTATGGAAAATTATTGGTGTTAGGCATAAAAATGATCTTGTGAACTGCCATGGACAGAATACAGTGGCTCAGTAAGCAACAACTTTGTTATTTTGAATATTGACTTTATGTGTATGTGTTCATGTGTGCATGTGTGCCTATGTGCACCACATGTGTGCAGGTGCCCCAGGAAGCCAGAGAGCATTAGATCACATGGAACTCAAGTCACAAGTGGTTGCAATATCTATGTGGGTGCTGTGAACCAAACCAGGGACCTCTACAAAGTGTTTCGGTTCCTAAAAATTGACTCAAACACCATAAAGATTATGACTCCTGCTCCTAAAAAGGTCTCCAGGAATTTGGGAAAACCAAATACTCAAAAATGTATTGTCAGTTTCTGTATGAAGTGAGCTAAAGTCCTGGACAGAATATTACACCAAATGATTAAAAGGCAGCAGAGAGTTAGTGAAAATCCAGCCTGTTAATTTCCTTGGTGTCTGGAAAGACAGGGAGACTGGAAGGTCTCATTGAAGTATAGGATACCCAGAAAAACTGAAAGAAGATAGACAGAACAAAAGTACTAGAGAGGAGACAGTCGGTTCACCTGACTCTCAGGTCTGCCAAGGGCTATCCTCAAACATCAAGTATTCGGAAAATGATTAAATGTTCTGTGAAAGCAGAGTCTTGTCATATTCAATTCCTATCTACTTAGTATCTTACAAGATGCCTGAAGCCTGAAAAACATAGTTAAATGAAAGAATCAATATTGAAATGAGTGAATGAGTCGATGATTTGATTAAATCTATGGCAGGCCAGTAATGCTTTAGAAAAAGACATTTCTGACTCCCAAAACTTCCGTGCAAAAGAATAATGTTATATATAAAGAGAATACAGAGTTTATTGTTACCCTACTTTAACAATTTCAGAGTTGGAATCCCCCAACTAGTATCTTTTTTCTTTGCCAATAAACCTAAAACCAGCTGTGAGGAGGGGCAGTAGAAGCCAAGGTTAGCAGGTGGGTTTAGTGGAGCTGAACGGAATCTGCGCATCTGAGGTCAGCTGCCTGGTATAGCACCAGAAATCTCTGTATTCAATCATGGCAGTGGGTCCTAGTGCTCATAGACTCAATACACCAAAGTAACAAAGGGGAATGTATCAGATTGGGCTCAGCAAGTGTCCACAAAATAGCACAAGCTGCACTGTGAATGCATTTAAGTACTAAAGACAGGTTGATTACTTCTCTTAGGACAGAGCTGGATTGGGTGCTTCTCCAAGTATAGACTAAGGCTAGTGAGATGCTCCAAGGTGAAAGTGCCTGCCTCACAAATGTCTGTGTTCCTACTGGGACATGGGAGACCTAAATGAATGCATTTAAGATACTTATGGCTCTGCTAGCCTGCATATCTGCAGAAAAATTAAAAAAAAATAGACTCTGTTTCAAATGAGGAGAATGGTGGAAACAAATGTGATGAGATTGTCTTCTCACCTGCACACACATGCTGTCTATGTGTATGCTTTAATACACACACACACACACACACACACACACACACACACACACACACAAATGCAGACACCACCAACCCCCCGCCCCACCACATATTCTTACACAGAACCTAAACACTGGTTATGACCCAGATTCAAATTCTGGATCAGCAAATTCATAACCATTTAAGTTAAGGTTTAGCTTGACTATTTCTTAGTCACCTCTTCTGTAAAACCAGACAGCTACACTTTGTATTGTTTAGTGTTGTGACGGGAGTGGAAAAGTAAATGCAAATTCAGATTCTGATGACTGTGGTGATGGCGATGGGTAATGATGGCGATGATGCCCACATTATCTTTGGACGATACTCACAGCTCTTCACGTTAGATCCTAGTGTGATTAGACTGGCAAACAAGCAAGCAGTAAAAGCATTGTTGTTCAGCCTCTGTTAATTATATATACAATATATTACATGTATCTTCTATATTATACACACACACACACACACACACACACACATGCAAACACATATATATAGTGCTATGCACTCAACTTTTACATGGATATTAGAGATTTCTCATACTTGTGAGGCAGACAATCTACCAGGTGAGCATCTGAGCATCTAACTACCCTTTTAGTCTATACTTATAGAAGCACCAATTCAACTCTGCCAATCAAAGTAATTAAACTAGTAGTAATAGTAGTAGTAGCAGCAGTAGTAGTATACATATATTATATATTATTAACTGAGGCTAAACAATGCATATCACACACACACACACACACACACACACACACACACACACTTATATTGTTCCGAATTTATATAATATGTATGGTATTCCAAGCTGTGCTAGGAGCAGGAGTTTGTCACTAAGCCCACTCCTTCTTAGCCATACCAAACAGAAAAAGTTTTGGCTTGCATCTGCCTATATCTACCTATGGGTTAGCATGATATGAAACCTTTGAACGAACAGGAACTATGGTAACTGGTTAGATCTGCCTGCCCCCCCCCCCGACCCCCAGGAACTGGAATTAGAGAAAAGAAAAACAGAAAGAGTGGAAACAAAATTGAAAAAACTGTGTCAGGAGAAGTCACCAATGAGGGGACACGAAGAGTAAAAGGAACTTCAAACATACAAAATGATCAGAATATTAAAAAAATACAACAGACAGCGGGCCCGACAAAGGTGCTAACTCATAGCAACAGGACAGTAGAAATAGGTATGAAGGAGACAAGCTGTGACCCCAAAGGCTAAAAGCAACCTTCTAGTCATGAAAATCTGACTTTTGAAAAATTTGCATTTTTTTTTTTTTTTTAAATCAGGAGACTGCTGCCTCTTCTGTAGCTGTAGGGGAATTCCATCAGAGCCGGAATGAGGCTCTACCCTCTAATGCTGGAAGGCCTCACCAATGCGCTCATCTTGCAGATGAGATAATGAAGCTCCCAGAAAGGTCAGTAAATTACCTGAAGTGGTAAAATCAGCATTAGAAGCCTATGCCTCCAACTCGAAATCAAGAATGAGTTTACACTGTAGCCAGGCTTCGATGGTACAGGGACACAGAAAGGCACTGCCTGGGAACAAGAGGGATGAGCCACTGAATCAGCAAAGGAACTCACACATAATTGAGCCCAGTGCTTCTTGGCAGGAGAAGAGCCATTCCACAGTGACAGGTGAGGGAAGCCTGTAAGACAAACCTTACTGAAGGCCAAGCATTGTTCCCAGTAAACCGTGTGCCCTCCAGGTTTTGCATAGCTTTCTTTCAAAAAGAGCAAAGCCATTTATTTTTGAGAGCTTGTTGATTATCTTAGAGACTGTGCACCATTTTGTTAATGGATGGGAAAATATCTAGTGATGCCTCCGTTGACAGACACGAGTATGAGCAGAAAGTCGGCCCAGTCACATGACGAATGCCTTGAATGGCGAGCAAATGAATCAGGATCTGGCTTTTTGTGTGTTTGACTTACTATTCCAGTTCTTTCCTTCCTGGCAGTATAACTCATGGCTAAGCATTTCCATTTGTTTCTTGAAGATCAAAGGATTGGCCTTGCTAATTTAGGGCCTACTGATTTGAATGACATGAATAATATTGGCTGACTATAAACCTGCAAAAATGACCTTGATTCATGAATTTGCTAACAAATTTTTACAGTAAATTTAATGAGGGCAAAAGGTACTGAAAAAGCATCCAACACTGTCTCTCATGCCCTCTTACGAAGTACCTGTGGATCCTGAGGACAATAATTTTTATGTTTGAAACCACGCCCCTCTATCCTAGTTGTCTGTGCTCTAGAAATGAACAAAAATCCAGCTCAAAGCAAAGTGACAAGTGGCAGTTGAGTGACTGAACTGACCTTGCATAGAACAGTAAGAGCTAAGATGGGGACTTCTGACACAATGCTGTTGGGCAGCCTTGGAAACTAGAGTCGCCCACAGTTGGCTTTGGGAAGCCTTTGGACTAATTGGTCCCCAAATGTTGCTTCCCCAGAATGGAACTTCCCTAATTTTCCTTCTCTATTTAATAGACTCTAGAATTCTCTAGCAGTTACAGCCATCTCTTTTCTCTTTAAGTTTTGATTTTTTTTTCAAAAGACAACACTGTACCTTAAGTTAGATGAAGCTCCCAGGAGCAGGGAGCATTGGAGACCTTTGACTATACTGACAGGCAGAGTCTACAGGAGACTAATGATGCTAGTCTCATACACCTAGGGGCAGTGGACCTTCCAGCATTTAGCCATGGCTTGTCCACATAATGCTCAGAAGGAAACATAGAAGCTCAAAGACAACCCCAATTGTAAGTTGTACCTAAGAAGAGTAACATTCAAAAGATATTCTCTAGCAGTAGGAATTACCACAACAAAAATTAGACAGATGGTAGACAGACAGGCAGACAGAAAGACAGAAAAAACTTAAGGCTAGTTGCTAGGAAAAACATAACCAACCTATGTGCATTTAGGAAATCTATTAACATTGCCATTTTTAATTACAACCACGAAATATAGAGGTAATGCATTTACATTCTATTATGCACCATTAAATTCTTTTTACACACTCTAAGGAGAAAGAAATGTGCATCATATGGCAAATTAGCAGAAATATCATGTAGAAATTTAAATCCACACAGTGTCTGAATATCTGATGTAAATCCTGTCAAAATCTAGTCTTCTGTGGAATAAACAATTTGCCTTGTTGCTGAAGTTGTTATTTTTTTAATGTTAGGCTTAAAATTTACACTCAGTTTTAATTCATGAATTCTGCTACCACTTGTTCAAAAGTTTGCAAAAAAATGCATGCTTCTGTACTGTCATGGTTCTAGGTGTCAATTATCCTGTAAATTTTGAAATAAATCTCTTCAGCTAAGTTTGAATCATGCAGGAGGTTAAAATATATCCTTTGACCCTCAAAGCAATAACCTAAGATTTCAGGAGGGAAATCCAATTATTGTACGCAAGGAAGAAATGGTGACTCTTTTGAAAAAAAATAATTTAAAATTTTGGGTTGTGATTGAAAAATAAAAAGAGAAAGAAATCTTTCTCCAAGTTTTAAATTGCAAAGCACCCAGCTGGATTATTGGTCTTATGCAAGCCCCGGGTTTTGCTGATGACAGGTTTGTACTGGACACATTTGGAAGGAGAGCTTGCACTTTCTCAGTCATGTAATCTCAGAAGGATACCAAAAGGCACCGATATTGGACATTCTATCATTCCTTGGATGTTGTGTTTAAAATGAAATGCAGTGAAAGCAAAATATGAAGATAAATGCCAGTCCCTGCATTAAGGCATCACAGCTGAGGGGAGTGTGAGTACAGAGAAACAGAAACCATCTATTCTCGCTGCACATATTGAAATATTTAGGATTGCTTGTTAAGCTTTTAAATATACAGCTTCTTAGAGAAAGAGTAACAGTGGGACATATTCATATTTTCATAATAACCTTAACTTTTCTCTTTTTTTTCAAATGATTCAATTTTGTATCAATCTGAAAAAAAAAAGCATCGTTATTGATCATTAGAGTTGATGGGAGAATAGCCCTGCTATTGTTATTTCATTAGTAAGAGAGAGGATGATATCTTGTACGTGTACATCACACTGCCCAAGACTATTACTAGCCAAAGGGTTTTATTATCTTTTACCATTTATCAGGCTTCTACTCAAGATGCCTCAAATAGCTGCCTACATTACCTCTAAAGGATATTGTATAAAGTGAATCAAATACAGTCTACCTATCCCAGAGTCTCTTCAGAAGAAACCATCAGAGACTCTCGGAACGACATCTTCAAACAGGATACCCTCAGGCTTGATTTCTGAGCTGAGGGCAGATCCTCAGCTTCAGACTTTGAAACTGTTTCTAGAGAAGCAGCCTGAGGATGGTAAGGTAGCATGTGTGGGTGTGTGGTGTGGAATGGGAATGGGGCAGAGGGGGAAAGCCAGGTGTATTGCAGGCTCCACTGAGGAGCCATTTTGACAAGGATGGGGAGGAAGATGGCTATGGTCTGTTTACTTTGAGATCCCATGCAACAGCTGAGGTCAGAGACTTTCTAAATATCCATGAAGATGAGGTCTTATCACACCCAGAAGACCAAGGTAGAGGCAAGTTAGAGGCAATGTGACACTTGCCATCCTTGTCTTTCACTTGTATCCTTTAAATCTTTGCTTTCTCCAGCCTGGCTAAAGACGGGGGATATGGTAAACTAAAAGGAAGCTGAAGGAAATGCCCATTTTATTTGGAAAATTAAGTGCTACTGCTGTTCTGTGGTGGGAAACTGCAAGCATATAAAAGAAAGATTTGAAAGCTAGCTCCAAGACTGATGCTGTTTCCTCTTCTTTCCAGGGTCAGCTGTCCACTAATCCCTCATCAGGGGCTCTCAACACAGGCATCAATGTGTAGGGTGTCTCTTTTGTATCATTATAGCACAGTGTATTTTCTAAAGCCCTGTGGTATTCTTGATCAGCATCTTTCTACTCTTTAAAGCTACCATCAATAACAAAATACCCAAAACTTACTCTGCTTTCTGCACTGTAACAGAGACTAATGCAGTGCTGTATATAACTAAATGACATGTAACTATATTGGAGCAAGAGTTGAATTAAAGTTAGACTAAGGCCTAGGCTGGGCCAGGTATGAGCATACTAACAATGAGGTAGCAATGCCCTACACACATAGCCCATGGGCAACTGGTCTAAGTGTCAACCTACTCTCAGGACTCTTTATAAATAGGTAGTACATTGGCTCATCAATGTATGAGATGTCAAATATTTCCCTGTCTCCATTGAAAATGCATGCATTTGTTCCACACATGTTGACAATGCATTAACTATGTGATACAGTTGTTCTATTGCTAAGTATTTACCAGTAAACAAAACACTACCAAAGCCCCTCACCTCTCTCAGACACCTACCACTATAGCATGACACTTTAGTGACATGCTTAAGTACAGGTTCATAGTACTTTGGGAAGAATTTTATCAAGTTCTTGAGGCTTCACTTTACATGCACATTGGGTGGTGGTGGTGAAATTTTTAAACTGGGCTACAGAGTATCTATTGGCAACCCCTTTACTGTGGCATAAGAGAAAAAGCAGGGTGCTGATTTCTCCTGCTTGGGAAAAAAATGAAATAAGAGTTTGTAGTAGCAAGCAGCTTAGAGATTCAGTCATGGGGAAAAAAACAGCCTTCAGGGAGTAACTTCTCTAAGGCATACCAATATATTAACTGAATAATTCCTTTCTAAGACATTCTGATATTATCATATATGTGGAAAAGCCACTCCATATACGGGTATGTTCCTAGAAAGAACAGTTGGGAAATTATTCTGTAGAAATAGCTGCAACTTTCACAGCACGTGTGGATACATTCCCTACAAGTGAGAATTTTATGTATCAGCATGTTCAATGATCTTTCAGGATTTGGATTTTATACAGCTCTGTCTATTGCAGTGGTTTAAATGTCCACTCTCCCTGAAAGCCTATTGTGTTGGAAGTCTGGTTTCTAGACTGGCAGTGTTGGAAGTTGGTGTGGAACCTTTAATAGGTGGAGCCTCTGGGAAAACCTCATTAGAACCTTACCATCAGAATGATCTTGGAGGGCATTGAATAGTATCTCTTTGGCTTTCTGTTCCACACCTGCCCTAGTCATAGCCATTTGTTATGATGTGAATAGCTATGAGTGTCTGCATCAGAGATGTACTGATATAGGTCCTATGACCTTGACCTCTAGAACTGGAGGCTACTTCATAAGCAGCCACCTTAGATATCTTGTTATTACAATGAAAAACTGACTAATACAGTGCTGGCATCAAGACTCTTAATATCAAGGTGAACATAGGCTTGCATGGCCAGATGGCTGAGGCTAGCCTGCTCTTACCATGACTGAGATGTGGAGGATCCTCAATTCCTCTTCTGCTGATTCATGTTGGGGTTCTTCAGTTGGGTCTTGTCCAGGGAGACTTGGAGCACCATCTTGGTGGTGGATGTGAAAAAGCAAAGTACCATTCTCCAGCCATTGCTGTCTCCAGCGCACCAGGGGGATGTCTTCTGTATTCCCTGAGATCTCTAAGGGAAAACCAGCAAAGTCACAGGGTAAGATTTTGGACTGAGCCAAAATTTTATATTCCTAGTTCTGAGTACCAACAAGCTACTTCTGTTTGAAGACAACAAAGGGTTCTGACTACAGCTAGGCTTATTGCTACTTATAAAACTCAAGAAAGACAAGAGATCAAGAGAAGAGAATTATCCCCCGTAGGTCTTTCTATGATAAATCTAGTGAGCCAGGCTCACACCCAGTGAGAAAAATACTGAGGTGAAAATTCAAGTTATTCCCCTCGTTCTGTGATCAATAACATCCTTTACATTGCACAGTTTGAATACCTGATAACCCCCTGAGGTAAATACAAGGTTGTTTGACTCTTGTAAATCTGGACATGTGAGTTACCCAGCAATTACTCCTAGACGCCAGCAAATCTACCAAGGAGAGAGTTGGTAATTATTGTGCAGACAACCAGCATTTATGGGACAGCCCTGGGAGGTTACTGAAGACCCACCAGGGCTGCCAGCTGATTTGTGATACCACAGTCCTGGGCTCCACAGTGGTGGGCTGCACAGTCCATCGGAGACAGCTGATAACTTGTCATGACAGGTAAAGAAATGTTTTAATTCTTTTTGTTGTTGTTGTTGTTGTTGTTCTCTTTAGTTTTGCAAAGCAGATGTTGTGCATGAAGCAAGCGGAGTGAACTGGACCCTGATCACAGATACAAACACTCACTCGCTACTGAGGTATTTAGATGAAAGCTGAGCTGTCATCAATAGAAAAATGCTAAAGAACAAAAACAAAACAAACAAAAACCTACCTCGCCCTCTGTACTGTAATGAGGGACAAGATATTGCTGCAGGAAAATCCTGCATATGTATCCTCTTTACTCTTATTCCTAAGCAACATCACATCAGATTTCTAGGGTATCCTATAGTAGAGAAATCTATTCGGCTTTTTCAGGACTCCAGTTAGCCTTCAGATTGTGTTTCCTTTCACAACTATTACAGCCTCAAAGGGGGCGGGAGAACCAGTGTTATGGTATACACACTTTAACAAATCATTCCTTTATAAAATTTCATTTTCAAAAGGCATGCTTCTTCTCTGGAAATTTATCACCTCTGGCCAAAAAAATTATTCCTCGGATATAAAAAAGATTTAATAGACACATTTAGAAGATATTCTCATCAACTATCACAATCATAAAGAGGAAAGCAATTTTAAAAATTTATGGAATTTATAATTATCCGTCACTATTTATGGAAGAGCAGACTGATGTTATTTATTGATTTAGCCACACATTTAACAGACACACACTGGGCATGCTCTATGCACCAGGCCCGGGGCTAGGCACTCAGGCACTAAGTGAAACGAGGAGCTCTCAAAGTTTTAAAGCCGCTCACTATGACTAAAGATGCACAATGAGTCCTTGTAGAAAGTTGAGAGGAAGAAAGGACCTTAGTAAAGCATACAAGAGGGTAAGAAAGTGATCTTCTCTAAGGAAAAAGATGCCTCATGGTAAATGGGGAAGGGAAAGGGATGGCCAGGCAACTAATGAATGAGGATGAGAAGGAGAGAGCATATCCATTGCTCTTCCGTGTAGGTCACCAAGGTTTTCCATGGGACACAAGTCACTGGCCTATTCCTGACAGAAGCTGAGATGATGACCTTGCCCATCCAACACCACAGTCACCAGGGAGAAGAGGAAACTTGAGATTGGGAAGGGGAGTTGCCAATAAAGTATCCCCTTTTATACTTGACCTCTCTTTTCTGTAGCCTAGAAGGCTCTGTCATCTGTCAGGTAGGTAGATTATCTGTGATCTTGCATGTGATTGGCCTAGAATTCAGGGAGCTTCAGAGGGCAAAGAGACTAAGAAGTGAAGATTTGTGTTTCCGAGCTGGTTTTCAGAAGGCACCTCTCTAATTGTTTGGTGTAGTGGTGATGCTGGTTTCTCACACTGACTGGTCCTCTAAATCTCCAAGTCAACAGTTCTCAATATGTGAGTAGCAACTCCTTTGGGGGATCAAACATTGTTTTCACAATGGTCACATATCAGATATCCCACATCTTTGATATTTACATTGTAATTCATAACAGTAGCAAAATCACAGTTATGAAGTAGCAACAAAAATAATTTTATGGTTGGGGAGTCACCACTACATGGAGAAACTGTGTTAAAGGGTTGCAGAATTAGGTTGAGAACCATTTGTCTAAAGGGTTTTCTACATTCCCGGGTGAGAAAACATCCTTGGATGCATCTCTGCAGGTAAGTATTTAAAGCAGCACGAGTGAGTACAGACCCAATAATCACCAAGTGCTTCCAGGCACATGGCTGTAGGCAGGCACGCCTCATGACTTCCTCCAGCTTTAAAGTGCTAGAAGACTCCTAGAAGTGCACCCTCCCCCACACCCTTGTTTTGTCCCCTCCTAGGGACCAAATTCTGTACCCATCTCAGCAGAGATAAACATCATCAGCATGCCAGCTCCCAGTAGTGCATCTGATGGCATAATCAAGTCCATCTTCTTTTCAGAACCATCCCCACTCAGGCTAAGATTTATTCCATGCGTGTCTGGGTGCCACTCAGCCCTTTCTGTAACTATTCAGAAGGATCTAGCACCTGTCTCTTTAAATCACTTCATAAACTAGATTTTGTTTCCCAGCAGATCTTCATCATGTAGGTCAGACTCATTAACCCTGCTTTAACCATGGATGCCAAAATAAGGAAATATCTAGACCTATGTCAACCAACTTGACACAAAGCAAGGGCAGAGACAGACGAACTATTTGTTGTCTCCTCCACTGTTCTCAAAAGCAGACTGCATGACCTTAGAACATGGAGGGAGGAAATGAGACGGGGGTGGGGTGGGGAGGAAGAGCCCTAAAGTAGGAAAGCCATGTGGTCTTTTATGAGTTTGGTGACTAGAATAATCTAAACTTCTGTTTCAGGTCCTTATATCACATGACTTATTTTTAATTTAAAATTTAATTAAATACAATTTAAATGCCTTAAAGTCATCTTTAGTAGTGTGTGTGTGTGTGTGTGTGTGTGTGTGTTCATCATATTGCATAATTATCACCCACCGTCTAATTCTAGAACATCTTCATCAACTTATTAAGAAATCTTATGTCTATAAACAGCTAAAATATTTCAATCAGGATTAATATATTACATTTCATGGCACTAGGCATGGAGGTACCAAGAAAAAACTAAGGCTGTGAGGATCTTGACAAAGTATTCCATGGGGCAATGGGATTAGCACACAGAGTCTCGGGCCATGGCTTCCCAGCTAATTCTTCGAATCCATCTGCAGGGTACACATTACCATCCCTGTGAACGGCAATATCATGATTCTGTACAGACTTGGTTCACTGTAGAGGGCAAGAGGTAAAGGAAAGAGGGCACCGCATCTGCCAAGGGCATTCATCAATTCTTAGTTTCAAGTTAATTATACAATGATAGATTCATCCTTGGCCATTTTCCCTCTCCTGATAGGATCTGACATGAAAGAGCTCAAATGCCAAACCAGAAACTTATTTCTATTTATGCTTTATCTGGCCTGATCAGCAAATGAAAGACCACACAGGACATAGTAAATGCCTTGCCAACTTCTTCAAAACTTCTTCAAGAACAAGACTGAGAACATTAGTGCAATCACATCTGTGTGAATGCACCTGTTTCAAGAAGAAATGTAATGCAAGCCAGTCATGAGACTCCAAGAAGCAAATTAGTGTGGTGGTAAAATTGTTCTTCTAATCCAAAGTCACAGAGGATTGCCATTGAAGCTCACAGGGGACCTTTGTGGCAATGTACTGAACAAAACGAATTCCACAGGACCCTCTACAGTCCAAATGTCATGTCACGAGTGCCACATTTCAGCACACAGTGTGGTTGAGGTCTCCAGAAAGAGAAGTCTGTCTTGGCTCTTATGGTGTCTATGCTTACCCCTGCAAACCTGACATCTTCAGTACGTCTTCAAACCTTGCAATACAAAGAAAGCAGAGTGCTGTCCCTTCTTACATACAATAAATGTTCCTGGAGTACATGATGCTGGCCACAGTTGGGAACTAAACTATGTACTCCTACTCTCAAGGCACTTTTCATCCAGCAGGAAACTTCAGATGTGACCAGGGCTAAGTGACAGCAATGCTGAGCATCGGTGAGACTCGACTGGCTAAACACTGATGGGAAGCAATAAAGTGGTGGGAGATGCTGAAGACATGCACAATCCCAGCTGAAGCTCACTGTGTGTGCAACGGAACATAAGGATGATGTACACTGTCAGAATCACAGGGGGTCTGGTTAAGCTGCAGGGGTGGGGGATATGTAGAAGAATTACAGAGAATTTACTCTCAGAATCCAGATTAATGGCACGTGGAAGAGCCTTAAATGTCATCTTAAGAAGTTCACAGCTAGGGGAAAGCCATTCACAATTCTATTAGGCAGGGGTATCAACCAATTTAATGATCAACCAAGACTCAGAATGAGAATGGCTGATGTACTGGGTCTAGTTGTCACTGCGGCTCTGACTCTGCATTCTTCAGGAACTATAGAAGTGGGACACAGGAGGCCTAGGCATGGTCTGAGGAACTTTGAATATGTCCCCTTCCTCCTCTCTGTGAAGACACAAGTCTGTAGATGAACTTCAATATTCCTCTGTAACTTCGATCATCCCCACGGTTCTGTCTCCAGAAAGCATGTTAAGTGCCGTGGCACAAGTACCATTAAACCTCTTCTCAGGTCTAACCCGTGTTCCACCTTGGATCAAGAGGAGATGGACAAAGACCTCAAGATACACATTCAGCTTCACACTGGATCCCCTCATAATGTTGCTGCAAATAGCTTGATTCTAAGAGATAACCGTGGAGCTTCATGTCTCAGAGAACTGCACTGTCGGAACACTGGGCAGGAAAAGTCATAAGAGAGAGAGAGAGAGAAAAGCTTGGGTTGGAAAAGGCAGAGTGAGGTGATATCACTTTTAATTAGCCTTAGTCATTGTTCTAATGATAGCTTGTGGGTTGGGAGTTAGTGTCTTTGTGGGGTTACTTCAGGACACTCAAAACTTTGCTGCACAAATTGTTTTACCTGGCATTACATGTCCTTGCTATTCACTTGCCTTTCTCTTCCCTATGTATATTCGCATGCTGAGAGAACCTGATTTGAGGAGTTGTTAAGAAACATCCAGTCGGTATCAGAATTTCCTCCCAATTACCCGATCTGCCACGCCCTCATTCAATGAATGAGACAATTTCAATTGGAGTATGGATTTAATTGGGAAAAAAATTCTCAAGGATCTTTTAATTTGGTGAATTGCTTAAATATGTTAAAGCAGTCCGGATATCTCGGGGCCCCTTTTCACTGCTAGAAGACCCGAGTGTCAAGCTGAGTTCAGCTGAGTAGTAATGAGATCCCGTGGTTGCTGAGGTCAAGGTAGGAGGTAGCATTAACTTGTCCATGCTTGGCTTCATGTTGAGGGCACCTGCAGAACTGATCCTGTGATCTTTCAAGGTTGATGTTGACACCCCCTGGTGGTCATTCTTCCCGTTGAAAGGCCTTGCTACTTATTTTCATCCTGACACAACCTTTTTTCCAAACCAAATTTAAAATGCTTTCTGAGGGACTCCCACAAGAACAGACTTAGAGAAGAGTCAGTTGCACCGAAGAAACAATAAAATGCATTAGCAATCAAAGTCCTTGCTGGTAGAGGATAGGGAGAATCTCTGAGTTATTTAGATCTACTGGTTATTTCCAATGGCGTGTCACAAATTCCTTCATAGTATTTGTGAAATAATTACATGGAAGACAAGACTTCTGAAAACAGAATGGAGCCTCACCTCCACTATGTGCTATCCCGGTGGCCACTGTAATATCCTTGTGTAATAAAGATTAATTCAGGGTAGGGTGACTCAGTAGGTAACAGCACTTGCTGCTTGAGCAAGAACACCTTAAGAACATCAAAATTCCCAGCACCAGTGTAAAGGTCAAGCCTGGGCACAGGTGTGTGACCCAGCACTAAGGAAGCGTAGAAACAGGATCAAAAAATCTTGCTTGCCACCTGCCTGGCCAAAAGTCAACCAAGCACAAAAACAAAAGAATTAAAACAGAACAAAATGAAACAGAAAACTCCCCACCAACAAAGAAACAAAACCACTGAACTCCAGGTTAGTGAGACTGCCTCAGGAGAATAGGCATAGTCTGATAGAAAAGGAAATCCAATGTCTAACCTCCACATTTGCTTACGTGTCACACACATACAAAAAGTCAGAATTTAAACTGATAATTAGCAGTGCTAGACCAACCATCTAAAACAAAGTGTAACTATTGTGTCTTGCCTATATGAGAGTGACCATCAAAAACGTTACCAAAACAAGCCTGTGGCAGAACTAGTCAATTTTTCTTTCCATTTTTTTTTTATTTTCCTTCTCCTCTCCCTAATTCGGAGCTTGAAAGATATTGATGGTAGGCCTAGTTTTCCACATGGTTTCATTATGGCCTTCTGGCTGAAACTATTAACAGCGGTATTAACTTTCAACACCTTTGTAAGAAAATAGCCTGCTTAAGTCAGGGGTTAATAACAGCCAGGGATCACTAATTATCTTGCAAATCTCCACCCTGGTATCAAAGTGACACCAGTCTTTAATGTCTCAGGAACAGCAGCCTCTAAAGACCTCAACTTGTTTCATAAACATAACGACAGCAGCACATTAGTGTCTTGGCCATCTGTGAAGGAAGATGAGGGGCAGACAGTAGAGAGAAAGGACAAAGTCAAGAGATGTGGAGGAAATGAGGTCAGTCAGAAAAATGACTGGGGCTGTATTGGACTGTGGGCCACCCCTCTCACCACAGGGACCATCTGCTTTGGAGTTCTGAAGTGAAATGACCCTGCCTCCCAGAGTGAGAACCACATAAGAAAGCATGCCCTGCTGGGCCTGGATTCAGCCAGCATAGATGCCAGGAGCCCTGATGGTTTGCCTGGAGTGTGTGGTGCTAATGCCTACCTAGCTAAACGGACAAAATGGGAGATGTCACAGCCAGGAAATTCTTTTGTGAAGATGTTCATAAACCATTTAGAAATGTACCTCCTCTTGTGGTTTCCGAATTCAATCCGCTGGGCACCATGGAGCTGCTTTATATTGTTCTGTTCTGTCTTCCTCCTCCAAACACCAGCTACAGAACTATCCAGCAAAGCTTTAGAGCAAGAAAGCTTAAAATGCCAAACAGCTATTAACAGAAGCACAAGATTTTCTTTGCTCAGGTAATCAGAACCTTCTTGATTTGCTGAGATTTGGAGTAGAAAAATTCACCCATGACTAGATGAAGGGTAATTGAATGTCTATGTCCTCAGATTAGTGACATTTACCCTGCATGACTCATAAACTAGGGGGCTCAGTACATCACTGGCTCAGTGATGAGAAATGGAAGCACAAGGCGCATAGAGCACTGAACAAGGATGTGGAACAAAGTCTGTGGCCATCTCCGGAACACATATGACTTGTGTTCAAGAGATGGGATGGAAGTTTCCAAGATATCTCTAGTTCTACCCCCTCATTGATGTCACTAAATGAAGCATGGCACTTGATAATAGTCAAACCCCAAGTCAGGTGCAGGCTAAGCATATTTTTGCATGCCAACTCAATAGCAATCTTTAGAGATTTTTCAAATCAGGATTTCTTCTTAGCCTTTGGATTAGTTGTGGGTCAATGCAGTCTGTCCTTCTGTAGAGTGAGAGTTGACTGAAGTGTCTACTGTCATTTCAAACTAGGACTCTCTTATTGGAGACTCTTCCACATACAAATACTTCCAAATAGTTCCTAGTCAGCTACTAACCTTTAGTACATTATGTATATATAAGGCAACATATATACAATTTATGTAATACATATTGCATATGGACATATATTATGTATGTCCATCACCTGAGCTCTTAACACTCATAAACAGTATTCTTTGACAGTGCTATACTCCAAAAATCTGAGACTTCAGCTTCCTTTAAAGCTGCCCACCCACCCATTTCTTTTCCAGGAATGTACAAAGGTGGAATAAAATGAATCAACACAGGGAGGAGGCATGATGAAAAGAAGAACATACGAGCCTGGGTACTCCACAGATAGCCATGTCTGAAGGCAGTCGCAGGTGGGAGTTGTGGAAAGTGGAGGGTGGCTTTTAAAATCAGCTACCATGGACAGCAACGAAGCTTTCTATGGATGCTGCTGGAAGTAGGTCACTCTGTGCTACAGTGCTGATATGAATAGCAATCGAGCAACCGCACACATATTCTATTTACCTAGCCATGGAGACGAAAACATTCCTGTGGGGGAAAGATGCAGCCAAAAGGTTCTGACACAACCAGAGAGATGAGAAGCATTCAAATGGCTTGTGATTTCATCCAAAATGGTTTACTTGTTCCTACCACAGTGTTTCTCTGGATCTTTTCAAATTTCTGCAAAGAGTTTATCCACATGATACTCATTAAAATCTCATTTGAGAAGGGGGTGGGGCAAAGCTCTTTGAAAAGAACCAGGTTATTTGAGCTGCAGATGTACTGGTGAAAGGATTTTTTAAAAAACTTACATCTACTGCGATTCTCCACTGCCACATGGCTGACCTTTGAAAATTGAGATAACGACATGCATTTAACGAAATCTGACATCAAGTAATATGTGTAATAATATTTAAACTTCATGATGTTAAAATACGTATTTATAGATCGTTTCATACATTGTGGGAAGAATAAGTCATTTGAAGCCTGAGGTTTCTCCACTGGATTTCTAATTTGAGCTTTGTAAGTCTTGGAGGGGGTTACTCTGTGTGGCACTGGAAGCAATATGGACACCTGGGTTTTAGAAACTTGTTACAGGTAATTATAAGGAAAGTCCCCACATAAGAGCTCTGCGTACTCGAAGTTCTCTCTCTGATACTCTGGATCTTTTGCAAACAAAGGTTTTAATATCATAATTCTCATATCATGGACTATCTCTAGGTTGTGAGGGTCTGTGGCTCTTGCTTTAAAAGGTAGGTGGAAAAGGAAAGATGATGATGAAAAATATCATCTGTGGGTTATAGTGAAAATTTTGGTATCTTGGTTTCTTTACAAAACACAGAAATATTATAAGAATATGTTTTTGTTTTAATCCCAGGTGTGGGATATTAGGCTGCTTCAGATTGTCCACAGCAACTGACTATGATTTGCCTTGTGTTCTAGCAGGGGCATCATTTTGCCAGTGGCAGATATAGTTTCTGCAATTATGTAATGTTTGGAATTCTTGGGATTTTTCAGAGAGTATATAAATGCTAGGGCCCCTAGAGGCATGGTGGATTGTTGGTTATTGGTTAGTTGCTATTGGTTGCTGTTGGTCGTGATTCGTTAAGTAGTCATGTGCAAAGAAGAAACAACAAGAAGAAATTAGAAACTCTGATGGTGAAGAACAAACTTGCCCCAAGGGATGTAATGCCCCTAATCAGCAGGAAGTAGTCTAATGATAACATAACCCATCTTCCTTTCTATCCTTTTAATCTCTCCTATCAAAGTATTCTGGGGTTGAAAGGGTGGAGAAGGGTCAAAGAAAGAAGAATCCATAAAGTAGCAAACACTGGCTACAGTACGCAGTCTATAGAGAGGGGAGAGTATGTAGCTCTCTCTAAGCTGTTTTGACTGATTGCCACTTCTAATTAACACTCACTCAATTACATTTCTGTTCTTACTGTCCATGATTCAACTCCAAAAGTGATGAGATACCTACTAGATGTTAGCTGAGCGGAGCAGCTCCCTCAGTGTGCATGAGTGCCTTAAACCTCATGACCCTTCAATTTTAGACTAGATTTCCCTATTTTACGAGTAAGGAACTTGAATTCCAGAGAAGTTAGGTTTGCTCAGTGAACACTAGGATGGGGAGAAGGGAAAAGCGATGTTTCTTGGTTTTAAGGCTGCTGCTCACCATCACACCTTCTAGATGTTGCTTTCCACATCATAGTCTCAGGATATATACAAACTGGTTGCTGGGAAGTTTCCAGCACTTTACAAACAATAAAGACGAGTGTGACCATTGTGGTGATCGTTGGTGTTATTCATACAAATCCCCAAACTGAGCAATACGCTTTGACAGAATCAAGTACATTGTACCTACAAATGGTTCCAGGGGCTTCGATGGCTTAAAAAGTCTAGAAAATGTAAGTTAGGAATGTAAACCAGGTCGCAATGATACATTCCTGGAAGTGCTATTTAGCAAAGAACACTTTTTTGTGTGTCTAACAGAAGTCAAATAATACTATCATTGATTTAAGACCCAGTGATTGAACTTCCACCAAGGAATGCCCTAGTGTCCGTGCCCCTCAAAGGCTGGCATTTGAGACCAGCTTTCAGTGAACTGAATGCCAGGAACTGGACAACACGGCCCTGAATTAAATTATGCAGGTCCTACTGGGTATAGTGGTACACACCATCAATTCCAACACTCTGAGGCAGAGGCAGACAGATCTCTGTGAGTTTTAGGTCAACCAGGTCTACCTGGTAAGACCCAGGCCATCCAAGGCTACTTGATAAGACCCCATTCTCATGATAAAATGAAATAAAATAAGGTCAGGTCCTCTCAGATGGATTAAGCATGGTAGTTGTAGGCAGTAGACCAGCAAATGAAGATGTATTAAAATAATAATTGAGTCTTCTTCAGTGCTATCCTAGATCCTACTTTCTGGACTTATTGGCCCAGTCTCATAGTGTAAATCTCAAGAGTCTTTGTACTCAAGTGGAACAGTCCATTCTTATCTTCTCCTTGGATAAGAGAATTTCATCTTATTCACACCCACATGAGTTTCCATTCCTGATCATGAGTGTTGGCTGGTGGTACACAGACGTCCAGCACATTAGCCTCTCTGACTATATTCTCTGCACCATTGTCTCCTTCAGAAAGGTGAGGACAAGCGACCTTGAAAGCCTGTTCTTACTCCAAAAATTTCTAGTGTTACCTTCATATCATCTACACTTGCCACCTCAGGGCCTGGAAGAGAAGCTACTCCAAAGTGAAGATGAGATGTTGTCATGATCTCAGGTACCATCATTGTGTTATCCAGCCAGAGAGGAAAGTATCAAAGTATAGCCATGAAGACTTAGCTCCATGAAAAATCCCTTACTATGGCTCCTGTCGTATAATTTGCAAAGCCCCTATTAAAAGCCCCTCTTAAAAATTAATCAGCCTTTAGGGAGGGGTGGGGTTCATAGGACTAGAAACCAAAAGTCCAAATAAGACACTTTATCCTTCCAAAGGAGAACGTTAATGACATGGAATAACAAGGCTGGAACCTCATCTTCCAACTCACAGCACAGCACCCTACCAACTCAACTGGACTGTCTACCAAAACAATGCATGGTGAGTCAACAATGACTCTTGAAACCATAAGCCTGGTCCTGCATCGATGCAGATGCAGGGGTTTCACTCTGAGAATTTAGAAAAAATAGATATCCAGAAGATATACATCAATAGTAAACAGGGGCAGGCATTTGAAGAGTTGAGTCTATAGATCAGACACTGTAATTGTGCTATCAATCCCTTCACATTAGTATACAAATCATAGGGCAACCTAATATGAGGTCATCATATCTGCCCTTATGGTGGATCAGATCTGCCTAGTTTGTGCTTCCAGTTTCTGGTCTAAAGAGCTCTTGACATTGTCTTGGCCCAATTCTGTGGGCTAATTTGCATAAATGTCTGTTAGACAAAAGGGTCAGGATGACCTGTAAATGACCTGACAGACATATCCCCCATAGAAACTTTAATCAAGACATCTAGTACTTCCTGGGTGGATGATTTAAAAGAATTCAAGGCCACCTGATCTGTGACTTATGTGATGCTCAGCTGGGAAAGTCACACATCTACTCCTTGTTGGTCCCCTTTCCATATTCACAACTTTAATTCTGAGGCCCTGTGTCAGGAACAAGCATAGACACTTTTTGTATACTTCCAAGTCAGAAATTATTGAATAACAATAAAATTTTGAGTTATAATGTTTTTAACTGGATGTGGTTTGCCAGTAGTCCCAGCGTCCTTTCATAGCTGACCAAGGCAAATTTCTTTATTCCAATAAGAGCTACTAATGTCAACTCTCAGATCAGACATCATACAACACACAGCCAACATCTCTAAAGATAGATGTGTATGTGTAGGTTACAGAATGACTACAATGAGTTAAAGGTTGAAGCAGAAGCCATGGTGTGCCAAAGAGGTCTTACTGAAAGGCCTAGGCAAGAGATGGATGCAGATGCAGGGAGATCACTCTGAGAATTTAGATATCTTAAAATCCAGCTGCAGCATTGGTCCCAACACTCAAGCTAAGCCTCAAACTCAGAGCTGAGCTGAGTCTGACAGGGTCTGGCAGAGGTACCTGGAAAAGTGCAGAACTATGAAAAACATAGAGGCAGAGGGCAGGTGGAGGTTGAGACAATTGACAAATGAAGATGAAGCCATACAGGACCAGATCAACAAATGGGTGGGCAAATATAAAGCAAAGGGAACTAAAGGCCCTGGGATGGTCAGGAGCTACCTGCCTATTGCTCCCTTGAGACACACACAGGATCATCAGAAGACAGGCTGCTGAGTCCTAGGCTAGAATTCCTCTTCTTTGTTGAGTCTAGGTGATTGGTGTGTTCAATAAGTTTCTGGGCCTGATGTTCTTGATATGATTTTAATATGTCCATGAGCTCATATGGGTCCACTTTTCTTTGAAGAATGTATAGGGTTTAACCATTTTTTAACCTTTAGCTAATATCAATCTGTGTCTTTTTGGAAGGAACAGACAGACAGTGTTTTTACATGATCCACAGGGTGCAGTCATTTTTGCTCCAGCTCCCCATGTTTGCACCCAGAATGGAGTCAGATGGCATTTGTAGAAGGGGAGCCTTTACAAGCCCTAAATTTGCTAAACTCCAATGTGAATCAGTGCATCAAATGAAAGAGATTTGCAAACTACAGCCTTCAGGGGCTGACCCCGAGGCTATCCTTTGGTCTCCCTTGGGCCTCTAGCTTCTACCCTTCCTCAACTCATTGGTCTCTATCCTTATCTTAATGACAATGTGGTTGTGTCCTGTCTCTTTAGGTTCTTTCAGAAGAAATAACCTGACAGTCAGTAAACCAAAGGTTTCTAAGGTGGTTTCTGAGTCTTCTGCCATGGCTTATCTGACTGACCTTTGACACCACATTCCAACCTTCCTGCCCCGCTCCCACCCTCTGCAACGACTCTTCTTACTCAGCTGTGAATTAGGCAGAGATTACATGCCCCCTTATTAGCCACAGAAGCCTGGACTGTCAGATCCAAAGGGAACTCCAAAATGACAGTCTTGGCTGAAGTATAGAAGACTGCTGCTCACCTATCGTTCCTCAGGAACCTGTGAAACAGGTTTCAGTCTGCCAGGAAGAAAGAACCACTTCTCTATTGTTATGTACCTATAGCACATACTAAAGCCCAAGGTCCACAAACCCCCTCCTGGCTACCCTAAACTTCCAGGATGTGCCAGGTCTCAGAATCTCTTTGACTAACCTGCCCTTACCAGTTTCTCTTTATAACCCAGAGGAGGTTTTTCCCTGCCCCTGCTCTTCTCTGTGCTCTAGAAAGACAATTCTGACCCTTGCCAGTATGCCTGTCTCTTCTCTGCCCTAGAGAGGTAGACATGACTACCTTTTGGAATTCCACAAAGGCCTCTGCATATTCCCACATACCTAAGTTAGAAGCCTTCTCACCCTTAAAAAAAAAGTGTCTTGAATTGTTGAGAAGTCTGAGTGACTGAAGGCTATTGTGACTTTTTAAATTGTCACTCATAAGTGACTATTGTCAAGCCAGGCACCTTGAGTTCTATCCCTGAAATCTACATGGTGGGGTGAGTGAATTACTCCCTGAAAGTTGTCCTCCAATTTCCATTTGTACACACACAAAAAATAAAGAATACATATATTTTTAAAGTGGAATGTCTCAGGACAAGGCTCAGCCGGAATGCTACTCTTTTATATGATGAGAAGTAACTTAACAGTGGGCACTGCCTAATCCCAACATCCTTTCTCCAAGCACTCCCTAACAAACACCTATCATGGATCTGGCGGTGAGAAATGGTAGCCGTGACAAGGAACATGTGTTTTCAATATGGAGATAGAAGACTCTACTATGAAAAGATATCAAAAGTGCAGTGTGTGACCTCTGCTTGTTGTATAAAGTCCATGTTAGACTGTTTTCCAAATATTCAGCTGATAAAACTCAAAATCCTATTTGAAATCCAAAAAGAATGAGTTTAGTGCATATGAAAGGAAGTTTGGCTTCATCCAACTGGCTCCCTCTGCCACAGATGTTTTTGTGCCATGCTGCTTTCAGTGGTGGCTTTGCTTCTCAGACACACTCTGTCCTTCCATCCCTGCCCCCACAAGATCCTGGTCACTATCTGCTGTGTGCCTATGAACATGCTTACAGTTTCACTAACATTTTCTAAGAGCCCTTTATAACTCATTTGAGTCCGTTCTCAAAATTATGTGATTTAAGTTTTATAGACTAAAAACGAAGTGTTGGATTTTGTTTCTACTGTGTATGAGTATACTTTGAGGGACAACAGCTGTAAATTTCGTCAAATAAGCCAGAGTGAGAACAAAAGAAAGGCAGCTAAAGTGACTGGATCATTAAGTTCCAGACAGGACACAGAGATGAAAACTGAGGGCCAATTCCACAGTGCTGACAGCCTTGAAGCCTACTTACCTCTCTACGGATGAAAGGCACAGAGCAGGGAAGGCAGTTGTCTGACTCTGTGGGCAGCATCTTCCCTGATTTCAACCTTGAAGCTGGGATCAAGCTCAGCGTCTCAGTGACACTGCTTCTTTCATTCATCAATTGTCCCATGTCTTTTTGGTTTGTTTACCACACCTCTTTCTGTTTCGATCATGCTCCACTTTGGGGGATGAACCCTATGAATAATACCTGCTGAATGGAGGAACACTTCCTTTCAACTTCTTCAAAGTTACCTCCCTTGGGTTTTAAATGCGTTTCGACATCTATCAGTTGACTCCATGGAGGACAAGGTCACTTTCTGTAATAAACCCTGCCACGTTCTCCTAATCTTTCTCATTCTTATTGCCTTTGCCCATGCTTGGCTGCTATATGAAGTACAGGTTAAGTCCTGGACTAGGTTCCATTGAGTCAAACTTCCTATGACTACAGCAGCCTTCTTTGCAAGCTTTCTCTGCCTATCAGGCGCAGTCCCTGGAGTGGAACAAGACAGTGCTGCAGAAGTGGGAAGGATTCTATGGCTGGAAAAGCAGAGTCTGTGCTAAGGCTCCTACACTTAGAACCACTGGAGTCATTGTGCCTCAGTTTCTCTACCTTTAAAAATAACAGTAATGAAAACATATACGCAGCAAGACTTAGAAATATGAGAAATGTTAGTCACATTCATCCGTAATATTATCGTTTAAAATTACTGGTAAGAATAATTTGCTTTATTCCTGGGTTAGCAAACAGTCAATATAGTTTTCCGAAATGTAGATAGAGTACTACTGTGTGTGTCCCACAGCCTTCACACTGGTATTTTGTTTCCCGTTTTGGGGCAGGACAGTATATTGGTTGATGTTTTCAGACAATGATATTAATGAACTCTAGATAATTGTCCCCAAGTCACCAGTATGGCAGAGATCTTTTCTACTTTATAACTGCAGGAAATGTTCATCCATGAGACAGTTACTTTAATAACGATCATACAAAAGTACCATGTGATACCATCTATCATCCCCTACCCTCTCACACAGATGCTTCTGAGAATCTCACAGTCTATCTCCACCAACTTGACATTTTAATATACAAAGCATCTTCAAGTTATTGGGCAGTTAAATTGTTTTCAAAACTGAAGTCCCCTGCCCAAGAGACATAGCAATGTGATGGTTAGTCTTCACAGTCAACTGCATTTGTCATTACCCAAGAGACACATCTCTGGGTATATTTGTAATACTGTTTCCAGAGAGGTTTGCACGAGGGAGACAAGGCTCACTTTGAATGTTGGTGGCATCATCTGATAGGCTGAGGTCCCAGACAGAATAAATAGAAAGACATTTAGACAGCTGAGTACTAATACTGATCTCTCCCTGAGTGTTCAGCAGATGCAGTGGAACCACCTGCCTCATGCATTTTGGACCACACCCTCAAACTGTGAGCCAGCTATGAGCCTTCTTTCTTAAGTTGCTTTTGCCAAGTATTTTGTTAGAGGAATGAGAAAAGAAACTAATAAAAACAATAACTTATTATTTAAGGCAGATAGATTTGAAAAGCATAATTCTGAATACTAAAGTAGACCCTTTTGATGAATGTGTGTGGTACAGAAGCAGGGATATCACAGACCACCAACGATTCAGACTCACTCCTTCAGACTCCCATCAGTAGTGCCCCTCCTACTCCCTCTTCCGTAGACTCTTGCTCTTCTGGATTGGTTTCTAGTATTTATAGTTTTCAACTGGACTCATCAATTTGAATGATAGAGGCAGGCAGGGTCATCTGCTGTAGACATGGACTCCTTATCACCTTTGAGAGGCTTAGGGATTCGTAAGTATATTTTATGCAGCAGTACTAATTAAACTGTTCTCGTTTTGTAGCTAGAGTTGGGCTCTTCCTAGGGCTCATGATTACTTGTTTCCATACTTCAATGTTACAAAGTAACGCACTTGTTGAACTCTCCTGAGTGCCTCAATAAAAATTGAGAAAATTTGATCTATCAGTTACTTTTAGCCTTTCCCTCGTTCACAAAAATAAAAGAATTTTACGTGTTCAGACTGGCACTGTCTGTCCATATCTTGAAAATATTTCTTCATGCATAGAGGTGATAAACATTGTCATCCATTAGTTTCTACTTAGTGTCCATTGTTTCGTGCATAGTCGTCTAACAACTTAATAAATTTAAGTCCTTGATACCTGAAAAGATGTTTTAAAAGGTTCCATTCACTCAGAGCACTCCCAAGAGAGAGTCTATTTCTTTGATAGGCATTTCCCCAGTCACTTAAGAAAAACAAAATTTCCACTCTGTATTATCTTTGGGTTTCATAGATGTTGGAGCATAAATCGTCTGATGTAAGTATTGCTTTTCTTATTTTTTAGAACTTTCTTTCTTAGGTGAGAGACTCCTAAAGTACAACAGAAACCTCCTCACACACCACCCACCCTGAGAAATAACTCACAAAGGGGACACTGCCTCAGCTCTGGAAAGAAGCACCCAGGAAGAACTGGCAGACTTTACCCAAATGGAAGGCCAGTTGCTGGAAGAGAGTTGGGAGAAGGAAAGATGTTTCCTGTCTTGAGTATCTTGAGGCTGTAGTGCTGATGATAAACCTAAGATGAAAGGACTTTTAAAAGTAGCTGGCTCTGCTACTTTAATTATCCCGTCTAGAAAGATAGCCTGCCATCAGGCTGGAGATCGGCTCTGCTCAGGAGATTGATTGGAGGGAGACATTTTTTTTTTTACCCCAATCTAGATTGCTTCAGTTTTACTGGAATTGAGGCAGGTCATAAACCTATCAGTGATTTGAGAAAATTGAAGCAATTAAGTCTGCAGGTGTGCATATCTGTCATATTAATGATGGATCTGTGTTAATACAAGCCACAGAAGGATTCTGCATGGAATATTCACCTTGACAAGAATGTAGCCACCTCCTGGAGGCAATAGGACTTCATAATGTTAACGTCAAAGTGTGTGTGGATTTCCCTGGTGTGGATTGGATAAACCTTTAGAACCACAAAGTGGCCCTCACCATCCCAGCCCTGCCTTGGGATGTTAGTCCATGGCAACTCCAATTCCAATGAGGGCCAAGATGATGCTAATGTAAGATAGTAATTAAACATCAACCTTTCCACTCCAAGCTGGTTTTGCTTGGACATGTCCAGTTGCTTAAGTCTAATAAGGATTACAATATTTGTTTTATAAGATGATCGTGAGGAGAAAATGAAGTACTAGCATTTAGTAGTCATGGTCACTTTAATGATTGCTTGTTTTCTGACCTTGAATTATTTCAGCTCCCAGAAATTAAGTTTCAGTCACGTCTTGCAGGCTGCCAGATGACTTCAGGATGGGGAAGCGTTAATAAGCTTTAGGAAAAGACTGGTAGGCTCCTGCACTTGATGAATCTATTCTTATAGTGTCCACTGTCTTTTCAATGAGAGATGTCCCCTGCTCCGATGGCCAATCTTTGCTCAGCCCTTTCTATGACCCCTCTGTGGTGGATATCTCACTCAAGGATAGCTGAACTACAGATGGTACCATGACCTGCTGCATGGCTGGGCACAAAGAGATGAGCTAATCAGTTTTTCACCCTTAGGAATTAAAACAGGGAATATGGAACAAATCAAGCATAAATCTGCAGAAGCAGAGCTCAGAGAGATGCATAGTAAAAGCACAGATGGGAAGTCTGGGCCATAAGGGCCACTTCAAGCTGGAGAGATGAGGAAATAGAAAAACATGAGTAAGCAAGAGTGCTGATGTAGAGGAAAACCACGGGGCACAGAGGAAAGCACTCTTAAAGGCAAGGAGAGAAGGAGTGGTGTGAGCAAGGTTGAAGACACTAGGATAGCAAGGGACCACCCCATGGTCTGTTACAGAGCCCTCACAGTCAAGGATCTCACTGCTTGGAGACTGATCAGTCACAGGGAAACTTTGTCTTCATGCCTGGGAGTTCAATTGCTCCCACATACTATGGGCAGTAGACAGAAGAAAGCAGAAACATGAATAAGTTGCTACCTTGGAATCACAGGAACCTCCTTCATACTGAAATATGTACATTCTTCAGAAGATGAAGTATGTTCCCCACATGAGATGGTATTGATCACAATAGCCAGCAAAGAACCAATACAGGCCAAGCACAAACTTAGAACAGGCCAAGTGCAGACCCATCAGAGGTCCAATATAGTCCCGGTAGAGGTTCAGTACAGGCCCAGCACAGGCCCAATATAGTCCTAGTATTGGCCCAGTAGATGTTCAGTTCAAACCTAGGATAGGTGTAGCATAGGCCCAGTGTAGGCTTAGGACAAGTCTAGGATAGCCCCAGCACACAAGCTTAGTAAAGAACTAGCACAGGCCTACTACAGGACCACTATAGACCTGTCACAGGACCAGCACAGGCCCAGAACAGAGATAGTACAAGCCTAGTAAAGGCTTAATAAAAGCCCAGTACAGGCCTAATAAAGGTCCAGCACAAGCCTAATACAGACCTAGTATAGGCCTAATAAGAACCGAGTACAGGCCTAACAGAGGCCTAGTACAGGCTTAGTATTGGCCTAGTTAGTACAGGTGTAACACAGGCCTAGCACAGGTCCTGTAGAGGCCCAGAAGAGGCCTAGTATAGGCATAGCACAGGACTAGCACAGGCTTAAAACAGACCCAATGCTGGCCTAATATAGGCCTGGTATAGGCCTAACACAAGCCTAGCACAAACTCAATACAGGCCCAGTATAGGTCCAGTACAGGCCCAGTACAGACCCAGTTCAAGCCTAGTATAGATTTAACACATGCCTATCACAGGTCTAACACAGGCCAAGTAGAGGCACAATACATGTGTAGTACAGACCTAGTATTGGCATTACACAAGCGCCTATTACAGGCCTACTGTAGACTCAGCACAGGCTCAATACAGACCCAGTCCAGGCCCATTATAGGTTCAGCACAGGTCTAGTATAGGTATGGTATGGGCCTACTACAGACTCAATAAAGGCCTAACACAAGCCCAGCTTATGTCCAGTATAATTCTAGTATAGGTCTAATACAGGCCTAGCACAGGCCCAATACAGGTCCAATACAGGTCTAATGCAAGCCTAGCCCAGGCCTAATACAGGCTCAGCACAGATCCAGCTCAGGCCTAACACAATCCCAGCACTGTCTGGAAATACCTGAGAACTGCCCTATAAACACATGCTTTGTGCTATCCTCTTCTGAATTCTCAGAGTTTGCAAAGGAATCTCTTACTCCAAATATAACTGAGAAGTACTTGTCACATTCTCTGTAAGAGAAGTCACTTAGGAAACATTTGTTTGAGTTAAAGATGGTAACCCAGATTCCAGGTCTATTCACAGTTGTATCTTTTCAAGTCTAGGTATGACTCCAATGGCTCTTTACAATTTTTTTTCCATCTGTAAAATGGGACTAATGACAATGAGAATATCAAACCACAGTAAGACACATCTGCAAGGTCATGAAAGCAAGAAGATAATAATGATCGTGGAAACAAAATGCATTCTGTTTTATTATTAAATAAAAGACTTTCCTTTGCCAATCTACAGAACTTAACAGTCAGCAATAATGAGAAAGGGGACAAAAGAAACCATGGTGCATGACAGTTAAAATCAGAGTTTGGTAAAATATTCTACTTCTAAAGGGCTACTGTCATGTAAAAAAAAATCAATTTGAGTAGAAAAAATAATCTAGTTTGTTTATTAGTTTTGCTCCTAATGCCACCAAATGGACCTCAATCTGAAATGGCTTTTGAAATCAAATTTGCTGTCCTCCAATTTTGCAACTTACTCTTTATGCTAATTTGTCTGCACCTGCAGGGACAGAAAACCTGGCAGCATTGGGCATGAGATCCAGGAAGAAAAAAGCAACACAAAGATTCAGGAAATGAAAGCAGGGCTAAATCAAATTAGGTGTACAGGGTTAGGCTTCGTGTAATATAAGGGGAGTGGATTGAATGTCTGAGAGAGTATTCTGAGTATAGAAAATGATGAACCTTCCCCAGGTCTCAAGAAAAGCAGAGGCTATGCTGCAATCAGGGATCTAGGCCTATTGCTCAATCCTAAGGGTTATTATATATACATATAATAAATCTTTCCTCCTTTAAGAATATAGCCTGAAGTTGTTGAAGTTAATTCTTGCTTAAAAATGTAAAGACAAGCCAGGCAGTGATGGTGTATGCCTTTAATCCTAGCACTTGGGAACTTGGGAAGCAGAGGCAGGCGGATTTCTGAGTTCGAGACCAGCCTGGTCTACAAAGTGAGTTCCAGGACAGCCAGGACTACACAGGGAAACCCTGTCTCAAACACCAAAAATAAATAAATAAATAAATAAATAAATAAATAAATAAATAAATAAATAAAGACAGCCACACTGTAATTATATACATAAAATAAGTAAATAAATCTACTTTTTTATAGTTCAGAAATCTGAAGCTCTGTTTAGAAAGAAATATTAAAAACTTTAGGAAAGAACTCAGCACCCACTCTCCAGCATCTGTCCTTCAATGTCCCCCTTTTCCACATTTATCTGTGACTTCATCGACCATGGTCTCAGGCTATGTGAAGATCAAATCCAGTATCCCAGACATCATAAAACTTGAGGACTTTCATACTACAAAGAACTCACAGATTCTTTGATCATTTTACAGATGTTCAATAGTATAATTTTGTACCCCTATTTAAATATTGTCATATTTTAAAATGGGATCAGTATTTTCTTCAAGGTTACATGAAGCATTAACTCAGAAGCAATCAAGAGAAATAACTCCTAGACAAGGTAGGTTTTTGTTATAATGCTTCTCAAGATGCAAGGAGAAAGAAACCTGAGAATATAATTTATGTGTTCTAGAATTTCACTCTCTTTTGCATACTCTTTCAATTGCTGTGTCCAGAGTATTTCATTTTAGATGCTATGTATGCATTGTATAAAGGACCATCAAATTTAAACTTCTGTCAACACCCAGTAACCTCTGCAATCCAATGAATGCTGTAAAAGCTATATATCCAATGCTTGAGCCAAAATAAAAAAAGTCAATTTTTGAGTTATTAAACGTATTGAAAAATCAATTTGCCTCATCAAATTTTCTACTCTTGCTTCCCCTTCTTCTCCTCACAAACCCTCAAAGCACCTCTTCATTCCTCAGTGCTTCTTACTGCTGTTGCACATGTCTGCAGCTAGGTAAACATCAACACATCAGCAAAGACTATTTAAAGTTACATAAAATGAGGATCAAATATTTACCCACTGTTTGATTTTGATTAGGCCAATTCCCTTATTTCCTTTAGATAAATACACATTTCTTGTAGAAAGAAGGGTACTTTTAGAGTTGGTAACTGTGTAAGATGTATTTCTATATTGAAAGGTACAACACTGAGGATGGTGACTTTTTTTTTCATTAATTCATGAAAAGACACTAAGCATCCCATATGTGCTAACATGGAGAAATAGAAAATAAAATGTTAGTTGCCTTTCTGGAAACCACACCATGCTACAGGGTTCAGGGTGGAGTCCACAGCTCCTGCCTAGCTCAGTCCAAGCCAGAGAATACTCTCTTTTGTGAAACTTCTTGAGATTGTATGCCCCTAGTTCTGTTCTGTGTCCCTAGGGAAACTATGGAGGAAGGTTAGCGAAGGGAAAAGAGAACAGACAGGCTTTAGACTCAGACCGATGTGGTTAGATTCTCAACGCTGGTGTTTTCTGGCCCTGTGAGTCTAGGCCACTTAGCTAACCTGGGCGTCTCTGATATTTTATTTGTAAATTATAGATAATGACACACACCAGAAAAGGCTGCATGGGGATAAGATGAGACCCTGTGTGGGGTACACAGCAGTCATTCAGTATATGTGTGTTCTTTTGTACTTTGTCTTTGGAAAAAAAATATAATTGAAGCAGAAGAGAGAAATAATAAATTCTACCAACTGGGGACTCATCATTACTCACTTTTAATTTTCTTGTGATTGCTAAGATTTCTATCCAATAATTGGGTACATTTTGAAAAACAAAGAAATAATATTCATTCATATACAAAATTCTTTCTCTGGGTAGCATAAAATAACAAAACTATGAGCTGAAACAAAATTGACCAAAGGCCTCTTGCCTGGCTACTGATGAACTGTGTGAACTTTCACTCACCCGCTCACTCATTCACTCGCTCACTCACTCACTCACTCATTCACTCACCCATTCACTCATTCACTCACTCACTCATTCACTCACTCGCTCACTCACTCACTCACTCACTCACTCACTCACTGTGTGAACTCTCACTCATTCACTCACTCACTCATTCACTCACTCACTCATTCATTCATTCATTCATTCATTACTTTAAAAAATTCCTTCCTGAATTCTACTTCATTCTACCATACATGACAGTTTCAAACACAAGTCTGTCCAGAAACAATTTATACTTTAGAATGAACAAGTAAATCCTTCTCTGGAAGTGCAACAAAGGGCTGTGTCAAAGATCTGCACAAAGATGGAGGTAGAGTATTAGGGGAGGGTCATCAGGTTTTCCTTCGAAGTGGATATCAAGAAGGCTCAAAAGAAGATGTGCTATTCAGAAGAAGCAAAGGGGGAATGGGTTTGTACTGGTGTATTATGGGTGAAGGATGGGTGAAGGCACTCTAGACATATTCCTGGCTAAGGCACAAAGCCATGTAGTGTGTGCAGGACTCCTCTCTAGAAGCAACAAGACAGTACTTTGTAGGCTGCATGAAGACAGAATACACACTGGTGGCCATATCACACAAGACGCCATGTGTGCTAAGAAACTTGACTCAGTGCCTAGAGAGTCAACACGAGACTGGAATTTTGTTCTTTCAAAAGTACATGAAAAGGGAGTGAGTGTACAAATGGGTCAGGCTAAGAATGAACTTGGTGTTTGTCTGTAGAAAGAAGAGAGTGGAGGTAGAAATGTGAAAGAGGAAAACCAGCAGATTAAGCCAAGAGCTGTGTGCTGACAGGGAGAGACGGCATGTGAATTGGACCTGAGAGGCACATGCACCGTTTATACCTTCCTCCTGTCAAGGAAGCTGAAGTTTGAGTGCTGGAGTGGAGGTTGAGATCTGCTGACTTCCAGTTTCATATTGACTCTCCAGGTTGACTCTCCTCCCCGACACCTAAACAGACACATCAGTGTGTGTGCTGAAACTCTAACTTCCAGGTATGCACAGGTTAGGTGAGTTGAAGCCAAGAGACTAGATGAATTTACCCACAAATGTACAGTCCGTAAAATTTAAAGGCCAAGAATAACAGCTAGCTAGGCCAACAGGATTCTTTATAGATAGGCTTTTCTGGTCTTCATTTTCTCCCTTGATTAAAGTAGAGGAAACACTGTTTTCTCTTGGTTCCATTCACCTAAAAATGCCTTATTCGATGCTTTTTTTTTTTTTTATCAGGTATGGGCTTGCACCTGCACCTGCACAGCTCTTTTTTTTTTTTTTCCACCTTTGTTATTTTTGGAAAAAAGCAGTTTGAAGCTGAAGTTCCTCTGAAGTGGCCCCTTGATCGTTCTGTCATAAGGACACTCACACAAAGAGTACAGCAGGGAGACTTTACAGCAGAAGAAACAGTGAACGCAAACCAGGGCAAGTCTCTGTGGCAGGACACGGCCTTTCCCAAGCCTTCAAAGGAACCACAATAGCAAGGACTCCCCTCCCACTCCTCTGTTGTTCAGAGAAAATGTTTTTAATACAGACCAGAAAAATAACACCACGGCTTTGCATTAAATACTCTTGGCTTCCTTTCAATCCAGGAGGGACGTCTACTGTTGCAGAGTGTGCCTCAGGTATTGGCATCTCATTACGTGCTAGTAGACTTAGAAGTTATTAAGACTATGACATTTTCATTGGCCAGATCCCTATTTATCATTTTGCCTGTACACCACTTATCGGTGCATATTTCCTATTTTCCTCCGTCTCTCCTCCAATCAGCCACATGTAGATAGTCTCTGTAGAAAACACATCTAAATTCTTATTAAACCCAAGATAAAGGAAGAGGAAATTCAATTGCTTTTGTATACTGCCCATTTCTCATTAGCCTTGACTCCTTAAGCCCTTGGGTTATGGGCCAGTGCTTATTTTCATGGCAGCGTTACTAGATTTTATTACATTTGTACCGAGAGGCAAGATAGTCTCGTTTTATATCTGGAGAAATAGGTTTAGTGACCTGCTGACAGCAGCGAGCCGCGGATCAGTATATTTTCCTTATTATGTGAGTCTAGGGCCATATGTTTTTGGTTGTCTAGGAAGACTATAAAATGTATTGCTCATCACACACAAATTCAACACCAGCAAGCTATTGTCCTTTCTAAAACTCTCCAATATTAGGACTTGACAGTTCTCAGGATTTTAAAAAATTTGAAAGGGGAAAACGTATAAGCCTCAAAGCATCATTCTTTCCTCTGTCCCTGTCAAGTCTTATCATGTGATTTTGAGAGGAAAATGCCCCATCACATCTTTCACTATGAAAGAGTTAAATTTAAGTACCAGAAGTTAAGGATTGCAAGTGTTGAGTGGAAACTGGAAGGAACTTCATGGCAACTAGAACCTTCTGTGTGCCAAACAGAGACAAGGCATTAGGATTTTAACCTTGGGAATAAGTACTTTACGGCCTTTATGGATCAATCGAGCCACAGAGGGATGGATCCATTACCTTCTTTTTTGGTCCATGAAAGACAGTGGAATTCAACAAACTACTCCAAATCCTCTGTTATCAGTGCAGCTCCCTAGGTGGACAACTACTCTAGTGAGGAACACCTGGGTCAAGAAACCAAAACTATGGTTTAAATACAGAATCGCAAGCAAGTCCTACCACCATATGGACCAAAGCCCTGTTGCCACTACTAACAAACATAGCAGGATCTGAGGACAGCTACTGTAAACTCCCCCCCAAATTGTTTTCCACTACACTCTTAAATTTACCTCAGACAGTCTTTTTTATTTTTTTCCAAAATTAATTCTCCCTAGAATCATTTAAACCCATACCTTTGGTATTGTCTTCTGTGTAGATTGAAAAGTGTTGAGTTTGTCGAATCCTTAGAACACCTACAAGTGCATGCCCTGCTCCCTCTGGAGCATCACATGCATTGCCTCTGATTCTAAACACAATGCTTTTCCAGCGCCCAGTGTATGGAGTTTACCTTCTCATAATTGGTGCTTTTTAGGAAATCCCAACAAGCAGATGGTCCACCTCCAATAGGAATGATAGAAAGGCAAACATCTAAAGACAAAAGAACTGTCTAGAAATGCTTCCCTACAATCCTGGCCCCTACACCCTGCACCAGACAGAAGATAGTTAAATGAGCACCAAGAGTTTATGGGACTCCTCAATCATGGACATGCCTCATGGTGAGCCCTGCTGTCCCCCTTCCCCCAATTTTCCAGTTTTCACATTCTATTCCCAGATGCTGTCTTTGTAGATCTAATCTATTATCTCAACCCAATTCTACCTATAGAAAAGATGAGCTCTGTTAGCATCTGTGTTCTGCATGGTTTAAGACTCTTCATGTCTTTGCTTCTCTTTTTGTATCCTGCCTGTGTCAGAGGAAGGTAGCTCTGCTTCTGCCCACGGTTAGCTCACACACTGTACCCTTGACACTCTGTTTGCCGCCTCCATGGGATTTGTATTGCTAGGTCTCTTTTAGTCCAGGTCTCTCCACTGTTTACTCAACCTTGGTGTAAAACAATGCTACAAGTTATCCACACTGCCATCTTCTCCAAAAATTACATCTGACCTCAATTTTTGATTCTCTTATGACTTCCTTTTTCTTCCTCTTTTATTGATTGTCCCCTTGTGCAAAACTAGAGCCTGTGAATTCAGTTTCTGTATTCATCCTTGCACTCAACTTTAAGCCCACTGGCCTTTGCTTCTGCTCCAGATAATATAGGATGTGGGCAGAAGAGCACTGGTATAAGATAATGTGAATGTCTAAGTGGGTTGCAAGCTTCTTGAAAACGTGTCTTGAACACAGCAAATGAATGGGAGATGAACGGAGGGTTGAATGCAAGGTGGGATGGTGAAGATTGTCAGCACTGGAAATGGCATGTATTCAATGACTGGTGGAAGTTTATGCCAACCACTGGGACAGAGGTTATAAATATTTGTCTTATTTGAGTATAGATGACCTTAGTTCTTAAGACATGGCTATTCCTAACTATCTAAATGAGATATTCAACAAGTTGATTAGCATTTCTGGACCTTCATCTCTTATTCATAAAAAGCTTTGAACTAAAGAATTTTCTTGTGCTTCTTGACATCTTAGAGATAATAAGGAAGTGTTCTTGTTTATGTAAGTTGGAGTAGACCTTACAAATGAAATAACGCCATGGAAACAGCGTTGTCACTACTCTTTTAAAATATGACAGGGACCCTTGTGTTCTGCTTATCTTTTGGTTTAACATACATCTATTGGGCTTTGTTTCTCTCTCCTTTTATTCACATAAAGAAGACTGGAAGCATATGTTCTTGCAACAAGATTAGTTTCTGGACCAATGCGGTGTGAATCTGAATTCCACTTTGTCACTTACTAACCATATGATCCTCCATTTAAGTGTTTGAGCTTCACATTCCTCACCTTCAGAGTGCAGAGAAAGCAGCAAGAAATACTCCTGCTTCCCAGGAAAGCTGGGAGAGCTGGCTGCCACACAGGGCTGGACATGGTAGAGGCCTGGAAGAACATGAGGTTTCCTAGCTTTCTCCTTCTCTTTCTTCAATAGTAAGATCAGGATCTTTATATGGCTCTTACTTCATCAGTGTCCCTACTTGTTCAAATCCACTGGGTTAGCCAGTGATGGAGTAAATTTCAGAGAGGAGGTAGATTTATTATTTATGTGGTTTTGATTTCCTTTAATATGCTGTTTTGTTTTGAGATAGAAGCAGGATCTATCACTCTGTCTCTCTACCCCCCCCCTCTCTCTCTGGTTCTCCCTCTCCCTCTTCTTCTCTAGTTCCAGCTTCAGATCATGCTCTCTCTCCCTCTTCCTCTGCCTCTCCTTTTCTATCTACCTCTACCTCTTCCTCTCCAGTTCCAACGTTAGTTCCCTCTTCCTCTCCCTCTCCTGCTTCTTTCACTTTCCCTCTCTTTTGTAGGCTGCTTTGAACATGTGATCCCCCTGCTTTGGCCTACAAAGTAGGACTGCAGGTATATACTTCCACTCTTTACACATCCAGTTATTATCCAAGCTACTCACAGTGGAATTTGATGATCCCCCCCAGCTCTCTCTCTCTCTTCCTAGCTCTCTCTCTCTCTCTCTCTCTCTCTCTCTTTTGGCACCATCCCTGTAGCTTTGGATCTGTCAAATCAACTTCTGTCTCTAATTTTCATCTTTCTTATTTTATCAACTAGACTTAATAATAAACCAAAGTTTTAAACAGGGAGGAAGCAATAACACTAATACTCAACAAGCAAAGTAATCTAACAACAATATTAATAACTAAAGTTAAATACACACATAGTATGGAAATGCATTATTCTAAGAATGTTCTTCTTGAGGTTGAATGAGCAAATGTTAGAATTCATTTTGATGCACAGAACAGATTGATAAGTGATTCTGTGGGCATATAATGGAATAGTATATGTTATTTGCCATCATAATTTCAAAGCACATTTAATGATGTGGCAAAGCACACACAATACAGAGTTAAGTCACTTTCTTGTATCCAGACAGGGTCTCACTATATCTTATATGGTGGCCTGAAACCCAAGATCTTGCCATTACAGGTATTGGAATTAAAGAAATATACCATGCAGCTGACAAGATCAAAAGTATTTTTAAACTCTTAAATATACAAAATATGAGTTCAGTTTTCCAAAAACAATAAAATCACATAGAAAAGAGCAGAATGTCTAGCTGATGCTTGTATATCATTGAAGAGTAGAATTCTTAATGATTTTAAATTTTGTTTTAAAATTTTTATTGAAATATTTTATCTTGTTCCAGAAGAACTAATAAGAATCATACAAGCATTACTTAGAGAATATAGATTGTTAGCTGCCTTCATGATAACTAAAATGCATATTCTTTGTGTTATACATGTTAAGCTGCCAGTGCATGGGTATAAAATAGTATATCTGAAAAAAAACTAAAGAAAATGCATCTACCCTCAACCTTAGAGAAGCTTACTATGTTGATTAAGATAAAAGAAGAGTTATTTTGATTCCAACATGGATATTGATGTCCCAGTCCCATCATTCTCCACCCTCTCCTATTCTTTGTGCAAGTGAAGGGTATTAGTGAATCCTTTGGACCCTGGAGAACATAGTTGTGTAACCGTTATTCCTCATTATCAATTTTACTGGATTTTTACCTGGGAGACACATTGGGTATGTCTGTAAGGAGTTTCCAGAGAGGTTTAACTTAGCTTGGAAGACTCACCCTAAATGTTGGTGGCACCATCTCATAGGCTTTTGTCGAGAATAAACAAGAGGAAAAGAGAGGGAGGGTCTGGTAAGCAATAGCACTCACCTTTCTCTGTTTCCTAACTGTGATGCTGTGTGACCAGCCCCATCCACTAACATCTCTCCATCATGAGCCTCCAACCCAACATAAACCCTTCCTCCATAAATTGCTTCTTATTGTGTATTGGGCCAGGGTGATGAAAATATAATGCATAGTTTTGACTAATACAATATGTAAAGGCCTTTACTTGGTCTAGTGCCATCAGGCTACCTATGAAGAACTCAGGATGGAGAAGTGATTTGCATAGTCGTTAGCATCCCCATCCTGCCACGCTGAAACAAAAAATCCTCTGTTCTCACACTCCCGAACCAGTTGCTCAGCAGACACAACTATAGGAGAAACTCATCTTTCAACAGTGCTCTTGGGAGCTAAAGCCAGTGTCCGTACCTGAGATGCTGACTATGAATAGCTAGCTATCCTCAGCAGTGCACTCAGCAAGCCATATGTTGAATTCTGCCAGGTCAGCAAGACTCAGGACATTATTTATTATTCAGAGGTGACCACAGCCTCTTTTACAACCTTCAGACTTTGTGAATCTCCTCTAATCCCCACCTCTGCCCTCAGGCTGCCCAGGTTTACAAGAAATACTAGTAAATCCTTTCCTCTTGTTGCACTGAATCAATGTCCCGGTAGTCTGCAAGTCCTCAACCATGCTTCACACTGAGCCAACTTTTGGAGGGAAGCATAAAACTCAAAATCTAGCTGAAAGCATTCTGGAAGCCTAAGGTGTTTATGGGAACTGGGGAGTGTTAATCCCCACTTGTGAGGGCAGCTCCTACTCTGGTAATTACTTTTCTCCTGAAAAAAGAAAAAAATGTGTCCCTGCTGGCTGCTGTTAGAAACAGCCATCATTTTCACTTCATAGACTGAGGTTTAGTTGCCCAGTGTCTCTGAGGGTGCTTCCTTCAGGTGATAGCTACATTTCAGCACCAGTAGAGTGGGGCTTTTGGTCCTGTGGTTTGGTGAGTGTTTGGCAAGAGTTCTGGATTAATGAAGTTGTGTACCTGTAAGGTATTATTATCACCTAATCTTTTCTCATCTTCTACTGAGGGAAGAGCAATGAGAAATGGACCTCACGTGCCTCAGAGTTTCCGTTTAGTATACGCCTAACGGCCAGGATTGTGACAAGGCATCTGAACCTCTCGGATGTGACAGGATTGGATTGGAAATCTGCTTAAGCACCTGAAGAGAATAGAAGGCTTTGTATTTGCTAGTCCACCTGGAGCTGTTGGCCTGCTGCTTCTGCCACTGATAAGGAAAGCAAGGTGAAACTCTGCTGCCAGAGTCAAATAATATTCACCAGTAAGTATCAAGCATACTCCCACCCTGTCCTCTCTGTCTGTCTGCCTCACACAATCGAGGCTTGCCTCACACTCACTACATAGCCATGAATGACCTTGAACTTCTGACACTCCCAACTCCCACTGGGATTTTGAGCATATGCCATCACAAAAACGAGTTTTGTGAGATGCTGGGGTTCAAGCACAGGGCCATGGTTGGCAAACAGTTTACCAACTAAGCCATATCCCTATCGCTGGCAAGTTTTCTTTTAGTGTTCATGCCACAGAAGTGAAAACAGAGGCACCTTTCTTCATCTTGATGAGCAGATCAATAAACCGAGACTGTAGAAGAGCTTGAACACATCTGAATGTAGCCATTATCCTTGTCAGTGCCAGCAAGAAGGCAGGATATTAACAAGGGATAAATTTGTGGTTTTGTAATATCAACCAGGAAAGAGAAACCACTTTAATTTTTTGGAAAAAAAAAACTTGTACTTTATTGACAGATGATTCTGTGAATAGCTATTTTACATATTTTGCCTAAAATTATAACATGCTTATTTTAAGAAACCAAAAAATTCAAAAGTGTTGGTTTATCAACAAAAGCTCTTCATGTAGCTCAGGCTAGCCTTAAACTACCTTCTAGCCTATGATCCCCAAATCATCATATGAGAATGTTCTGAGACAATATATATTTTATTCAACAATCATTAACATATATAGTAAAATTCTGGCAATGATCTATGGATATGGACTGTATTTACTCATTCTTTCTTCTCTAATATAAATGGTCACTAACATCAATTGAATATATAGTGTATTACATATAGTTATTATTTCATTGTGTCATTAATTATTTAATTATTAAAATACCACTAAGTTGTTGATATTCCTAGTATCATTTTTAGGAAGCAAGTATCCTAAGAGGCAAGGTCTATGGGATGTGATTATGTGCTCAGCTTCCTTTAGAGAAGTTGCAGCTAGCAATGAGCTATCAGAACTGCCTGAGATCACTAGTATTGTGATTAAATCTCAAAACTAGAAAATATTAGAAAGATCATACATAGATATGCTATATCCACCTTGTGTTAATTCCTTAGAACTGGCTGTGAACGCCCTGCTAATACATCTCAGCTGTGTCTCCATCCTGGGCTGAAGACCATGGGCCACAGAGAGGGCAGTAGAAATGCTTTCTGCGTTGATTCCCAGAATCTCCTTCTCTGAGGTCTTGATTAACAGATCTCTTGAATTTATCATCCCTTCTCACAGCTGCAGGAAACCTTCAAATATCTGAGGTTAGCTCTCATGACTCACAGAGATTTTTCTGACCAGACACAAATAATATACATTAAATTCTTCCTTGTCCTTTCACACACTTTGGAGTTCCTGAACAATTTATTTATAAGTTTTTACTTTCTGGAGAGGGTAGAGTTGGGAGGGGAATAAACTAAATATTTATAAGTAGCAAAAGTGGGAAACACATGTGTGAGTTGGTTCTACTATCATGAGGTAATTCAGGAGTAACAGATCTGGTGGCCAAGAGAAAGGCTATGCCCTAGAAAAATGCCTCCAAATAGGGAAAAAATATAGACCTTGAAAAACACTAAATATAGGATTCATTTGAACTAGGTTCACCCAGTGATCTAGATGCTTCTCAACACAGTAACCAGAACTGACCTCAAAAGTCCGAGTATCACTTAACTCTCAAAAAATTGTTGTTAATTCCTTATTGGAGTAACTATACTTTCATTAATGCTGCAAACATTACATTAACCTTTCAGACTGTGATATTCAGTTGACTCAATGCAGGCTCCCAGGGACTATTTTTATAGAGTAGTTATTATTTGTTTTTCTTGAATGCAGTTTGGGGAGTCTATGTTTATTCTGACTACATTTCATGCTGTTAGATTTAACCCATCTTTCCAATCTGTCAAGTCTCTCCTGCACGCCATCTTTGCATCCAATGCAAACATTGCCTTTGCCAGTTTCATGCCACCTATGGTTCTGATACATATGCTTTTTATTGACATATCATATACATGCTATAAATTGCCTCTTACAAGATGTATAATCAACTGGATCATAAACAACATTGTGTAGCCATGACTTCTGTCTATTTTCAGAACAATGCTTTGGTTTGTCTGTAGACAGTATGAATCTCTCACTTTTACCCCACATTTATCTCTTCTTTATTCCATTAACAGTCTAGTCCCCTCACCCATTCTCAGGCAATTATTACCCCACTTTCTGTCTGTACACATTTGCCTTGTCTGTACATATACAGTTCAGATAAATAAAAACCACCAACATGTCATCTTTTAGTTTCCTTTTCTCTTAGTATAATATTTTTTAAAGGTACGGTCATCATATGACATGTATTCAAACTTGTTTTTTGATAAAATAATGGCATACTCTATAAATAAACTCTGACTGTTGATGGTTGCTTTTATTGTTTCCATTCCTTACATGAAGAATAATGCTGATACATGTAAAATGAACATCACACATAGGTCTAGATAGAAATACATACATACACATATTAATTTCATGTGAACAGATGGTTTTAGTTCATTAGTTCTGAATGAATGGTTGATCGTGGCAGAATTATGTTCAAGTTTTTAAAAAGCTGATCTCCAAATCAGTTTTTCCTTTACCAATATGTGAGGACTTTGATCTAGATCATTTCCAAAGAAGCAGTGGTTATGTTTCATATTGTAGTTGCACTGGTGGCTGTGAAGTTGGGTCTGGGTATGACTAACCCTGTAGTATCTTTTATGTGTTAACTGACTACTGAAATCTTTGCCCAAATTTTAATTGGATTATTTGTCTTTTGTGGTTTAATCGCAAGAATGCTTTGTTTATATCATCTACCCCTGTTAGATACAAGATCCATAAATATTGTCTACTATTCCATGAGTTTTATTTTACTTCCTGGTAATATTCTTTGAAGCACATGTCAAATGTCAAAATCTAAACTCGCCTATATTTTTTTCTATTGCTTGTATTTTTGTTGTTGTTCCAATTTTTATATTTTTTTCATACTATATCTTGATCATATTATTTTCCTCGTAGTTCCCACTACCTTTACACTCAGGGAAGTAAAACTGGTTTTCCTCAATGGAGAGATATTGGATATATCCACCACAACCCAGGAAAGGCTTGGGAAGAGTTGGACAACAAAAAATTTTGCATCATGCTTTCTGTTTATTGGTTTTGTTTGTGGTTTTGATGACATGGTTTTGATGACATGGTTTTGATGACATGGACATGACACATTGCCAAATTCAAGATGATGAAAATACTACCTACATTTTTCTTCTAATAGTTTTATAATTTTAGCTTTTGCCTATAAGTATTTGATCCATTAAAATTTATTTTCTACATGTGATACAAAGCAAGGGTCCAACTTCACAGGGTTTGCATGTGACAGACAGTGTTGTACTTGTCCCAGAACCAGTTGTTGAAAAGACTATTCTTTCCCCGTTGAATTGCCTTGGCACTCCTGTCAAAAATGAGCTGTCTATAAATATAAGGATTTATTTCTAGAGTTTTAATTCTATTCCATTTGTATATGTCTGTGTTCATGCTAATAGCACACTGTCACTATTGCTGCAGTTTTATAAACTGTGTTACAGAAACCAGTCATAGCAATGTTGAATAAGACAGGACTGAGGAAAGAGCCTCATGTGACACTGAACTATGAAGCTCATGAAGACAGGGGCTTCAGTTTTTTTGGTTACCAGTATATTTTTAGTAGATAAGGTCTGACATATGGCTAAGCTCAGAATAAATATGTGTTCACTGACAGACTGGTTGACTGAGTAAATAAAAAATATAAGTAGAATAAAATTTCAATTCAATATGCATCTACTTGTGATGGTTTGTACATGCTTGGACCAGGGAGTGGCACTATTAGGAGGTGTGGCCTTGTTGGAGTAGATGTGTCACTCTGGGTGTGGGCTTTAGTACCCTCATCCTAACTGCCTAGAAGTGAGTATTCAGTTAGCCTTCAGATGAAGATGTAGAACTCTCAGATTCTCCTGCACCATTCCTGCCTAGATGCTGTCATGTTCCTGCCTTGATTATAATAGACTGATGGACTAAACCTCTGAACCTGTAGACTAGCCCCAATTAAATGTTGTCCTTATGAGAGTTGCCTTGGTCATGGTGTCTGTTCACAGCAGTAAAACTCTAAGATACTACTTACCTGGACCTGCTCCTTCTGCTTTCTTTTCCCATTGTATCTGTCTGGGACACTAGTTCTGGAGATTTTGCCAAATGTCTTGCTCAAGGCCATGTTATTTGTTTTAATCCTAGGTGCCAAGAGACTTCATGTGATATCCATCACCTTAGAGTTAGCAAAAACAATGCCATTCTTGTCATAGGAAGAACTTCACTTGATGATTTAAGAATGAAATCATCTGTTACTTATTTCCACAAAACCTTTGTTACCAACTTTTATGAATTGCAAATTTCACAAAGCAATTATACTGTTTTTCATTTAGTAGACCAGTAGGGAAAGAAGCAGTGTTTCAAGAGCTAATGTCCTAACTGTTCCTGCCCTTTGCCACTGTATAGCCCTTATGACAGACACAACCAATGGCCTTCTACTTCTGATCATGGCCTGGAAGAATTGCAGAATGGCATAAGGAAGTACATATTCATCTGAAGATGAAATACAGGTCAGATAAGACAAAGAGATATTTCAGTCTTCATAAACCCAGTATTGCACACACATATACACACACACACACACACACACACACACACACACACGAACGTATGCACACATGCACGCACACATGCACACACACACAGAGGTACCTGGAACTGGCATATTTCTACATTTAGTTGAAGACCAGAGTTTCCCTTTGCAGTGTAGATCCACATACAAATACTGACACTGACATTGATACCCAGGCTAGCTTGCCTTATGGAAATGCCCTTGACTGAAATTACAAGCAACTCCTGTAACATAGATAATCATTTTGGTCTCAAGTACTAGCGCTGCTTTCATGTGTATAAATAATAACCATCTCCATTATCATCCAAGATTGCTACACAGGTTATCCCATTTAATCTTTTCAGTTGAGAGGGATATTTTTCTTTACTGCAAAAATGAGACCATCAAAGCTCAGAGAAGCTAGAAAAAAATTATCAATTCATAATCAGTGGAGCCAGGACTCAAACCCAGATCTATTTGATACCAAGCTGTATGACTTTAATCACCGTGTCATGATGCCTCTTAGAAAGACATAATGCACCAAAAATGTGCACAGGGCAATCTTAAAGAAAGAGAAAATGCTTGCATGGCTGAATGATTCCCAAATACAATCCAATTACTTTCTCCAGCTGCTAGTCCTGGACTTGCCCTGGCCAAATCTACACATTCATAGACTGCCTGCCTGACCCTCTCACATTCTCAGTACTGCATATTTGGGGTTTTGCTCGTTTTGTTTATGATTTTTTGTTTGTTTGGTTGGTTGGTTTTTAGACAGGTATCTTGATATAGTCAAAGATGACCTAGAACTCATGATTTTCCTGCCTCCTTCTCAAAGTATGAACCATTGTGCCTGGTAATTTTTTTAGTGTAACAACAAGAAAACCCTACACAGCATGTACTCTAACCTCTTAACAACTTTTCCCATTGTAGAATATTCTTAACTGTATCTACAACTGCTGTACAGATTTCTCTCTAGAACTTTTCCACGGTGCATGACAGTGACTTTGAATTCACAAATTTCCATTTGTCTCTTCCATATCCTTGGCTAACTAACATTCTAGCCTTGTCTAATTACTATTCTATCTCTGTCTTCTGTGGCTTTACTCCTTTAATGTGTTATGTAAGAAGCCTGAGGAACTAATTGCCTTCTGTGATTGACTTGATTCTTTTAGCAGCCTCTTCCAGATTCCTTGATGTGTGATACCTGACTAAATAATATTACCTTGCATGCATCTACCGCATCTTCTTTTTCCATTTGCCATTCAGTGGACACTTCCTTGCATTTGCCATTACACAAGAAATTCCAGATAGTTTTTTCAGGGTACTATTTATACTTTTAAAGTACATATATAGAAATTAGTGTCAGCAATGTGGCACAGCAGGTAAAGGAGCTTGGATCTCCAGAACTCACATGGCAAATGAAGAGAAGTGATCTCATACATTGTTTCTGACTTACATATGTGCACACTCCCAATATAAGAAATAAATAAATGTTAAATAAATAAATAAATAAATAAATATCCAGAAATAGAATGGTTGGATCATACTTTCCTGTGTGTTGATGTATGGATGTGCATGTGCCTGTTCTTCTATCCATGTATTTTAGTATACACGCATGTGGAGGCCATAATGAATGAGGGGGTGTTTTCCCCAATTGCCTTCCACTTTTAATCTTTACCTTCAGTTCATTTTGTATATAAGATAAGGGTCTATTTATAAGTAGATACTCATTTTTTTAATGCCATTTGCTGTCTAGTCTATGACTTTTGTGGCCTCTTGTTGAAAGAAATTTGACAAGATCATATGAATTTATATTCAGGCTTTCCATTCTATTTTATTAATCTATATTTCTATCTTGAATCATACTGTTTTGGTTACTGTAGCTTTGCAGTATTTGAAGACAATGTGGAGGATAAAACCTAGGCACACGCAGTAAATGATTTACTATTGCTAAAATGGCTGTACTACCACAAGCAGTAGAATTAATCTTTTTCAAAGTCTCAAAATAATTTTTATTCTTTTGTAGAAATAAAGTGCAGGGCAGGGGAAGATTATGGTATGGCTATGTCTTGAAGTTCATATAGAATCACAAGAAATTCTAAATAGTGAAAAACAGCCTTGTGGAAGAAGAACAAAGCTCTGGGCTTTAATTCCTTGTTTTTTGTTTTTGTTTTTGTTTTTGTTTTTGTTTTTGTTTTTGTTTTCTTGAAGATCAGTCCACCACAAAAGCCTATCAGATTCTTATGACACTCTTTTTTTAGTTGTGAGGTTTGAAAGACAATTTAGAGGTCATTTAAATACATGAATCTCAGAAACCTAAAGCCTATTTCAATACTTCAAGTCCACTATAGGACTTAAATACTATGACTTAAACGCTCATGGCCCCTAAGTTCATACACAAACACTCAACAATGATGATACCAAGGACTTAGAATTGGAGCCTTTAGTTAGAAGGGTAGGAACACAGGAATGAGGTTAGCACAGAATGCTGACTTGTCCCTTTTCCTGCAGTGACAATTTTGGAATTTTAGTTTCCTTAAAAAGCACAGAAATATTCATGTTAATCTGAGGTATGGGGATTGTCCAGAGCATGTTAATCCCAGCTTCTCTAGATTGTCCAGAGCAGCTATGGTTTGCTTCATGCTCTTGCAGAGGCATGAATTTTCCATTTGCAGATAGTTTTTGCAATTGTATGATGACTGAAACTCTGGGAACTTTTCAGAGGGTATATAAATACTAGGATCTGGAGAGGTGGGATCGATTGTAGTTGGTTGTTGGTTGCTGTTGTTCATGATTTGTTAAGTAGTTGTGTGCAAAGAAGAAACAAGAAGAAATTAGATATCCTGACTATGATGATCAAACTTGCCTCAAGGAACTTGATGCCTCTAATCGTAAAAAGTAGTCTAATGATAATGACACCCCCCTTTTTTTGTATCCTTTATTTTGTCCAATCTAGTTTTAGGAACTTGAAAGGGTGAAGAAGAGTGGAGGAAGAACCCACAGAATAGCAAAAGACATTTCTCACCATGTAAGTGTATAGCAAGAAGCCATATGTCAGCATACTGACAGGGTACCATTGATGAGTCAGGAAATGAGCCCTCTGCAAACACCAAAGCTACAGATATCCTAATTTGGCAATTTCTAAATCTATGTTGCACATAAGCCATCTAGCACATGGCGTTTTGTTGCAGCATCTCAAAGGGACTAAGGCAGGAAACCAGTTCCTGGCAACTAGTCAAATCATCTCTTCATTCCTTTCCCCAACTTGATACAGTTCCCATGAGTTTTATTTAATGTACATCATGTCATCCATTGTTACATCCCTAAGAAGATGCTGTGCATTTTTAGGGATGGTCCCATTCATTTTCCTTCCAGTTCAAATGCATTTTCTCTAAACTGGTTCAACCTGACCTGTCCAGCTCCCACACACACCCTGGGCTTAGAACCTGATTTAAATCCCAGTTTCCTTATCTAGCAGCTACATGTCTCTACACAACTCACTCCGTAAATCCAAGTATCAGTGTCATCATATAACGGTACACATATACTGGGATATAAAACAGAGTGCATCTTTGCTCTTTGTTCCTGGCTCCTGGCTCAGAGGTCCTAAAGTACTTATTCTGACTGATTAGGGGGTATGAAAGAAACATTTTGCTGCTGCTGTTGTTGTTGTTATTATTATTATTATTATTATTATTATTATTATTATACATAATTTTTTTTCAAACATAACTGGGTTTTGCTAAATAATTATGCATGGAACCCTGGGAAGCTTCAGAATGAGCAGGAGGAACTAAACAGGTGTGGAGGGTGGGAATTTTCAATCCTTTTTCCGTGGTCATGAAAGATAAGAAATGGAGACTAAGTTAATCAGCAATGGCTCATGATTTAGTCATTCGCATCTATAAAATAGAGCCTCCATGTGAATACCCAGGACAGAATTTAGAGACCAAGGTTGGTAAACACTAGTAGAGAGAAACAATTAGAAAGGGCATAGAAACTTTGCTTACCCTTCTCTGCGCCATACCCTTTGCATCTTGTCCCTTCGGCTTGTCCATTTTTCTGTATTGTATCCTTTATAATAAAATGAGAAGTGTAAGTGCACTCTTTTCTTGAGTTTTACGAGGAATTCTGCCAAGTTATTGAAACTTTATAACAGGTTGTGGGAAAACCTCCACTCTAATTATAGAGATGACCAATCAGAACTACAGTGGTAAGATTTGAGATTGGTCTGCGAAGTAAGGAGACTTTAGGGTGCTTTGAGTTTGGAAGCTAACTTCTAGTAGTTAATGTCAGATTTGAATTGTATTGTTAGGCATCCAGTTTGGACCTGGAGAGACAAAGCATTGGCTGATGGCATGGGAAAGCCTCATATATTTAATGACAGCAGGCTGTGAGCAGAAACAAATCATCATAGCAGTAGATATACCTATGCCAACAGTTTGATATGGAGATTAAATTAAATGACACAGTGCCTGATATAGCTTATCAAAGACTGTGTGTCAGCTCTTCTTATTTATGAACATTTACATCTCTGGGACTTGTGGGTAGTCCCTGCGGTCAGTCACATAGTTTCTATCCACAGGATCTGTAGCTTTTCAAAACTGGGGAGGATACGTGAGATGAGTAAGAAAGTGGGGATAGACAAAAGAAGGAAGTAAGAGACAAACCAGGACCTAGAGAAGAGATGAAGAGGGACAGACAAACAAGGTAGAAGGGTAACTTAAGATCAAATCATTGCCTGTAATCTCCCATAATGAATTCATCTCCAACCCTTCATCCTCTGGGCCTAGGAAAAGGGAATGTAGTCCCTGGATAGATCTTGAAGCAATGTGAGAACACTCTTCCCATGACCCCTTGCTAACTGGCTCTCTACTCATCCTTGATCCCTTAAGTGACCCAGTCTGATTTAGGTTCTTCGAGGTCAGGATGGAACCCAGATCACTCCTATGAATGTGTAATGAGCCTGTAAGTGCACTTTGGGCAACAAATCAAAACCACTGTTAGCAGTTATTTCAACTCAGGACTCCTCTCTCTGAAAGACCAACTGCTCTTTCATAAAAGCCCGTTTTCTCTGTGAATCATACATCTCACTGTGGAAGAACGTACATTCTCATTAAGCAACATCAATTCTCAACACATCTGATATACTCTCATGTGCTGCTATAATTAAAAATTAAATAAGAAGTGTTATGTTGAAGAAACTCCAAAGCTAGTTTTATGTACTCCCTTTTTCCTCTGAACATATCTTTCTTACCAGGGTTTTTCTAGTATAATTATATTCCTGAGAAAACAGGCAGGCAAAGAATAAATCAGCATACAGTCTTTCTTTAAAGTTCTAGTTTATATTTTATGATCTTTACAGATTGTTAACAAAATCAAGTCTGAAATTTTCTATAGTGAACACATACTGTTTTACTTTCGGGTTGATTGTAAAAGGAAAATCATATATAATATTGGTTCAGCTGTATCTTTTAGACAATGGGGACAACCGCAGGATTTCATTCACTCCGAGGATTTCTGCTAACATATTTCTTAATGTAAATGCCTGACACATAGATGTTGCTTAACATATTTTTCTGAATGAATAAGCATTAATATTAACAATAAAAACCAAGGGTGTATTTGAGGTCTGGAAAAGGCAATATTTTGCCTAGCTGATTTTCCTGACAAATTCTCCACTGTCCCTTTCATAAATAGAGCAAAACCAATCTCAAGGGAAGCATACACCATTTTGTCATGTACCTTAATTCATTTAGGAGGCGCATTCCTTTGTTTATTTAAGAATGTCAGAGAACTTTGTAAGATGTAAGGGGGAAATCACATCTTCAGATAGCAGGGAAAACTTGATCACATGAATCTTAGTTGACATCTCCAAACTGCTTAAACTTAAAACAGAAGATTTTTACATCAAAGGAGAAACCTAACTTCTCTTCTGCAAAGTTATGGTCACTGGACTAAACTGTATTGATCTTCCCAAGAACACAGAGTGTGATGGCTATTCTTGGTTGTCAACTTGACTACACCTGGAATTAACTCAAACCCAAGTGGCTGGGGATTTTAGGATATCTGATCATGCTGTGAACTACATACTGGATAAGCCTGTCTCTAGTTATGGTGTGACTCAGCACACACTTTTATACAAAAGTGCTGTAGCATATTTGATCACACTGTGAGATTGTGTACTGGGAAAACTGAGATATAGGTTGAAGAGAAAGGTCAACTGGGTGCTTTCTCTGCCTCTGTGAGCTAGCAGCATCTAGCTCCTGAGTCTTCATTGGTAAAAATCGAACGATTGGGATTTTGTCTTAACAAAACAACAGCTGGGTACAGCAGTGAGAGATTATTTTTTTATTAAATCATTCAAACTAGGAAGATCCACGTATAATCTGGATCTTTTGCTGGCAGCCTCTCTCTCTCTCTCTCTCTCTCTCTCTCTCTCTCTCTCTCTCTCTGTGTGTGTGTGTGTGTGTGTGTGTGTGTGTGTGTGTGTGTGTGTAACATCCTTCACTGGCATTAGAGCCTACTTCTTGGGAATTCTGGCTTATACTGAAGAACAGCTGAGACGTCTAGCCTAGTGGACTGAACAACTACTGGATTCTTGGAACTTATATTGGTAGACAGACAGTGTGGGAGTGATTGGACCATAGCCTGTAAACCGTCTCTAGAGAACCCTGACAAACACACAGAGTTAGTAACTAATTGGCAGGCAGGACTTATTCCCGAGCACCTAATTCTAATTCTAACACAGGTTCCACCACACTGCACTGTGGTATGGACTCCTTCAGTGCTTTATGGGTAGATAATAAAAGTTAGTTAAAGCAGATGATGACGATAATGAAATTTCACTGTACTGGAAACAGAAAAAATGAGGTCAGTTAGCTGGCGTTCAGCAGTGCTTTGTTAAGTCAGAGCACCCATTCCTTTCGATCTCTTGCTCTACATTAAAAAAAAAAATTAGTCCATGTACTTCATTTAAAATAAGCCTTAGGCAACTAAATATCATTCATTAAAAACAGTTAAGACAAGTGACAGCTCCTAGTAATACATTTTGAGAACAGAACAAGCAGGATAAAGATAGCTTAGAAACCGTGTACAAGCAGAATTCTTCCACAGCCATCCTGATCCCCTGCTGGCCAATTTTAAAAAGTGATTTTTTTTTTTAACCACAAAAAATGAACAATACAAGGCTTCGACATCCAGAGAAAGATTGGCACCTCTGTAGATATTGCTTTGCCTTCAGGAGCATTGGCAGAAGAATACTAACTATGAGGATGGAACTTGGGTGGGTATTGGAACTCCATTAGAGTGTTACACAAAGGACCACTTGAGGCAGGTGCCTCCATGTCTAAATAAAAGAGCCAATTCCTAATGGAAACACAGTCTTTGGTCTTTTTGTGGCGTTACCACAAATGGAACTTACTCCTTCAAGAAATGTGAAGTCCCAGAATGGAAGAGCAGTACCTGTGAAAGTTAAAGCTTTGTTCCCACGTAAGGCCAACATTCCACTTATTGATGTCAAGTTAGCTAAATGTATTTAGACATTAAGTCACAAGACTTTCAAAGGTTCCCAGAAGTTCTCCTTAAAACAGCCCCAGACTGGAAATAATGATCATGGTTCCGAGGGTAGACAAAATGATATAACATCACAGGATCAAGCACAGCTATCAGGACCAAGCACAGCTATTCAGTAATCAACACATTCCTAAGAAAACCATAGGTCAAAGAAGCCAACTACCCATAGAGTTTACAGTGAATGCTAACTTGTAAACTAATCAAATTATCTATAGTGATAAAATTAAGGCAGTGGGTAGTGGATCCCCTGGGAGGTGGTCCCTAAGGAAAAAAATCTTTAGAGTAACTAGGGGAAATGAACTGATACTCTTGTCTACTAATACTAATACTAATACTAATACTAATACTAATACTAATACTAATACTAATGCTAATGCTAATGCTAATGCTAATGCTAATGCTAATGCTAATACTAATACTAACTAATACTAATACTGAATTACTACTACTAGTACTAATGACCTTATTGTCCTGTGCACGCATAGCATATTTGTGGAGATAAAGGACAACTTTGCAGACTTGGTTATATCTCTCTTTCCATCTTTCTATGAATTTCAGGAATGGACTTCAGGTCAGCAGGAATCTCACCTCTTCCAGTAATTTTGTTTCTTGACTTAAGTTCTTTAGTAAAAGTCAATGAGCTCTAAGCTTATAGAATGTGAGTTTATAAGAATGTATGCACATGACATTTTTAAAAAGCAAAGTCCTAATTTTTTTTTCCTATAGAACACAACAGGGAGTGATATCAGTCTGTGGGAGAGCCATTCTGTCAGCAAGGTAAGAACTGATAACCCCCACAGGCAGTTTTTCCTCTCCTGTCCTGATGTTCTCTCTTCCTTGATTATGAAACTGGTCACCAGCCCATAAATGAGAACACAATGTATTAAATGTCACATTTTTATGCAGGAACCAAGGCATTCACTTCTTTGTGCCCCAAGGCAAGATCAGGTCTCAGTTTTTATATACTAAAAATGGACCTATTAGGATAATGAGTGGGTTCATGCCTGTCATTTTCAAATTGATTGCTGGCAATGTTCAGTACCTGAAACAGGTCCTGCTAATTATAAGGAGAAATCAGAGACATTCAGGAACATATATCATTTGGTGCCATGGACTAATTGGTATTTGTCCTTTGTAAGGTCTGTTGAAAAAACATAGAAGTCTGTACTCCAGGTTCAATAAAGGAAGAGAGGAAGGGGAATTAACTTTTAAATTTTCTCTTAAGAGTTAATACACAGTTAAACATTTATATAATCTTCACAATAGTTTTCCAGGGTATATATTAGTAGCCTCAGTTTGTAAAACAGGAGACAAAGTCAGGATAAGTTACACTAAGTTATACTTCTACGGAGTAAGGAAAAGATTGAAATCTGAGTATGTGTATGTGTGTGTGTGTGGGGGGGGGTATTCAACTCTCCCATACACTTTCCTACTAAGGGTAATATTATTCTCCAAAACAGGAATTTTGCAACTTTACTTCAGTCCTATTCCAGTACAGATGAGTATTCCAAGTGCCATAGAAAACAAAACAGCATCTTTCCCAAACAACAACATATCTTTTCAAGAGCTGAGCCAATGCATGTATAAAAGTATATGATTTGCTATGAATGGACTAGATCACCCTCCCAGCTCAGCCAAAATTTTTAGGAGTATGCTATGAAAGTCCTTTAAAAGTAGGGCAAAGTTGTTTACTTTCAACATACCTGGTCCCTCTCTGTCTTTCTCTCCTTTTTCTTCCTTCCTTCCTCCTGCTTTCCTCTTTCTCCTTACCTACCCCACCCCCCACCATTTAATTCTATTACTGGCATGTATTATTGGGCACTGCATATGTGTTGTGCCCATAGAGGCCAGAAGAAGGCATGAGATTTACTGGAACTGAAGTTACAGATTATTGTGAGCAGCCATATGGGGGCTGAGAATCAAAATCTGGTCCTCTGAAAGTACTATATTTTTATAAAGTACTTAGTACTTTAGCTTTGTAAAGACAGGAGTGGGACCATCTGATGGAGTCTGATGGCAGATAGGTACTCTCATCCTCTGTATTATGGGGAAACTGAGTGATTGGAAGTCAAGTGCTTATTTTATTTTAATTATTATTTTTTATCTTATGTGCAGTTTTGCCTGTATTTATGTATATGCACCATATATATACCAGGTGCCCTTGAAAGACAAAGGAGGTAATCAGACCTTTAAGCAGCTGAGCCATCTCTCCAGCCCCCACTCTTCATTAGTAACACTATGTAATTCATCAATATTTAGTTAGGGAGAAAGCAAAATAAAACAAACAACCTGTGGCCACAAAAGACATCAGAGAATCTGTAAACCACTCATGCTGCTTTGGGTGGTCAGAATTTCAACCAGAACCAGGCTGCTTGCTTCTAAAGCTGAATCCAGACCATAATGGCTATTGTTATGTCAAAAAAAAAAAAGCATTTGAGGAGCTGGAGAGATGGTTCAGTAGTTAAAATCACTGTCTATTCTTCTAAACAACCCAGGTTCAATTCCCAGCACCTACACTTGGAGGGTCACAACTAACTATAACTCTAGTCCTGGGGTCTGATTACATTTATTGTCCTTCAAGGACATCAAGCATCCATATAGTGCATATACATAAAAATGGGGAAAACACCCCTACACATAAGATCATCTGCCATCAGACTTCATAAGAAGATCCTACTCATGTCTTTAAAAAGTTTTACTGGTAAAAATGGGCCCCTGTGATCATATGTGTCATGACCAAAGCAAGCCTTGGTCTCTACTGGCCTCACCTAGTCACAGCTTCCAACAGAGAAGGGCTGAGAACAACTCTCTAAATCCTAATGATATGGGAAGGCAAACAGACAATATAATGTTATAGTTGGGAATTGAATGTATCTAGAAATAAGTAGGAAAAGAAAACTCAGAGTGAATTTGTCAGGGAGAAGAGGACCTACAATAAGCCTCAACTTTGCACTCAAAAGGACAGGCTAGACATTTGTCGTCTAGCATCTCTCTGTTGGGGTTTGTAGAGTGAAGCACTGGAGAATTGTCCAGAGCCACATCAGAGAGAGGCTATAGTGACAGAGGAGCCAGAGACCTTTTTTTTTTTTTTTGTGACCTAAAACTGGATTTAACAGAGAACAGAGAATAGAAGACAATGTGCTACCAAGATACCCAATGATTATGCAAATATAGAAAAAAATAGATAAATCAAACTTAATTGCTGGCACATAATCTTGTGACTCTCCACTCTATGGCTTCCATCTGGTGTCAAGCAGAAGTAGGTAATAAAGGCAGCCTCTCAGACCCCGAGTTAAGTCATTTTACATATTTATCACACACTTCTCAAACCAGACCCTGAAAAGCACATATTATCATTTTTAAAGAAATAAAGGTCAAAGTGACAAAGGAACTTGCCTAAGACAGTCAGAGACAAAACCATCACTAAAATATAGGTCTGGCTGACACGAAAGCCTTTGATCATTAAACTGGGTCTTCTTGTCTCTTATGAGTTACTCACACAGCATACTAGTTCTGAGCAGATCCTTGGGCCGATTCAGTAGGAAATCCAAACCCTGGTGCTGCTTTGCAATTGCAGACTGTGTCTCTGAGTGTAACTTCATTTAACAAGCATTTGTGCAGGACCCACCACTCACTAGGGGAATGTTAGAGATGGCTGACACAGTGTTCTTCCTGACCTGGGTCTGTACCCATTGATGTTCTAACACAGATGGCCCCAGAAGAGACCTCAACCACAGTTTTTTAGATATTGAAGCAACCACAGATGAAGTGTTTGCCTCCCGCCCCCTTGAAAGTAATGTTTAGCAAACGGGAGCCCCTGGTAAATAGAACTTTCAACTTCCTTCCTTCCTTCCTGTCTACCCTTTGTCCCTTTGTGTTTCCTTTATTATGAAGCTGGTCACATGTACTCTAGGCTGTCCTCAAATTTACTATGTAGCTCGGGATGACCTCTAACTTTTGATCCTGCTGCTTCTCTCTCTCAGGGGCTGGGATTACAGGTTTGTATCACCATAGTAGATTTTCAACCAGGTAAGAGGTCAAACCTAGGGCATCATTTGCTAGACAAACACTGAGCTATACCCCTCTGATCAGAACATATACTTTAGACTAAATTGTGACCCATCCTTTATTAATTTCCCAAGGTTTCTGGGTGAAAGGCTGCTACATATTCTTTTAATTATAGGCCCACGGAAGGGTTGATTTAAAAAAAAAAGTCAAATTAGTAAAATGACTTCAGAAAATAAAGGCCTTAATAATTTATTCATAATGCTATTAAGGCAAACCCATGCTTTTTTGGGCTGTGCATGTTTATGCTATGATGCAGAAGTCTGTAAGGTGGAGTTCTAGTAATGTATGATGACAATTAATATTTCTCACATATGTTCACCAAACCAACAACATCTTTGCATCCATTAATGATTTCAATAATTACCAAGCAGGATTGTCCAAGTTTAACGATGTTCTGTTGAAAGACTACCATGGACTTTATGTCCTAGCTATATAGCAATAAGACGTTGGGAAAAGCAACGGCCTTGAATGATAGTCTGAAAGCAACAGCCTTGAATAATAGTCTGAAAGGGGGTTCTTGTCACAGTTTAGACACTAAGTGCAGGTGACCTTGAGTTCTACATCCTCCTTCATATTATAGATAAAAAGATTTGGATGAGGTGATACCAGGCTTTCTCAGCTTTATAACTGTGCAGGCAGACTTCTCTGGGTGTTATCTTCATCCCTTCTTGATCACCTCAACCTCTCATCAAGTATCATTTGGAAATAAATTTCTCTTTTCACAAATGGTATTTTTTCCTGACTACTTAGCTGAGGCCCGAGTTACAGACAAAATGAAGACTTGCCTGTTGGGGAAGAAAGCAATCTCTCTCTCTCTCTCTCTCTCTCTCTCTCTCTCTCTCTCTCTCTCTCCCTCTGCTTTGCTGTTTGCCCTTGAGCAGCAAGTCACTTAGGAATGCTGGGCCCATCATTTCCTCACTGATGGGGGATTATGTGACAACACTTAGCTACCACAAAAGACTGAGAGAGGATTAAATAATATGCTTGTCTGGGATTTAGCCAATACTTGATGTAACACTGGATACTCAGTAATAATTACCTTTTGAGACTCACAGAACTCACCTGAAATGCCTTCCAGATTCAAGGGCAAATGGTTCTATAAGAGGTCTTAGTTTCTTTTCATCTCTTAAGGAGAATTGTGCACAAACATAGCATCTAGGTGTGTCATTAAAAGCATGGATTTCCTTTTTAACTGTGTCTTCTCTTTCCCCTCAGAGTATTGAAGAATCACTTTGCCCTACAGCCCTAGATATTTTTTTCCCATATGCCTTTCAAGACAGATGCTTATTATGCTGGGAGAAAAATGGGAAAATATCCAACATGTATTTCAACACTGTTAAGATACAGACCTACACCCAGCATAAGGAAGTCCGCCATCCTATTGTTAACTAAATTTTCACAGAGCTTGATACAACAACACAGCTTTGTGGGGTAATCCTCATATTTATGCAGGAAATAGACCTTAATTAGATGATAATAATAATTATTGTGAGCACTGATTGAAAACGTAGCATATTCTAGCATTGTTCTCAGCAAGTTTCATTTGTCAACTCTATTCGTGAAGACCCCTATGAGATTGTTGGAGTCATTTCACTGTACAAAGAATGTACAACCAAGAGCTTCCAGGCTCTGTTTCCAGAATCTGTGCACCCCAGATCTTAGCCAAGGAGTCCTATTTAGAGTCACTGTATCATTATTCCGTTTTTCACAGAAGGTGTGATGATCTGAAGGATATATGGAGAGAACTGGCCATATTGTAAGCACTCCATAAATAGGAATTTTTTTTTATTATTTAGGTTAAAGGAGCTATTTCTCTTTTATTTTATTGGGGGTGGAGAATGTCTGAGTGTGTGTGTGTGTGTGTGTGTGTGTGTGTGTGTGTGTGTGTGTGTGTAGTATGTGCATGTGGATCTGTCCTGGTACCTGCACTTACACTCATGGGAATGGAAACCAGAGGAGGATGTTGAGTGTCCACTATAATCATGATCTACATTATTCCTCGAACAGCCCTCTCAATGAACCTAGAGCTAGGTATAGCAAGTAAATCCTACTGAGCCTCCTGCACGCACCCTACAGTGCTAGGGTTAGGTGCACATACAACCACACTAGATATTTGAAAGTGCGTGTTAGGATTCTGACTTAGGTCCTCATGCTTGATCAAGAGACATTGTGCTCACTGAGCCATCTCTCCAGCCCTTTTAATCTTAAGTGTTGTTGTTCTTAACTGATTAAGGCAAAAATCCATCAGCTGCCTCCCTTTTCTCTTCTTCATCAACTGGTATTCTCAACTTCACTGGCTTCATTTCTCTCTCTGCCCATGGACCCTATGTTCAGTGCTATCTACAATCACTACCAAGGCAGCCTCTCTCTCTTATCCTGAGTTGTACGTTTCCCAGGCCCCGTCCTTTGGAGCTTTCCCATAGTGGACCTTCTGGCACAGTTGCAAGGAACAAGGGAGCTGAGCTTCTCCTCCCTTCCACAGACTTTCTCCATGATTTGCATATGCTTAGGCCCTAGTCAAAAGGTCACTTACTTTGTGATAGTCCTGAGTTTGGCTGTTGAGCAAAAGGGACACAGACATGTTAATCTAACCCCCTTCCCCCCTCAAACAGAGTCTACTCTGTTAGATAAGCTCACTCCAAGATTATAGACTCCCTACTTTTTTGCAACTCACTGATCTAATTGCCAAAACATCAGCATATCAGTGGCTTGTTTGGCTCAGGTAAGCATTGAGCTGAACGATGTTCAAACACATGACAGCGACAGTGAGACAGATAGCAGGACTTATAGGACACTTTTCCCAGAAGATAATCGTGGTAATTGGCTGTCATCGTTCCTTCACAAGTCTAGGGAGAAGCGCAGCGTGAAAACATACATAGAAGGCAGAAATTTTGAGGCTTGGAGAAGTGCAAAGCACACCTGAATCCTAGGAACTAGTGGTGAAGCCAAGAAATAATTAAGTAGCAGATGGCCAGCCGTGCTGCAGGAATAGGGAGGGGAGGGCTTCCTCTGCCTCACCTATCTAATTTGGGGCAGCTGGCAGTTTACCTAATGACCATTTTCATCTAGTTCAGGGCCTTGCTTTTCAAAGGCAGCCCATGGACCAGCTGCATAGACATCACCTGGGAGCCTGTTAGAAGTAAAGAACCTTCCCAGAGCTACAGATCCTAAATCAGCATTGGTAACGGGTTGTTCCTTGGGACCTTGTGCATGGAGAAGATTCTGAGAGATGCCCCATAGCTCAGACTAAGACAAGTAGGTCATGCCTTGTGATGAAATACACTCTTTTAAAGATTGAAACGAATGAGTGCTTACTCATTAAGAATAAATTCAAAATAAGGAAAAAATGAAAAATTAAAGTTTAAATTTGTCTCAGGATGAATGTAGTCACAGTGGAGTTGAGACCCATGTAGAATCTCAAAAGCATTCTGTTTGCTGCTCCAATTCCAACATCTACTTTTCCTACCATGCTGCTCAGTGTTCAGGGAAGCTAGCATCCGAATACTGTATCACTCTCTGGGTACCTGACTAACTCTGAATGGGCTTTAAGAGAGTTGCAGAATAACAGAGTGGGGTTTCTAGTGGGTTGGACTCATGTTGGATGTATCTTACAGTAATGGCTACAGTTCTCTTTGAACAACTCCTTCTGCCTTTGGATTCCAATAACTTCTTCCTTTTCCCTCAGGCCTAAGGATGGTATCAGCATCTTCCGCTTAATCCTCACACATTATGCTATCCTTTCCTGTACCTTTTAAATAATCACACCATGAACTCCCCATGATACACAATAGGAGTCCCTATCTGTAGGGACACTAATTGGTGGATTAGTACAAAATTATTCACTCAAAGAATGGGAAGAGAGTGAAAAGTAGCAGTGTGTTGTTGGAAAAGAGACTTGGAAGAAAAAACCACGCATCTAAAAATTACTGTAAGTTTTACCAAGAGACTATTCTGCCCACTGTAGGAAATGTGTTCTAAGTTCAAAGCTCCATGTTTACTGGTCCTGTGATCTTAAATTCCATCTATCCACATCTGCCTGTTTTGTTTTGCTTACAGTATTGAGAAATGACAATAGGACCGTGTGTGCTGAGTAAGCACTCTGGTTACCATTGTGCTCTATCTCCAGTCTTATATCAAATTTTGAGACATGAGCTCTCTGAGTTGTTAAGGCTGGTCATAAACTTATTCATCACTCCAGGCTAATCCTACGCATGCAATTCACCTGCCTCAATCTCCCACATAAGGAGCATTGCAGCCTAGCTATCAGGTTCCGCAGCTATTTGTATTTTTAATTGTGAATTTCTCGTTGATACTCATCTGGCTTTGACGCATGAAATAGCCATAGAAGAGAAGACATCTGCACTTGCCTTCCATCCCCCCACCAAGTGGAAGTTGATCAAAACTCACCGATTTCCCCATGAGATTCATCTTGTCATGGTTAACACTTTGTTCAGTTTTCTCTTCTTTTTCTATAACTCCTATTTCCAGAAACTTCCAGAATTGTATCTGATCTTTTTTTCTCTCCCTTTCCTTAAAGAATGTCATATATACTCAGCAGTTTAACTACACAACAACAACAACAAAATGCCTTTAGCAGATGGCCTGTGGTACGTGCCACACCAGAGGGTCCAATTCAGTGAGTAGTCAGCATGACCACGCCAATCAGACAAGATGCTTTCCTGCAGATCCCCACCCACCATGACCACTCATTTACCAAGCCCATTCCCACCACACCTCATTGGGTCCCTTCATTCAGTCTTATTTCCAATAGCCAAATCTCAAGGATTCTACCTTACCTCACTGATCACTCAAGGTCCTCAGAAAGCCTTATCTTCTTTGTAAAGCCTTCCCTGCCGCTAATAAACATAAAAAAGATCCCCTTCATCCAAATTCTTCTAAGTCAGTACCGATGGGATTTCTTTAGCAGTGCACACATGCAAACATATCTGACTACACAGGATAGAAAGACTAAAATACAACACTGGAGCTCCTGACTTGAAAGAGGGGTCAAAGGTCCTTCACTTGTTTCCTAAAATGTGTTTTCTTCTCTTAAGTATGCTCTGTTTATTCCTGTAACCTTGTTCCATGCCCTTGACTTTTCAAAGCTTTCCTGTCATTGAACGCCTCCTTTGCATGGTTTGGCATATTACATTCTGTGCAATATCTTAACATGTTCCCCCACTTTTCTTTTTTACTGTGGTGAAGTGCACATATCATTAAATTTAGCACTGACTTAGGCTATGTGGTAAATGTGACATTCAGCACATTTACACAGCTGTACAACCACCACGGTCATCAAGAAGAATATTTCTCAGCGTCCCAAACTGACCCACTATATCATTTAAATAAAGAGTTCCCTAACCACCAACATCCCACATTTTTCTTCTATGCGTTTTTCTACATAACTTATTCATATAAAAGAATTTTATACTATTTATGATGGAGGGGCTGGTATCCACATAATTGTATACCATAAGAACCTTCCTTTTTAAGGTTGAATACTATTCCATTGTATGTAAAGATCACATTTTGTTTGCCTATTTATCTGAAGAAGATGGGGACTTGAGCTCCTTCTGCCCTTGGTCTTCATGAATAATGGTTGGAATAAGTTAGCTGGGGTACAGAAAAGAGAAGAGAAAGGCTTGGAAGGCAGAGAGAAAAACATAAGTTTATCAAAGATAGATCAGACTTCAGTGCATGATAATCTATTATTCTTGTCTCGATTTTGAGTGGACCCAAAGGGTCTTTATATAAATATTTGGTTTCCAGATGGTGTTATTGGGTGTTTGTAAAATCTCTGGGAGGTAGAACATTCCAAGAAGACCTTAGGTAATTGACAAAATGCCCATAAAGGAGAAGTTTTCTTTATCTCTCTGCCTCTAGCCTAAATTTGCCCCTAGCTGTACCACATGACCCTGCCATGATGTGCCACCATCAGTCACACTCACCCTAGCTGAACTGATGTAATCATCACCACTTTAAGCCTCTAAAACTGTACTAAATAAATTTCTTATTTTTATAGTTTGCTGCGTCTGGCATTCTGTTGTAGTTCCAGGATGCTGAACAACACATATAAAACACATGTAGAAATAAACGTGCCCCAAAAAAAAACAGAACACCTCTAGCCCAGGCACAGCTTTGGTGGTTGGGTGCATTTAGGTAATAATAGAAACAAAGGAATGGAGAAGATTGACTAGAGGAAGCAGGCAAAATAAAAGGCAAGGGGCCTTTGTTCAAGCTCTAAAGAGCTCCAATTTTGTGGTGAGAGAGAGGAAAATGAGCCAAAAAGGGAAGCCAGAACAGCATACAGAAAAATAGAAATAAGTTCAACAGGGTATGTAGTTAATTATTTTTGTAAAATACCTGGAAGAGAAAAAAAAGAGTAGACATACACATTAATATGTGTATTTGTATACATACTGATTCACTTATACATACATATAAGTCTGTCTTGTATTTATGCATGTGTGCTTGCTTAGACGTCAGGCCTCATCAAGTTTGGTAAAACTAAGACTGAGAACAGAGATAACTGAAACTCATTCAGTGATTAGTAACATTGGTTTTTCAAACATGATAACGGCAAATGAAGAACACTAACTTAAAATGAGTGAAAATTAGATGATAAACATTGGAAACACATCTGCCCAAAGAAGTACATGAATATAAATACTTACTGAGAAGGGGTTTATAAGTTAAATAATGTTACACTGGTGACAAACTGTTAGATGTTTGCAATATACCTGATAAAACCTTCAAAGCAGTTTTAAAAGAGATAAATAAAATTATACTTATATGCATACACACACACACACACACACACACACACACACACACACACACACACAGGCCTACCTGGAAGGGACAAACAACACATTGCATCAACTGCATGAATATCCCAAGATGGAACTGTTAAAATTCAGCTCTTGGCAAGGTAACATCTATAAAATTAAGTATTGAAGAATAAACACAGACGTGAGATGAGATTTCAAGACACACTTTCTGACTAGAAATTGCTAAAAACCAGAATGCTGACTGGAACCAAGAGAACATAGAATACACTCCTCTCAACCCTCGCACACTATTCTCATCTATGGAACTAGATGTGAGCATGCCTCAGCCCGGAGAAGGTAGGCGGAGACAATCTCTCCTGGGTCTCTGCTCTCATAATAGTGTGCAATTGTTTCTGCTGAGATATTGCTCTGAGAAGAATGTGCATCTCTCCTTTTATAATACATTAGAATACAGATCCCAGGTATGTGTCTCAAGCTCACTGCCTTTTCACCTCCAGAAAGCTGGAGGGAGGCCTTTTTCCTCTTACACTGCTAAATATTTGCTTCTTATTCTTTCTCCCACTTATTGTTAGCTCTCCCATTTAAATTCTTTCTTAACTTATTTTTCTACTAAGAAAACTCACTACTACTTGATCCTTCCTCACTAAAGCATATTCTTTTGAGAACTCAGACATAATGAATAAATAGCTATATATTATATATAAAAAAAATGATTAATAGAAATTTGACTAGTCCAGAATTTTGTCACTTTGGGCCAAAGGCCACAAAAAAACTTGGAGATAGAAGACAACCTTCTCGAATTCCTTTAAAAGAAGTAATAGAGATCAAATGAGTGTACGTTAGAATGGCATCCTAAGTGTAAATATAAAAGTACATAGCATTTCAATTACCAAAAATGCATCTTAGGACCTAATGTCATTGGATATATATAGTTAGACATTGTCTGAGTTAGGGTTTTACTGCTGTGAACAGACACCCTGACCAAGGCAACTCTTATCAGGACAACATTTAATTAGGGCTGGGCTTACAGATTCAGAGGTTCAGACTATTATCATCAAGGCAGGAGCAGTGTTCAAACAGGCCTGGTACAGGAGGAGCTGAGGGTTTTACATCTTCATCTGAAGGCTGATGGGAGAAGACTGGCTCCCACGTGATTAGAAGGAGGCTCTCATTGCCCACCTCCACAGTGACACACTTCCTTCAACAAGGTTACACCTACTTCAACAAGCTCCTAACACCACCACTCCCTGGGCCAAGCAAATTCAAACCACCACAGATATAAAGGTCCTAAGAGTATCTGATATAGCATTAGCCCTAATTATAAGACAATCAAATACTATGCATGTGTCCCAACAAAGCAAATGTGCATTATCCAAATGATATTCTAAAATACATATCAATCTACTTATCCTAAGAAATGCTGGGAGTTATTTCTAGGTGGAAGAGAGAAGCAAATAAGTATGTACGGAATGCCATACACACAGCATGCAGTCTCTATAACTTCACAGCTTTTCACTTAATCTTCTCAGTGACCCATAAGACAGATTTATCAGCTCCATTTTCCAAGTAAGACAACCAACACTCAGAGAGATTGCATAAGTTCCCCCAGTCACACATTAGTAAATAGTAGAGCCAGACTCAGGATACAGGATCCTCCAAACTCACAGACCAGGACCTTTCATGTTCTGTTTTGAGGGATAAAAGAAAAAATGGTAAAGGTCTGATTCCAGGATACCTCTAATATGAGATCAGCAGACCAAGAAATAAGGTAGTGTCTTGCCTTTAATTATGAAACAGGCATGATTTAAAGAAAAGATTACTCTGAAAGCCTGGCTGAGTTTGAGAGAGGTGAGATCGATTGAACAAAGTGAAATTCTGCATAGCCCTCCTGTAACTCTTGAAAACACTAGTTTCTATAAAAGCTAGCTCTTTGGGGACATGGATGGGGTGTTTTATTCAAAAGTTCTCCAGCAAGAAGACTTGGTGGGAGAGAAATGTATTAAGCTTCTCTTTTTGCCTGGAACTTGATGTCATTATCTAATGGAATTCTCCCATCACCCCTAGAGTTATGATATTGAAATAGAAAAACTGAGTCTTGGGAAGTGAGAATTTTGCTTGACATTACTATGTAATGGAGCCAAGATTTAAATCTAGATTTGTCTTGGAGTCTAGGCATGTGCATTTGTTACCTTTGTGTAATTGTAACACAAATGACTTGGAAAGAACAACTATTTATTTTGGCTCAGTGTTTTAGAGGAATCCATCCACCAGGGTAGAGAGAAAAAAAAGAAAGATCTGGGAAGAGATCAGGGCATGATATGGCCACAAAGAACATGCCCCTAAAAGTCTACTTCCTCCAGCTAGGTCTCATCCTCTACACTTACTGTATTCCAATAAAGCTGTCATGTTATGAATACATAAAAGGAAGGTTAGAGTTCTCATAACCTAGTTATCTCTGGGAACACCTTCACATCATATCATATGCAAAGCTGTGTTTCATTAATCTCCAATTAATTCCCTTTGATTTTCTCTTTGAGAATTCAGGCTGGTCTTGAGCCTCTGGTCTTTCTGTCAACCTCCTAAATTCTGTGATTACAGACAAGAGCAACCTTGTCTAGTTGATGCAGTGTTGGGGATCAAAGCCTAGGCTTTGTATGTGGTAGATGTGTATTCTACATCCTCCGGCCTCTAAGGCATTTCTTGGTGTAGTCAAGTTGATAGTCAAGATTAAGCACCATGGTATACCTACCACCCTCAAGCCCTCATCTCAATTTTGAAACACTTGGACAACTGCTAGGCACAGAAAGAATTCAATAGCATCTGCTTTGTGTAAGGTATCTGATTTGTCCTGTGACCATAGAGGATGCAGATATCCTTAAGGGATAATGATCATACCTATTAGGCAGCCCCCTACAGGGGCTCAGCAGTTTTCAGTAGGAACAGAGCTGGCCATTTGGAGGGATTGAAAGTAATGGTATTGTGGAATCCTTTGTAAGGTTCCAATACTCTAGCTGGCCTTTGACACACTCCTTCCTCATCCTCCCACGCACAGTTCCCTTCTACCCCTGCCCCAAATTATCAAACAGCCTCCTTCTCTGGATTGCAAGAAACCAGCCCCCACATCTGTAATTCATCTTTGGGGAATGCTGTGCTATTTTGGTGGAAACCAGCTTCAAAGAAAATTGCTCTGGTAGCCATTGGTTCACTTAGGTGTTTGCGTACTCTGCAGTAATTGCTTTATTTCAGCAGAAAAAAAAAAGTACTTGTTACCATGTTTTTGCAGCTGACAGTGGCTTTTGTGGAAAGAATCCACCTCATCAAAGAATGAAGGGCTATATCGATGCCACACATACCAGCTGTTTTGAGAACTGCTCTCTCCAAACTACCATGTCTCCTCCAAGCACCTGGCTGAGACCAGGGTATTAATCAAGGAGGAAGTGTCCATGAGGTCACTGCATTCTAGTCTGTGTTGAATAGACCTGGTGCTACCTAGGATAGCAGCTAGGATAGCACAACGCAGATAGGGACATGTTCAAAGGCAGATGTGGGTAATGAGGTCTGATGGGAGGGTCTGAAGTTTGAAACAATTTCAAATGAAGTTCCCAATCAATATTGCCATGATGAGGGGATTTCACTACCTTCAAAACAGGCATCTTTTCTTCTTCTTCTTTTTTTCCACATCCCTAAAGCCCCAGGTTTAAGAGTTTAGTTTTTGAAGGGAGGTAGCAGGGAGAAGCATGCAGTGCAGACATCCCCCAGTTCTAATAAGATGGCCATGCTACCTTTTATCTATATGGTTCACGCAGCTTAGACAGTCCCAGGGCAACCAACAATCCTTTTCTTTTTCCCATCTTTGAGTCAGTCTGTTACCATGCCCAGTGCTCTTCTCATTATTTTTTCTCCACATCATCACCTGCTCCTCCCTCTGCAATGACCTTTCTCCCCCATGACTGGTTGTGAAGATTCCCTTTATTTTGTCTGAAAGAACATCTTTGTAGCGCTAACTTTAACTAGCCAACCAATTCTTTTTTAACCCTGAACAAAGTACTCCATGAAAAGACATGCTAACATGTGCTGAGTGGACCTGCATGAGGCCAGCAGTCCTGCTGACTCTCCAGCCCTCTATGTAGGAGCTCAGCATCTTGCCTGGAAACTGCCTCAGTATCTTGAAGAGTTCAGGCTCGGAACAGCATGAAGGTAGTCAACTTGCCATGGGAGACAGCAGCTCGTAACCACTGTGCTTGCCCCAGTCCAGAACACAGACATCTCAAGTGGTTGTCCGCTTCCACATTGTTTGCCAGAAACAAAAATAACACATCTATTAAAAAATCCAAGGATACGTGGTTAATATCTTCTAGCAACTTGGAATGAACAGCAACTGGATGTCATGTATTGCTCTCCACTTCTGGGAGGTGTTTGTTTCACATGAACACTGTAAGTGACAAGAGATGTGGAGAAAGTGCCATTCAGTGCTGTCATCTCATTGGCCTCTTTTCCTTTACATCCTTTGCAGCCTTCCTTTGGATACACCAGGGCTGGAACCACCTTTGTCTTGGTCTTATTTTCAGTCTCTTCTTTCTAGGATATCTATGTGTTTAAACCCTCTGTTCTCACTACAAGATGCTCATGCACCGGCTCTATTGATTCTAGAACTTGATAGAGCTTGTTTATAGCTTAGTAGTCCTTGGACCTCTCCATTTTTAAGTTTGTGCCACAAGATTCATCAGTAGTAAAGCACATGCCCTGGACAGACAGGTTCTATAGATAAGCCCTACCTAATCCCAATAAACAATCAGTGGGAAAGAGCCTTCCACTAAGATAGTTCAGCTGCTCACTAAAAGAATGTAAGACTATAAATACAGATCAGGCAAGACCCACAGGTAGATGTGCAAAATATCTAAGTGGGGGCAATTATGGCTTACAAAGAAAATAGCAATAACAGCAGTGAAGTGTTATTACTAGTAATAACATTAACCTAAGGAGATGTAAATAGGCTTAAGAGATATCTACATGGTATATTTTAATAAAGTACTCTTGACTTCCAGATATGAACTTCATTAACTAGAGAAAGGAAAACTGGTTAGATAAATGATTATCACACAGGGGAAACAATTTTAAAGATCAACGTGAAGAAACAATGGCTGGGAGGAGTGAAAGCACCTCTGTGCATCAGAGCCAATATAGATTCTAGGCACATGACAACACACGGAGTATGTGCTGACATATACATGCTCTGGAGTCAGGCAGCCTGGGTTGTCTTCACTCTGCAACTAATTACCAGTTGGGTGGGTGTGAGTAAATTATTTAACTTTTTGAGCTGGTGTTTTCTTATGTACCAAATAAGGAAAATAGTGACACCTATCATAGGGCTAATGAATTTATTGAAAAGGAATAATGAAAACAAAGAACCTATTTACCATAGTTTCTAATGCATAATAATTTCTTAATAGATAGATTTTTTAAATGTTTTATTTTTACTAGCAAAGCCAAATGGGCAATTGTTCTTACATGACCTGAATTGATCTTGGTGAGTATGTGTATCTCTCTGTGTGTGTTTTAGTTAAATGTTTGGGTTTTTTTAAAATTGGATATTTTATTTACATTTCAGATGTTATTCCCTTTCCCCACTCCACCACCCACCCAGGAACCCCCTATCCCATCCCTCCTCCTCCTGCTTCTATGAGGATGTGTCCCCACCCACTTACTCCCAACTCCCCACACTTGAATTCCTCCACACTGGGGCATTCAGCCTTCAAGGGACGAAGAATCTCCTCTCCCACCTATGCCCAACAAGGCCATCCTCCCCTACATATACAGCTGGAGCCATGGGTCCCTCCCTATGTGCTCCCAGGTTTAGACCCTGGGAGCTCTGGTTGGTTGCTATTGTTGCTCTCCTCATGGGGCTGCAAACCCTTTCAGCTCCTTCAGTCTTCTCTCTAACTCCTCCATTGGGAACCCATGATCAGTTCAATGGTTAGCTGTGAGCATCCACCTCTGTATATGTCAAGGGCTAGTGCACTCATATGCACTTATCAAAAGTAATTGAATAACGTGTATTTTTTTACCTAGTTTCCTTTTCTTTCTGTGTCTTGTAACACTATAGTCCAACATAACAACTGAGATGAGACACCACTAAATACATCCATTTTATTTCTCCCTCCTCCCCCCTCCTCTCTCTCTCTCTCTCTCTCTCTCTCTCTCTTTCTCTCTCTCTGTGTGTGTGTGTGTGTAAGAAAGAGAGAAAGTAAGAGAGAGAGAGAGAGAGAGAGAGAGAGAGAGAGAGAGAGAGAGATTTATTTAAGTATGACCCTGATCAACATACACAACACTTTCATTACCACAAGGATATAATATTCTAAAATGAATTTTACGGTCAAGATTTGGGGGCCAACAGTCTAAATGCCAGCTTTATCTTTCTTTTAATACTTGATGTCTTTTGCTATTGATACACAGGAACTTTCTAGACCTATCTTTCCTTCTTCTTCCCATGAGTATATTTCACAAGCGCAGTAAAGCATCCGAAGAAGCAAAGCCAACCAGAGTGGGAGAAGCAAAGGGTTAGGAGTCAGGGGCAGAGGCAGTGAGAGTAGGAAGAAAGGAAGGGAGAAAAAATAAAGGAAAGTGAGGAGAATGGGGGAGGCGGAATCCCTCCCCTGCCTAACTGATGGGGGACACAGAATCACCCTCAGCCCCAGGGAAGCACTTGGCAGAGAAATGGTTCTAAACTGTCTCTACCTCATCTAACATTTCCACAGGCAATTCTGCGATTTGGCTGCAAGTACAGATTCCACCAAGAGCTAGAAAACTGGGACCTCAAACCCTGTTCACTAGAAAAGACCCAGAGGAGAGAATGCATGAGCAATTCTACTGTTGCAATATTTAAATCCAGGTTATGTTTAAACAAGTATCATGATAATGAAGATAATATGAATTAATTATATACACTTGGGCAAATTTGTAAGTGTACAGGGAAGAAATAACAATATTTTACAATGCCACCACCACAGGTAGCTACTTTTAGAGTTCCCAGGCACAATAACCTATTCCTTCTTCTATGCAGTCATTTCCATGTGGCTTTTAATCTACAAAACTTGCATCCTACTATACAGAGTGTAGCTTTGATTTCCCCTTATTATTTTACTACACTTCCTTCCCCTCACATTTTAGTACAGTAAACTGGGTGTATGATAAATTTTCACAAAAACCTTCTGGAGAACTAGGTAGAGTTCCAGTCACCTGCTAATGGACTTCAAAATCTAGGATTTCAAGCATTTTAATAAAACATGAATTTTAGAACAATGGCACTCTCCTCTTTCTGATAGGACTTCACCTTGCTTGGGGCTGCACTAGGAACCCCAGGATGAGTTGTAAGATAACTGCAGATATACCTACCGTTAACTTGCTAATTCTGCAACCCCATAACATCACAGTCTAAGCAAAACGAGGCTACAAGGAGGGTCATTGTTAGCAAGATTAAATATCATCTTGACTGTTCTATTTAAAAGGTGCTAGGATATTATGCAGATAAAAGCAAGAGTTTCAGGGAGAACCTCTTTTCTCAGAATCAAATATTTTTCTCTCTGTTATAGAAAAACTGAGAATGTCATTAATCTTTATGTAACTGCTCCCTACTATCTTAAAAACATACCTCTTTTCCACAAAGTATCTAATGTTGTACATTTTTTATTAACCGTGATCTTCGTTGAGTTAACTTTCTCAAGTTTCTCTTTAAAAAAAAAAATTCTACAGTGTTCTTTTCTCCATTCACCACTTGCAATATCTTATGTTTTCTGCCTCTCCCATCCCACTGAGGTCCTAACTTTAACCCTGATTTTCCTATTGTCTTAATTACAGTTACCATTGCTGTGATGAAAGACCATGACCAAAAAAAAAAAAAAAAAAAAAAAAAAAATCTGGGAGGAAATGGTTTATTTGACTTAAGCTTCCACATTGTCATCTATCACTGAAGGAAGCCAGTACAGGAACTCAGACGTGGCAGAAACCTGGAGGCAAGAGCCGATGCAGTGGTCACAAAGGGGTGCTACTTACTGGCTTACTTGACTTGCTTTCTTATAAAACTCAGGACGAAGATCCCAGGGATGGCCCCTACCATAATGGGCTGTGCCCTCTCCCATCAGTCTCTAATTTGAAAGTGCCTTATACCCAGATCTTACAGAGACATTTTCTCCTTTCCAATAACTCCAGCTTGTGTCAAGTTGACATAAAATTAGCCAGTACACATATCATTTCTAAAGGTTCTGTATTTTTTTCCCATTAAATGTATGCCTCATCCAGATTCTATCTTCTGGGCCCTGTGATCTTGCCCTTTAATCCTCAAGGGCACTCAGTCCACCCCACTCTCCCCATCTCAGCAATTCCCTCTCTCCTAATAACTCCCACATCTTGAACTGATGCTTTCTGTCTCGATGAGGCCCGCGAACGAGATCGTTTCAAATTCTCCTTTAAGTAAGTATCTTAGCTAGGGTTTCCATTGCTGTGGAGTGACACCATGACCAAAGCAACTATAAAGAACAACATTTAATTGGGGCTGACTAACAGGTTCAGAGTTTCAGTCCATTATCATCATGGCAGGAAGCACAGCAGAATCTAGGCAGGCATGGCATATACCTTCATACAAAGGAACCCAGGAGCAGACTGTCCTCAGACAGCTAGGAGGAGGGTCTGGAAGTCTACCACCACAGTGACATACTTCATTCATCAAGGCTGCACCTCCTACCAATACCACTTCCCTGGCCAAGCATATTTAAACCACCACAGTAAGTATCCAAATGGATTTCTCATATTAGAATTTCTCAAAGCTCTTTCCCATCCTCTTTCTCTCAGTATCTACTCTGTTGCCCCCTTTATGGGGCAACTCCTCTGTGGAACTCTGTCTTGGGTCAGTAGCAGGCAGTGACTTGTTCGCTTTCATGAGCAAAAGTGGCAACTGGACACTCATCCCCATACACATGCAGGGACTGAGGCATCTAGTGTCCATCTCTGTCCCCTCTCCTGTCTACATATTTTTCTTTCCTGTCTTCAGTCGCCCCCTACCTTCACCTTCAGGCAATCTCTTGAGCTACTCTGATAACTTGCTACCTTAGTAACTTTCCTGATTCCTTACTCTTATATCATCACCAAAAACCAGTTCCACAGCCCCAATGAAACCCCACTCAGCAGCTGTCTATTAAAATCTAATGAGTGCTATTCATTGGCATGAGGTCCTGAGATACAGGAGGAAAGAAGGTAACACAAGCTCTCAGCTAATGGAAACTATACTCTAGTGGTAACATACACACAATAAATAATAACCATACTCACATCAACTCCTTCTTCAAACATCTTTGAACATCTCCCACCTCCACATAAAGTTCAAATTGCTTAGCATGGTATTTAGATTCTCTCAAAATAAACGCCTGCTGTAGCCCTTCTGGACTGTCACCACTCCCAGGCTGCTCTGTAATACCCCATCTCCCAACGTTTATCCCAGCAATTTCTTTAGTCTATTCCATCCCTCCCTCTATACCCACTGAAATGTTCATCATTCTTGGAAATTCTACATAAATATTACTTCTGTACAGTTTTTCTTACCTGAAAAACCTGGACACGCATCGAAAAGAATGACTTCCTCTCTCTGATCTTACAACATGCTTATTTAACTTGACAATTGTCTTGTTTTGTATTACACTTATTTGTGTATCTCTGCCCTTTCTTATATATACAATTATATATACAATAATTCCTAAGATTTTTGACAATAGAACTTGTTCTTTATGTTTATACCCACCATAGTTCAACATAGCTATAGGATGAATGAATGAATGAATCAATGAATGAATCAATGAATATCTTTGTCACTATTCTATTAGTAGTGAGACTGGTTGTGATGTTGACAGTCTGAGTGGGTCTAAGTGATAAAAAAAATCTTTGTAAAAGTGCTCAATCGGTTTCAACGATTTTCTTCTTTAACGATGATTGATGTCATTTTTCAATTATCACTAATTAATATGCATGGTGAGAGAGAGTTTATGGATGACTGGCATTGATCCTAGGGATCTCTGTGGAACATTTCGAAGGTGGGCCTTGCTCTCCGGTGCGCTGAATGAAGTAATTTATCTTTATATTTTTGGTGTCAGGATGCAAACCGCTGCATCCTTAGGAGCGCGATGGAAGCAGAGTGTTCAGAGAAGGCGTGTCCTGCTTTTAAAAAGTCATTTCATGAAAAGCCAGATGAATGGTGTGAAATTTTTAGGGAGGGAGTATTCCAGTCCCCAAAGAGAAATCTTATAAAAATTAATTAATTACAAGCTATCTTTAAAAATTAGTCCTGACCACTTTCTGGTACCCATAGCAACACGTTAAGATTACATTTCAACACCATGCTAGAAAATGCATTTGGTCCCAAAGCATGTGTAGTCAAGGCCCACTAAGGCTTGGCAAGAGATATCAGTCCACAAATCTGAAATCAACTAAACATAACACAATTGAAGCAAAGCCTTCAAGAGCTGGGGGTGGGAGTGGGGGTTAAAGGCTGCAGGGAGAGTCAACTGAGCTGGATATCGAAAACCACAAACATATTAGGAACAAAATGCACATTTGGCTATTTCTTTGGCTTAGTAGATGTTCTCTCCACAAGAATTTCTCTCTCCTTGTAGTCTCCACCTGGAGAACTCACACCCACTCCCTTTGCTGGTACTTGAATGCCATCTTTCCTGGGAAGGTTTCCTAACACCCTAAGAAAGTCAGCTACACCCTCTCCTATATTCATGAAACACTATATAAATCCACTACGGTGAAATCTTAGGGTTCCTTGCTCCTATTTCTGTGGCTATATCATCAAAACTCACTGCAGACATACCTTCCTGAATGCCAAGGACTCTGTCATATGCACTCCTGATTCCCCCGAAACTGCACATTGCTGATGCCTAGTAGAGATTTAATAAGTGCACAGAATCCATGTTTAATGTCAACGGAGCAAAACAGCCTTGTTAGTGAATTCACAGATTAGTCCTTAATTCTATGTGTATCTTTTTAATGCTAATAATCCAGGAAACTGAACTTCTTCTGTAACATTTTCTGGTTCAGCAGCACTAACTCCAGAGTGGGCTGTCACAGCCTTGTAGGCTGCAAGTAGGTTGCCATAGCAACAAGGTTCTGGATGGAGGCTCTGGCTAAAGAGCCCTTCTCAACTCAAAAGAAGCTGTAGAAATTCTAAGGATATTTTGGTTCCTCCTCCTTTCATTCCTTCTCTCCTCCCAAACCACTCGTCCTTTCCAGCAACTTGAAAGTTGAAATGAACTAAGTCTCAGAAGCCAGTTCTCTTGGAACTCCACATCACCCCTGGCATGGATGTGCCCACACGGAGCAGCATAGGTTTGTTTCTGGACCGTGTTGAATGCCTCTGTGTTTCCTTCCTTTTCCTTTCTCGCCTTTTTCTGTTGGTTTGTTTTTGCTGGTGTCATTACTCTTTCTTCTCCTTGCTTCCTCCTCAGCATGGCATAAAACTGTTCCAACTAAGTCTGCTGACAGACATACTCCTTAGTTTTCTTGGTGCTGCCATGAAATGCCCCCACAAAAGCACCTGAAGGAAGGAAGGTTTATTTTGGCTTAAAGTAGTTTTGTCTATCCTGGCAGGGATAGCATGGTGGTAGGGGTATGAGGCAGCTACCCCGTGTCTACATTCAGCAACCAAGAAGAGATGAACACTGGCACTCACTTGACTTTCTCTTTGCCATCCAGGTCAGGACTGCAGTCCATGGAATGGTCCCACAAACATGAGTGGTGAGTCTTCCCACCATACTTAACTCAATGCAGAAATTCCCTAACAGGTATGCCTAGAGCTTTGTCTCCTAACTGATTCTTATTCCTTTAAAGTAATACTGACCATCACAGCATCCTCCCTCTCCTTGGTTGCTGCAGGTACACAAAGGCATCCACTTAGTCTTACAAAACCAGGGCATGAAACAAGACAGGTTTGAGAAGAAGATTGCAAATTCCTTTTATACTTCCACATGAAAGACAGGTGTCATGTTAGATACTCTCTCAGAGGATCTGTTTAAGGCAGCAATCCCTTCCTCATTCTCAGCAGCGATGTTTTGCTGGTGGTTATTTGCTCCACTCTGCACAAAAAGCAGCAGCATCATAGGACAGGGTTGGGAAGAACAGAGTGACTATGGAACTGGAATTTATGATCTCATACAAGATAGGCCCTAAAAGATATGCTTGTTAAGTGACTGATGTGTCATTCAAACACAAATTGTTCCCAATCTACAGAAGTCTAACTTGTGAATTTTTTTTTCACTTTGTAATAGTGTGAAGACAATATGTATTCAATGGGAATGATACTTCAGATTTTGAATTCTCATCTTTCCCTAGGCAAGTGATAGATGGTACAGTACTCTCTTGTGATGCTCTTCCAGCAGTGAGCCACAGCTGTCACTCAGCCCTTAGATTACGAGGGAAAACAGTAGATTCTCCCTCCACATATGGAAAGGGACTGTGTATTGTACAGCTAGTCTATGCTGAGCTGATAAATGCATCTTCAAATTATGATACTTCCAACTTCAGATGGATTCACCAGGACCTAAGTCTATCATAATTCAAGGAGCACCTATATTAAAATGCCATGCTGCAATAATACTCCTCTGGAAGCATTCCCCCACATTCCTGGCAAGCTTTCACATAAAAACACTATAAAAATTTTAAAGTGAGGAGCTTGATGGAGAAGCCCCACTGGTTTTGGGGACCCCTGCCTACCATATCACCATTAATGGTTTTCTCCTGACCTCAGGCCTCCCAAGAGGGTTCTCTTGATCTTGATTCACACAAAGCTAAAATTCCAGGGCAAAACCTGACAGAAACTCACTTCCACAATCACACTGAAAAGCCCTTCCTGAGGCTAGTTCCCCAGAGTTATTTAATTCTCCCAGCTTCTGCGTTTCTTTTTCCTTCTCTTAAATAAGCTTATTCTTTTGATGCAATATTCATGACTCCCAGACACAAGGAGAGCCCTTCGTTGCAGAAAGACGGCACTTTCTTCTGTAATGAGTTTCCACCCTTCCTATCTCTCTCAAGCAGCCTGTCTCAGTCTTTCTGACTAAGCTGATGTTTACCTCAGCTTTCCTACTAGCTGCTGGAATCTACAGAAAAAAATCCAAGGGACACATACAGTCATGTGAAAGGGGGTGCCCACCGAATGACAACACTCAGGCTACGTCTTGTGGAGACGTTCTTCAGCACGTGGTTCTTCCTTCTGGTGGGATTCTTCAGCAAGGCTGTTCCTCCCCCTTCAGAACTGACCTCAGTGACTCCAACTACACAGTCCCCCCTCCGCACCCCTGGTTGTCTCTGAGCCCGTGACTTAGTCTGTGTGCTGATGAGGCTTGGAAACGGATCCTTCTCCACAGCATGGAGTATTTTCAGCTCATGCAAATCAGAATATGAATTAAATGCTCCACCAGTCGGGTCTGGTTTTGTTTAATCTGCTGCTGCGTCGACCGCTGTTTTCTTGTTATACACATCATGGGAAGCACATGTGCACTCTATGATGACAATGAAAGATTTCACATTTTTTTTAAACCTCAGAGGTAGTGTCACCAAACACCAGCATCCTATAAGGGCTGACAGGGCATGCTGGCTGTTTCATGGGAAGGATGCAGCAACGTGAAGGAATAAGAAAGCCTTGCTCCTTTTATCAGCTTCGTGACCTTGAACAAGTGACACAAAGATTCCATTTTCTCAGATGGGAAATGGATGGATGGGCCCAGAGCAACTTTAAGGCTTGTACTCATGTGAGCACACACACACACACACACACAGAGAGAGAGAGAGAGAGAGAGAGAGAGAGAGAGAGAGAGAGCAAACAAACAACAACAAAAACCTCATTTCATGGGAAAGACGTGGCCCTTAAAACTAGACAGTCCTAGGATTGAAACAGCAAACTAACAAAAATGTTTGGTGGTCCACATTTTGTCATCCTAGCCCTCAGAAGTATGATGGGAGAAGATTGTAAGCTCAAGGCTAGCCTTAGCTACATAGTGAGACTCAATTTTTTTTAATCAAAACAAATCTTAGAACAAAAGCTGTCTGTTGATGACTCTCTGTAGGTGAGGAAGCTACCTACAGTCCTAGAACCTGAGGTTTCCCGGCTTAAATGAAAGGCAGAGATAATACCTATGTGTCCCCTTTGTATCTTAGGAGGTGTAGTGTAAACATTAGGGGATAAAGCACCCTAGTGCACTAAAGGGGCGATCCCTGAAAGTCACGTTCTAACACCTCTCTTGTCTCCATCTAAGTTTCCTTGGACTCCCACACTGAGTGAAGGACTTGCTTCCACACTGAGTGAAGGACTTGCTCCCACACTGAGTGAATGACAGACCTCCATGATGCCTATTCATCATGTTCATCTCCAGCATCTTAGATTTATTTGTTGTGCTTCAGCAGAGCAGATTAGCCAGGGACAGAGGTTCCCAGGACCAAGAGCCTGAGCTGGAGGATCACTGACAACAACTGAGCTGGCAGCACTACGCCATTGAGGGGTTGACGTAGGTAAGGTGAAAGAAAAGGCAAAGAAAAGAGAAGCCCTCCTGACCTGCTTAGTGTAAACCTGGCAGCTTCGTCTCTTGGCTCAGGCAGAATGTATAAACTCTGACAAGAGAGAGTGCTGTGGCTACCTGGAGCACTTTGGGGTTGTGGGGTTAAAAGAGAGATCGATGGGAATCCTACTGTTAGTTGCCAAATCCCATTCTCCTCTTGCTAAAGTGGCTTAAAAATGAGATGCAACAAGATAAGAATGAGGATAGATCTTATGCTACCGAGGGACCGAGGAAAACCCAGTAAGTCAACATGGATGGCCAGAGATGGGTGCAGACAAAAGATGTGGATCACAAGTGACAGAAGCCACATCCCTCCTGTTCATCAAGAGGCTGAATGTGATGATGGCACTTGCAACAAAACCCAGAGAGTGGAACTGCCTTTACTTCCTGTCAACCTGATGAGTAGTACTATCTGGGGACACTGGGGCTCAGCAGTGACAACTTAAACAATGTGTTTGATTGCTGCTGGAATGTGGCAGCTGGACAGAGTCTGAACTTGCAAGGCTGAAGGTGCTCAATGCAAGACATTGTGAAGGAGTAAAGTCACCACCTCTCCCAGTCTCTTTTTTCTTCCACCCAGCATCACTCCCCAGCAGCAAAATCATCTCAGAGCCTTGAAATAATGCCCATTCTGGAGGCCCACCTCCTGTCACTGCCGGAGTTTTTACATCGGGCCACTCTATTCTTACCTCACAGTGGACAGCACTCTGTCCAGACATTACCTAACTCATCAGACTACTGCCTTCCCGAAAGGGAAGTGACGGGAACCAGCCACCCTATTTCAAAGAACTGGAGGCAGAAATGTTCAGCATCTAAAAGGTCTCCTCAACTGCTTGCAATAAATTATGAAAAAGATGAAGAGGAAAGAGCCCTCAAGATAGTGAGCGAGGACCAAATGCTAGTTCGATGCCCCTTCTGAAACCCTCAAACTTCTTCTCTCTAGGGATTATTCTGACTGAAGTACCAGTCCCCAGCTCCAAGGCCAGGGCATCTCTCGACTCTCCACGGAATGCCTGGCACATCTGCTTCTGCCTCCCTCACTGTAGCCATAGGCAGCTGAGCTTAACCAAGGTCTCACATGCTGCTCAGGAGTGAAGAAACATTCCTTTGTGAGGGCTCAGGGAAGGAGCCAAGGAAACCAGTGCATGTTGCCTAAAATTCATTCATTGGTCCCATGGAATGCTGCTCCCCTAACCCCATGTATGGCACACTGTCCTTCCATCTGTCAGCAGAAAATGTGGATGAAACTAGCACACAAAACATTTGAAGGTGTTTATAAACAATGTAGAGAGAGGGCTGAGAAGATACCCTAGTCGATGTGGTGCTTGCCGGGAAAGCTGAGGACTAGAGTTAGATCCCCAGTAATCATATAAAATGCCAAGGTCAATGGCATACTCTTGCAATCTCAGTGCTAGGGAGGTAAAGACAAGAGTAACCCTGGATGCAATGACCAACCAGTCTAGCCTAATTGGTGAGCTCCAGACCAATAAGAAACCCTACCTCAGAGGAAGTGAATGGTGTTTCATATCTAGCCTCCATATGCACACATACACACATACGTGCTGTCACACATGCATGCACACATGAAAAAGGAAAAATAATCTCACCAGATAATACTAATTAACATGAACATTATAATGATCCGCATCTTATTTTTTTATTACATTTATTTATTTAACTTGTGAGTATGTACATGTTCTCCGCATGTCCAGGCCAGAGGCATGTGTACATGTATAGGGGTGTCTGCATGCCATAGCATACATATAGAGGTTAGAGGATAGATTACGTTAGTCAGTTCTCTTCTTCTAACCATGGGGTTCCTAGGGATTGAACTCAGGTCATAAATGCATGTCAGGTCAGGCATAGCAGCAAGCATCTTTAACCACTGAGCCATCTTACTGGACCCTGTGACTCTGTTTAAATTGTCTATTTGACACGATCTGTAATCACCTGGGAAGGGATTTTTGATGAGATACTGTGTAGATTACAGGCTGGCCTCTGGGCATGTCTATGGGAGGGTTGTCTTGATTCTGTTAACTGAGATGGGAAGACATGTCAGCTAGGGATGCTGAACTGTAGCAGAGTGGGAGGAGTGCTAGCATGCGTGTCTTAATCCATTGCTTTCTGTTCCTGACTTGCTGCTTCAAGCTCTCGACTTCGATTTCTTGCAGTGATGAACTTTAACCTCAAATTGCGACCCAAACAAACCCTTTCTTACTTAAGTTGCTTCTATCAGGGCATTTTATACCAGTAGTGGAAAACAAAACTAAAAAATATTTTCTATCACTGATGACAATTAAAGCCTAATAACTGACTAGCATCTTTTATCATTTATTTTCTTGAGAAATAAAATGTGACCTTCATCAGAGCCTATGGAGGTAACAGGGTGGGTCTGATTTTTTTTTCTCTCTTTGTACAAAGAGGGCAGGCAACCAAGTCTCTACAGCACACAAGCTTAACTGAAGGACCCAAAGATGGATGATGGAACATGTTGGCTACCGTAGCTTCCTGCTGTAGCCGTAGTGGTCCTCAGAGGCACACAGGTCCTCTTTCTTTGGGTTTGGGTTTTCAGTTCTTAAGAGAAAATATTCTCTACAGGCTGCAGCTGAGACTTCAAGCTGCATCTTCCCCACCCTGGCTCTGTGAACTGATTACATCTTGGCCACGGGCACAGCAAAGAATTGGCAGGTCCAATCCTTTGGGAGGTCTCAGGATCCAGTGAGCTAACCTCAGGCAGGAAGCAGAATTCAGTGGCTCACCAGCAAAGTAAGGAAAGGAAACCAGAATTAAACACCAGAATGCTAGGTCTATTTCCATCTTGCCTAAGAGGAGCCAGGTCTGTAGTGTAAAAGGTCTGATTTAAGGACACTCTGACAGAGTGGTTTTCAAGGATGACTTTCAAGCATACATCTGAATGTCGATCAAATGACTTTGGGAGCTGCTGCCCCACTGAGGCCTTGTTTCTTCCTACCATGAAGATCAAGATTCTCCTTCTAAGAAATAGTAAGTACAAAATCAGCATCCTTTCTATGCAGGACGAAAACACTGAGCTTGAAGCTCAAAATACGGGATGGGATTCTAAGCCTGTCAACAAAGCACTGATTAGTCTCTTTGGCCCAAACATCTTACATGTCAATATTTTCACTTCTTGTCATCCTTACAAGAAGCATTGGGAAGATAATGAAACTTAGGTTGAAAGAAGTTTAGTACTGTGTACAGGACCAAATGGCTCCAATAAACTCCTTCAGAGACTTGCCTGTGTCCCCATTCTGCACATAAACTCCTTCCTCAATTTTATCACCAGAGAGAAGAAGAAAGAGGCCTTGAAATTCTAGTAGAGCTTCAGTGAGGGTGGAACATGCCCCTGATACTACTTTGGCTAAGGACAATATAACCTCAGGTTTTAGTTTAGGATGAACTTACCAATGACAAATATCCGTATCTGATATAAATCGCCTAAAGCATTTTGCTAACAACTACTATAGAAGCCACTGACTAGGAGAACAAAGGATAAAGATAAGGCTGGCAAATCGTCTTTTTAAAATCAGGTAGGAGATTAAGTTTTCTTTATTATCAATTAAGAGCTCTTTAGGATTCACCAGCATGTTTAGATAGGGGAGGATGGGAGGGAGTTAAGTTAGTACCACTAAAAGGTGCAATAACTTTTATTACTCTCAGTGAAAATTAAGGACTGCTTTCATTATCCAAAAGCAATGAGGAAGCATCTTCCCTTGGAATTACAGAGAACTGCCTGCTATCCTATGTCTGGGTGATGCCAGCTCATGTGTTCTTGTCACATGTAAGCTTATCACTCAGGAAGTGTTCAGCAAGCATCAACTTACTGCTTGCCGGTACTGGATGTTGAGAGAGTGTGACCAGGCTGTGAGATCTCACTCCTATTCATAACAGGGTTTTAAGTTGAGTTAGAATGACATCATCTATGTACAGAATAATTAGCAACCAATTCAAGACATCACACAGCTGAATATTGATGACAAAAACAATAAATGCCAAATGATTTAAAGCAGCAAAAGGCCACAAAGAATGAAGTGAGTCGGGAAGATTTGATGGAGAAATAGGAATTGGCCTCAGTCTTTCAGAGGATGGATTGGATAAACAGACAGAGAAAAGAATCCAAGTACAGAGATTAATTTAGGCAAAGAAGTAGAGTTCAGAACGAGTGTGATGAAACTAATGTATTTTATATTTGTGTTTCAAATGACTAGGCAGAGATCAAGTGGATTGATTGCCCATTTAATTCCTCTCTGGTTTGCAGAGGAGAATTAAATGCTAACAGACTGAATATTGACAGAGGCAGAGTGGTCCTTAATGTGAGCATCATCCCTTCCTAGGATTGTGGGGTGCTTACCTACAAGTGGTGACAATAATTCTGACACATTCACAGCTCCCTTTCTCCCTGGGGTGTTAATGGGGAGTCCATGGAAAAACTGTGGATACTAATGATAATACAGAATGCAAACACTCTGTATTGGCTCACATCACACATCCATTCAGAGTAACGTTCAGTCACTGGAAATGACACCAAGCATATACCTAAAGGACATTATGGTCTTTTGTGACCTTAGTCTTAAAGTGCAAGAGATAATACTTTAAATACCCTTATGGAAACTGATTGTGACTCCATAAAATACAATTTACCTAAATTAGTCTTCAACCAGTTTGTCTTTTCTGTCAGTATCACCTCTAAGGGTAATTTTTCATGTGTTTATTGCCCACCATATTTAGCAGTAAGGGTCCTCTCATTTCTCCTAAATTAATTCTCTCCTTCATGCTAAAATGTGTGTCCTTTATTTCTAATACTTTAAGATAGTATAAGCAAGTCTATATTCAATCCTTACATTAAAACTTTCTCCCTTATGTTGATTTTTTTTTGTAAGACAAAGTGTAATATGGTTTAGACTGGCCTCAAACTCATAATGTAGCTAAGCATGACCTTGAACTTCTAATCCACTTGTCTCTACATCACAAGTACTGAAATTGGAGGTGGCGTGTTACCATCTTAGTTCATGTGGTACTGGGGAATAAACTTGGGGCTTAGTATACACTAAGCAAGCATTCTACTACCTGGTCTACCTATATTCCCAGCTTCTATTTGTTGATTCGTATTGACCTTCTCTGATTTCTTGGCTCTATTTCTTACTGGTAGAATTTGTATTTGTTTATACGCTTACTTCCTTGATTTTTTTTAATCATTGTCATCATCATTACCACCACCATCACAATTCTTATAAACTTTATCTGAATCCCTCAGCCTAACACCCATCTCTGAGATAATTTGCTCCGATTCACTTGACAAAAATCAGCATGGTATCTTTGCCTAGGAACATTCACTTCTGTGGGAGTGACAGGCTCACAGCCTTCTCTAAAGATTCATTGCCAAGTCTAACATATTTATATCCCAAACTCTCTTGAAACTTTCAAATCAGATATGACGTTGTGCTTTAGGGGTTAAGGAATGGTATGTTGAATGGTCCTGATGGAGAAGATGGTATGACCCAGAAGAAGCAAAGAGGATAGCTAAGGATCAAAGAGACACAGGAAGAAGGGAGAAGGGAGACAGATGAGGAATGTTTTTCTCTTTACTCCACAGCTCTAAGGATTCTAAAGACACCTGTGTTACAGAGTAAGTGTGCATGCTAAGTGACCTGCTCCACCTTCTTGATGCTGTCCTGGTGGAGTTGCCACTGTGGTTGACCATGCTACTGTCACACTTCTTTATGCAGTTCTTCTCACTTTAAGGTCCTTGTCTTGGAGTTGAAGCAGTGAGAGTTAATCCGTGCTGTACATTCTGTTTTCTAGGAAACCTGAGCTAAAATAAGCATCAAAATGTGACCAAGATTTATTAAGTAGACTCTGGTTCTTGTAAGCCCAGAAAAAAAAAAGTGTCAATTCTACTGATGATTTAAGGTATAAATACATGGAAAAGGGTAAATAACAGTCTTGGACGAGCATATGCCTCATGTCAAATAAAGAGCATAAACCATGAGATATTCTAAGGCATGAGCAAATATTATAACAGACAAAAAAACTAGTGCAGGTAAATTATGCTTATCTGATTGTAACACGGGAAATTTTATTATTTTTTAAAGAAATGTATTCTTTGACTTTCATCTAACTTTATCAGTTTTAAAATTTATTTCTATTGGCTCTACATTAAATTCTGTGTGGAAGAGTTTAATGTCGACATTATTGTATAGAGAAGAGTCTAATGTCAATTGCACACTAAAGAAATTTCATTATCCTCTCTCTCTCCTATAGAAATATTAAAATGTTAAATTAAAAATATATGAAGTGGTGGTTTCTATAAGACCTGATGATTAATGCTTCTTATTCCAAGAATACCCAGTTATTCTCTTGAATGTCTACACCAGTTCATCGCCCTGTCACAGTGTCTTGATTGCCTCACCCGTTGTGTTTGTCTGCTTATGAAGCCCAAGACTCTAATCGCTCTCCAATCCTTCCACTCTGTATATAGTTTTATATGCATATGTATTTAAATGCCCTTCTTCTTGTAAATTCTTCACCTCTCTCTTGTAGCAGAAAAGTGATCAGAGGGTCCAGAGAGCCATTCTAAACCCCTGGTTGCCTTGCACACTTGCATAAGCAAACAAATAGAGTTTCTCAAGTCTGGGTGTCTGATATATTTGGCCTATGGTTTTACAATTCTACTTCAAGTTTTTTCAAAAGTGCTGGATGGATGGCATCCCATTTTGATGATTTATTTAAACAGTTTGTCAGGTCAACAGCATCCTGTACGCATATGATTCAAAACATAAATGTTAGCTGTAGATGTAATTTTTCATGTCAACTTATGCACCAAGGGAAAATGACCTTTATGCAGGAGAGATGTGATTTCTCTACAAACAGTAGCTTGTAATGCCCTATGATAGCAGTAGTCACATTCTAATAAAATAAAATAATAATTCAAATGTAGGTTTCAATTTAATAGCAGATATTTTTTTCAGGCAATTTTTTTTAATTGCAACCCTGTGGGAAATACAAGTTTTTACTTGCATAATTTTATTATTTTGGGTTATTAGATGACTTTTAGCAAATAACATTTCTAAGTAGGATTCATAACTTGGAAGAACTGTATGAAAATTAAAACAAAAGAGTCTGCATTTCTCTATTTTTCATAAGCCTCTTTGGAGTCTTTGCCTTAGCTCTATAGGCTATACTCTCCCCAGATTTTCTCATTATGCCTTGACATATGCTATGCCTTGTAGCTGTAGGGTTTTCATGGCTAAGTTCAATGATTGCAAACCACATTTAATATTAGTTTAAATGACTTAAAAGTATAGGAACCAAAACATCATTAGAGAGTCAGGAATATTGCCCTCAAATTATTCACATCTTACTGTTTTTAAAGCTGAATGAGTTACTTTAAAGCAAGTACATGGCCTTAAAAATATTCTTTCCCTTAGTCTGGAGACTTAATGCCCACTTCTGTTTTTGAAGCTGGTGTATGACTATTTGTGAATACATGTTCCAAACATGAGGTTCCATAAATGACTCCCAAGTTCGGATCTAAAAGGAACATCTGCAAGACATTGACACTTCTCTTCCCACCTTGTCTCTCTTTCCTGTGATTTCAACAGGTTTGTGATCCCTGGAATCTGAAAGGTTTTGAAAACTAGTCCCCTGTGTGGGCACCTAAGGAAGAGTTGCTTCATTCTAAGGAATGAATGAAAGGTTGGTAGCACTAACAGCTGATCTGGAGATATCTCTGATGGCAGTGGTTAGAGCAACTCCAAGTAGAGCAACTCTGTTCTTCTGGTGGCGATGTGAGACACAGACTTGAAATATAGATATAGTAAATAATCAAAAAAGAAGTGTGAAAAAAAATCTAAGAAGAGTGAGGGATAGGCCTCTGTCAAAGTTATCAGAGGTGTCAGAGGGCTCTAAGAAGGATGATATCATTTTCAGATAACTCAGGGATCATGTCACATTTCACAAATAGTGAAAATATTTTTGGCTGTTGTTGAGACAGAGTCTCATGTGTCCCAGGCTGCCTCTCATGTATCACCATGGCAGGTTAATACAGTTCTAGGGACCAAACCCAGGACATCGTATATGCCAGGATTGCACGCTATCAACTGGAATTTATTCCCAGACCAAGTAGAATTAATCATAACATGGCTGCAAACCTAGATAGCTTTAGATGGTGTCAAAATTGCCAGCAAGCATGTATAAGGGTCAAGAATATATGTTCCAGACATATATAAGCTTTGAGTTCATACAAGTTGGAGTGACTTCCAAGCAGGGACTCAAATCTAGAACACTATCCATAGGGCATGAAAAGAAGAGGTAAAGAATGTTGTTAAGTCAACCTAAAAATCAGTTGAAGGATTTGGGGTGGGGAACACAGAGAAGTAGGATGTGGGAATGGGTTTTGCAAGACAAGAGGATGCCATCAAATATGGAAAGTAATTGTTGGAAGAGATGAATGAGCTACCAGTTCTAGAAGTAGTCAAACTAAATCCTCTACAGAGAAAAACTAATCAGAAAGACATGGGGAAATGGAACAGCAAGAAGAAGAAGGAGAAGGAGAAGGAGGAGGAGGAGGAGGAGGAGGAGGAGGAGGAGAGGGAGAGGGAGAGAGAGAGAGAGAGAAATGCTAGCCATGTTACATCCTTTCTTTGTGCATTCATCTTTGAATGGTAACAAGCACACTGCGATCCTGCAGTCTCAGTACTGAGTTTCACAGAAAAAGGAACAAGTTCATAAAGATGAATTGCTTTGTCTCAAGGTCACAGAACATGTGAGTAGAATCTCATTCATGGTGAAACTATACATTGACATCTTTTTTGGTGGTTCCTGTCATTAAAAGTTATTTTTCAGTGGAGCAATCTTGCCTCAATAAAATGAAGTGAAACTGGACCTTGCCCTTATAGTCCTGTGTAATCTTTGTCTCCAGAGTAATTGGAGACATATCCTCACTCCAGTCATAGGATTCTTTAAAAGAACAACAACAATGAAGTCCATGTCCTTGGCATGTATGCAGAGGAGGTGGCATAACATGTACTAATGCTGGCACTCTTAAGTTGTCCCTATAGTTCCTTCTGTGCAATGAAGTAGGGCCAGAGAATTTAGTGTCACTTTCCCACTCTGAAACATCACATTGCAGGCCCCAGTATGCCGCCCTGTCATTTGCACTGCAGTGTCAGAGCTGGAAGCAGGGTTTATGTACCTGACAGAGTTAGCCAAGGTAAGGACCACACCCTTCATGTCAAGGCTCTGAAACCCCGAGGTGCAGCTCATTAGGGACCCTAGCTTGTTCAGGCCCATCACCTGCTGCCAAGGGTAATTAAATCAGGGATTAGTGTCACCTAGAGAGTTTGGTGTGAGCCTGGTCCATGTTAAAGTGCTTGACATTGAGTGGCAAAGGCAGACAAGGTTACTATTAGCTCTTGGCACAGGGTATTCTCTCTGAGGTTTACAGTCGCTGGCTGTTGGGTCCCTGGAGTAGGAGAAAGCTTTACTTTTCTGTTTCCTAAAGCTTTTTTCATATATTCTGAGACCCAGTTTGCACTTATTGAATTTTTTTTAATTAAAGTGCGTGACATACTTCACTTTTCAGACACTATTAAAAATACCTGCCCTCAAGTCATCAGAAACTCTTCTTGTCCACCCTCCCAAGTGGATGGAGCTGTGTAAGTGGTCCTTGCCACTGTGCTTATTCTCTGACTGCCATTGGCAGAGCAAAATGTGTTCATTCAATTCTCTGGAAATATAAATTAATACTACCTTTCTGGAAAGCCATTTGGCCATATGTTCCAAGAACTTAAATAATGATCATAACTTTTTAAAACTTAGTATATAAGTGTACTTCTGGGAATGGAATCTATCCTAAGAAAACAATCAGATATTAAAAAAAAAAAAAGGTTGCAGCATCAAAGAAGCGAACAACAGCACTGTGTACAGTTGCAAAGACATGAAAATGTCAGTAGCAGACTATATTCACAAGTTAGAGAAACATCGTTCACTCTATTGTATAGGCACAGGAAGGCAGATTTTCTTCACATGTGCTGGAAGATTATGTTGCTTCCTAATCTATGAAGCCCTGAGAAGTTAGCAGGGAGCTCTTCATACACATGCCCCATTTTCCCAGAGTTCACAGAAGAATGTTATTTTTAGATCCTGATAACATGGGGATTTATCCACAGTAATATTTTAAGTGAGAAAAATATTTTAATTTTCATATACTATAATATTTCTTCATATACTATAATATTTCAAGTAGTTAGAATCAATATTAAAAAAAACATGTTTTTATATTTTCTATGCAAATACAGTGAATATACATTATGGTTTTAGGACTTGGGGAAGTATTATATTTCTAAAATCATGCAAATCAAAGCAAAACCCAACCTAGTCAACTCTTTCCCCATAAATAGAAAATGTGATTCTCCTCTTGGTTAAGAAGACTCAGGCTGAGGAGATGGCTCAACTAGAAAGTGATTGTCTCACAAGCAGGAGCACTTGAGTTCAGTCACCATCAGCTACATAAAAACCAAGCATGCAATGTTTGAAATGTTAATGGTAGGTAAGCAAAGACAATAGGATTCCTAAAGCTTGCTGACTAGCTACTTTTGCTGAATTGATGAGCTCCAGGCTCAATGAAAAGGTGTACACATATCATATAAATATATTTTATGTATACACATATAGAGAGATTAATATATATGATGGAGAATGATAAAGACATCCAACATTAAACTCTGCACTCCCCATAAATGTATGTATGCCTACATGCATAATACTACATATGAGTATACACACATGCATACATTACACACACATGCACACACATATACACAGAGTCCTTCCATTTTCAAGTTCTTAACTAGTGTCTTCTAATCTGCACTCGATAATTATCAAGTAGAGATGGCTATGAAGCAAACAGTCACCAGATAGGAGTGGTGGTAGGTGGCTTCCCTAGCTGGTGGCGTCACTGATATGGCTCTATGATCATCTAGTTGACCCCTGCACATTTTATGCTGACCCCAGTACTTTCTAACTCTATACTTCAGGAGAGTACTCTTCAGTAGAACAGTAGCAGTCTCTCATTTGGGTACCGAGATCACAGTTTCAGCAGTGGTAATCTGGACACACTATTCCTGAATCCACCAAGGTCTGAGTGAATGCTTGACCCTAGCTGGCAATGTCTATAATGTTTATAATCCTCTGTAAACCACCTAGTCTATGCAAGCACCTATAATCCTCTGCAAGACCACCTGCCTTGGTCTATGCTCTACAACTTGCTTAGCAGAGTGCCTATGTTTAGCAGGTGTAAAGCTAACAAAGCTGTTCACCGAAGACCTAGAATCACACATTTGCTTGTGTAGATCCCAAGCAGAATCATGGGTGTTAGTGGATATTCATATCCAGAGTGAGAAAAGGGTAAAAAGGAGGAGGAGGGGGATATTCCTTTGCTGGCACTCTCTCTTTCTGGAGGACTTCACTTAGGTAATCTTTTCCAGGAGAAACACTTTTCAGCTAGCCTTTTAAAGACAACATTTGGAGTGATGTTAACACCCCAGAGTCATGCTCAGATGCTAGAACTTATCTTAGTGGATCTCGTTCAACTAAAGTTTCTGCAAAGATGGCAGTAAGTGGTAACCTAAGAATAAGAATAAGAAGGAATATTAAGTAATGATTGCAGGGATGTTTTTTTCTCAATTCTCAGTGGTCAAAAGCAAAATTGAGCTCAGAGCAAATGAGTAACACTCACCCATGATGGAACTCAAAGTTCTTTCTGGACACACTGCCTGTCTTAGGGTTTAACTGATGTAAAGAGACACCATGACCAAAGCAACTCTAATTATAAAGGCAAACATTTAATTGGGGCTGGCTTACAGTTTCAGAGGTTCAGTCCATTATCATCATGTCAGTGTCCAGGCAGACATGATTCTAGAGAAGGAGCTGAGATTTCTGCATCTTGATCTGACTGCAGCCTGGAGAAACTGACTCTCTTCCACACTGAGTGGAGCTTCGAAGCCATCCCCAGAGTGATGCACTTCCTCCAACAAGGCCACACCTACTCCAACAAGGCCACACCTCCTAATATTGCTACTGCCCATGGGCCAAGCATATTCACACCACCAAACTGCCCAAACTTTTCTCTTTCAGCAGCATTATATCGCTTTAGGAAATGGAAGATTTTATTTTTAAAAGGTTGAGATCATTTTTTTACATGCAAAGTCCCTGTGCCATGTGGGCTTGAGTGGCATTCCTATACCTCACCTTCATCTCTACACCTAGTGATGGAATAAAATGTCCAAAGCATAATGATAGGGTAAGGATAGGGCTATATCTTTTCATTAATAATTCTTACACATTTAATACCGCCGGATCAAAGACTAGAGCTATTATGTTCCCCACCACCCAGCTAATAAAATGATTTTACACTTAAACATCTACGAGTAATTTACAGGTAAGCATTTCTACTTATGTACAAATAGATTAGAAAGGGTGGGAATGGCTGAGTTCATAGGTTAGTCTTCTAAAAGTCTGGCTCATTTTTTTTATTTTTGAAGTAGAAAAAAGTGACGTTCATGGACACATCTAAAGTGCTGCAGACTGTACTTAAGAAAGCTCTCTGAGAAGAAGGAGCAGGTGGCATTTGCCTTGACTCTTATATTCATTCAGACTCTGATTTATTTCGCTAATGTTTGCATCAGATGTCAAGGAGATAAAACCTCTGTACTTAGGTCCATGGCTTGTGCATATCAGTCGCTCAAGGAGTGTGTGCTGCATACAAATATTTATTTTACAGAACAGTGGCAAGAAAGAGGGCACAGATCTCTGGATCCCCAAGTTGCAATCTGTTGTGCTAACACCTGCAGAATTCATCACGCCTTGTATGCAGCTGGCCTCTGTGCTTCCAAGGAGCCTGAGATGCACAGATTAGTAATGGATTGCAAACGTTAAGAATGTCATTTCATCAACACTAAGTGGGTTACATTTTCATTCCACTGAGTGCCTTCTTGCTTCTGAAACAGGCCCACAAAGAAGCAGCACCTAGCTGACCTCTGCACCACTCATTATCCACTCCTGCTCCATCACAGGGGCCTAATCAGCTCTCCCAGCCCTGATCTTGTTAGAGCACACTGTTCTCCCACCCCTGGAGCTCTGCCTAATATACTACTGGAATCAACCTCACCTCCATGAGGAGTCACGAGGGGTCTGGTTCTTTGTACTTGATGTGAGCCAATGGCACCCCCACCTCACCCCCACTGCCACACACACAGGAGTGACTCTGGCAAACACTAAACTGTCTTTTCCCTCTTACCACGTTTAAAAAGGACAATGAGAGGAACTATCCAATTTAATGCTTTAAAGGGACATGAAGGAAATTTATTGTCTCAGAACTGCACAAATCTTCAAAGAAAAGTCCAGTGAAAAACAATGAGTCTTTATGGCTTAAAATATTGATTTCTCCCACACCCCTACTTTTTAAAAATAACCTTGCTGAATGTTGCTAGAGAATGCAAAAAAAACTGGTAAGAATGCAATAATAGCCAACCTATAGGAAGTAAGTTATAACAACAACCTGAGGCTAGGGAAACAGATGAATCATAAGAAGGCTGGCATAATGAAGGCACAGCCTCCTCTTTCTCCTTCCAACCTTTCCTTCCAGTTTTCAAATGCAATATTAAAGAAGTGACATTTGTGGGATTCTAAGAACTTCTGTTCCACATAGGGTCAGAGGAGGCAGGTAGATGTTTTTGCTGCCATAAAACACTGCTTCTGCTTTGATGCCTTGTTACTCAGCAATGAGGAATGCCAGTTCCCATGAACTCTGTGCATCCTGTTCTATCAAGAGTGGTCCTAAGAAGGACTAAAGGGTGTTGAGATTCATTTGTAACCAAGTTTAGAGACCCATTCAAAGGGGTCCATTCATCAGACAAAGATGGCATCTAGTTATCTTACCAGTATCCCATATCCAGTTTCCAGCAGCATTTGGTCCACCCAGCCCTGCCTCTGGCACTACTCAAGTTCATTTCTTAAAAGCATCACATAGCAATGAACCATGTTGAACAGTAGCTATTACTATTAAAATAACAGGAGCTCTGAGGAAGGGGCCTGTCCAAGATACTATATATACTAGATGTAATAAAAGTATTAGTGTCTATTTACTTTGAAAAAGAAAGACAGGGGACAGTTATACTTGTGTGAATTCTCCAAAGCCATGGAGCTACGTGGAAGTATACTGAGGAGAAGGGAGAGATGTTTAGAGAATAAACCAAGCCTAGCTGTCAACTCACCATGATTTACCTGTGACTGCAGCTGAGTCTCCCTTTACCTTTTGTGAAATATGGGCTTGGTCCAAATGACCTTAAAAATGCTTTCCATCTTAAACATTTGAAAACGTTGTCATTCAAGATATGCCCATGGCCCAATGGCATAGATACCACCTACAGCTTGTCAGAAATGTTATATCTCTGTTTCTTTACCCATAATTATCTAAAAAGACTGTACTTCCTTCCATGGTATCTCCATGTAACTCATAGACCATTAAAGTTTCACAAGTTTTTGTTCTAGAATATTTCCTCCAAGGTTGATAGCAGTTTTCCAGCTCTAGCTTGAGAATTATAAAAGAGACCAAAATGAATGTGAGACTTGGTGACTTCTGAAAAAAAGCATCATCATTGCCACTAACAAAATGTGACAGCTGAAGTTTGTCACCAAATTCAGTTCTGTCTTCTTTCAAGACCTGTTCAGTCTTGTCTCCAGGCATTACCCCATTGTGCAAGACCTCAAGAGTCATTGGCAGAGTCTTTGTGGCTTTTCTTTTGTGGAACAACTTATTTTTAAATTTAGCTCAACTGGATAACTTCCAGGTCGTAAGTTTTTATGACATTTGACTAAATATCCCCATAGAATTATCTCTGTATCAAAGCATCGTATAAACTAGTGTGGCTGTAGACTTGGTCAGACTAGTTGGCTTTGCATGTATGAGATTTCAACACAACTGAATTCTGCCCTGGACCATGATTGCTATCTTCACCTACCTTTTTTTTTTTCAAACAATAATAAATAAGATCTCACTTTTGCTCAGCATGCAATATTACACTACATCCTGTGAGCAAGGATATGAGCATTTAGGTTTCTACTTGAAGATATGAAAAAAATGTTTGGTTGTTAGTATGAAAGTATGAAAAATGTTGGTTGCTGAGAACCACTGATTGGAGTATAAGCATTCCTTACCTGTAGAATAGGTAGTAAAAAAATAAAAAATTCACCCTTGTCCACTATCCTTGCCTTGCCCCCTGCTCACCAAGTTAAAAAGTATTGGTTTTGGCAACTTGGAAAGTGTGGGTTAGATTTCTTCCATTCTTGAGAATTGTTGATCTGGGCTCTGATTCTGGAGATTTAATGATTTTGTTCCATAATACAAGTACTGAACAATTGCATGAATTGGTGAAATGAGCAAAGAGATGTTGACAGTCTGTGCAGTCAAGGGATTGGTGAAGAAAGAAGGAAGATTCAAGGCAGAACTGGCAGAATCGTGATCACAAAGAGGAGAAACAAAGAGCAAAAGCATAGGTCCTCATCACAGGCTTCTTAGCTATAGACATTATAAACTAAGATAGAAGTGATGTGTGAGACAAGAGAGAAAAGACGTTCAAGGATAGCCCATATTCCTATGGATATCACAGAATAAAAATGTCACTTGGAAGGGCTAATTCCTAGGGGCAAGTCTGCAAACACAGATCCATAAACAGCCAGCATGAGAAGTCACAGTCACTCCAAGTCAGAGCTGAAACACAAATCACCAAGTCCAATGAAAACTTAGGCTTACCTTTGGATAGCTAACACTCAGAGCTATGCTTAGAAGACATTTAGAACCAATGATTGTTGTGCGCTGTGCGGCAGAACTGAACCTGGCTCTCCTGCATCTTACTCTAATGCTCTCTCCCAAACGCCTTTCTGTCTTCTGTGATTTATGATGATTTCATAGACTAGAAAGCCTATAAATGAAATGTTAACAAAAATAGCATCCAGTATATTGGAAAACATAAAGCATGTATCTATGGGTCCTAGAATAGAAAGTGATGAAGATAAAGTTTAGAATGAGGTTAAGAAACCAGCACTCAAGGGAGAAAAAAGGTGCCTTCAAGTACTAATGACAGGAACAGTCCCTGAAAAGCTGCAAGGGGCTACTGATGACACAGTAGTCATTTCATCTCTCAGCAACCAGAATAAGCTTTAGAAACAAAGCCCAGATCATCGATTCCCAGGGGAGGAAGGAATCCAGCCATTAAGAAGAGAGAGATGGCCCTTCTGAGCTAATATACCCTCTCACCTTAAAAAGGCTAAATAAGTCTGGCTTCTATTCAAGGTCAGCTTTGGAGTGAGCAGATTGGAACTGTAGAATTTCCCTGCCCAATCAAATCTCCCTGCCTCCTATGCTGATATCACTTATCACAGGATAAATCTTATTTCGCCACAGAAATAAAAGGCTTAAAATATAACTGCTGGTGGGTACCGTGCAGGCTAAACCTTATTCACATTCAACTACAGTCTGAGAGGAGGAACATTAATGAGATGAGATCTTCCAGCTTTTGCTTTGAGGGTGGAGGAGAAGCCATTGAGGAATCTCTGGTTGCTGAGGCAAGTTGATGAAAAGACAAGTCCATGGAGAGAAGAGCCTGTAAGTCCCAGATATATTTAGAACAGTTGGTCATTTTTGCTGAGCCAACATGGCTCCACCTTCAACTGGACTGGGACAAATGGCTGTGTCCTGAGGTGGTTTTTGTCATGCTAATGCACCCAGACAGCTCTGCTTCAGGAGATTTAGAGGGGGGTTTTGTGAGTTTGTTTGCAGGAAGCTGGGCTTGCTTAGAAAGCCTCCATTAATCAGGGTATCACTGAACTGCAAAGGAAAGAGCACTTGGGAACTACCTGTGAGGGACAGAGGAGAGGGGGCAGCCTGGGTGGGGGCCAAGAGAGGATCAAGAAGGGACATGTTCCTTCTGCCAAGCTCTGTGCCAGCTTCCTGCAAAGACAACAATTTTCTGCAGTCTTACGGGCAAAGTGCTATCTCTCCTCCGCAGAAGAAGCAACTCAAGTTAGAACACTTTGCATGGAAGTTGGTTGGCCTTGACTGCTTAAAATAAGTTCCGGATTCTCTGACACTGACTTGTTCTTTCCACCCAGCTATGCAGAAAAGCAAGGAAGGAACGAACAGTCTGCTGAAAACCATTTCTGGTGCAAGTTAACAGAACAGAGTTCAGGGTGATGTGAATCTCATTCATTTATTTTGTGACTACCCCTTAAGTTTCTGGGATGAGCATGATATTTTCCTAGGCACTTACAGGAGCAAGTTCTCTTAGAAAAGATACATAAGAAACAGTATCTACTTTTTCACCAGCATCTTGTTTGGATCAAAATGAATACCTAAGTTTTATAAACTATGCAAATTCATAAGAAGAACTGTAGGATTTCAGGATAACATATACCTAGATAAGACAGGGAGTTATGGTAGAAGGGACTTTCTGGGAGAAAACTGAACTTATTTTAAGCAGTCAAGGTCAACCAACTTCCATGCAAAGTTCTCTAACTTGAGTTGCTTCTTCTGGGGAGGAGAGATAGCACTTTGCCCATAAGACTGTGTCTTTCATAGGATCCAGAAGGAATGACCTGGTGAGAAGCAAGTCAGGACTGGAACAGACAGGTCCTGAGCAGAAGCTTGAGCTCAAATCACATAGGTTTTGAGTACCAGAATCTGATACAGCAGAGATCTGTGGCAGTGACTGAGAGGATTGGAACTCATGAGGTCTCTTAGGATCAAGTGCTAAGTTCTGCTGGGCTTCAGGGTTTATCTAATACAATTACTATCCTAATTTTATAAGTGGAAGATTACAGTGGAATTCCAGTGGCAGGTTCACTACTTCCTAGATGAGGGTTAGTGATCACCAAGAAGATAAGTTCTTTTATTATCAAACGAGTGAAAATATCTCCAAACACCACTTTGACCTCAAAAGTGTGTTCAATTGACTCCAACAAAGAAAAATATTAAAATATGAACATATCACACTGAGCTAGAGAATCAAATGTATATAAGAATATGTAAATGGATGGATGAATAGATGGATGGGTGGATGGATGGATGGATGGGTGGGTAGATGGATGGATGGATGGATGGATGGATGGATGGATGGAGTTTATCATCACAGTATTGTTACGGTGAACATACTTTCATGAAAACAATTTTACAGTGACTAAAACTGGCTCTTCTTGAAAGTCACTATGGCTTCCCAGATGTTATAACCTTGTTGCATTCCATTTATGGGTATATGCTGGACCTTGTGGCCTTATACTATATGACCAGTATCATCTGCCCTTAATTTATCTCTGACTTTTCCAGCACACAGTAGACATCATATAAATGTTTTAGGGGTACATAAACAGATGAAATAATCTAAGTATAACATGACCTGATTTATCACTTTTTGGAAAATAAACCTAATCTCTCACCTAGCACATGTCAGATCACAAATAAAGACAGTTTGGACAAAATCCACATGGTACGTACTTGTCCTTTATCTACTTGGATTCATTTGAGTATGCTACTGTGTGTTATTTAATTGTAATTTACTGTCTGCTCCTCGTGAGTTGTCTCATCTAAGATGGGTCTTCTGTTAAGAAGATAGCAAAAGAGAGAAAGATGGAGCATTACATTTGGGCACATAGAAACGGGAAATAAGGATAAATAAGCCGAAGACCTGTAGGATCACATAGTGTTCTCTGGACATCAGAGGCTTGGGGTCAGTCACGCAGAAGTTACCGTTGAGCTTTGTTCACTACTTAGCTGTGTGTTCTTACCATATAAGCCACAATTTACACAGTAATAAAAACCACTCACTTCCTAATATTGTGGTAATGATTGTGTAAGTAACAGAGACAACCCTGATCATGCAGTCAGGAGCACCAAGTCTGTGTAGAACCTTCCTCTCTTTGGCTTCATGTTTTCATGCTTGAGAAGTCTCAGTATCACCAAACACCACTTCACTTTGGTACTCATTGTGGGAAGAAGACAAACATGTCTGACTGATGGCTATGAAAAAAAAAAAAGATGGATTTATCAAGGCTCTGCCCCTCTGGTTCCTCTCTACATTCTTGGTCTCTGCACTCCCATTAGATATGCCTCTGTTACCTTGTAGAGGGTTAGCGCCACCTCTGTTTCCAAGGAGACCTGACAGCTGTAGCGATAAATTTTGTTTTGACAAAATGTTCAGCAAGCCTTTGACCATACCTAAGCCTAGTATCCTAGTACAGCTTCATCAGATAAGTGTGGTCTGTTCATTTTGACCTGCTGGCTCATGTCACTGCCTTTTCATTGGTTCTAAGATTGGCTAGAAAAAAAATGACACTCATTAGACACACTTGATCTCAACAATAAATACTTTGGTAAATGGCATCTTGGCATAAAAACCAAGGCATAGCTATGTGCTACACTTTCTCACATGGCTGTATGAAATTCCCAACAGGATAGTTTGATGTCAGATTAAAGTCCACATAAAATGTAGTACTACCTACACATCCTATCTTCTCTTTCACCATGAATAAATTCTCCTCAAACATATAGTGAGCATCAGTCCTACTAGAATATATTTAAAAAATGCTATTAACATTACACCATGGATCCCAGCTGTGATGGCTATGTAGACATCCTATAAGATGACTCCTTCTGTCATATTTATTCTGTGCTTAGTGTTATTTGAAGCAATAAAAATAATAATTGCAAATTGCCAGCAAATTCTATACAAGATGGTCAGCATGTAGCTTCATAATCAAATTGCTATCATATTCTTGCTATATTAATAATATAATATTATATTATTATATTATATTATATAAAATATGCCTGTAATATCAGCAGTTGCTACATGATATGCAAATCCAACAAATAGAAGAATAATAAAAAATAAACAAGTCAAAGCCAGTATAGAAAACGAAGTTAACTGTAGATTATATGTCTGATGTTTATAAAACTGCATATGGTTATTCATCAGCATCCGTGGAGTCTGGTACTAGAACCCGTGACAGAGATAACAATCTGAAGTTGCTCTAGTTCCTTTAGAAAGTAGCAAAACATTCGTATATAACCTGCCCATTGCCTGTAGTAACCTTCAAATTATCCTTGATTACTTATAACACCTAAAACAATACAAGTAGTCCTAAAATACCTGCTATATTATGTTATTCAAGGACTAGGACAAGGAAAAATGTCTAGACATGTTTTGTATAGGTGTGTGTGTGTGTGTGTGTGTGTGTGTGTGTGTGTGTGTTTAATATGCTTTGAAACTGGGATTAATTAAAGCCCAGATGTGAAGGCTACAGACACAGAGAACAAATTTTACTTTATTCTGCTTCTCCAAGGTGCCTCAAGACTTAAGCAAAGTGATTCAGAACACCAGATGATGTGTCTTGGTCTAGACATCCAGGCACTAGAAGCAAGAAACATGAGAAGACTGGCAGATTGCAGCTACTGTTTAAAGGTTCCCTCCTTCATCCTACACCACGGCCACACTTCACAATTAAGATTCTATACAAAAATTCAAAAAACAAAATCCGAGAGGATCTGAAAATTGGGGAGACCGAGTGTACTTTCGTTAACCAATGCTGGTTAAGAAACAATAATAAAAAAAAAAAAAAAAAAAAAAAAACTGAGTGATGGTGCATGCCTGTAATCCCAGCACTTGGGAGGCTGTGGGGCAGGAGGATTGCCATTAGTTTGTGTTGCACAGTGGAGAGGAGAAAAATAACAATCCCCGTAGCAGACCCCACAATACCCAAATCATTTCTTTCTCTATCAGGAAGTCATTATTTAACCTAGGAAGTTTCTGGCTTCTCTAGAGACAACCAGACTGGGGAAACCATGACTAACACTCTCACCAAGCTCATATTCACTAATGGCGAGGACACACACAGTGAATCGAGGTTTCTGAGGCCTGAGAACTTCACATGGCTGAGCTCCAAATTATTCAAAGTGATTTAGACACCCAAGGGAACAGAAAACAGTGAACTTCAGAAGACAGATGTCAGCAAATTCCCTTCCAACTTACACAGGAGTCCTCCCAGCCTTCTGCATGCCCCTGTAGGTATCTAAGGCGCTTGCACAGTTATCCTGCTCCAGTGTTCTTAGTAATCATCTCTGCGCAGAACTCTGAGGGTGTAAAACTGCCATGCAGCAGCATGATTTACTTGGTGACCTGAAGACTAAAGCAGTTTTTGCATTTATATTGGGGAAAATCCATTAACTGGATAATTTACATTTCCCTCTCGAATCTCCCTCTAGTATGAACATTTCCAAGTTGTTGTCAATGTCCAGTCTTTGGAAGAACATTAACTTCCATCATCAGCACCATAATCATCAATCTACATTGTAATGTGAGAATTACAGGGAACTCGGATTTGCTACGGCCGTGTGCAGGGACATTATTTCTAGGCTTGACCACCATCTGCCTATAGGATGGAGAATGCAAATCACTTAGAAGTGGTACCCTGAAGGAAAAGGCCTGTTCTGGGAAGTCATCATCCTGGGAGCATCCACTGTAGGAGCTGCTTCCAAGGTAGAAAGGGGTTAGGAAGTAAATTCTCCAAATGGCTAAAGCATGCATTTCTTTTAACACAAAATAACAGGCGTTCAAATGATACTTTGATAATTTAAGTTAGCCATAGCAAATATTAGTCATTTTCTTAAAATATACTTTAAGTTAATGTTTTCTTAACTTGAATTTTTGTCTCTCTCTCTCTCTCTCTCTCTCTCTCTCTCTCTCTCTCTCTCTCTCACACACACACACACACACACACACACACACACATATCAATAAATGATCAGCTTGATATGGCTATTCAGTTGGAGTGGGTGTCTTTATTGTGTGGTCCAGGATGGCTTTAAAGAAACCATCCTTTTGTCTCAGCCTCACAAGTGCTAGAATTCTAAGAGTCTTCCAGTAACCAGGCCTACTGCTTTTCTAACGCATGTTTTCTAATACATATTAAAATATTATGTTTTAGAAAGATACTCCAAGTGCCATTTAAAGTATTCTTATACCCATGTTAACTTAGTTTTATTATAATAAAACTAGACAAGATTATTAAAATAACTAGACAAGACTATAGAGGATAAGATGAATAATGGACACATGCATACATCTAGGGATGCTCAGTAGTGTTTCGCAGCTTTCTGAAAGCTTAATGTCATTTCAAACTAACACAATGCAGCTACTAGCCAATTGCAATAGTGAACAAATTCAAACAGGTGAAAAAAATTCCATTTATTTACCACACAGTTTATCTAAAACTTTATCAAGTCTCCATGAAAAAAAATAAGGGTTTTTTTTTGTGATATGATATTACATTTTCAGTTTTACCTTCGGTTGATGACATCAGAGGAAATACTGGAATGTGATCTCTGTGCCAAGTTACCTGACAAGACTAACTCAGAAACAGATTTTAAGACTAGGAGGAAATGAAGCTTCATAATTTGATGTTACCTTAGAGCTGGCTCAATTGACTAGACTCCATTCCCAGTGTCTTACAGACAATCTGATTCAGTCAAGAAGTGACAGTCTCTCAAATGCTGGGAAAGGTAGAGTAATGGCCCACTGAATACATGGGAATTTGAGCCCCTTCCCAGGAAAATGGTTCAGACTAGAAAAGTATTTCCCAAAGGCTATGCCAGTGCACCTGAGGGTTTTATGGACAGTGAATGTGCAAGTAATGTCTTCTCCACCCACCCTAGGATAACTGGGGGGATGACGAATGTTTCCATCTACTCTTTTCTTCTAAAGATGTGTCACTGACAAGTTTCAGAAGTTCTGCCTAGTATCTTTGGAGCACCTTACCAATTTAAATCCCTAGGTCTCTAAGTGCCCAATCCTCAGGATTGCCAGCTCTGAGTTTATCACTCTAGATTGTTTAACATTTAGCCCTGGAAGAATCTGTCCTCCCTCTGTTCCTCTGGTGATAAATGAAGGTGCAAATGCCTGGGATTTTGAGTTTCTCTCCTAGCATAGCTCAAACTCTTCCAGTAGCTCTAGAACAATAATCATCACCGTCTCCTTTAATATCAGGGCCCCAGGGAAATAAGCCAAAGTTGCTTTAAATGTCAGTCTCTCTATTGCTCTCCCTGGTGACCTTTAGGTAACCATAACAGTGTGCCTTCCAGGCTCAGTATATGCCCAAAGTCCCAAAGACAGTGGCTAAATAAAAGCCCCTCTGAAAGCCCCTCTAAGTTCCTAGATGCTGTGACTCTTAACCAACTGCCTTCCATTTTTGACCCACAGACATTCTCACGTGGCTGAAGGAGGTTAAGCTAAGCCTGGAAAATCTAGTCATTATAAATGATTGTGAACATGAAGCTCTGCCCTCGAAAGGAATCACAGAAAACTCATTACACTTCAGTAGTAATAATAATAAAAGATTAGAACCTGAAGTACAATAAGATCATGGGTGTTCATTCATTCATTCAGTCAGTCAGTCAGTGTGATGGTTTGTATATGCTTGGCCCAGAGAGTGGCACTATCAGAAGGTGTGGCCCTGTTAGAGTAGGGGTGTCATTGTCGGTTGTGGGCATTAAGATCCTTGTCTTAGCTTCCTGTAATCCAGTATTCTGCTAGCAGCTTTCAGATGAAGATGTAGAACTCTCGGCTTCCCCTGTACTATGCTTGCCTAGATGCTGCCATGTTCCCCGTCTTGATGATAATGGAGTGAACCTCTGAACCTGTAAGTCAGCCTTAATTAAATGTTATCCTTACAAGAGTTGCCTTGGTCATGGTGTCTTTTCAGAGCAATAAAATACTAATCAAGACAATCAGTCAGTCATTTAATCTTCTGCCCATTGATCAGATTCTATATACTAATCAGACATGAATAGCAGGCCCAGTGACTAGGAAATGCAGACATACACACTCATGTACCAGTGGGTAGTGTGACAGGAGAGGTGTAAGCCAAGTGCTATAGCATCCACATGAAAAGCAGTGGCTTCCTTCTGGAGTACCGCGGTCAGTCCCAGCTGAGATCCTTTTTTAACTGGGTTGGTAGTTCTCACATTCTTGGTCTCTACAACCTTTTTCAGTCCAAATCTTACAGAGCCCATAGGGAGGGTCGTTCATGTGGACTGTATCGACCAAAGTGTACCATGTCTGAAGCTAGAACTGAGAGAAGTTAAAGTATTTACTCTTCCATTTATAAATAATAGAGACCCTGCTACATGCAACATTACCCATGGATTCTGTGAAAGATAATTACATTTATAAAACAAAGCCTAGTTAAAATAGTTCCTAACAGATTTTTACAAAGCTTTTAAGTGCTGTTTTAGGAGTTGGCGAGGGCTCAGTCACTAAGAACGTCTAATGCTTTCGAAGAAATGTAGAATTCAGTTCCCAGCACACACATCAGACAGCTCACAACCACTGACTGTAACTACAACTCCAAGGATCTAATACCTTCTGCCCTCCACAGGCAGCCGCATGCACCTGCCCATATACACAGATACCTAAATATATACTTTTTCTTAAACCTTTAAATGGTGTCTTCATAAAAGTCAGATGGATTCTCATCTTGGATTCTACACTGAACACAGACCCAAGTTATTTTTGTTGGATTTTATAAAGACAATCCCGCTTAAAACAGATATGAAATCGTAAACGATGGTGGTTATTTTTCCTTGATGCTACATAAAAGCTCGAAAAGTAATTTCTTCGTGGTGGGGGACTATGAGGGAGCAGAAACTGGAAGGTGAACTTTCTGTACACATTTGATGTGAAAAATCCACTGCCAGGTTTGAAATCCAAAGATACTTTCTCTATTCATGCGTGCTTTTGAAGTGATACGTGGAATATAACATAACATACTTATTATATAGATTGTCTAAATGTCAGCTCACTTCGTGCTACAGGTTCACACTTCTCACACTCTTATTTCTGGTTTCATCAGAAAAGTCTTTTGGTATTGGAAAACTGTGACGTCTCTGTGGCCTCCGCAAGTTTTATAACATTCTAATGGTTCTCTTAAAAGCTTGAATCTTAGCATTGGCAACAAAACCGTTAGTGTTTGCTATTTAACCAAGCTTCTTTTCATTCGTTTTGAAGAAAAGCTTTGCTAAATACATTCAAAAACCTACAATTTGCCTGCCTGTTTTTCCTTCAGCTAAGAACTCTGTGACGAGACAAAAACAGGTACTTTAGCTTGTGGCTCGGACCCGTCACACTGCAGCTTGGAGCAAATGTGCGTTTCCCATTTGAAGACTAGCAGAGAACATGCAGACAAGGGTCAATAGCTGACAAATGAATTGTGTGTACTGCTTCACTTCAGCCATCCCCAAGTAAACACGGAATCTGGGAGAATAACCCGTGAGTACGGTTAAAAAAGTACAATGACTGCTACAACAGTTGATATGACTGTTCTCACTCCTCTTACAGTATCTACAGTTTTTCCCATGAGTTTCAACAACCTAAATCAATGTAAATATCAACTCAGAAAAAAAAATCCCAGTCATATCTTAATACTATGATGAAACAATTTCAGTTTAAAGAGCTTCTGCAAGGGTCACATTGACCTCTGAGAGCCTGATACGTTCCATTGAGACTCAGTGAGCTAGACATGAGGCCTCTGGAGTGAGCCTGGTGAAGATTAGCAGCACCAAGTTCAGATGCGCCAACTATGCACCTACTTCAGAAAACATAAGTGTCCTGCTGGATGCTGTGGCACTGAAATGGTTAAGGATATGTTTTCTGGGCTGTTTGTTTTGAAACAGCACCTCACTGTGAAGCCAGGGGTGGCCTAGAACTGACTATCAACCCCCTGGGCAGCACTGGTATTATAATTAGGAACCACTGTGCTTGGCAAAACTATCTTCCTTTAAGACTTTAAGAATCATAGAGTGGTCAAATGGAGAAAACTATTATTTTAGAATTAAAATATTACTGAAGAAATGTACTTGGAGTGCTATGAAAAGCAAGGAACTCTCAGAGAGTTTTGAGAAAGAGGTTGCACCTAAGATACACACACACACACACACACACACACAGAGAGAGAGAGAGAGAGAGAGAGAGAGAGAGATACACACACAGATACACACACATACACTCACAAATAAACACATAAAACACACAAATACACACATGCACAAATACACACCCATAACACACACAAATGCACACATACAACATATACATATGCATGCCACTGCGTGCATATACACAGAACACACACATACAAACACGCACAAATACACACAACACACAGCACACACACAAATACATATGACACCCACATATCCACACACAACACACAATTCACACATACAACCACATATACATACAACACACACAAATACATACATACAACACACACTTATGTCTACACACACACTCACAAAGAATGGAAACAATTCAGAGTTAAGACACAAATGCCAATGGTAGGTCACTGTTTTGAAGTAGAAGGCAGAGAGATGCAGAATGACCTTGAGGTCACCCATTTACCTGATCTCTGTCAAAGAGCCTCAGAGTTTGACCTCAGAGTCAGAACTTAACCTGATTTTGTTTTTCTCAGAGCTGACCAGATACTGCATCAATCTGGACAGAAACTGGTCTGAGGATGTGCAGGCAGCATTCTATTCTATTTACTAGACCAGAAAGTGGAAAGGAGTGGCTTCCAGGGCCTGCTGGGACAATACTGTCTCCTTTCTTTCAACTGAACGATCAAAATCAATCTTGTCTCTTCCTCTGGACATTTTCCCACATGATGTGATGCCTGGAGCTGTTGCAATTACCTTATTACGAATCTGCTAACGAAACCCACACTCATCACTTCAACGAGGGAGAGCAACAGTGTTAAGGGCTACTATGCTGAGGCTAGAAAGGGCAAGTTGTGGGACTGAAGCCAGCCAGGAGCACACACAGGCAGGTAGGTGAAGAGACTTGATGGTATTTATAAGATGAAGGAAATGACCTAGAGAAAAGAGTGAAAGTCTAGAAGACAAGGAAGGCACAAAAGAGTTAGGTACGAGGTACCAGAGGAGGTGGAATTCATGCTTCTGTGACATGGCTACGTCTCCTTTAAGTTTGATGATGTTGTCGAATTCAAGGTCATGGCTGGGACTCAATATCTACACAGAAAGTCTTAGAAATTGGGGGGAGGGGTCGTAATTAAAGCAGAATTTGTACATTTTGCGGTTGGAGTTGCAGAGAAGTCAGAGGCCATTTATGCCTAATAACCTGAAATCATTAGGTAACCAATGAGACATCATGGCAAGTATAAATATGTAGGGATTACATTGAAAACTTAACTATTTTAGCAAAAATCTAAAATAGTCCCCTAGGGAAATGGGAAGGAAAGTTCATCAAGGTCAATACAAAGTTAACAAACTATTTTCAGGAAGGAATCGAGATCGTACCTCAGATAATAGTAGAGCCTCAAGCTCATACAAGTAAGAGCATTTATACACAAATGTTAGTATCTGCTCTGGACCTGGGAGAAAAATCACAGAAATTTTGGGAGACAATTCTCATCTGCTCATTTGAGCGCCGAATGTTGAATAGTTACAAAAACAATATAATTGACTATAGTGATAAAATGTATATTAGGGAATGGATGGTGTCAGAGTGTTCTAACACACATAGATGGAGACGACAAGGAGATCAATGAACTGGAGAATTCCCAAGAACCAAATGAGGGGCAGAATGGAAGAGAGCATGAGAGAAGCTGAAAATAGAAACTATGACAGGTAGAGACAGTATCCGAGCCAGACACATTTAGGGATCAGAAGAGTGTGACCACAGTGATATGTGTACAAAATGCAGTTTTGACGGTGGAATTGTGGGGGGGAGGGGATGTCCAAGTAATTATAAACCAGGAGATTAGATGTACTGTTTATATGAAAGGCTGGCCAGCTATAATGTTCAGGTCACTTGCTGGTTTCTCTAAATAAAAATTTAACAGAGCATAGCTACAGTGATTCATTCACCTATTATATTCACCTAGTATCTATGGGTGCCTTTTCACTATAATCTATTGAGTTGTTATAGACACCAAGTGGCTTAAGATTGAAAATATTTACCACCTGTCCTTTTGGAAAACACTTGTTAACCTAGGTCAACACAGTTAATAGGCTTATATAAAGGCAAGGGACAGATTGAAAGAAAAACAGGGCCAATGCCAAACACAATCACTGTTGAGTAGCCTGGGCACTAATAAATGGAACAGGAAGGAGGGGAGAGAGTGGCAGAAGTAAAAAGATAAACTCCCCAAAACAAGTGCTGTTCTGCAAGTATAGCTGAGTTCCATGTTCAAAGGATGCTTATTTTTAATATATATATTGAGAGAGAGAGAGAGAGAGAGAGAGAGAGAGAGAGAGAGAGAGAGAGA
>JANHMN010000009.1:55264995-55283368 GCA_030674055.1 Rhabdomys pumilio | reverse complement strand
AGAGAGAGAGAGAGAGAGAGAGAGAGAGAGAGAGAGAGAGAGAGAGAATGAGTCTTTTCACTTTTTCCATTTTCTTGAATTAAATCTAGTATGTGGTCACCCAGCTAGCATTGCATTTCCAGGTATGGCATGTGGCATTTCCTCCTTTCCCTAAATTAAAAGTCTTATTCTGAGCATCTGCCTTTCCCCTTCCAGCAAGTTCCTGCATCCTTGTGAACTGCTTTACCACAGAGGAGAATACTGGTCTTAAGGATAGCAGAGGAATGGAATGGAAGGATCATAGGCTTCTAAGCAATTGAATAAAGCAGAAAATTCTGCCAAACTTCACCTCTGATCCTTGGATTGTCACCTGAGGGAGGCATAAGCCTTTCTCCATTTAGTTGCTTTTACACAGCCTCTTCTTTTTGTCCAGAAAGCTAACTATCGTGCCCATTTAAAAATCTCACTTAAGAAGTATCCCCATATCTGGGATTTATATTTACATATATGTTTTATATTCAGTGAACTCTGGAGTCCATACATGCTTCTGATGCTGAGAATTCATCCAATAGAATCTGCAATGGCATGGTGAAGACAGTAACCATCCATCCATAGGCACGGGAAACGTCTGAGAGTGTGCAGCGTGTCACTTAGCCACGACACTCCATCAGATTATGCCCCTTTGGAGTGCTAGAATAAAAGAGCGATTGCGCTAGTCACACTTTTGTTCCTGTGGCAAATATTTGAGAGAAACAAGTTGAAATGAGACTTATTTCAGCTGCAATTTCAGAAGTTTCAGTACAGGGTCACTCTATTGTTTTAGGACCATGGCAAAGCAAAAACATCACAGAGAAAAAATATGGTGAATAAAAAGCTCTTCACCTCGTGTGGACCAGGGAGCGAAAAGGAATAAATAATAAAAAGGTGTAATGGCCAAAATATAGCTTTCAAAGGCATACTCCTACCAATCAACTTCTTCCAACCAGACCACACTTTTACCAGTTCCAACATCTCCCAATAACCTACTTAAATTTTGAGCCCATCAAAGAAGTTAACTATTGATTAGGTCCTAGTCCTCAAGATTTATGATCCCATGAGCTCTGAAAATACACTCACACACATACACAAATGTGCTTTATTAACTTCCTATGGGCAATTTAAAAAATCAAGATTCACAACATTAGTCACCCAGGAAATACTAGAAAGGACCAAAAGGGGGACACAGAAAAAAAAAAGAGTAAGGCAGAGAAAGAAGAAGAGGGAACAGTAGGATCAAGACTGAGTCTGAGGGAATTTATATGCAGGGAAAGCAGGGAGACCCAAAGCCTCAGTCAGGACCACAGTGTGCTGACTTGCAGTGTACCAAAAGATGCCATGTGTATACAAACTAAATTCCATACAGTGGAAATAGAGTCTCAGGGAAGCTAGATAATGTGTCAATTACACCTGCAGTCTAGAAAGAGTTAAACACGAATTTCACTAGGTACTGCTAGGATGTGCATGCTTAATCTCATGTTCCTTCAACTATGTGTTGTCACTTTTAGAGATGGCACCAAAATATTATGTAAATATTTATTTACATCCTTTGACCTATTTTTTATTTACTCTTTCTATTACTTGGTTCCTTAATCTATAGCTCATTATTCCTGACCCAAGTCCTATGACCCATTCATATATCTCAGCATCCTTTGACTTTTATCTATTACTTACATGTTCATTATCTCACTAACAAAGTCACTAATTCACAATTTGGTCATTATAACCATCCCATCTCCAGGTAATGATTTAGACATCATAGATCATTTCAATGCTGTTTAAATTGTTCTAAAAAAAAGAAGCAATTACTTTTATGGAGCAAATGTAAAATTGATACTAAATTCTGACAAAGGTTACACCGTCAGAAAACCTAAGAATAGCCTCACTTAGAAATAGTGGTGCAATGTACTCTTCATAAAATATTATTAAACAAAATCCAATTTCATATCCAAAGAACAATTAATTATTACCAGGTAAAGACTGTTTCATTTTCAAGTGAAAAAGCAGCTCAAAATGAAAAAATCTGTGTATATAATTTAGTTTTCAAATAAATCTAAGGACACTGTATTAGTTAGGGTTTTACTGCTATGAAGAGACATCATGACCAAGGCAACTCTTATAAAGGACATTATTTAATTGGAGCTGGCACCAGGTTCAGAGTTTCAGTCCGTTATTATCAAGATGGGAGCATGGCACCATCCAGTCAGGCATGGTGTAGGAGGACCTGAGCATTCTACATCTTGTTTCAAGGGCAAACAGGAGAAGACTGGCTTCCAGGTAGCTAGGGTGACGGTCTTAAGGCCCAAGCCCACAGTGACACACCTACTCCAACAAGATCACACCTACTCTAACAAGGCTACATCTCCTAGTAGTGCCACTCCCTGGGCAAAGCATATACAAACCAACACAGACTACAATCCTATCATTTGTTCAATAAATACTGAAAAACATTTAATTATAAAAATATTCTTTGTGAAGGAAAAACTCAATTCTTCTTTAATATGCTAACTTTTATTTAACTTAACCTAATTTCAGAACCAAATCTAAAAATTATCAAACAGGTATATAGTAAAGGTGATATCTCAAATCGGAAGGAAACCTGTGGCCACTTAACGAATGATTCCAACATCTGAGCGACTGTAGAGGTAGCTAATATATTACTTCACGTAGCATATCTGAAATGCGAATATGCCATACCACATACCAGAAAAAGCTCAAGATCTATTAAACATTTAAATGTAAAGGAGAAATGTTAGGGTTTAAAAGAAAACTTATGAATCAGTTTATAATCTTAAAACAGGTACAAAATATTCTCAGCTAAACTTCGAAAAAGTGTAGAATCTAAAAAATAACAATAATTAATGCTTTCAATTTTATAAATTCCAAATCTTTCCCAAACCTAGTAACGAAATGGACAAACAAGGTCTTCCATGGCGATGCACAGGTTTCAATCCAGAACTTGGGAAGTAAAGGCCAGCCTAGGCTATATGAGATTAACACAGAAACAAAACAAATATAATCAAGGGGAACAAACCACAACTTTACGTAAAATGCTTATAATTGACATTATAGACAAGAGGATAACCTACCAAGTAGCTGAGTACTTGTAACACACAAGACTGACTAGCGATGGGATGGTAGTGTAGTGGCCTGACAATCTTACACAGCCGCGGACTGATAACTACAAAGTGCGGGGATACAGAAACCTTCATATATTGCTGATGAGAATCCAGACTGATGTACCCGTTGAAGTGCAAGCTGACAATCTTGTTATGTATTTTCATCTTTATGATCAGAAATTCTCCTCCTGGCATATAATATATAAATTTCCCCCCAAAGTACCTCAGGAGATATGTACAATGATAATAATCACAACATTGTATCCAGTGGTAGGCAGTAAGGAGCAACCTGTGTGTCGGCCATCCATGGAGCTAATAAAATATGGTCAATATCCACAATGGGGTGTTCTATAGAAGTTGTATTCCTTTAAACTACGGTGCCAGTGTTCCTTATATATATGCACTGCTAGATATGGTAAGCTGTATATGTCTGAGTGCCATGTACATCTGAGCTTACCTGAGAGTTAACTAATACAAACTTAAAAATTAAAACTTAGTCATTCTGTCATTGCACTAGCTACATTTGCAGCTCTGAAGAGGTACATGTTATTAGAAACTACCATATTGGATAAGGCAGACATAAAACAGTAAAATTATTGTTAGATAAATGTGGTCAAAAATCATGTATCATAACATGATTGAGTCTTAATAAATATAGTAGTGAGTGAATAAGGAAAAGAGGTGTGGTCAAGCACACCTGTAGTCCCAGCTTAGGAGGTAGAAACGGGAGGATCAGAAGTTCAAGGCCATCACACATTAAATGAGTCTCATTCTATAAATAAATACATAAATAAATAAAAATGTAAAGTCTAGTTTTGGGACAGCAAAATGACTTGGCAGGTAGAGGTGTTTGCATACAGCCCTAAGTTGTTGAGTTCAACCCGCCCCCCAATCCACACAGTAGTAGTCCTGTGACCCCCACAAGTACAGTGTTGCATGGAACACCTGCACTCTCACACACATGCACACATCCATGTACACACACATGTGCACACATATGCACACACAAATGCATCCACGTGTGCACACACATGCACACATACCCCACACACACACACTAAATATTTTTACAAGGAACAGTAAATAGGAATTAGGAACAAAGATAAAGTAAAATCGATGCCCAGAAAAACTAATAAAACTTTGGAAAGAAAGGTTTACATAGACTTAAGTTAAAACTAAGCTGTGAATTGGGGAATATTTTTAACATAAATATCTACATTGTGGTCACAATAAATATGCACAAACATAAAGAAAAGTCAGTACACAAAACGTGTATGCAGCCTTCAGCCAGAACAACTTCTTTGACAAATTAAAGAAATTTTTCTAAAAAAGGAGACACTCAATGTATGTTCACTAAGACTTCTAGCAAATATGAACTTCTCTGGGTACAAACTATAAGAAGAATGCTGTTGCAGACACCAAGGGGATGAGCATCATTAAAGACAAACAAACAAACAAACAACCACAAATGTTCCCTGAAGCCCTGGGAAACAATCCTATTACCAAGTTCGCTCTTGGCCCTGTTGTAAGCACACAGGATCAGGGCAAGAATTCTGCCAAGATAACAAATGTGTGTGTCAAACGTATCAACACTTCTAGGAGTCAAGATAACTTCCTGAACATGTGAAGAAAAATTATGAGATGAAGAAAGACACTGAAGAAAAATATACCTGGATGCAACTGAAGAGACAGATTTCAGTCCTGCCCAGAGTCTAGAGTTAAGGCAGTAAAGATGAGAAGAAGGAAGACCAGGGTATTTTGTAGGATAGTCTAATTACTTTATAATACCATAACAATGAATATATTATCACACAAAAAAAACGAGAGGCACCAACACATGAGCATTTATCAATGTATGTAACTTTAGAGTGCCAAGAGCCAACTCTAATGCCAGGAAACTATAATAAAAGAAATCACTCAGGAGATTCAAGGTCCTTAAGATAGGCTGCAGAATGCGACAAAAACATTAATTCTATTATAGATGTCTGAATAGTCTCAGTAAAGGCAGTGAGGGGTACGTGCTGACCCAAGCAAGTTGGGAAATGAGTAGTGTTTAAAACTAAAGCAAAAAAAAAAAAGTGTACCAAAAATTGCACTCTCATTGCTAGCCATTCGTGGGTAAGTAGTTCTAATAACTGCTACAAACTACATTCTGGAATTGAAATTTTAAATAACTGGACGGCAGATGATCAGAACTGGGTTTCCCATCGTGGAAGTAAGATAGTAAGGAGAGAAATTGTAGAGTGATTCATGAATTTATTAATAATATAGAGAGTAGAATAGAGTTAGAGTGGTCAGTATGAACTGATGCTTAACTTGATACGCCTATAAATGTTACCTATAGAAATGGTCTCTGCATTCATGGGTGGACGAGTCATCATACATAGTTTGTTCCTTTGATGTGCCAGATGAGACAGGGTCATCAACAACAATATACCTAGTCAGTGCATAAAATAGTTACTGGTGCCTATATCTTGGTTTTTAATACTATTTTCAAAAAAAAGAAACAAAGAAAGAAAGAAACAAAGAAAGAAAGAAAGAAAGAAAAAAGAAAAAGAAAAAAGAAAAAAGAAAAAAGAAAAAAGAAAAAAGAAAAAAGAATCAGTGTTCTTGAGAGATAGAACCATTTCAGGTAGATATGTGGGGGGGAATACCTGAGATAAACTTAAAAGAACTTATGTTGGCTAAAAGTAAGAAGTGTTCAAAACAAAAATCCACACTCACAGAGGCATGTGAAATGCACAGGAGCCTACTGAGAGAGTTCCCATTAGACAAAGCCAGAACAAGCAATTTGCACAATAAAATCAATGGAATAGTATTGAATTAAAACCCCAAATATAAAATAAATATTTCCCAGTGTATAAACTATTTATGAGTCCATTTGTTATGAATGAATGAATAAATGAATAAATGAATGAATGAATGAATAAATAAATAAATAAATAAACAAACAGAAAATACAATTCTCTCATATAGGATGATTCTAAATAATGAATGCAGACACTAAGCCTATAAAATAAGTAGTTTAGTGTGGTCTGTGGGAAATGTATTGTGCTGAAGTTGAGTTAATGGGGAGAAGAGTGAACCTCTACAGCAGAGACCTCACAGCTCAGCCTCACTAAGTAGTCAAGATCAACAGCACCTGTGATCAGCCATGCTGACACCACATAATAAAAATGACAGAATATGCCTTCTTCTTCAAACCCTACATCTCTTCTAATTACTGGGAAAAGTTCAGAGGAATCCCAATGGAGGAACATTAAGAACCAGTCAAGGCCATTACAAACAAGTCTGAGAACCTGTCATTGGCAAGAGAAGCCTCAGGAAACAGGACACGTAACCAGAATGCATTATCGTGCTCGGGACCCTGAGCAGAAAGCCAAAAGCTGTTTCTTCGGCTGTGACAAGAACATCACTAATGTAAAAGGTTAACAGGAGGAGAACCTGAGTGATCATGTATCTATATTCTAAATAATGAAGCATGGTTTTCAAAACTAAAAAAGAAAATAATTCTGTCATCATCTTCAAAATTCTCTTTATTCCTCCCCCATCACCAAGACCTTCTATTATCTGTAATTCTGCTTATTCTGTCTTTTGTATCCTTGTTTTGCATAAACATTTGACCACTCTCTACCTGTCCTCACACAAGATGACCCCATCATACATGATGACACATCATGAGAGTGTCAACATATTTACTTCCTGTCTTCAACTAATGATGCTTGTAGGTTTTGCTATTATCAATAGCATTGCCACGAATATTCCTGGTATACACTAAAGACTTTCTGTGCTGCGCATTATGTAGCCAGAAGTGAAACTGCTAGGTCTTAGGGTGGTCACATTTTCAAGCCCGCTTTTACAAAAGTTGTGGTATCAATTCAGATATCCATGAGCGATAATCTAACTTTTATGCAGTGTGTTCTGTGAAAAGAATCTTCATGAAGATGTTTTGATTTTCTTATAAAAATTTTAATCTATGTCATATTTGTAATAAAATTAATATGGTAATAGATGTCATTGTAATGCATTAGAAACTGTCATAGGTTAACAATCTGGATGGTTAACTTGTAATCTGTGGGCATCTATCTGAATGTGGTACAAAAGTGAAAAGATTTAATATATCTCTGCTGAAAATGTACCAAGTTCTGTCCTCATAAACTGACAGTTATCTGAGAAACTCCTAGCCATTTAATTTTAATCATATTCAAAAGGAGGGAAGGGAAGGAGGGATAAAAGAAAAAAATTGATAGAGGAAGGAAGCAAGGAAGGGAATGTGTGTGTGCATACATATACATATGCATGCATGCATATGCATGTATATGTCTTTGCTCTATAAAACAAGATCTCAATCTTTCCTCCAAAGAGGGATAAAGAAATTAAGCTTGTATTTATTTTTCTTTCATAAGCTCCAATGTCTTGAATTTAAGCTGTATCAGCAGATCTTGAACACTTGAAGCATCATAAAAATTCATCATTCCTGCATTCACAACTCCTTTGATGTAAAAAAATCTACATTTCTATGGAGAAACAGTAAATAATAACCCTCTCAATACTATAAATTAGTGTGATCTGCTTGTATGTGTTGTTCAAGTGTTGAAAACTCCAGCTTAAGATTGCTATCATTCATTCCACCGTGTCTCAGATGAGGCCGCAATTCCATATAAACTTGTTCACTGGTGATCTAAACAGTTCACTGTATGGATAAGCAAAGCAAATAAAGGAAATATGTTCCTCTTTCAATGGGAGATGTAAAGATGTGTGAGAAGAAACTAGGGATAGTAAAGTACTTCATTCGCTTATGGTTAGTCCAAAGCCCACCTGTAAGGAGAAAATGCTGTCCAGTGTTACATCTGAAGCCAGTTGCTCACTACATGATAGCTCACTGGGCTCTGACAGTAAATTCTAATCAGCACGAGACCGTATAAGAAAAGTCAGAGGAGAGCTAAACATGGTGGTTTTGTATGGGCTCATGGTTCCACCATTTCATACTTTGTTTGCATTTTGAGGGGACAGTTCTCAGAATATTGACATATTGTCATCATCAACTGGCTTATTCATCATGCCTGTGGATGCCATAGGATACCTCCAAGTAGTAACGGAACAGGACTAGAAATAAGAACCTCTCCAATTCTTCATAACCAAATTGAACTTATTAGCTGTTTCTTGGTGGAGTTCACCCTCTGCATTGAGGCTTATGTGAGGAAAGACTAATTGGACAAAGACGTTCTAGAAGCATTTGCACACAAAGGATTTCTTTGTATAGAGCAGATGGATGTGTTTTCTTTATCTTCGCCATTCCCAGGGATCCTTTATTTATGCAAAAAGATAATTTTTGAAAAAATTAAACCATACAGCAAAAAAATAAAATAAAAAAGGACTGATTGTCATATTAACTATCCTAAGTTTAAGTGATAGACAGGTCAACCCATTATTAACAAGTGGACCCTGAACACTTTGTTTACCTCAATGGCCCTAACTCTTCTCCACTTTTGGAATGGCTGGTAAACCAGAGGCTGACACCACATTTGTCTACATAGACTGTTCTTTTAACCACCACACTGGACTACTCTAGACACCTTTGACAGCATCTTGTATGTGGATCCTTGCTACACAAATACAGGCTGATTCATCCTTAGGTGTACTTTTCCATGACCGCTAATGCAAGATGCCAAGGCTCGAGGACAAGCTGTTTTTTTGTTAAGGTCTATATATGCAAAGGCTCAAGAGTTGATGTGAAGCAGAAGAACACCCTCTTCTAGCATTGGGAGTAATAAGCACATCTTATCCATAACACTGAAAATCTGAATGCCACTCTTCATATTAACTGTATTCCAAGATCAAATATGCTCCCAAAGCAGGAATGCCCACTTCTATGTAAGCCAAGACACAATTTTCAGTTGAGATATTAGTCTGGTAAATGTTTGAAATCTCCTAAGAGAATAATATGGCTTATGTACTCAAATATTTTTAGTTAGAAATTACAGTTGCTTTGCAATACTTTAAGACCCTTCACAACACATCTGAAAGCAGAGGTTTAGATTATCTGACTTGGAGTTATCTAATAAGTACCATAAAGAAGACAATTTGCCACAATAAAATTCATATTTGTGGAAAGGCAAAGCTAGAGATGGCAGAACCTGAATATAAACATTCTAATTCAAAACTATATATAGCTTAAAAAGATGTAACTTACAGTGCCACCTTACCTTTGTACCACAGTCTGCAACTCTCACCTCAAAAATAGGAGGCAAGGACTTCTTCTACACTATCACATCTTACAAGTAAAATTGACAGTGCTGGTAGCTGAGATAGCCTCTAGAGCCCCATCTCACTGTTTCCAGGTCAGGTCAGCCCTTCCTGCCTGACCTGTGGAGAACAATGCCTTACTCTCCAGACCCACATCTACTCTTACCATATCTAGGCTCCACTCTAGTCAGAGTAATCTCCATACATAACCAGGTTATTTCTATATCCAAGTATTTATAGTCACCACCATCCTGTTAACTAACCTTTCCACATGACTGCAAATACCTTCACTTCTAGATAAAACCAAGTCAAATCTGCCTTTTACTTTATTGATATATACGTGTGTGTGTGTGTGTGTATACAATATATATTGTACTCTTTGTAAACAAAAAAATGCAATAGTGTTCCAGATGACAGTGGTCTGTGGAGGGGTTAGGGAAGACTTCACAGAAAGGTTATATAGGTGCAATGTTCATATACCTGTGAGCAGGGAAAGACAGAGAGCTCTCTAGGGAGATGAAGATGTGTGCAAAGTCTTTAAAGGATCCCAAAAACTGTAGATGACTTGGAAGGATGTGAGCCTTGAAAAGTTGGCAGCAAGATCACTTATTAAAGGCCTTTACTTGGAATGGGAAAAGTATGTGACTCACTGAAATGGTAGGACTTGATCCTCAAAGCAAAAGAAAGCCAACACTTGTTTTTTCTTTTATTCTCATTTTTTTTTCCAGGAGTGACAGGACCTGATTTTGGTCAAAGCACTGCTAAGCACGTATTCCATGGAGCCTGCTCTTCTCCCAGGAGCATCCATTTCCTTGGCATTCTTATGCTTGTCAACATCCAAACACACAACTTGGTATGATTACAGTTCTTACACGTATCTTTGTGTTCCTGATGGGTAGAGGGTACCTGGGGCCAGGGATGTTGTGGGTAACTTCTATGTCCTGATATCCCCAAAGAGAGCTAAGAAGTATGAACTTCATAAATTTCCATAGCTAGACTGGAAGCAAGTCTGCCACCAGAGAAGTGTGAGACAAGATCTACAATCAAATTATTACTTCCCTCTCTATGAATCTTGAGTTGCAGCACCCTGGATCCCAAAAGTTAACTTTAAGAACAAGTATCTTTCAGTCTGTCCTCCATGAACTTGGACTCCTCTCCCTTTCTGTTCCTTTAGATGCTTCTCCTTTGGAATTCCAGGACAAAATGGACAGGCAGACACCAGCAAATCACTGGTTCTGAGAGTATTTTGGCACCTGGGAAGTTGGAGAACAACCATGCACTTTCTGGTCCTGAAGTGAAAGTGCCTGTGCCTCTGTGTTAATGCCTTAGTGCAGCAGGTTACCATAGCAACCCCAACAGGGTGCTGCAGTGGGCAGCTTTGTACAAAGGCTCAGGAAACCAATTATTGAACATCTAAGCTTTGGACATCTAGCTCATATAGGTCTACATACATGCCTGGCGTTGGAATTCTTCAAAAAGAAAAGTGGCATTCTGAGTGGCTGCTAGCCCAACCTCCCCCTTTCATCCATGTGTGTGCACCTTTATGCACAGTAAATACTGCATGCAGAACACCAAACAGCCTCCTTAAGAAACGTCTAATTCTCCCACATTCATTCTTCCAAAGCACGACAAACAGATTGAATTTGGACATCAGCATGACTTCAACAGAACTTTACATCCACTGAATAACTCAACAAATTGCATGCTGCAATGAGTAGCACGGCCACTGTTCCCATTGCTAGCCAGCCCCCAGCCTTTATTATGTTATTGGTATTTTTCCTGCAAAATAAAAATAAATAAATAAATTAAAAAAATAGTCCATTCAAGTGTGTAGGTTGGCTTCAATGGGTTTAACTGGGTTGTACTCCAGGAACTGTAAATGAACTTTTCATAGGACCAGGCAATCTTTAAAATTACTTCTCCATTGTGGCTCAAAAAAGGAGGGTTTACTCACCTACTCTTTTTTTTTCTCTCAGTATAAAGATGAATCTTTGTAAAAGCAGAGCAGCAGGAAAGGTTCTAATTTCACCTGTGGTTTCAACCTACACATGGCCAGCAGGGAACCATGTTCCTGCAAAGTGAATTTGAGTTTGTAGGACATTAAGTAAATGTGGTAGTATCCTGAACTGATATTTTTTCTCCCTCCTCTCATCCTCTCTCTCTCTCTCTCTCTCTCTCTCTCTCTCTCTCTCTCTCTTTATTAGTTATGATTACCTTTAACTCTTCTCCTGGATAACATTGGAATGTATGAAACATATTGTAAGACTTTGTAATTGTACTCTGATGAAATGGCATGCACAGTACGTACAGGTAGCATGGAGAGACGTAAAGCTTCAGATGGAGAAGTAGAGAAATGTGTTACCTAAGTCACATGAGCCTGTAATGCTTGGCAAGATGCTTGTAATGAAAACAAGAAGAGCAGTGTCAAAGGAACATAAGATGCAAGGCCTGAAGAAATTTTGAGACCTAAGAAAATCAGGAGAAAGGGATCAGAGAGATGTAAACAAACGGAAAGAGAAGCCATTCCATTCTGTGTGCAGGAATAGCTATACCTACCTAGGGTCGTTAGGAGAACAGAGGAGAGCAATAGTAATAATGGGCCACGCAGTTGGACCATTTCCTTAGAAGACACTTTTAAATGTCATGGAGATGTGGAGGCACTCGAATAAAAAGGTTGTTAGATTTAGGCATGAAGGTACAACTTCCTAAGATAAACTCCAGGCTCATAAGAAATTTTTTTGGAAGGAAGTGTTTCCAAGCCCTGAGAAGTGAGGATCAGCCCTAGCAGTAAAGTATGCACATGCTGACAAGATGACCACAGAACTCCTGTTCCCAAAGCCTGGGGGAGAGCTGTGGGTGGGTCTGGGTGCCCAAGGATGTGAAGCATGTGGCATCAAGCAGTGAGAGAGGCCTATGAGAGTTGGGCTGGAAACTGACACTGTTCAGATGTGTTTCTGAATGAAAACTCCCAGCTCAAGGCTGAGAAAGGTTTCAGAGACTCTCTAGCAACCTGTTCCTTTGGGGCAAGGCAACTAAGAGGGAAGGGTCAGGTCTCCAGATTGGATGTGGGGAGACATCAGGTGCACTGAGGCCCAAGTGCTGGCCTGCAAGTGGGTGTGAAGAAAGGTCCAGGAGTGGGGCGGATCCAGGAAGGTAGTGTGGGGGAGGGGAAGTGGCCACAGCAAGTGGATGTGTGGAATGGGCCAAGGGGTGGGGGGGGGGGCGCCTGTCCAGCGCCTCCTCTGGCCTCTTTCACCTTTCCCGGGACTCACCCAGCACGAAGTAGGGTAGCTCCGTGTTCTCTAGGTCGTCCACCACGACCATTTCTCCGGGGAAGTCATTGCGCACAGAGAAGAGAAGCTTGGGTTCGGAGGCCGAGGGACTGTGCATGATGCTCAGGTCGTTCTCACGCAGGAAGGGCAGTGCCGACACAGTGATGCTCTTGAGCTTGCACTCCAGCTCCTTGGATGGATCCACGTCGCCGGCAGCTGTGGCCAGCACCACAACCGGCCCCCAGCAGCAGGCGAACAGGGCGCAGAGCCCGGCTAAAGCCATCTTGAGCCCTGGCCGCCTTCCTCCCAGCGCTGCGATGGTGGGGGAGGCAGCCAGCAGGGAGGGAGCAGCGAGCAAGCAAGGGAGGCGGGGGAGGTTGGGGAGGGGACGCGGAGCTCGAAAGCTCTGGTCCCCGAAATGAGGTGCTTCTCGGAGAGCCCTAGGTTCCAGCACTGAGGTCTGGAGAGCCCGGCTCTTTGTTTCCCGGAGCTGCTTATCTGGGGAAAGGAAAGGGGGGTTGGTGGGGGTGTGTGAAAAAAAGAAAGGAAGGATGTTGGGAGGAAAGAGGAAGAGAGCTGGGGATTCTAGGGAATCAGGTCAGCCCCCAGCTGGCTGATGATGCTCCTGCCTCTCTCCTTTCCATCCCCCAGGCTCTTACTTATTAACTACCTGCTCTGCATTTTTAAAATTGCGTCTTTGTAATGCAAAAATCTCTCCTGTCGCAGCATCAACCAAATGGCTTGGGAAAAAGCATACACTGGCACACACCTTAAAGGGCTCATCTTCAAAAGCAGGTGTAGGGGTTTGGGGGTGTCTTTCTAGACAAAAATGTACCCAGTTTTTGGGGGGTTGTGGGTGTGGCTTATCCTCCTTTATCTTCTTCTCTTTCTCCTTCTCCTCCTTCTCCTCTTCCTCCTCCTCCTCTTTTCTTCTCCTCCTCTCCTCCTCCTCCTCTTTCTTCTCCTCCTCCTTCTCTTCTTTCTCCTCCTCCTCCTCCCCCACCTCCTTCTCCTCTTCTTCCTCTTCAAAAAAACAAAACAAAACAAAAAAAAAAAACGTCTTAGCTGGATTGGACTTGTCTGTTGGATTAAGGTGTTAATATAAATGCACACGTATACATTTTGATCCAATATGAATTCTGCAGAATAATTAATGATTTTTTGCAATGTTGATATAAATAGAGCAATCAAAAAACGATGAACAACAAAAAGGAAGTCGATGTAACTCATACTGTTAAGCAAAATAGAACTTTCGCTTGCAACTTATGCCTCATTTCATCTCTGTCACAAATGCTATGTACGATAAGCAACAAAAAGATGATGGGAATGCTGTGATTGATAGGGAAAAGAGACTTAGCTCAAATAAACCGTAAGCATTTAATTTTAGAAAATTCAGTAAACAGAACAGAGTAGAAAGTATATGTGAGAAATAAAGTTTTTCAGCAGCCATAGTCCATGGGAAAGTAATAAAGAACCCTGCTGGTCGTGCTGAAGGTCAATCCAAATTCTGTCAAGAAAGGAACAGCATACTTAGCCCCCCCTTAATAAGTATTCTTAGAAACACCACCACCAACACCCAAAGTTCATAGATATCCTAAAATGCTGTGTGACATAAACGATATAAGAAAAGCAACATTTGGGGGATGCTGGGATCTGATATCTGGCTGAACTTCAACGTGATAAGCAATGACTTAATTCAAAAGTATCCCCTTCCAACATATCTGTCCAGGATTTAAATCCCAGCAGAAGGACTGTGCTCAGTTTCTGCTCTAGACATGAAATCACCACCTTCTCAATTAGGACCTCAGCTTTGAAACAAGTGCTGTCCTGATCTACCTGGCGTGACTTATTGACAAATGCAAGTGTGTGCCCTTTAAAAGAGGAAACTATGTGCTATACATTTCACAAGATTAACCTAATGGAATAGTTCAATCTAGTTGAACCAGCCAAGTTTAAGGTCACGTTTAAGGACTGAAAGAAAAAGAAAAAAATGATGAATTGATGAAAGAAAAAAATGATGAATTGATGTAAGTTTTGTTTCAAAACCTGACGTCTGAAAATTAATACATATGTATATTATCATGTTATCACTGCAAACCACTGAAGAAGGATACGTCAACTAATGGCCTTTCCAGCCACCTTCACTGCTCCCCCAAGAGTGCCAAAGGACATAAAGACTCCATGAAATCGTTCCCTCTTCTCTAGCATTGAGAAAAGCATGGTGCATAGAGAGGCAATGTGATTTGCATGGGCTAAAATAAAGCCAGGAAACAGAAGTGGCTCTGGAGTGTGAGAAATGCGGTGTGACTGTCAGATTATTTATTTCTTAGTGGATTGATTTGTTTAACAAATGAAGAAACTAAGGCCAGTAAAACAGGGGCTTGATGAGATCAATGTGCAGAGAGTATGTGCAACTGAAAGCACTAACAATATTTCTTAGATGATGGCACTTCGTTCACCCAACGCTGAGCATCCGTTATTTTCTGGGCGTCCATCAGAGCACGGGCAGAAGGAATAGTCCTCCTGTTTCTGAATAGTACGTAGCCTACTATAATTTTTAAGTCGTTCTGATTTTGAAAAGATCAAGTGCTATGTTAGAAAACACAAGTGTAACACTGGAGGGTTGGCTTCCCACAAGTCACTCTAGAGCCTTCTTAAAATGTCACAGTTGAGAGTGTTAGATATTGACATCTTGAACTTCTATATGATGTCAATTTCCACAGAGGAGTTTAGCAATAGGGGCTATGGGAACAAAAAGACAATATATTTTGCCAAGGCACGCAGTTCTCATACTCAGGGATGTAATCGCATATTGTCTAGTTTTCAGCAATTAAATACTTAGAGATGAGGATAGAGATCGCAGCTCACAGAAACCAGAGAGCATCTCCTGGGTGAGATGAGGAGATACGAGTGAGTCTCAGTCATCTTTTACTCGTAGAGGTGATGTGCTGTGGCAAAGCTGCATCTGTGTTTTAAGGCATTCCCACATGCTCTCCTGTGGAAGGGAACTTGAACTTTGCCCATCTTTAGTTTCTCATGAAGAGAATAAGCTCAATTGTCTCGATCCATATCCCGTGCTATAAATAGTATACATCGAAGTAGTCATATTATTTAAAATATACTATTTAAATATAAACTCACTAAATATTAAATATAATATAATTTTACTATAAAATTATTTTAAATAAAATAAATCATTTAAAAATACCAAGTTTTGTAAGGTGTAAGCCTGACTTCTCCCTTGAGGTCCACTGTTCTATATTTAAATGGCAGGGCTCTTTTTTTGTGACTCTTATAATACCGTTGGATTGCTTTCTCTATAAGCTAACTCTGTACTCAAGTACCCAGGTACCAGAATTCTGTGGTTTGGAAATTTAAGGAAGTTTTCGTTTTATATGCTTATTCCCCTAGGTTGATTTCCCACTGTGCAGTATTTCATTCCTTGATCGCTACCTCCCCAAACTATGTGTTCACACCATATGCACAAATGAAAATAAGGCTGTTCCCCATTCTCACTCCTCCTATGCCCTTCTCTTCACCGGAAACACAGTGCCTTTCATTCCTTAGGTTGTCCAAACTCCTCAGATAAACCTCTAGTCTCATCTTGGAAATGAGGAATCTCATCACTTCCTGTTCTCACCGCTGCATTTCATTCACTGAATGCACACACACAGAGTAATGCACCCACTTCAATGCATATACACATTCAGTACAGACACTGAAAACAGTGTCTTGCAGTAAATGTTTTTTATTTGTAGTATTTAAACAACAATAATGCTAATACATAAGTAATAATAATGCCTAACTTGCGTGAGAAGGAACTGAGATTACATATGCCGAGGATCTCACACATTCAGACATTTAGTTGTTGTTCAACGATAGCCCTCACCACTGTCATGTTACATGACATAACTGTTTCAGACAGAAGTGGACTTTTGAAACATTTCTACAAAAATTTCTACACTGTTGGTGTAAAACCTAAATGTAGTGATTTACATTCCTTGACCTTTACCCAGAAGAAATGATAGAATGTGTGCAGTAACAACTAAAGGGTGGGACTAACTCAGATAATCGTCAGCTTCATGTCACCGAGACATACTAGTGAGTGAAAGAGATAAGGTGCAGAGCACTGTAACCTCCTAATAGTCTATATTTTCAGGGTTTAAGAGCAAACAATTTTTGGGCACTGGGTACTAGGATAGTAGTTCTCTTTAGGTGGCTACTAGATTTACTAAGGAAGAACAAAGGTTTGCTTTTGTAATGTTGGAAATGACGTGAATAGTGGTTACCTCAAAGCACACACTACCTTCATTAGATGAACATTTGTAGGTTTTTTTTGATGGATATTTTTCTTCATTAAAATATCATGGGCTATTTAAGAAAAAAACAGTCAAGCTCCTTGATTTTCATGTGATCCATTTTCCTTTCCTTTGAGAAATCCTGGCACCTTTCTTCCTCCCATTGCCATGAGTTATATCTGTCTACCATTTGTCCATCTCCTCACTTCCTCACGTGATTTCACGAGAACTTTGACCTCCAGTGTGTTCTTACTTGGGTCAGGCTCAGTGGGCCTCTATCTCTAGGAATCTCAGGAGCAATTTGGCTCCACAGTTGGGAAGCAGTTAAACTCTCAGTATTTTACATAGATATGTCACCTTAGTTGAAGATCTGAGGACTCCACAGGACCACTATTCTCTGGCATGTTTTATCGTTGAGACTTCTGCATCGTGCAGAAGGAATAACTTGGTTAAGATGCAGACGAGAGAACAAGTGGAGATCAGATATGGTGGGAGTAGGGGTTTGTAGATAAGAAGCAGTTCTAGGTATCCTCACTCATTTCAAGCATCTGGCTAAAGGGACTTTTTACCTGACCTAGATATATCCTACCTCTGCAGACATCTAAGTTCTGTCCTCTTCTTTTGTCTAATTCTTAATAAAACAATCTCTGATGTTGCTGTCAACTCAAGGAAACTAAATGCAGACACTTCTCTCTCTCTCTCTCTCTCTCTCTCTCTCTCTCTCTATATATATATATATATATATATAACCTCATCACATGACTCAGTGGGAATTCCTCCACATCCCTTACCACTTTCAACTGACCGTTCTTCAACAATGTCTCTTTCCAAAATTTAGTGTGGTTCAACAGTTAGTAAGATGTATTTCAGCCTCACACATTTATTGGAACATCAAACACATGTTATTCATACCCATTCAATTAAAGTTAATATCTTTATCCCTCGTTCTTTCCTTCTTTCCCTCCCTTCTCCCTCCCTCACCCACTCCCGGGGACTTCCCTTTTGATTCACAGGCTCAGCAAACAGCACCTGCTTCTCAGAAACAAGGCTTGTCCTGTTCTCCTTTCTCTAGTCTTCCTTTAAAAACCCGAGTCCCTCTTCCTGACAGCCACTGGCGTGAAAGAAGACACACAGAAGGAAAACACCACAGGCAAAACAATTCTCTGTCTTTTTGGAAGCAGGCCATTTCAGAGGTCTTCCCCAGAATCCCCAAATTCTCCTCTTCCTCTTCACTGTTGTTCTTACAGGCCTAGTGTGGGGTGTCTCAATTTAGTTGCCCAGCGATTCTCTGCCTGGCCATCTTACCACCAAACTCCTACAGTCTTTTATCTCTCTCTCTCTCTCTCTCTCTCTCTCTCTCTCTCTCTCTCTCTCTGTGTGTGTGTGTGTGTGTGTGTGTGTGTGTGTGTGTGTGTGTGTGTGT
>JANHMN010000009.1:55202971-55264985 GCA_030674055.1 Rhabdomys pumilio | reverse complement strand
TGTGTGTGTGTGTGTGTGTGTGTGTGTGTGTGTGTGTGTGTGTGTGTTTGAGCGCCTGTTATTTTTCACTTGGGGGCTCGCTTCTAATTAAGTAATTCAGGAGGTTTAAAAAGCACAGAACAACTAAATGAAACCTCGAATTAGAAGGAAAATGTCTCAAATGGGTCCTCATCTCTGGGAGTTCTGGTTAAGCAAGCAAACAAAATGGGCTGGGACAAATGATTATTGTAACTCAGAAGACCAAAGCAAATGTAATTAGTTCCCAGTCTACTTCTTGTTTCTCAGCCTCTGACACTCACCAACCCTCACTCCCAACCCCACATGCAGCGGCAAAATTATACAATTCTTCCTTATCCTTACTGGGGAAAAAAAGTCGCTGCTGCAAAGCTGGGAGGGTTAACAGAGCTGGTACCCCAGCCTGCCAGTTAGATGAAGGAGATTGCCGGTAGGCCTCAGAACCCGCCCCCTGCCAGGCTTCCCAGCCAATGGGCGTCTATGGGGAGTATGGCGCAGGGTCCTATTGGCTGCCAACCTACGTGCATAAGAAAGAACGAGAGAGGCAGGCAGGGCAGCATTGTTATCTTAAGACACTCATCTGGTGTCTGAGTCTGCAGGTGACACTGGTTAGGTACGGACCACGAAGTCTGAGTGGGGACGCGCCCGGCTGCAGCTCTAGGATGGAATCCCCCTGCCTGCTGAGCGACTCGAAGCTCAACCCGCAGCGCCTCCGCTGAGCTCGGCGGGTTCCGGAGGACTTGGGAAATGCACCTGCCGCGCGCTCCGAGGACACCAGCAAGTCCTCAGGCAGCCGAAGGAGCCCAGAAGCTTGAGGAACGGTTTTCATCCATGTACAAGGCACAGATTTCGGATGACAGGGCGGGTGAGTCTCTTTAGAGTTGGAGAAAAAAAAAAAAAAAGCAAGATCTTGGGTTTCACCTCGGTCGAGAAAACAGGGGACTTCTCAGTTGGCTTCCCACTTTCCTCACCTCTCCCACGCCGCGTGCGACCCAGCCTAGCGCTGATCCCACTTCACAGATGCTGTGGGTGCTTGGGATGCTCGCTGCTCCGCGGCAAGGCAGCAGGCAAGTGGTCTAAACGCCGCCGCCGCGGCGGCAACAGCAAAGCCCAGAGCGAGAGAATTTGAAAAGAGACATCAGTTCCCTCTCACAAGCTGAGGGGGAGACATTCGCATTTCCCCAAAGGAGAAAGAGCCACAAGAAATCATGAAGTAAAAACTTTGGAAGGCTGCCACTGGAGATGTTGCACAAAGATCGGGCGTCTTTTAGGAGTCTCCTCGCAGTCCTTGGTGGTTTGGGGAGCAGCTGATACAGCAAGAAGGGCTCTTACAAGGATTCAAGGTAATCGTGCAGGGGTTTGTATCCCCTGGGTTTTCTGTATCACCTTTCGCTGTAATTTTGATGAGTCCTCACCCAATCCTCTTGTCTGGTGCCTGGCAATTGCAAGCAAAAGGAGTAACTCCCATTCCATCCCCTAGTTTCTGTCAGGTAGAGCTTAGCAGTGGACTTTGGGTTTGAGCTGACTCTGGAATTGCCTCCTGGTGTCGCATGGCTGTCACAGAGCTTGGGCACTCTGCCTGACCTATATTGTTTTTTTGCCTGGTTTAAGTCCTTAAAGTTAGTGCAACTCCCATTAGCTTTGGAAAATTCATTCGGGCTCCATAATTGCAGAGGATGACAAGGACTTTTGCTTGCCTAGCTGATGCTGGACAGAACAGCACGAGGTTCACTGTGTTTGGGGAGGACCCTAAAGACCTGGTATTGCATTGTGCAATACAGCTGTACTCACATGGTCATAAAGCCTTGCAACATGCTTTAGAGGCCAGTCTATTTCTTCTATGAACATGTAATCAGGGACAAAAATAATTCCTAGGAGTGAATCCCATAGTCTCCTTTGGGTGGTATAACAGAAACCCCAATGGATTGAGTCAATCCTGGTATTGCACTGGAGACACTACATGGGGGATATTGCTGTGCTGAAGGGAAGGGTCTGCTAAGCCATCTATCAGCTTGTTTTCCCTGTTCATACACAGGCGTGTGTGTGTGTGTGTGTGTGTGTGTGTGTGTGTGTGTGTGTGTGTGTGTTCACAGCTGTATGAAGGAAACTGGCTGCTCACAGAAACACTAAGCATCTCTGCCTAGCCCCTAATCGGACCATGATGTCTGGAGTGTTCCTACCCAGTAGGAGAATGAACTTACACACTGCCGTTCTAGCCCAGAGGAGTTCTCTCTTCACCAAGCAGTCTTTCTGCATGGTACATATTTATCCAAGGTATATAGACTTAAGCCAAATATTAACTAACAACCAACTGGATGCTCTGTAATGTGATTGAGCAGACCGTTCTGTAAAGAACCATATGTATGTTTTCCCCTGTCCTGGGAGCAGGTTGCCCTGAGTAGGAACAAATATACTAGGAGAATATCAATTATAAAATAAAATACAGACCTTATCCAACAGGGCCAGTGGTATGCTAGCATAGGCCAATAAAAAGAATTAACTGTACACTGAGAGTCAAGTATTTCAACCTAGGTCTTCTCTAGACACGTGTATGGTGATTCCTTTGCTTTCTTCACCCCGTGTCCAGGCTCTTGGAAGATGTGTAATGCCAATACTAACCAGGCAGCTATAGGATTCTACTAAATCCCCTGGGGGGCAGTCTGATGACATCAGGCAACAGCTAAAGTGATGCTGGAGTCTATGTGTTTCTCCCTCTTGATTTTGCACAGTTGTATGCATTTAGTTTTTGGTTATTACATGGCCCTCTAGAGTTCCTTCTCACCTGGAATGAGAGTCTATGTGGCACTGAGAACATGACCAAGCAATGCTGCCACAGTGATCTATCTTACCAGTACCATAGCTGCTACCCACTCTGGGAAAAGATGCATGCTTTGCTTCTGTAAGGAAAGATGTGATTTGAAAAGAAGCCAAGCAAGGATACTGTGTTGTAAGAGAGCAAATGTCAGACCAGAATCTTTGCTGCTGGAAAACAGCTGGTTTCAAGGGGCTTGACAGCTGGGCTGCGGCCATGGGGGAGCCAGAAGCATTCTTGACTCTTACTTCTTTCTCCCCACAAAAAATGGAGTTGCCTTTCCTTCCCCAGAATGGAGTGGTATGTGCTACAGTGTGGAAACAAGGAGGGCAGAGGAGGGACAAGCTGGAGAGGACAGAAGCACCCTGTTCTTGTGTTGGCCTGGTTTTGGGAATGCTGAACATCTCTTCCTGGATCTCAAGATCCCCTTCTGAGTGTTCCTAACTGGCCTCCTGACAGGTTGTTTACTGAGCAAAGCCAGAGGGCGCAGAACATCCCTGCGTCATCAACTCCTCCTGATCCCCTTCCCCAAGGTACAGGCTCGTACCTGGGGAGCACCACCTTAGAACTATCCCTCTGGGAGGGTGCTCCAAAATCCCTCTCCACTCACAAACAAGAGATAATCTGAGGGGACTGGAGACAATGTGTGGGCACTTTCTGCTGGCTGAAATGTTCAGTGTTCAGGTTTCTAGCTAGTGTTTAATAAGCACAGGGTGGTGTTACTTCTGGAGTTCCATTCTTTTCCTCTTAATATTAAGTCCTTGCATATATTTTGAAGAGCTCCTTTCCCAAAGAGCTCGGAGCATTTACAGAAGTCCTCTACATAATCCTCAGATGGCTTATCATCTCTTTGTCTTTGGTTATCCTGAAATGTGGAGCTTGAATAATTTCAGTCTTCTTCTTGGGAAGGGGAGTGCAAAACAACCCAGGAGAAGAGCTGTCTTATGTGGGACACACAGCAATAGGAAAACTCATGGAATAGGGCCTGGGTCTTATTGCTTTTTAAATAACCTCAGTCCTATGAGCTGCTTCTATAACCTCAGTCCCATGAGTTTCTTCTAAGGTTCCATCTCAGTGTTTGTGATCTGACTTGGTTGCTTTATACTTTACAAAGCTAGGAGGCTGTGATGTGATCTGGGGGTCCTCCTCTGGCAGTATGTCAGGGTAGGGAAAAATAAAAAAGCCTTAGGAAACTTTGTCTTCATGATTTTGTAGTCTACTTGGGAAAATAGGCCTATGGTCCAGGCAAAGGTAAATGATGATATAAGTTCTCAACAGAAGTTCAATACAAGAGAAGTCAAAAGACCTATTAATCAGTCATTGATCTGTACTAATAATAAGAGCTATCAGGATTCTACTAAGGGAGAATTAGAATTGAGCTTTGAGAGTTAAAAGTGGAATATTTTGGGTAGGCAGAGAGGGGATAAAGGGTCCCAGCTGATCAAGTCCCTCACGGGAGCACAGGGAGAAGCTGAAAGCAGTATGATCTGCCTGGGTCTTTGGGGTCACCTCTTTTGCAACCTGGAAATCCTATGTATCTGGGTTATTTGTATTAAACATGTATGGCCTAGCAGAAGTTGATCTAGGATCCTGACAGGGCTCTGAAGTACTGAACATATCATTAGGCATTGAAAATGTTCCCTGCCTTCCATCCATTCTCAGGTCTAATCCACATACAGTGGGAAAGGCTTTACTCAAGGTCAGAGAGCCTATCAACTTTATATCTAAAATATTTGAGTGAAGATGTTGGGGAAGGCAGGCAAATTTCAAGAGAACACGAGAAAAGACTTCTCATATTTTAGAATCAGAATCCTTTAAGAGAGAAAGCTTTGATTTTCCTCCATTTCCTATTTCTCCACCCAAATGTTCCTCTTGGGGTTTACTTGGAGCCGGCAAAATGCCAAAGCCCTTAGGCATTTAGCATTGAGCAGAAGATTTTCAATCTTAAGATTCTTGAGCATGCCCATGTACATAACCTCTTGTCTCCTCTTCTCTTTCCCTTTTAATAAAACATATGCTGTTGCAGTCACAAAGGAGGAGACCACAAAAAAGCAGGAGGGGGTGGGGAGTGGTACTGCCCGCAGCTGTACCACGAGGTACTGTGATTGTTCAGCAGAGCAAAGAAGGGAGAGGCATGGTGTCAGCTTGGGTAGAACCAAGGGGAGTCTAAGGGTTGCTGCCTTCTAACATGAGAAGGCTCCAGCCAGCTACACATACACACTTGTTCTAGGAGTCGGCCTCTCTCCTAGAGAAAGGATCAAGAAAATAAGCCTGCTGAGGACTAGCTGCTCAGAGATCTTGGTCTTCAGTTGGTTTGAAGCATCATGCAGGCTGCCCACCACTGTGTGAATAGCAGGGAAAGCTCCCCTTGGGCTTGAGAGTAGAATGACTTGCCACTGTTCACACCATAACTTCTCCGAGGTTTGGAGGAAGCTCCCTGGGAACTCAGTCTTTGTACTTTGGCCCAGGAGTGCAACCTCAAACCAGATCTTAAGAGACATTACTCTCTCTTGAAGATCCTACCTTAACTCTGCCTGTTATCCTTCCTCAACTAGCACTGCTATGCTAATGACCATCAGCTGGGCTGTGCCTAGGACACCTTCTCTCTTTACTTTTCAGAAAGTACACTGCCATGTTGGGGGTTGAGCCAGAGCCCCGGGCACATGATATGTATGTAGCTCAGAATTTTGGAGGAAACCCTGCTCTGTTTGGGAAGGAAGTGTCAGAAGGCTAAGTTATGATGGCTGCAATGGGCTAGCCTTCTCTAACACACTGGTGCAGGTTGGTCCTCTTTAAATTATCACTCTAATATGCAGAGGAAAATAGAACACCATTACCATAACCTGCCATCTTCAGTGGCTGGTCCAGGTCCATCGTTTATGTTTCTGAAACTCACTTGCAATGCTGAAATACCCGAGGTACTGGACTAGGTAAAATGAGGAGCCATTGCTGGCAGAAATCCACCCAAGAACTCAACAGGTAGCTCAGGAGCTCTTGAAATGCATACTGGGACTGTAAAATGCAGCTTGGGTTGAAAAGATTTCTTTTTTCAAAAGCCATATAAGAAACTGGGTATGTGGCTCTGTTGACACAGTTCTTGCCTAGCTTGCTCAAAGCCCTGGGTTTCATCTCTGGCACCACATGAACCAGGCCTGGTGACACACACCTGTTAATCCTAGTACTTAGGAGGTAGAGGCAGGAAGACCAGAAGTTCAAGGTCATCCTGAACTATATGGAGAATGGAAGGCCTGCATGGATATAAAAGAATTCGTTTCTAAGAACACCCCCCCATACACACACACACACAAAGAAGCAATGTAAAAATACCACTATTTTTACGCTGATTTGTAGATTTAAATGATGTAATATTTCAGATATGCTTGGTTAAATTAAATCCAGTTAGTTCATTTATTTTAGTTTTTAATATAGGGACCAGAAGTTAATTTCCATCTGTGGCAGACATTGCATTTCTTGTAGACAGTGCTGGCCAGGCCCTGCAGAGCAGTAGCCGGCTAATGGAGAGAAAAGGCAAAGATTGAGACAGGAGGAGCCAGAAAACATAAAAAGAAAGGGAACATGGAGGGAGAGGTCAAGAGCGGCCCAGAGGGAGCCTGTGGGCATGGATCTCTGAAATTTAAAAGCAAGGAACACAAATAGCTTACATGGCCTATATTTATTTGAGGAAGGACCTAGCTAACTGTGACTCAGCCCACCAGAAGCTTTTGTAAAGCTGTATAGCCCTCAGCTCACATGCCCAGAGTGAGTTGGTGAGAGACTTCTTGGTTTAGCCTCTTTTTTTTTTTAGGGGGGGTATAATAGTAAAAATAGCTAAGTGAATGATCTTCAGGGTCTCTCTCCAAAGAATGAGGACACACTTGGTTGTACCAGTAATAGTCTTAATCTTCAAAGTCCCTCCTTTGCCACCTCTGATACCATATGACCTCCCTGTCCATGACTTTTTCATTTCTCAAAACAGACATGTTTTAGTGTGATGGGGAGACAGAAGAGACCCACTGTATTTTCAAGATCACTTATCAAACTATGAATTAAAATGGGAAGATGCAAGGGTCACACTTTGTTAATTACAGGTTGAAATCCTATCACCCCTTCACGATAACTGTGCTAGCATTGTTCATCATTCAGATAAGGCTTGGGCGTGCCAAGAGCTTCTCTCATATTTGCTTAGCCCTCTATCATTTTCAAAAATGTTCTCCCAAGCTACATTTCACTTAATTCATGCAACACCCTTGGGGAGCAATTATTATCTCCTTCCTGTGTTTTCCACCATCTCTCTTCAGATTACCTTTATGATTATATCTTCTAATCCTCCTCTTTATATGGTCTTTACTCAGTCTTGCTTACAGTTTTAAAATGTGAATTATGTGAAAGAGGCATTATTACCTCTCAGAGCCTTGTCTCATCACCTACAAAGCCCTCTCTTTGGGTGCTGTTCTTAATGTGAGATAGAGTAGAGTACCAACTATAGCTTCAGTACATTGAAGACATTCAACAAATACTATGCCTGTTTCCTGCTAAAGGTCTCCAGTTTGATACATGGACAGTTTTAGTATCCCAAACTAGGCTTGTAGTCATTTTGCTCCTTGGATACCTGCTTCAGCAAGTGACACAATCAAATCTCCAGGGACATGATAAAGAAGTGTAAACCTGGACTTAATGGAATACATATGTAATCCTGGCATGAGAAGGGGTGGCAGAAGGGTTGATGAAAATTCAAGGCCAATCTCTTCTACACAGGGAGCTCCAGGCCAGTCAAGGCTAGCAAGACTGTGCTTCAAAATACAAACAAACAAACAAACAAACAACAAAGACCTCATTGGATAAGAGAGCTTGAGTTGGAGATTTGAGAATCTTGAGTTCAAATCCCCAGCACCCATGTGAAAAACAAACAGCTAAAACCAACCCAGAATAGCTGCATGTGTCTGTAAATGCAGTATTGGGGAAAATGGAGACAAGCAGATCTGGAGGGTTCACTAACCAGGTAGTTATCTGAAATGACAAGCTTCTGGTTGAGTGAGAGACCCCATCTTAAGACACTAAGGTTGAGAGCAATGCAGGAAAATACCAGACATCCCATTCTGGCCTCTGCATGTGAACACATGGGCCTACATAGCCACACACTCACATGTATGCACCACATACACATATATCTTCAACACAGACACACAGACACTGACGGGGGGAGGGGGGGGAGGAGGGAGGGGGAGGAGGAAACAAGTAGGTAAATTATACTGGCCTTTCACTTTCTCTCACACGGCTCCTCACCCCCATGCAATCAATCAGTAACCCTGCAAAAGGTGTGCCTCTGGTGACTTTTGGAAGCCTTGCACTCCTGGTCACTGTCACTCCTCCTGCCACTCTCTGAAATCAGACTCATTCCTTTTTGCCTGGACCTTCCTGCATTTGCTCTCATTGTTTCTTGCCTCCGGGGCTAGCCAAGTCTGTTTCCTCCTTGCAGCCACAGTGATCTTTCAAAATGGTAAATTTGATTATGCCTCTCCTCTCGTTGCAATTCTCCTGTGGTTCCCCACAAGCATCAGAATGAAATCCAAATTTCTTAGCCTGACAAGCAGAGCTCCTTCGTGAGCTGGTCCGACAGCCTCTCTGTGAGCCTCTCCTCCTTTCTCCCTTTCCCACTGCAGCTTGCAGTGAAGCCCAGCACTCTGGATCTTGGCTGTGACATGGTGTTTTCTGGCAGTGCCCTCTGCTGTCCTACTCTCTGCTTTCGGGAGGTTCCTGAGCCTCAAGACTCTGTAAACATTATCTCCTCTGTGTAGGCTTCTCTGAGACTCTGGGACAGAATTAATTGCCTCCTCCTCTGTACTCCCACACTTCTTGCTCAAATCTCTCTCACTCTATTCACAGTGTAATGATTCGTTTATGTAGCTTGGGCAGTGGTGTTGACACTGGGATTCTAAGACACAGTTCTTCAGAGGTATTCAATACGGAGAACATATTATTGGAAGGCGAGTCCTATCCTCCAGCACAAGAGATGGAGCAGAGGCTAACAGACACCAAAGCCTTGTCCTCCAGGTTCTTCCATTCTGGGGGAAATGTGCCTCTGTGGTTCATAGGGTCATTGCTGATTGGGTGACATTTTCATAGCATTTATGTTCAGGCCCTGTAGTGAAATCAACTCTCATTTACTTATCACAGTGATTCTATACACTAACTTCATCCTTTCTATCTTACATAATGTAAATCGGAACTTCAGAGACAGAACTATGAAAGAACTATGGCTGGAGATGGCTCAGTGGTTAAGAGTGTGTGCTGCTCTTCCAGAGGACCTGAGTTCAGTTCTCAGCACCCCGTTGAGCAACTCAAAACTGTTCTTAACTCTAGCTCCAAGGGATCTAATACCCTCTTCTGGCCACTATGAACAGCTATATATATGTGACACACACGTGTAAATACAAGCACATACATACCCATAAATAAAAATATGTTTAAATACTTTATATGTAATAAATAAAAATAAAAATATGTTTACTTTATATGTAATAAATACATTAAATATATTCTATAAGTATATGTAATATATTTTATATAATAATTTATATTTAATAAATACATAAAATGTATTTATACGGAAACGTGTATTTAATATATATTAAATGATTTATTTAATATATAGTAAATGTAAATAATATATTAAATGTAAATTCACTATATATTAAATAAATGTTTAACCGAGAGTGGGACAAGGAAGTGAAACTAGTCCAAAGTCACACAGCTAGAATGTTAGGGAGTTGGTATTCCACAAAGTTTAGATCCTGAGTCCATAGGCTTTATTATGGTCTTCAGAAAAATAACCTTACAGGCCAGTGATCAAATAAGACAATTTTAGGTAGTGGTAATGAAATAGAAAATAAAGAAAACAGGATATTGTAGGAGCACATGACTAGGGTAGTGTTCAGAAAAAGAACTTTTACTGAAGGCTATATTTAATTTGAGGTGTCTTGTCCTGAGAAAGGTAGACAGTGCTGCATCTGATGAGACATCTCATAAAGCATCCAGCTTGCTGCTCTTGACAAGGATAGAAAGAGATGACACGTGAACACACGCCCATCACCCAAAAGAACTAGAGGAACAAATAGGCTGGGGGAGGGGAAATTTGAAGGCATCTGGGCTAGGCACTATTCCCTAGATTACATAGACTGAATGTGATACCTCTTGGATTACATCAACAGAATCTTCCTTACCCTAGCTGCCTCCTTGAATGCCCAAACTCATCCTTATCCTCAATTCAGATGCACACACACACACACACACACACACACACACACACACACCCCTAGGCTTTGCTGAAGCACTTTTATTTTACTTTTCTCCTGTGAACGTAGTGTCACTCAGAACCTTAGTGAAGTGACAGGCACAACAAAGGTTGGAACCAACCCAGAGCTATGAGCAAATGGGAACAAGATGAAAAATGACCTGGACTAGAGAGAGAGAGGGAATCTGATTGGGGAGAGGCATGCAGAGGGGAAGGTTTAGGCAATGCTGCTGGGTGGCAGCTTGGTCATTATGTCAGTCTCCACTGACATTCACACATGCATCTATCCATTTGTTTGTCCTTCGTGAGTATTTTTATAAGAGAAAGTTAAAGAAATGATTTGAAGAGCAGGTAAACCTGGAACAAGCTCATAAATATTTAAGATAATATCCTAAAATGAGTAGAACTTGTACTGGGCTCTTTGTAATATCTTACTTAATTTTCACTCTCACCTCATGAAGGGAGTGCCATTCTTATTTTGTAGACTAAATGCAAGGAAAGTAAGTTCAAAGGACCTAGCCTCAGGTTCTAATTACCTCATGAGAATTTCTGACTTAGACACCCTGGGAGGCTCTGAGCCATCAGGAAAAGACCAAGTTCCTAGTCAGAGCAACTCCAGTTCTGTGTTGGTTACTGACCAGCTGTGTGACATCAATTAGGTTATAGAGCATTCATGAGCTATGGCACCTCCACCTAAAAAATGGAAATGATAGCATCTACTGAGGATTATAGACAATGATTGAGAAATATCCAGGAAGTACTTGCCTCAAAATGGACATTCAGAAAATGGTAGCTGCTGTTTCTGTGTCTCCAAAGATGAACCCTTGCAAGATATTGATTTCCACAGAGGTCAAAGCTGGGACTCAGGCATAGCCAACTAGAGTTGATATTGCCTTTAACTCCCACTGCTGTGGGGAATGAAGCAGGTATTTCCTAAGAACCATTAGCAACTAACAGGTCCCATAATGCTTTCCAGGTATTTTCTCCTCTGATTGTGTGACAAACTCTCCTAAAATGGGCTATTTTCTGTTTATGAATAAGGAAATGGAAATTCCCAGAGATTAAATAACCCATTCAAGGCTTCCCGAAGTGGATGAGCCAGAGTTTACACTTGACCCTAAATCTGTCAGATGCAAAAGCCCTTTGCTTAAATATTAGACTTTGCAATGCATCCTTGTCCTAGGTTGTGTCCTGGGGAAAAGGTAGCTCGGTGGCCAAGCTAAGAGGAGCTGTTCCAATATCTGACTGATGTTTTCTTAAGTAGGACAGAAGCATTCTTAACTCCGAAGGGATTCCTCAGAGCAGGCCACCAGGGCTGATAGATGGTAAAAGACGATCCAAATACGAATGCTGGGAATACAAAAGCAGGCAAAACAAACCAAATCAGAAACACAGACAGAGCCCTGAAGAGTCTCTAGTGCAAAGCTTTACATGGCCCGTTCACTTAGTACACACACGCTGAGTATTTCAAGTGTCCTTTCTGAACACAGGTATGTTCCATGTTCCTTTTTTTTTTTTTTTTTTTTTTTTTTTAGAGCTAGGCTTTCAAAACAAAATTAGAGCTGAGTATCCATCCTTAGGCTTGGAGGGAGGTTTCCTGAGCTTCACAAGATTTTTAACCTTTTAGGAAAGCAATGGACTTTCATTAATAAATCTTCACCTAGAATTCTAATACACCCAGCCAATGCATATGGAAGGCTCTCCTTGAAGCAGGTCTAGGTGCCTGGAGCTTGGTCATTTCACACTTCTCTCCTTCTGCCCAAGGCACTTCCTTGGAGCAGTAACGGCTTCTCAAAACACACTGAAAAGCATGTACTATAGAAATCCTTCCAAAAGCAAGACTTGCCATTTTTTTAAAAAAAATATATATATAATAGGTGATATATTAAAATTGATCATAAAATGTAAGACCTTTGCCAACGCAGACACATCTGTGACATTCAGAGAGACTAGGAAAAATTACTGCTCCCTCTTATTCTCAATAATTGAAAATGCATGAAATTCAATGTCTATGAATAAACACCTGCTGTGTGCCAGGAACTGTACCAGACACCAACTATGCTTACATGTTCAGTCGCCTTCAATTCCATCACCCCCCACCCCACACATAAAGGAAATGTCTCTCATTGTACTCAATAAAATGAGAAGAACTGAGTAAGAAGAGTTTCTTGACACTGATCTGAGAGCTCGGCAGTTGGGGAATAATGGTTCTGGGAATTTTTGCTTGCTTGATTTTAGGCAGGGTCTTGGTATGTCTTCTGGCTGGCATGGCCTGGAATTTGTTATATAGACCAGGCTGCATCTCAAAGAGAACCTCCCAAGTCTCTGCCTCCCCAAGTGCTGAGATGAAAGGTATCCTTACCAAGCCTGGAAGTGTTGGGATTTTAACAGTGGGTATAATGAATCAGAGTCTGACTTTGGTCACTAACTCCTGAAACTTCTAGATTGGATGGAAATAATATTTATTAACATATCTCATAGTTTCTTACTAGAGGCCAATGTGCTTTAGCTGTGAGATTTTATTTACCTCATCTCTTTGCTTTCACAAAGCATTCCGATCCTCCCAGACCTGTGCTGCGAATTCTCTTCCTTGACTCTTCTCTTCCTGATTCTCTAGTTTGGGGGTAGCTTGTTCATCAGGATCCAAGCCCAGTGGTAGAAGTGGTTTGGAGGTATCTACTTCCATTCTTCACTTGGGAGCTTACAGGGCACAGCATCCTGAGCTGGAGGTGGCCAGGCTGGAGCACAGATTTCAGTTGAGTTGCTGGAATAGTGTAGAGTCGAGACTCCAGAGAAGTCCTTGTAATGCCCTTGAGGAATAGAAATGTCTAGGCGGTGCATAACCACTGTAGGGGCAATTCATTTCTGCCTCCCCTTCACTGTATCTGGCCATTTAACACACTATAAATATGTTGTCAGACGAGAAACGGGCGCTGGTGATGAGCAGCGTTCCTGTGGGTGATAGGTCCCCAGAGGCTTCCTGAACACTGTGCCTCTTCCTCAAGGCCAGTATTCTCCTGAAGCCTCCGGGCTCTGGAGACCCGTAGAGGCAAAAGCCTGTGGTATGAGCCCTCGTGGCCTCCAAAGTCTCCTAGGAAGGTTCTTGCCTAGAGGCTTTTTCTAAAAGCTTTACATGAAGCACACTTTCAGCAAGTTTAGAAGGCATAGCCTGGCACACGTGTGAATGTGCGTGTGTGTGGGTCTAGAGGAGTAGGAAAGGCTGGCTGCATTTGTAGAAGCAATCCTGTCCAGTTCCAGTCTGTTGTCGGCCTGACTGAGCCATGTTCCCTTGTGCCTGACAGCCAGCATCTCTTTCAGCCCCTGCAGCCTGGGAGACTGCCCTTCTTGGCAACTCCCTACCATCTCCATCAAGGAAACAGTTTCCCGAAGGGCCCTTCACACATCGCAGTAACCTGATCAACTCATTTGTGCTGAAGTATTAATGACTAATAATGATTTAATGTGGTGTCTCCCAATTAACACTGAAGCATTTCAAAAGAGAAATTCACAGATTTTTAACCCAAGTGAAAGGCCCATGTTTTTCTCTTTTTAGAAGGATTGTAGGCCCCTCAAAATGTACAGAACAGACAGTTGCCTGGATAACATCCACTCCTAGCAACATTCGAAAGCATTGTATAGGAGCTTACATAGAACCACCTAACAGTCCTTTTCCAATCCACAATCATTAAAGATAATTCCTGTCTACATAACCCCCACTAGGAGAAGAAAACTAGGATGCAAGAGCTGACACAATTAGCTCCTTGTGTCTCCATAACAAAAACTAGATGCTTAATGGGTTTTCCTTCACTTGTGGGAAAGACTGTAGTCATTAAGAGAAGAGGTTCAGACACTACTAATCAGAGTGGAGATCTGTAGTGATAAGAGTATGTTTTCATTTTAATCCCCGGGGTTGGAGATATGGGACTGCTTTGGACACTCCGAAGCAGCTGACTATGATTTGCCTCATGCTTTAGCAGAGACGTGGTTTTTGCCAGGTGAAGATAGTTTCTGTGATTGTGTGATTTTGAATTCTGGGAACTTTTCAGAGATTGTATAAATGCTAGAGCCAAGATGGACATGGCTGGTGGTTGGTGGTTGGCTGGGGAGGGGTCTTTGATTGGGGTTTATTAGTAGTCATACTCAAAGAAGCAAAACAAGAAGAAAGAAATTAGATTCAGGGATTTCTCTCTTTCTCTTCCTCTCTCTCTCTCTCTCTTCCTCTCTCTCTCTCTCTCTCTCTCTCTCTCTCTCTCTCTCTCTCTCTCCTCTATTCTTCATTCTCTCCTATCTGGTAATAGAGGGTAAAACTGGGAGAATAAAGAGTGTGAAAAACAAGAACCCACCAAGTAGCAAAACCAAGCACAACCTACACAGATCTTTGGCAGACTCTGTTCTGGGCTGATCATGTGATCTTACCCAGTTACTTTACTGCTCTAGTCTCAGTGCACATACCTATAAAATGGATGTAGCAAAATTCACAGCCCAGGATTGCTTGGTGCATGAAATATTGCAGAATTATCACCTATAATGTCTAGTGTTTGAAGAATGTCCATCCTGTGACAGTTTTGTTCCTAATCTTACTTTTATTTTGATTGTTTTCCCCCTATCTTAAGCTTCCAGTGCAGGACAGCATGCAAATGCCGTATTTATTGATCACTTAGAAGATTCACTAGCAGTCCAGCCTCCTAGGCGTGGTTGCTTTGGTAATGAACTGGATTTCTTTCCAGATGAAGGCATTGTATGAGACTTTTTCCTCTCCCTCTGCTTGGTTTCTTTAAATGTATCTCACAAATGCAGTGAGTGAAATGGATTTGGCAGTGACTTAGAAAGACTTAATGCATTTCACAAAAGGGGAAAAAAAGCCATAACAAAACCTGGTTTGTTTTTGTGATATATGGTTCATGTGATATGACAAAACTCCATTTTATGCTTAGGAAAATTGGCTAATTTTAAAACAGTTGACACATGCCATATGCATATGGAGTAATGATAGATTTTGCTCAGGCAAACAACAGAAGAACACAGGGCCAGAAATATCTGCTGGGGTTTTCATCAGTTAAATTCTTAGGCTATGGCAAACCTGCCCTATGTAAGAGCGATGAGGGATACAGAAAATGGACTCACAGTAGTCTCAAGTGCTTGAGTCAGATATTTGATCATAAAGACACCATCTATCAAGAATAAAATACGGACATTGTGTTTTCATGAACTGAATGAGAAGAAAGAGGAAGTTACCCCACGTAGCAAGCTTTATGTGCCAAACTTTAAACAGTTCCAAAAGGTATTAGCCAGAAAGGGATGCAAATGACAAAAGAGATGTGAAATTGGTTAGAACCCCTGATTTGTGTATTTCAAGCTTTTTCTGGTCACTTCTCTTGTTGGAAACATGCACAGTATTTGGCCCTTATATAGCACCTAAAATGTGCTTTGATATCCTCCTGTAAATAGTTCTGCATAACTCTGTGCCTCAGTCAAAAGCCCAGGCCCTTGTGGGCTGGATGGTGTGCAGTCTTCTGGACTCAAAGAATTTTATTTTATTTCATTATATATATATATATATATATATATATATATATATATATATATATATATATGATTTAATTAGTGAGTACAGAAAAAAAGTCAAAGAGCTTAGAGGTTTATGGTCAGGTCTTCAGGACCCAGCAGCTTGACATTCTAATCCTGTTATTTTTCAACTTAACCTGAGCAGAGTCAGCGGAGTCAGTTTTCTTTCCTTCTATAATTCATTAGTTATTAAATTTTCTCTCCTTTTATTCTTCTTTCTTACCTTTGCTTTGTGTGACTCTTCATTCTGGTCTGCCATTGCACTTTTCCTTTCTCCTCAGGATATCATAAAACAAAGAAAGCCAATATGTTGATGGCTCATTTGTGAGCAGACCAAGTAGAAGAGGAATTTTCCCTGATGTGTTTTGCCTTCTAGAATAAGTCTTTTGTCCCTTGGTGAACCTGACCATGAAGGGGTGATTACAGTTGGCGCCCCGCAGTGATATGAAGGGGAGGGGCTAAGCAGTGTGTGGCCTCCTTCCTTAATCATAGACTCAGCACCCCAAAGGCAGGAACTGAGGTTTGTCTATTAGCCTAGCCCCTCCTTCTTGGCACAATGTCAGCTACTGGGAAGAGTTCTTTTATTTACAAAATTAGCAGTACAAAACAAAAACTGTACAGAGCTAACTATTATTAATCCCACCACAGCTTTTTCATGAAAGTCTGGGTTGCTGAAAGTTCGCCAAGCACTCTTTCTACTGAAGGTAAGGTATTCAGTATTCAGAACTTCAAATTTGTAAAAGTGTAAAATTTTGGAAGTCTTTTTTTTTTCCTGTAAGGCAGTGGCTCTCAAATTTTAATGTGCACCCGAGGAGCTTATTAAAATGCAGCATCTTCAGCCCCTTCTCCAAGGACTCTGATTTCGTAGGTCTTGTGTGAAATGCAGAAAGCTGCATTTTAACATGCACATGTACCATTTTAGATTAGCTGAATAAAATTTTGTCCAAATTCAGGCTAGTAGACTGTGAGTGTTTCTCCGTTGGTTAATAGGTGTCATATAAGAGGAAGGGTTCTATGATTAGGAACGTTGGAGGAACACCATGGTGACCCTAACAACCATCTCTATGACATACTCAGAGTTTTACTGTCCATGAGAAAGAGACATGTTTAACTAAGTATTTTATACAAATATATGTGCATGTACATATTAAAACTTTTATTTATTGTATTGTCGAACACCTCTTAAATGTTGAGGCATTTACTATAGAAAGTATTGACGATGGGGAGTGGGGAGCTCCTACAGGGCAAGAGTGGTAGTGCAACCCAGCTGTACTCCAACTACTTCAAGGAGGGAGAGAGCAGGAGTGTGGAGTTGGAGATTCACTAGCCATGGAGAATAGCCTACAGTCTGGAGAAGCGTTTGTGAAAGCAGCCATTGTTTGTTAAGCGTTTGATATTTACAGGCACCATTCTCTCTTTTTAATTATGTATTAACTCAGTTTATTCTCAGAACAGCCTTATGAGTCAGATTCTTTTATTATTCCCATTTCACTGAGAAGGAGCTAAGACACTGAAAGGTTAATAATATGCTAATGATCATGAAGTTACCAAATGGCATAGTGAAACTTGAACATGGGGAGTCTCTGGAAATCCTACACTGTTAATGGCTTTACTTGGCAGTTCTTCTGGGAACAAGGTCCTGGAAATTATGGGCAGCAAATAGTATCAGGTCCTGCTAGACATAACCTGTCCAGGAACCATGATGCTTCACTCCTTCTGGGCAGACTTCTATAGGCAAGGACCTGTGATTATTGCCCTTCATTTTTCAGAGAATTTATTATAATGACCATCGAAACTTCCGAAAGATTTTGCTGCACTTGAACACAAAATATGCTTAGTAAAATAACCTGACAAGGATGATTCATGGGTAGCAATTAGGTACAGAATCTTGTGCCTATGAAATCCCAAACTGGGCTGACAATCTGTTCATCCTGCTGACACCTTGATAAAAACCACAGTAACCTGGCCTTGTTACCTACTACATTCTCAGTCCCCTCAGGAGGTATTCTTGCATGGAAAATAGACATGACTTTCCAATGATGGGGCTCTAGAGAAAGGTTTCAATAGTTATACCCGAGTCTTTTGGAAATCAGCCTTCTCAGCATGTCCTGGTTGTACCCAAGTTATGTGGTTCCTCTTTGTCAACAATTTCACACTCTAGGATGTTGTATTCACACTTTAATAGAAAATGTTTATAGCACATCCTCTTGGTTGATCCACCATCAGCTATCAGCTCCTAAAGCCCAAGTAGAAATACCTGATCTTGTCTTGGCTACTTTGTCTCCCATGTGAACTTGTTTTCTGGACCCTATGCCCCTTGGCATTGAAGAACCCATGCAGAAAATTCTTCCGTCTCATACTAAACAGGCACACTTACCAAAATGGGTTCTCGTGCTGTTTCCCTTTGGATAAAAATTCCCTTACACACGCTCAACTCAGGGTCAAACACAGTGAGAGTAGAGCCTTCTATTCCTCTGGGCTTCATGTGAAATGCAAAGGGTGAGCTTACATAAAGGGAAAAGGGACTTCAGCCTCACAGAAGCTCCTCAATCTCTCATTTGGGGCATTATCTTCTTTCTGCTTATGAAAGATCAATTGTGTATTCCCCAGAATTGATCATTGTAAGTGGTAGAGACTGGGGACCTTGGGCACTGGGCTAGTCATACACTTATTGCTGTTGATTGGAGCAGTTATGGATACCTAAGGATTAACAGAATCATTTTGTTACTTTCATATATTTTTGGTTAAATAATTAAAATGATTAAAAACAAGTCCACGGATCATGGAGTTAAAGAATCTTAGGTTGTCATTCCAACAAAGTACTAGCATTCTGTTACTTGGGACCAAATATATATTTTCTATTTTCTCATTAATAGTATAGATGTAACATCTTCCTGTTAGTGTTATTGTGGAAATTAAGTTAGATGGTGGGACAAATGCAGCCCAATGATTGGCCTGTAAGTGTTTGATTAAAAACAGCAACGATTCTTGTGGTTATTATGGTGTTTGTAGTTAGTATCATTTTCTGAGTGCCTTTCAGCAAGTGCCATGACTTATTTAGCTCTATTTCTGTGTTCATTCTATACTGTTCAATTCTTAGTTCAAAACACATACTGAGTTCCTTTGAGGTTCCAGGAGCTAGGAAAATAGATATGAACAAAGCAGATGAACATAAAATTCCTGCCCCACTGAAGCTTATATTTTGATGGTAGTAGAAAGACAAACAATAATCAGAACAGGTTCCATTGTGGTTGTTTTTGTGGTTGTTGTTATTGTTGTGTTAGAAGGTAATAGAGGCTATGGTAGAAATACAGCAGAAAAGACTGGAGCTTGAAAGATTTTATTATAATCAGATTTTCAATGAGGTGATATTTGTACAAAGACTAGAAGTTTGGAAATAAAGCCATATAGATATCTAAATTTCCACACAGTGGAAAATTAGTGCATGTTCTTTAATGATTGCCCTATAATGGTCTTTGATGTCTATTTCTCTCATGTACTGTCTCTTATCCTCTGAAGTTTTCTTCCTCTCTCTCACTATGAGCTCTTTGAAAGCTTAAAGCATGCAATGTATTTTCCATTTGTGTTTGCTCAGAAAGCTCCTGACTTGGTACTATGTCTGTAGGTTAAGAATTCACTCATTGTTTACAAGAAATAAACCCACCTGTTTTTTTTTCTGGAAGTTATTATTTAAAAGCCAAAATTAAAGTTTATAGATTTAAAGTAAAACTCACTCTTTTCACACACGCTTTTACAGAGTACTCACTTCATGTTGTGCTTGTTTGAAATTTTCAACTAAGTCAACCAAAGGCAAAGCGCACAGTAACTGTAGAGAAATCTGCAGCTCCAGAAAGTTCTGGAAGAAATGAAGAAGGATAAAATGTGAGAAGGTGAGGGAGAAGCACAAATGATCTCTCGAACTGTGACAAAACATTTCAAATGTCTTCGTGTATTTCTAAATAGCAGTTGAAGCTTCCGTGCTGTAAAGTAAACCATAGTTCTAGCTAGATTTAACTTCTAATCCAAAGAAATCATGGAAGATTATTATTAAGCAAGAAGCTATGTAGATGTAAAAATTAAATTTTTTTTCTTAAAGGATAAGAACCAAAAATGTTTTGCTAGTCAGTCAACTGAAATGTGAGACCTGTTTATCAACAAGACCCTTCAGGCACTACCTCAGTCAGTAACCAGTGTCCCAGCATTGATTCCAAAAATATCTTTTTTCTGGCCAACCCCATGTGCCTCCACTGTCATTGGGAGGTGACAGAATGATTCATATAGCTGACATCCTCTTCTCAGAGAAGAACCATGGTCAACAATGGCAAATTATCTCTAGGATGGTAAATTGCCTTCGGGCTTGTTACGCATCCAAACAATCAGAGATACTAATCGGTCCTCCTGCACACAGACCTGCCTCTGATGCAGAGGAATCTTCTGATCTTTTACCTCCAGCAGTCACTTCAATATAAATGCTTCTCCACTTGGGATCCAGGGAACATTGATCATTATTTTAAACAGGGGCCTCTCTACATTGAGATGTTTTGTCCTGAAAGAGCCTGGTGGAGTAACACATTGTGCAGCTGTCACCCTCCAGAGAGACCCTCACAAAAGCAGGTTGTCTATCTCCTGTCTCCTAAGGCAAACTCATGAATAAACCATCTTAACATTAAGTCATGTGCATAAATAATTTAAGATAGGCTTGTGAAGGGAAAAGAAAAGAGAATACTATGTAGGACACTAATCATATCACCACTGTGCTTTCGGATGAGATTTGGAATGGTCCTTAGAGTTTGGTAACAGGTGTTGTACAGATAAGATCCAACTGAAAAGAAATCCCATCATGCCTTGTTATCCCTTTTCTTGGAACTCAGGTGACAATGGATAGGAATTGGTAAAGCTGAAGCTTCCTCAGAATGTTCCCATCCCCCATGTGTCTTATTAGGCTACCTCCAAACTGGCATACACAGTGTAGGTTCCCTTTGGAAACTGGGTACAGGTCCTTAATCCACCCATGAAACAGCCATCAAGCCTTTCTATAGATAAACTGCAAAAAACACCATGGAAAAGATCTTGTTCCTCTCTTTTCTGGTTGTGTCTCTCCTCGTGCACTTTTCCTCACTAGACTGAAGTGATGTGACATTTAGAAAATGTCTTTTCAAGTCTATTTACCCATCTGTCGCCTAGAACAGTCTCTGTCCCTCATTCTTTTTCTCTTCCACATATATTTTGAGTGTAGCTCTTTCTGCTTGTGTCGCAGTTCTCTCCCATCTCGCTCCCTTGTTCTTTGTCAGCCAGCAAAAATCTCCCTTTTCCCTTCTCCAAAACAGCCTACATACCATCTGCCAAGGTTGGCAGGCTCTAGATCACTCATCTCCTTTCTCCCCTGGTGGCAGTTGGTAAAGAAAAGCATAGGGAGCCTCATTTGAAGGAGCTATAGGCAGAGTGGACTCTTCTGTTAATTTCTCTTCCCTCGTGGACCTCCAGTTCACAGAATGGGAAGCAAACTTCAGGGTCTCAGATGCCCCTTGGATCCAGGTGTAAAGATAGACGGTAAGCTACAGTTAACAGGAACATACTCTACGGTCAAATTGCCAAGTTTCAAACTTGAACTCCACTGGCCCTGTAACCATGGCGGAGTCATTTCATTAGTTCCAAAGTACCTCATGTGCAGAGCGTAGATAATCATTGTGTCTTCCACGAGAGCTATAGTAAAAGTTAAATGAAATATTTCTGTCCTTCACATGGTTGCCTGGCCCATAAATGTTAGTTGTTCTTAGTGTAGCTCCTTAAATGAATGAACTGAAGCTCAGCATTCCCTTCCTCTGCCGAGAGGAGTACTTCAACACCTTCACATGTTGTAAGGCTCTGGGACTGTCCATTATTGATCGGGATCCAGAAATCATTGTCCTGTTCAAGAAAGCATTGCTGTGTCCAGTAGCTTCTCACTCACAAAACACGACTTTATATATCCCCGAGTCTCAGTGCTAGAACGTCCTATCAAAACTAGCATCCTGATGAAACAAGTTGTAATTTGCACATACGATTCCAGAGGCTTTTACCTCTTGTGTGCACTCAAGACGAATACGCTGGACACACCAAACCTTTGAAAAACTTCAGCCTCTCATGTTAAGCTGCACGTGCTCAGTGATCAGACCTATTTACAAACATCAAATTTACTTATTGTGTTATAGAAATTAAGTATGTCATTCTTCTTGCATTTTCCATAATACATATCACGCTTTTAACCTGACATTAAAGAATAAAAGATTTATGGTGAAAGACCATATTTCTTTCAAATAGGTTTTAAAGTGGCATCAATCAATTCGGGTAATGAAGATAATGGGAAACAACTTTTGAGCATGGAGTTCATGTTCACAGTGGACTGATTATGCCAATAATTGTTCTGCTATGAGCAGATATAATCAGAGTTTCCTGAAAACCTCACTTCCTCTCATTCCTTCTCATCCTTGAATCCTTAGAATCTTCACCAAACTCCTAAAGTTAAGACTGTTCTGATTTGTAACTCCATAAAATTGGATATTTACAGCACAGACAAGGGACCTAGACTCTTTAGTTGACAGCTCACACTTCTCAGTGTGTAGGTGGAGGTCCACCTTCTATGTAGGGACATGGATTTTTATGTGGTGGATGAATGGACCTTATAATTTCATATTAGTCCAAAACATGATTTGCAGAAATAAAGCTGGTACTAGAGAGACCAACTGTAAAACTCAATCTACCTTATCCGTCCGTACCCCCATCGCTACATTGCCAGTGTGTATATATTGGTTTGTGGAAATGAAATGAACCCATATTAGCTATAGTCTTATTAATAACATCACTCATATCCTTCCTACTACCGAGTTTCAGCTTTTATTACTACCACTGACCAATGGCCAGACCTTATGTTCTACTTTGGATTCTTTATAGTGGTTTATGAGAACATGAGTAAATGAAATTTGAGGAACAGTTAAAACTTTCTTTCCCCATGCCTTCCCATGAATATCTCATTGAAGCAATGAGCTAGATCAGGTTTTCAAAATAGCTCAGGTTTTCTCTCTGTTCAGCGAGAATGAGTGAGATACCAGGTAATTGAAAACATAAAGTAGATCCAGAAATACCTCCAAAAACGGAATAAAAGAAAGTAAAAGAAAGAAAACTAGATTTAGAAATACTTAAGACTGAATAACTCAAGGAAAACTAAGGCCAAAGATAGGAGCTAGGTTGCATGGGCTGCAGGGTGAGCCTATTGCACTGAGTGTAAAAATAAGAAATTGTTACCTACACTGTAGGCTTTGTAGGTAGAAAATTCTCTGGGCTGTGCATAATATGTGTTTGCAGGCAGGACGATAAGAAATGGGGCAGGTTTATAATCTACCTTTCTTTCTTTGTCTAAGTGATGGAGATTTTAGTACCATTGATTGATTTCACCAGTCCCATCAATGGTAGGGAGAACCATAGCATGGGTGAGTGGAAGGGCCTGAATCTCCCCAGTAGCACTGTCATGTTTCCAAAGCTGTTTTGATCAGCAGTAATAATTGACTGGATTTGAGCAATTTCAAACCATTTCACAGTCTGTGAGGGGGAGGGATTAGAGAGACAATTAGACAGAATCATCTGCGTTATCTTATTGAAAGCAAATATCGGCCTTATGTTAATGGCATTTATAGTATCCACTGAGGTAATACTAATAGAATTACAGGGTACATGGCCAGGAATGCCCAACAGGCGTCTGTGGTAATTCAATTAGAAAAACCTTCAGGAACCATATAATTGCATGAAATTCTTACTTTCCCCTTGTTGGGTGATTTAACAAAATTTTATTTGTCTCTCCTCACATAAAGAAGGAAATGCCCTCTTCTGAACCTGAGCCATAGTCACTCAACCATCCCCCGTGTAGAATTCAACAGAGCAAAGTCTACTGTGTCCAACAGGTACCCTCATCCAGACCAGAGTCCTCACAGCAGAGACTACTGTGGACTTTCGCAGAATCATGTGGTTTTATGCTTCTTTCTCATCACATGGTGAAACTGTATTTATACAGCCCATGGGTGTGGACAGAGAACGAGCTACCATCTACTTCTGTCATTTTGTTTTATTGAATTGAAGTTCAGGGAGTAATTTGCTTAGAGGAATGACTTGCTCAGAGCCCCACAGTTAATTATTGGTGAAAGCCACAACTAGAGCCTCTCTCTCTTGTGTCTCAGGTCATGGGACTCAACTTTTACGTTTCTATTACCATGAATATGCTAAAATTAAGACTAGAAATAGATTAACTCTTGAAAAAATACACTAATGATACTTAAAAGATGTTGGCACATACATGTTATATGTTTGTACCATGTAGAAGGCAATAACAATGACAGAGTCTATCTTTCATCATTATTCAATGTACAAGAGCAGAAGCAGGATACTTATATTTCTTGTGTGTTTTTTCCCCAAATCATTTTTTAAAAAAGATGCAGGAGAGCACATTTTCTATTCCTTTCAATATCCTAAAATATGTTTCTATGAGATGTTGCTAGTCCCAGTTTCTCTCACTAGTAGGACATTTCACTTTCACATCTTTTAATCTACAATTCAAAGTGGGAATATATAATGATATACATTTCTCCAATAAGGTGTTTCTGAGAACCCAAGTCTAGACCTAGGACTGTGTGATGTCCTAGACCCAGTCTCAAAAACACATGTTTGCTTGTTTGTTTTTTAATGGCTAAGATTACTAAAAAAGACAAGAGTCACTCATCTGTCTTGGATGAGTGATATGGATGAGATGCATTTGTAATTTGCAGGCAAAACCTTGTGTCTAAGCACTCAGTGTATCTAATCTCCTTCTGTCCCCCTTTGATTTTAATAAGCCTTCATTTTTCTTTCTTTCCTGAACAGCTACCCATGACTAAGGAGATTTAACTCCTTCTCCTTACCTGTATGAGGATCTCATAAATATTTCCATATGGACAGAAAAATGAAGGAGTGTAATAAAGAGACAATGCTGTGTGTGCACTTGTGCAATGCTGAACACATGTGCGTGCATGCAAACTACACACATCATGCCTTGCACAACCCAGTTACACGGCCTTACAGTAGTTTCTAGTCCACTGAAGGACTTGATTCTCTCTGATAATATTCTATACTCTACTAGTTAAAGCAGTTTTGAATATTTTTTTTAAAAAAGAATTTACTTTGTGGGCATCATAAAAAACAATTTTTATCTATCAATTTGTTTCATCAAACACCAAGTGATAATATACTATATGACAAGAAATATAGACAGATCTATAGATATACAATTTTAAAGTGTTATATTTGGCTCTCCTGAGGACTCTACAGCCCAGGGCTTTCCTAAACAAGCCCCTTTCATCTTCATGGTCCCTTTTCATACTCATCATGCTTGGTTCCAAATGACATTTTATATAAATATAAATTATTCCCCCAAAGGACAAATATTTGCTATCATTAATTATATTTACAAAATCGTGCTTCTGGTTTTGGAGACACTTCCAAAAGTATTATTGGGTCATTGTCATAGCCCTGGAATAAAACAGTGTATGATGGGATTCCTTTGAGGCACACAATTTTTCTTTTAGATGTTCCAATTCTAGAACATTTCCTAAAGTACCATTTCTGCTTATGACCACAACTCAGTGGCAGCCCCAGGCAGACTTGAAAAGGGTAACTTGCAAATCCTTTGCCCTCCCTTCCTTTTCAGCATCGTTCTTCCTCATCTGTACCCACTCTGTCTCAAAGCATTAAATCCCCTTGTGTTGTTTCTTTCTCCATCTGGGTCTGAATCCCAGGCCTGCCACTCACTGGCTTTGTGACTGTAAGCAAGTAATTTAATTCCTCTAAGTTTAAATGAAATCAAACCAACACCAACGCCCACAAGGCAGGAGGGAATCGGTTCCTGAAAAGCAGCTGGCAAGGAGCCAAGTCAATCTTGGATGCCAAAGGGCAAAACAGAAGTCATTGACCAGCCGTGGAACCAGGCATGCCAAGAGCCAAGTGGAGGAAACTATTCAGGACCCCCATCCTCCAAGAGCATCCAAGAAGGCCTGTAGGTAGCGCTGTCAACAACAGAGAGGGCAGGAGAACAAAAACCTGGCAGATGGCATTTTGCTGATCTGTTGCTTCTTTTTAAAGGGCTGGGTGTACCCCCCTCTCAGAGCTGTTGCCTCAAAGCGTCTGTAAAGAATGATACCTTCCTCACTGGGTTATTTTAAGATTTTGATGACACACTGAGTATGAAAGTGCTTTGAAAACTGTAAAGTGCTCTACAAATGCTAATTTCTCTATTTACCCCTTTTCAAAACTGCTCAAAGCTGGCAATTTATAGTGGGATAAGAGAAACAAACTCATGGTCAAGAGTAGACAACTGATGAAATTGAATGGGAGGCACATTTCAGTGGCTTGCTTTTCCCTGCTCAGTATTCTCTTTCACATACATTTTAATGTTACCTAAGGAACACTGATACTTCTAGTGCTGAAGCCCTGGACGTGAGGCTTGTGCACTGATTCGTCTAAAGAGAGGCCTGTGTACCAGCATAGTTTAAAAGGAAAAAAATCTCAAGCTAGCATTTAGGTAAAATCTAAATGGCAGTCATAATGTCAGTTTGTGTCCAGCCAGTCCTGCATGTACTCTCACTCGACATATCAACATATGTACCCTGGGCAGCCATCCTATCCCTCCTCTATACCTCTACACACACACACACACACACACACACACACACACACACACACACAGACACACACCATACATCAAATATAAATAAGAGAGTTCTTCTCCTAAAGCACAGCCAGTGGAACATGCAAGTGTGTAGATCATAAGGTACAAAATTATGACCCTACTGTTAAGATTTATAGTGGAAAGAGGCAGTAAGAAAAAGACTGAAAACTCTCCCAGGGAATATCAGAAGCCTGCTTCAGAAAACTGAAGTTTAAAGGAAGTGATGATAAATTGGTAACACTTTGCTAGACAGAGACTAATAATGATACCCAACACTTATGAGACAATTATTAATAGCATAGCCAGCCTCTGTCCTGAGTACTGTGCCCTGACACTTATGTAACCATTCCAATGACAAATGTATATGATCGATGCCAGTATTTTCATATCCAGTTATAGAAAAGAGGTTCTCTGAATGTGGGTGACTCTACCAACAGCATCAGTACCACTTTCGAGCTTGGCTGAAGTGTGAATTCTCAGGCCTCAACCCAAATGTTTTGAACAAAAAGGTCCTTGGATGGGCTTCAGAATTTTAATAAGGCCGTTGGTTACTTGTGATATATACACATGGCTGATAACCCTTCAAAAATGGAAGCTGAAGCAAATTATTGCAGTGAGCTGCTCAAAATTACTCAAGGATGAAACAGCAGAAGGAGGATTCAAATCCAAAGTAATGGGATTCAGGGTATCTACTCTCAAAGTCCATGATGGGAGAGGATGATGAGCCTTGGTGAAGATGATCAGAGTTCTCCTTCCTCCCCTAATCTCCAGGCTCATATGTTGGAGCTTTACCCCCTGATAGGAGGTATATTAGTTACTATTCTTGTTGCTGTGATAAAATACCTGTCAAAAACCAACACAAGGGAGGAATATATTTTGACTTACCCTTTGAGGGTGAGTCTGTTATGGTAGGGAAGGCATGGCAGCAGCAATGTGAGGAATGTAAGGTCACAGGATGTTCACAGTCTGGAAACAGAAATAAACAATAGCACTTAACCCACTTTCTCCTCTTTAATCACTCTGGAACTCCAGCACCTGGAGTAGTGCCACATATGTTTTGAGTTGGTGTTTTCACCTTAAGTAATCCAGTGCAGGAAGTCCTTCGCAAAGGTGCCCAAAGGGGTGTCTCTGAGGTGATTCTAGATCCTTGACAATATAACCATCACAATATTAGGAACTGGGATGTTTGAGAGGTGATCGATGGTGATATCAGAAAGGCAGAACCCTAATCAAATAGAGCAGAGAGAGGAAAGAGAGAAATACAGAAAGATAAATGATAGATAGATGATAGATAGATAGATAGATAGATAGATAGATAGATAGATAGATAGATAGATAGAGGTGATGATAGATAGATAGATAGATAGATAGATAGATAGATAGATAGATAGATAGATAGATAGAGGTGATAGATAGATAGATAGATAGATAGATAGATAGATAGATAGATAGATAGATAGATAGATAGATGATAAAGAGGAATAAAGTAGATTTACTTTATCATTTCTGTGTCATATGAAGACACCATGAATCAATCACCTTCCAAAAAAAGTCAGCTCTTTCTCAGAAACTAATAGCATCTTGACCTTAGACTTCTTCATCTTTAGAAGTGTGAGGATACTTTCTGTTATTTAAAGCACCGGTTTATGGTATTTTGGAATGGCAGTCCAAGCAGACCAATACACTTTTTGCTTGTTCTTTTAAAGGGCAGCTTTGCACAGCAGGAGAGCAGCAGATGATGATTATTTGACCCTGATTGGTTATAACCCAGGGGAAGGAAGAGAGTACACAGTAGGAGAGAAGAGAGAGCATGGAGTCTCTCAGAAGCACTGAGTGAATAGGATAGAAAATGAAGAGCACAGGAGGCAAGAATTAAAGTTATAGACATCGAAGTTGGATTCTGAAGGCCCTTTTACACACAGCAAAGGAGTCTAAACATTTTGTATGATGAAGAATCAATGAAGCCAGTGGATATTTATAAATAGATCAAATTTGCATTTTAGAACAGCTATAAAGGGAAAAAAGGTGGGAATGAATACAGTGATATTGTAGAGAAGGAGATAAACCGATAGATAACCAAGCTGTTACATGATTGCAGGTTCAAAGCAAAGAAAGTGAACTAATCTTCCAGATCTAAGATGCATTGGGACTGTGATGGCTGTGGAGATTTGCATCAGCTTGTTTACATATATATTATATGTAAGCAGACATCTACATTCCTGTGGATGGAGCAGGTTGCTTAAAGACACTTATTAAATGTTTAACATTCCTTATTCAGACTAGTGAAACCAGAGAGGAAAGGAAAAAATAATTACAGCTCCCTTAAGCCTTCCGTATTGTTTTACTTATTGCAATGAGCATGCAGTGCTATTTAATTTTTCAGCAAATTCAATAATGCTGGTTCATGTGAATGCAGATCTGGAGCTCAGATGTGAACACAGCCCTTAGCTTGAGATGTAAAATTGGGAGATGTTGCTGAATAGGTCACAGAGAATACTGTGTGATTTCATAAACCTTGAGAAGAAGGGAGCAAATCTTTTGAATACATCAGGCTGGTGTCTAGCCCTGTCCAAATGATTGATGGGAAAAAGAAAGCAGATGCCAGACACAGGTTAGCCAGAGAAAAGACATAAGAGTCCATGATCCCAAGGAAGCATTTCTTTTACCCTTTATGGTCTCTCTGAATCTTCCTGACACATTTGAGTGAGGGTTAAAACAAACATTAGGGCTAGGGCACACTGAGGAGAGTAAATAAGAGTGTTTGCAGTTGAGTGTGAGTAGCTGAGCTGAGTGTATAAATGGAAGGATGGGACTCTAGAACATACAACTAAGCCAATTGCAGCAGGTTATGGCCAGCTCCAGCAGAGTTTTCAGAAAGATCAAGGTCAGTTATCCTTGCTCTTTCTACTAGTACACTTCTCAACTTTGTGGGTAGATATATCTGTATGAATTTCCTTGCATCTCATGAATGTAATTCTAGCAGACTGAATTGAGTGTAAAGCAAGTCTCCACCTATTCCAGAGAGGAGAACATTGCAAGAGTGGAGAAGGGTAGCAGAAGTGACAGGCTTGGTAAAAATATGGCTTTCATTCTGACATCACTTTCTCATCTCACATGCCCTGCCTCTTCATTTCCCATCCGATTCACTTGGTGCTTCTGATAGACTCCATGGTCTCTCTTTCCTCTCTCCTATTGTGTATTCTCTTCCTTCCCCTGGGTTATAACCAATCAGTGTCAAATAATCCTCGTCTGCTGCTCTCCTGCTGTGCAGTGCTGCCCTGAAAAGAACCAAGCAAAATGTGTATTTGTCTGCTCCTGCTGCCATTCAAAAAATATCAGTGATTAGGTGGTTTAAACAACTTTGCCAATGTATCTCAGCTGAGTCTGCCTTTCTACTCTGGAGAGTGCATTTGCTTCCTGTTTTTGCCTTTTCTTCTGTACTGGAACAAACCTTGACTGCTTGTTCTAGCTATGCTCAAGTCTTACTTCTTCAGGAGCAAAAGCACTAAGAGCATTCTTGTGCTGAGCTGGGACCAGATAACATACAGCAGGAGGCATCTCTTCCCATCCCTAATATTTCCTCAGTTGCCAGGTGAAAGACTATGTTATGGAAAAAAAAAAAAGAGTTGCATCAGTATTGCATGGTATGGGAAGATGGATGTTGGCTTGTGAGATGCCCTTTGAATTTAGCAATTAGGACTTTTGATTTATGAGAAAAGAAAGAAAAAGAGGAAAGAAAGAAGAGAGAGAGAGAGAGAGAGAGAGAGAGAGAGAGAGAGAGAGAGAGAAAGGCTATTTTTATTTTTATATTCTTTCCTCTGAGGCATGCCTTGTATCTCACATTTCTGCTCCTAATTCTGATAAGAAATAGGGCCTCATAGTTACACAAACACATGCACAAGCTTCTCATAGATGGTGCATTCTATTCTTGTCCCTGGGGTAATATTTTAGGAAAGGAAAAAAATAATTCTTAGAGATGTTTTGCTCACTGAAGGAAGAGGATGGGGCAGGGCGGGGGTTGGGGGTAGCAATAGTTGAAGGTCTTTCACCTTATTCTGCCTTATTGCTCCTCAAAGCTACAGTCAGAAACGTCTATACTTGGCAGCATTATAATTCACTTAGGGAGAACAATTGTAGTTCAGATTTGAGGAAAACCAGTGACCTATTTGCAGTAGGGTGGTAGTTTTGCTTTCCAACATTGGCTACCTACATGGAACACTTTTCGTGTGACTTATTAAGGGCAACTTTGCCCAGCACGAGACCAACATAGAGAGTGCTTATCTGCTGCTGTGTAGCCATCTACTTCTGTGGCTCAAGTCTCAGAGATAGGATGAGATGGGATGAGTCCTCCCCCCAAATGTCCAGGCAGCCTGGAATCGAGGCTATTTTAAGGATTCATTCCCAAATTTAGTAACTCACAGCATCTGATGTGGATCTCCTTTGTATTCAGGTGGAGTCCAGCATGGTACAGATGAAGCCCTGCCCTTCGTTCTTTAGTAGAGACTTAAAAGGCAGTTAGCATTTGCAAGCTGAAAAGAACTTCTTAGCATTCTAATTTTAAAATTGTATTTAGGTTGAAAAATTTAAGATTCAGGCATGTCCTGAGAAGTTTTTCATATCCTATAAAAGCAGGGTGAGAAAAAAAATTGGAGAATATCTACTTTTTAAAAAACGCACCTAACTCTAGAGTGCGCCCTTGCTACTTTGTATTCTCACCACTGTGCCAGTAGATACCAGTGACTCTATGTGTGCCATCTGTATTGAGTCCATCCATTTTACCATCTTCTCAGCTGCCACCCCAGTTCCAGACACCATCTTTGATCTGACCCAGTGTTCTGAACCAGCAACTGGTTTCTATTTTCACCCCAGACATTTTAGAATCTGTTCTCAAAATAACAGCTAGAGAAAGCCTTCTATTACACAATGTCACACTCAGATTAGACACAAAGTTTAAATTCCTACAGGGTCATCACTTGAAAAAGTCTGGTCATCACTAAGTAAATGACCTCATCTCTTGAAACTCTCCCCCTCAGGGCTCTGTGAAGCTCTGGACTCCGCTGTTCTTGAGACAAACAGAGCCATTTCCACTTGTGTTCACTCCTGCCTTGAGCTGCCATGTTCTGATCCTCCAAATGCTCTCTTGGGACTCTACCCTCTTGCTTCAAGTCTTTTCTTGTATTGAGTACTCAGTATGACAGCACTGTCTACCGCCGACATCTGGCCCCTTGCCCTGCATTACTCTTCATGGCACTTGTTCCCACTTGATGCATTCACATTTAGTTATTGATATGTTTGCTTTGGGTACTCTCCACTAAAATGCAAACACTATAAAATTAGATAAATAGTTAATTCGTGCTTAACAGATAGCAATTACTCAACAATGTGAGGAATGAGTATGAGATGAAAGCGATATTGACAGTACCAAACAGTGTAAAAAAAAAACACACTTTGAATAGAACTCGGATATCCAAGAGCAGCACAAAGCTAAGCTCATGAAGATACATCCATGCCTGTCGTTTAATTTCTCCAAATGTTTCTTTTAATTAGGATAGGCTCTAATGAGGTTTTCAGGCAATTTCAGATTCACCAGTATCATAAAGGACTGTTTCTTTAATAAAAAGAGAAGATAGAATGCTTCTCCAGTTTCCCCATGAGACTGAGATGAGTCTGCTTGTCTTTGAATGTCAGAACTTTTGCATAGTTCTCTTGGCAGCCTGGGTCATAAGGTATTGTTTCACATATAGCAGTGGTCATTAGACATGCTTTGCTTGAAGAACAGGGAGTGTTGAATACTTGATAGAAGATGAATTTCCTGACACCTAGACAATGTCTAGGTGCTCCATACTTGACTCTCAATTGGGGAATCAACTTTATACTCTTGTTCTAATTAGGATGTCCTGGGATGGGATGAGATCCAGTTTGAATGTAATAAGAATTAAGAACCAAACTTTAATTCATTTCCCACTGATTTAAGGAGTATTGGGAGCATCTCTTGTATACTAGTTAACATCTAAGGGACTAAGGATAAAATTATGAGCCAAAGCAGATAAAGTTGCAACTTTTGTTCAACTCACAGGCTAGTGAGGGGAAAGACCAATTTTGACAGAACAATGACCCAAGCAACTCTGTAAAATTACAACGAACCAGTTCCACAAGTAAAGGAGACATATTGTCAAAGGCTGTAATTGAGAATTTAACCCTGACAGAAAGATTTGAGAAAGGCTTTCTTAAATAAGTGATGCTGAGACTAAAAGCCGTGGGTTGAGTACAAGACAAACGACACAACAAAACATTGATAATGTCACGCCTGAGGCCCTTAAAGAAGATCTGTGTGGGTGATTTGCAGAGCAAGGTAGACTGTACAGGGCTGAAGAAATAAGCAGGTGGGAGGCCATTTGTAACTCTGGATGTATTGTAATGATTTTTATAAATGTGTACACCGTGGTAGAAAGTCATTAGATGACTGATGGTATGGGCTAGCACTTCTTATGGCTGCATAACAAATCACCGCACTTATAGCAGCAAGAACCAACACACATTAATAGTCTTGGAGTCTCTATAGGTCAGGAGTCAACACATGGTTTCGTTAGATCTTTGCTAAGAAGCTCACAGGTTTGGTTGCTTTTCAGGATATTCGTTCTCTCCTGAAAGCTGGGTTAGGGAAAAATGACTTCCAAAGCTCTTTCAGCTTATTGGCAGAATTTACACCCTTTATTTATGGTCTGAGGATTCCATCTTTTAGACTATCAGCCAGTTGTTTCCCTTGGGTCCTAGAGCCCATCGGCAATTATAAGTTCCATCACCCTCAGCAAAGATATTCAACACAGAGTTGTTTTCTTTTCCAAAGCAAGGAAGAGAGTCTCTGTCTCTTCAGTTAGCTAAAATGGGATCTTGTAGTATGCAATATAATTGTAAATGACATCCATTGCCTGTGCTGTAGTTCATTGGTTAGAAGCAAGTCACAGGTCCCACTTGTCACTCAAGGAAAAAGAAGGAGAAGGGGGTTAAGCCATTTGGGGGTCACCTTAGAGAGAATCTATAGCAGAAGGAGCTAAGGAGATGACATGATCAGATCTGATGGGCAGAGAACACACTCAAATCACGATGGGAAATGATCGTTTAGCATAGGGTAGTGTCAGTGGATATAGATTGTGAGAAATGTTTTAGAGTTAAAAATTGATGGACCGTGGTGATGGGTTTGTACTTAAGGAGCAAAGAAGAGGGAGATAATCAGAAATATTAATGTGTTTCTGGAAAATAAGTAGCTCAGTGAAACTCAACATTGTCAGTTGTTAAAAAAAAACATTGGGCAACTTTACAAAGACACTTGCTCCAGACCTGATCCTGGATATATAAAACCATAATGTTTGAGGGGAGAGGGTCCAAGAAAGGAATATATATATATATATATATATATATATATATATATATATATATGTGTGTGTGTGTGTGTGTGTGTGTGTGTGTGTGTATATTTATATTATATAATTATATCAAAAATAATATATTATATATCATATATAATATATTAATATATAATTACTAATTATATGTTAATTATTAATATATATGATTATTTATATATAAATATATATGTATATATATATATTTATACCCTCACTATGCCAGAAAACCACTTGATACCATGAAGTAGTTTAAGATACGTTAAAGTTGAGAATATTTCTAAGATGTCTACTTAATGTATGCAATTAAGCAACACATAATTTATTTGAGTACAGGAGAAATGGCAGGGCTAAAGGCATGAGTTCATATACACTAACAGCATTCTGAAGCCATGGATGTGGAAGATGTCTCCTAGGAAAAGAGCTTACAGTGAGTAACAAGAGCTGAGCTTTGAGGAACAGCAGCACTTATTGATTTGACATAGTATGAGACTGCAAGAAATAGCCAGGGAGAAACTAGACCACTCCCCAACACACACACCTCACAAAAGCACTAAGTATATGTCAAGAAGACAAGTGAAAAGAAGTTTCAAAACAACAATGATAGATAATTATGGAAAATGAATTCATACAGTTAAGCTGCAGTTGCTAAAATGTGTGATCCCCTCTCTACTAAAGAGTGTTAGAAAGCTCCCAGATACCTTTAACTGAACCTCAGACAACTATGTAGAATGTTTTTCTCCTAGTAAAGATAATGACCATGAAATATTGGAAATTTAGAGGAAACAGATTAAGTGAGATAAAGGGAATTTTAATTACTTCATATACTTATCAATTATAAGAACTATAAGTAATGTGTGTATGGAGGGTGATGTGTATTTCTTTTCCATTAGAGTATTTTTTCTAAACATATATAGAGTTTTTAGTGGTGAGAGATTTGTTCAATATACATTACTTTTAATATAATAATAGCACACATGCTGTTTTATAACATGTATCCTTAAACTCCTATATCCTCAATAATGTTCTGTTTCATTGAATATTCTTGAATAAAAATACCTTTAAATGATTGTATTGCACTGGATTGTATAACTATACTATAATTTGCTCAAGTCACTATTATTTGACATTTAGGCTGTTTTGAACTTCCCCCCTATTATAAGGATCATTAAATAAAATATAAATTGATTGTAATGTTGGAAGAGTGAACAAATGGCATTTCTTTACTCATTTCTACATTGGAGATCCACCCGAGAAATGTGACACAAGGAAAGATGAGCTTCATCGACAAAAGAAGGAACACAGAATGTGACCCAGATCTAGAACAAAATCAGGACCAGACAAATGAGGCTTCCTGTTGCTACCCTGCAGACCTTTCACAGCACAGCAGGGGCAGAGCTTTCTGTGCTGTTTGTTGGGTAATACAGAGAAGGCAGAGTGCATATCTTTTGCAGACAGTCAGAGGTCAAATAGAAAGAAGTCCAGAATGAGCAGGGCCAGATGAGGTCTATTCCTTCAGACTCAGTACAATCATCTCAGTGACCAGAAGCATAGGGGAATATTGTGCTTTATAAATGTACCTATAGGTTGTACATAGTTAGCCTTCAAGATGTCTGTCAGTGATGCTCAGTCTCTGGTGTTCGTGCCTTTGTGTAGTTCCCTCTCAAACATAGCAGCATTTGTTTGTGTAAACAATGAATGGAATAGAAATGATGGAGTATGGCCTCAAGGCTAGAACCTAAACATCACTGATTCTACAGTGCTGTTTCTGGGGACACTTTGACATGAAGGAAGCCAGACTCCATTTTGTGAGAATCTTCCAGTCTGCCCAGTGGGAAGATCCATGTGAAGAGGAACTCTGCCCTTCTACCAACATTCAGCACCAGACTACCATGTTCCACCTAATCTATGAATCCTCCCTTCCCAAGTCAAATTCTCAAATGACTACACCCCATCATGACTACAATTCCATGAAAAACCTAGAGCCAGGACCTTCTAAACTCCTCACTCTAAAGATTCTGTGAGAAAGACAATAACCCTTTACTATTGTTTCCAGCTGCCAAAGCTTTGGGTAACTTGTTAAACAGCAATAGTTTATGATGAGTAGTCTATGCTTCAGAAACCTATTGTCACTTTTCCTTCCCTAGTACCAATCAGCAAGCATCTTTGTAGCCAAATCTTCTTGTTCACAGTCAAAATAACTGTAGCTTTGCTAGATTAAAAAAAAAAAGTGCAGGATCCTGATGTCATGTGCTTGAATCTTGCATACATTATTTCAGATGCCATAACATTAGCCTTAAAGCTATGCTATCACAACCCTTGGCTCATACACACACACATTTGCCAGAAGAGCAGTGTCATTACTGTCTGTGTAGAGATAAATGAGCCAAGAGTGGTAAAAGATCAATGAGAAAGTCCTCCAAAGTTGGTAGGAAGCACAAAGGACTTTGGGCATATGCTGACTTTTGGGGGAACATTTTTGTAAACAGATGAGAAAAAGGTGTATTACAGATGCCTAGTGTGCCTGCATTGGCTGGATACAGGGCTTCATACAAAAATGGTTATATTTGGTGCCGGGGGAATAGAAACACATGGATGGCTGAGAATTCAATCCATATCTAAGAGACATGTGGAGAAAAGAGAAAAGAGGCAGGAACAAAAGAAACAAAAAAGCCCAAAGCAATAGTTAATACCTGTGATGTTAGAAAGATAGAGGAAGACAACAAGGGCCCCAGGAGAAGGAGAATTCAGTGAACGATCCCACCTGCAGCAGGCTGCTCTTGTTTATGGGCAGGAAGCTATAAAGTTCCAACAGTTGCAGCATCAAGCTTTTCAAAGGCTTATTTTTAGACCGCTCTGATAATGCCCCAGGAGTTGGTAGATCTGAATTAAAAACTCCAGGTTTCTTCCTCCCCACCCCTTTTCTAAATAAAGAGTTATTGATTGACTAATGGCCTTCATATCCTGCTGCAAATAGCCCCTAAAGAAGAAGAGACATGGTTACCCAGAGCCCAAGTGGCTAGTGACTTGTGCACAGACAGACTGTGAGATACCTTCAGGCCTAAAGAAGGTGATTGTGAAGGACAAAGGCAGAAACATTTAAGGGGAGAGAGTTAAGCTGCTGGAAATGAGCATGGTTGTAAGGCACAGGTACTTGAGCATGGGCACATGGGAAGTCTTATGCGCGTGGTAACTCAATCCTAGCACTCGGAAGGCAGAGGCAGGTAGATGCCTGAGTTTGAGGCCAAGCTGGTCTACAGAGTGAACTCCAAGACAGCCAAACCTACACGGAGAAACCTGTTGGAAACTTCCCCCACTCTCCTCCCAAAAAAGAAAAAGAAAATTAGATTTATTTAAAAAATTAGAATGGTGCTTGAAGAAAATTTGCACAGAATATAATTTCAAATCTACTGTCAACTTGCTACATCAACTCACTCCTTATAACCATGCACTGGAGTCGAAAACAAGGTACCTTCCTGGTCTATGCATGTAGAATTTCAGCTGTTGCTTGCAGATATGGTTTCCCTGTTCCTGGGATGTTTCTCTGCAACATTCAGCTTTTGTGGGTGCTTCCTGTCCCTGTTCCCTCAAAGGTATTCCCATAACTGATTTAGAACAGACTTCCAATAACAGATGCAGAGATAAGTCTATCAAGTTGATCAAGATGCTGAGTTTGGAGAAAGAGGCTAGACAAGGCAGAACTACAGAGGTAAAGGGAAGGACAATTCAGAGGGTAGAGTCCAGCCATGCTGAGAGACTCAGAATTATATAGGGTGATTTGAGAGAAGACGTCAAGGAGAATAAAGCCTAGTGGCTACAACCTGGGTTTCTGGCCTGGATAGACAGTCCACCTTGGCTATAAAGTACTGATACCCAGGTCAACTAACTTGTGCACTGAGCATCTCAATTTCATCAGCCATAAAAAGAAAATAACTTTGAAAAGCAGTGCCTATGGTTATATTAAAGACCGAAAAGAGACAATGCATTTAAAGCAGTAGGAATGCTGTCTGATGCCTCAGATGTTTCTGGGCAAATGGTATTTCTCAGTAAATAATATCTACAAAGAGTAAAACACCTCCCTGGTTTGGTAATGAGAAAGTTTAGCCAAAGACAAGGCACATGAGTTTGTGGGATGCAGGATGCGTGGGAGGATGGTACTGCTACATATGTATAAATTCAAGAACGTTATTCAGAGGTAATTGGGGGTAGGGCAGAGGTGGTTTTGAATTGCAAGGGAATCCAACAAAGTGGAATGAAAGGGAAGGGAGGTATTTTAAGAACTGTGCTCAGCTTTCACCTCCTATTCTCTCTGTGTTCAGTGGTAACAGTTTGCCCATCAAATGCTGATAATTGCTCTTCAAAGAAATGGTGCCTTGTGGCTGATGCACCATATATTACTCTCAGGCTATTAGTCCTCCACTATTACATTATACCATCACAGGGGCAAATCCCAGCCAACTGCTACTTCAGGGGACTCCACTATTGGGCTGCCATATTGATCATATTGATGGCATCTAGATAAGTCCATGGCCAGACAAATTTACCTTTATTATTTCTTTATCATGTGTTTGTTTCCTTTTCTTTACAAAAGTACTGCCTCACTCAGAGATGGTCGCTACCATTTGTGGATTGGGAGATAAAAGGTAGGAAATAGCCGGCCGGTGGTGGCGCATGCCTTTAGCCTTTAATCCCAGCACTTAGGAGGCAGAGGCAGGTGGATTTCTGAGTTCGAGGCCAGCCTGGTCTACAGGGTGAGTTCCAGGCCAGCCAGGGCTACACAGAGAAACCCTGTCTCGAAAAATCAAAAAAAAAAAAAAAAAAAAAAAAGAAAAAAAGCATAGCCCCTTGTATGTAGTTAAATCTTCTGTTCATCTCAGCAGTATCCAATATCATTCACATAGACTACAGTATGAGCAACACAGCCTAATGTTGTGAAAGGAAACTGCACCCCTTATGCTGTGACCCCTTAGCAGAAATGAGCCTTGTAAGTGAAGAAAAAAAAAAAAAAAAAAAAAAAAAAGAAAAACAGAATTGAGAGCATCTTTAATTGAAATTTTCTGGGGACAACAAGCACAGAAGGCATATGTATAATTGCTCCCAAGGCCCAGCACACCAGCTGGGATGTCAGGAGGGCAGTTCCAGCCTCCGGGCAGCTCATTAGGGCAGAGTGAGGATGGATGGAGAAAACAGAAGCCATGTCCTGCTGAGTCATCGGTGTCATTTCCAGGATCTGCCTGGGCATCCCCATGGGCCTTCTGGCCAAAGACTGACTAAGCACAGGGCTGTAGAATTGGCAGAACTTCAAGGCTGTGGGGGCCCAGTGATAGCCGAGGGAGAGACATTTGTGAATGAGTGTGATGAAATGTTTCTGTTTGTTTACACTCAACCCAGATCTGTTTCACACAAGCAGAGCAAACAAGTGTGAGATCCTATGACGGTTGAAATGGAAGATTGTCTGACCAGCTGCTCAGGTTGGTGGCCGAGCTTCTCCAGTGTCAACAGTGAGACTCACGTCTTGCCAAGAGTCCTAGAGATGACAAAATGAGGACAGACAAGCATTTTAATACCCATCTCTCCTTTATTTTTCTTAATTAGAAAAGATCCCTGTTTTTCTGATCACAAAAACACCAATGCATTATGCTATTAAAAATGTGAGAATATACAAAATAACAGAAAATAATAATTTTAGCATTTGGCAACGATCGTGCACCTATATTCATTTATGGTACTTTCCTCTATAGAGTTCTCAGCCTTTTGCAGACATGCTTTGGTTCATTCTGCCATGCTGTTGTGTGAAGATAGCCAAAAGAGAGTTGTGCATCTTCTTATTATCAGCATAGGAAAGACGTGAAAATAGCTCAGACTTGTTTTGCCTAGTGGTGATACCCTGCTGTGTATCACAATTATCTACCTAAGCTCTGAAGCAGAGGCCATCATGATTTTAGGAGATGAGGGTTTACCTGGTACATGGATGTGAAAGATTTGGTGTCAGGACCTTTAATCTCTTTACTTGTGTGGAACTTCCCTCCATTCCAAGTCTGTATGCTTTTGGCAGCAGAATGAAATGTAATCATGCCTCATAAAGATATTGTAGTCAGAACATGTCACGGTAGTTCTATGACTACTGTGTTACTGTTAGGAGTTACTGGCTCATATCAGGTGGTCCAAGGTGTGTTTGTCTTATTACCAATAATGTTAGCTTTGACCCGTGAGGTGTTATTTTGGGTGTTTTTTGGATTCTGGGGGAGATACTTTGAAATTCAGAAACATCTCACCATCAACCTGACCAATGTTTATCACCTTGGTTTAGCACTAACTTGTTTCTCACTTGAATGGGTTATCACTGTTATGAGTTATCACTGTAATGACTGTCAAATGACTTTCTAAAGCCATCATTTGTTCTTCATCTATTGGTTGGCAAGTTATGTAAGAAAAATGTTTCTCCTCTTCATCACCTATTTCCCTATTTCCCACTTACCTACCTTTCAGTATCTGTGCAGACAAAAGGACAGACAGGACAGATGAGCTAGATGGTGTGGAGAGATGGATTGGCCTTATGGATTTATAACTCATTCACTGAAATGGATCCTGCTTTTCTTGTCCTGGAGGTCATAGAAGCAGGCTTGTCAAGGTAGTTCTGTGTTATTTTGACATGTGCCCATTATTCTTTGAGAAATGGTTTCTCACTGCTGTGTTGGAGCTGTGGCTCAAGAGAACCTGAGGGAATTTGTGAGCTGTTCACATCCGGTTGGTAGCTCAGAATCAAGCATGGCAAGAGTATTTACATCATGGAAACTGGCAAGTGTCATAATAGCTTTTCCCCTCCAGATCTGGTTGTTAAAAATTTACCAGCATATCCCCATTTCTGTAGCACAATGAGGTTTCAAGCTCCTCTTATACATTAACTGCCTAGTTCCGTAACCATTTGTTTCTCCTAGGAGTTCTAAAGCTTTTCAGTGGAGATCAGCACTTAGAAACCAGGAGCGCAGAGCCAAGCCAGTCAGTGTGGTACTATGATCTAAGGGGAATAGAATGACAGACATTGTGTGTGTGATGTGCCTATGGCCACCGACACTAGGAAATGGATGGAAATATATATATATATATATATATATATATATATATATATATATATATACATACATGTATGTCTCAATCTAAAAAGATTCTTTTTTAGAAGATATTTAGAAAAACTAGAAAGACCTAGAAAGAGCACAGGGATTTTCTGTGCCCCAACCCATCCAGTTTCCTCCCTTGTATAACCATGGTCCAATTGAAATTGGAAAATTCCCAACACCCTGGAAGCAGAGGCAAGAGGATCAAAAGTTCAGGGTTATCCTTCGCTACACAGCAAGTCTGAGACCAGCTTCTCTCAAAAATAAAATAAGACAAAATAAAAACAGACCTCAAGGAATTAGCATTATCTTTGGTACAAGCTGTTTTAGATTTTATATGTTCTTCTACTAACATCTTTTATTTCTGTTTCAGAATCCAATGGTGAGTACTATATATTTGCCCATAAGAAAATACATGTACAGTTTTACATATCTATTTAATCAGTTTATCCATTAATTCATCCAAATCTTTATTTGTCTATCTATATGTAAAGCTACCTCTTATACCTATAATTCCAAGACTCCACCATAAGGCTTACTTAGCTTTCATCCATCCCATACTTAGCACTCTTCTGTGGTCAAGGAAGTTGGTTCTCATTTCTTCAATATTCTTCCATATATCCAAACCCTACTGTAAATAATAACGTTGCTCACCACACTGAGCTTCTGGCTCACTCAGCCATGCTCATGTGGCTTTAGATACATTCTTTTGAATTGTCCTTGTCCTCACACAAGCCCAGTGACTGACTGACATAGGATAAGAAAGATGAAGGGAAGGAGGCAAGTTGTAAAAAATGTCTTACTGTCTTTTCAACTCATTCCCTCGAAGTGTTAATCACACCTTGATGAAAATAAATGGCTTCACACAGTTCACAGTAGACAGTAAGTGCTCAGTGAGTAGCGTTTTTCCCGTTAGCTTTGTTGTTGATATTGAGGACCCGTGAAGCAGGTAACTAGAGGTTTTCGAGGATGCAATGGGGGAAAACATAGAGTTTGGAGACACGTACACCATTGTGTACTTTAGAGATTAGGACCTAGACGTGCATGAATTAAGTTTCTTTCAAAGTTAGCCTTGCAATTTTCAGAAATACTTCACAGTCCAGGCTCATTAGGATTTATTGACATAAAGTAGCGTTTTTAATCCAATGTGTGTGATCCACCCACTCCATCTACAACAACAAAATGTCTGCGCACATAACCCAAGGGACCTAGAAGCAGAAACTCCCTTCCCCTCTCCTCAGTTGAGAACCACTGGAACAAGTGATTGGCTGGCTTTGTCTTACATAAATTCTCTCTTTTCAACAGATTTGTGAAGCATGATCTTTGATTTTTACACTTAAAATTCCTAATCCATTACTTCATGCTAGTTCTCAGAGATTTAGACCAAAACTCAACGAAATAATTTACAATGAGGCAGAAGATAATCTTAATTGTTATTCAGAAACCAATCAACTTGGGTATCACAGAGCTGTGAGAGGTCCAAATTGGCAGTGTAAAAGCTTCCTGACAGGACGTGGGACAACAGGACTTGACCCAAGAAAAGCACAGCAAGGAAGGGCTTGGCAGCCTTCTTTTAAAAGAACTGGAAGCATTACCTCCTGGTCTTTGCTGCCTCCTCTTCTTCCGATTTTATATCCTCCCTAAAAGGAATGCTCTTCATTAAAGAAACATTAATTATCTTTTGGGTTCGAGCCTAGCCTTAAACAGTTGAGTGAAAAGAGGCCATGGATTTAGAAAACAGTAAGGAGGGGTATGGGTAGGGGGAATCGGAGGGAGGAAATGAGAAGGGAAAATGATGTAATTATAATCTCAAAAGAGAAAAGAAATACTTACAAAAAGGAAACAGTGGTTGGATGGATGCTAGAGATTTATCAACTTCCCTAAGAGGAAGAAGGTTGGAAGAGCTGCCGCATCTGACAAAGGATTTGACTTGTCAGAACAGTTTAGGGAATGTGGAGCAGCCTGAGTCAGAATCAAGTTAAATTTCTGTAGAATTATTTCAGTTCTCTATTGGTGACTCTTAAACAAGGCAACACTCAGATCGCTGCAGTGTATTGACGTTAGTCCTTCACATTTTGATGGGAAAAGAATTTGGTGTTAAAGAAGTAAGATGGTTCAGCTTGGGAAAAACAAAAACAAACAAAAAACAAAAACAAAGCAACAACAGCAAAAATCCCCACCTGCTATTCACCTCTAACAACCTGCATTTGATCCTGGGGACCCATGAGAAGAGGCAAGAACTGAGTCCAGAAGTTGTCCTTTGACCTCCACATGCCACAAGCGCACCACTTCATCCCGAACTAGTACTGTGGCTTCTGTCATCTGACCAGAAAAAGTGGTTTTGTTTTTTGTTTGTTTGTTTGTTTGTTTGTTTGTTTTTCCACGCCCAAGATTACACAGCAACAAACCTTTGCAGCTGATTACTGAATGAGACTGGAAATTGTTTCAATGAACTGGTTTTAGTGTATAAATAGCACTTCAGGTAGCTTACCATCATTAATGTAGCAGGTGGGTTTATATATAAGATCTGATTGTCAAAGGAAAGAAGAGTCATTTGGCTCAAGAACTAAAGAGGGGACTCAGAATGAATAGGCCTATTTCCCATCAACAGGTGCTGGCAAATTACCAGGAGTAACAGGACATTCTTTTAGACTTGGTACCTCAAGGACAGAAGCCTGAGTAGGTTAAATGCAATGTCCTGGCCTTTCTCATAAATCCACAAGGTCATTCCTGCTATCATATTCAATTTCTCCTTCTGCAGCAACCTTACAGATTTTATTCCCTTTATCTCCTCCTCCTACTCCACAGCCCCCTTATACAAGTGCCAATCAGAAAGGTGACAGTGAAGAGTTATGGTTGGGTGGAGAGTGGGGACAATGAAAAAAAAAAGATGGATGTGAAAGGAAGAGGAAAAGGACTTAGACATGGTTTTCTTGGACTACACTCCCAAAAGGGATAATGATTTTTCTCTCGGTGTACTTATTGACATTCATTGAACAGTATATAGTTTATTTTAGCTTGAGTTTGTGATGTAGCATCTATATTTAATCCTGCAAGCTGTCGTGCAACTCATATATTTACAAACACAGTCTCGGAAACAATGTGTTTGCTGGTCACATCTGCATCTCTAACGTCTCGGAGCTCCGAGTTGTTTGGCACAGCTCAGGGCATTATCATTCGGGGCAGTGCCAAGGCCCAAGTAGGACAGGTCCTGGGCTAAGAGTTCAGATTCAATGACAGGCCTGGCAGAAAGCCAATAGCAAGGGATGCATTGAGGACTAAAGGTCAGAATGGAGAGTTGATAGTCAGCCCCACCTCAGTACTGCAGCCTGCATCGTGATGAGGGATTTCTGTGTGCTTGGCATGAGTTTATTTTGGCTTTGCAAGCCTTCAAATACTCTATGTGTATACAGAAGCCCTGCTGGAAAGCGAGCTGGGCCTTAAGCAATGAGAGCTACATTGGTGGAAAGAAGCACAGGAAGTTGGGTGGTGGAGAAGACCTCTTCTTGAAATATGGAGTCAGCTATTGGCAATAGTGTGGAGTGGGTTACAAAGCTGTACTGAGTACCAGGGAAGGAATTTGGACATGTCTAGAGAGAGGTATCGAAAGGCATCATTCCATGAGTTTTGGTAACAGAAAGCCTAGCCTGTTTTCCAGAATATAGGAAGATGAACTCCAGGTTCCAGTGAAGCTCAGAATGAGGCAGGGTGTGAGAAGTTCTTGGAGGACTGTCTGTCTACAAGTGAAGAAAAGGAACTAATGATTGGAGGTACAGGACTCAGCAAGAATTGTAAGGCTCTTGTTCCTTGCATAACCTTGTTGAGATTGGACCCTGAAGCAGAAAGACAGGAAATTGTGGGTACATGCTCAGTTGGGCTTAGGGAAATGAGCATAAAATAATAATTCATTATTTTTATTTATGTGCATGTGCCTACATGTGTGCCATTTGTATGAAGTGCCCAGAGAGGCCAGAGTGCATTGGGTTTCTTGAAACTGAAGTTATAGGCAATTGTGAATCAGCTGATACAGCATGCTGAGACCCGGATCTGGGGCCTCTGCAAGAGTAGTTAGTGAGCTCTCTTAACTGCTGACTGGTCTTTCCAGCCCTTGACCTTATGGCTTTTGAGCAATGGGTTAACTCAACTTATGGGTCTTAAACCCCCCCCCCCCCCCCCCCCCCCGCCCCAGCAGGGATTGCTTATCAGGTGTTCAGTATATCAAATATTTACATTATTATTCAGATCATTAGCAAAATAAGTTACAAAGTAGCAATGAAATAATTTTATGGTTGGGGGCATCACCACACCATGGGGAACTTTATTAAAGGGCCACAGCATTAGGAAGGTTAAGAACCACTGTTTTTGGGAAAGCCTACATGAGTTACCACTGCACTCTAACAGACCATGCAGAGAGGCAGCTGAGGAGAAGCCAACAGTTTGAAAGAGACAAAAGGTCTTATGTATCCTTAGCAAATCTGGAAGAACAGTAGCTCTCTCAGCTTTTGTCATTGCAGAGTTTAGATGATTCCTTGGCTCACAACACTGTTTTTTAGTGACATTGACCTAAAGATGTCTAGACTGACCTCCTACAGCTATAACTCCTGTCTTCAGTCTACAGCTTTTATGCTTGTAGGCATTTAGATGACACTAGGACTTTCTTGGAAGAATATTACTGGGCTTCTGAATTTTGTCCTCTGAAATGTATATAATACAGATGATCCTTGACATTTGATGGAGTTATGTAGAGATAAACCTACTGTAAATTGAAATGACTGAAAATGTATCTAATACACTAATACTTAATAATGGACCATCACAACCTGCCACCTAAGTTAGGGTAGAGTATGGATAGCTCCCCATTATGATCATGTGTCTAGGTGGAAGCTGCCCTTCCCTGCTGCTGTTCAGTGCCCTGGTAAAGCCAAACACTGCAGTTTGTGCCATTGTGAGGTCAGAAGTCATCTAAACCAGCATCAACCTTACAGGGGTTTAGAGCTTCAGAGGAGATAATGAAGAAAAAGTGTTTAGATCAGTGCCTGGTCCATAGTAACAATAGCTGAGTTTACTTGGAGGGATTCTAGTGACAGCTCTGGGACTCATGGGTTTTAGACTTTTGACTATTTCAGTTTGCCTCTAACACAGAAGAGACAAAAACAGAGCCATCTCCATTTTCAACATTGGACCTGGGTTTCATTCCTAAAGCAGCAGTACAGCCTTGGGGTACTCCTTCCACTCCTGTGTTCGTGGTTTCTCATCAGCAGAACCATGTGAAGGGGCTTCCATCAGGGGCTCTCAGCTGTGTCCAAATCTCTTGGAGAGCCTTTCAAATTATGCTGAAATATAATATATTCCAACTGAAGATATTTCCCCCCTTCATCCTTCCTTCCCAATTTATATTCCTCTCCTCACAGCTTCCTTACACATAGAGTATAGCTAGCTACCCATGGCTGCTCAGAGTCATTGGGTCAGAAGAAAGGCCAAATAACTGTGTAATCAGCACTGAGCCCCACTTTGAGAGGATATTTGGAGGAAATGGGTCTGAAAGGCATAATGGACAATTGTGAACAGGGAAGCCAGAAAGCAGTGGCAGTGGCAGGGCACGGAGTTTTAGAATTGAGGGACTTGAGAATGAGGACCATACTTCCCTGGACTGAGAGTCAAGGTGTCTGCTGTAGCTACTGAGTACTGTGAGCTGGAGCAAGGGCACCTCTGAGTCTTCACTACCTATGCTACTTTCTCTCTTATAAACAACCAGAAAACTACAGAAAAAAAAAGAAAGAAAGAAAAGGCCATATTTAGTCTATAGTCTATATAGTCATATTCAGTCTACAAATAGTCTATAGACTATTTCTTACATTAATAACTTGTGATACAGCAATAGAAAATATGTGAACACATACACACACACACACACACACACACACACACCTCAGCAGCAGAAGTCATACTTTTTAAGTGCTTCAAAAACCCCTCAACTGTATGTAGTATTGTTATTTTATTATAATCCCTCTTGCCTTTTGAGATTGGGTCTTATTATGAAGCCCTGCCTGGCCTGGAACTCACTATGGAAACTAGACTGGCCTCAGCTTCACAGAGATCTGCCTGTCTCTGCCTCCCAAGTGTCGAGATGGAGGGGTTGTGCCACCATGACCAGCTTCTATTTTTCTTTTCTTGAAATCTACTCTGGGAGCCACCTCTCTTTGGAATGGCTCATAGAGAGGTCTCAGGATCTGTAAGAGGAGGGCAGAATGGTTTGTAGGGGGCAATAGGAGCTCCCAAATGAAGAAGAAGGTGGAAAGGTTTCTGGTGATATGGCTTTGATGCATAAAGAGATGAGGTTTTAGAGGCTCAAAGCATATAACTTTCATTAAAACCACCTGACCAGCATGCTACCTTCATCTTTTCTGGTGAGCCTTCCTGACCTCAGGAGAGGATGTGGTCTGTGCTCTCTGATTCCTGCTTTATCATGAGAGGGACAAATCAGTTAGCTTGTCTGGCTCAGGGAAAGTGCCAAGGACACCCAGCAGACAAGTATGAAGCCTTGGCAACTGACAGATGACTCTGTCCTTGACAAATGAAGTTCTAGTTGTCACAGAGAGAAGTTTATAAATTCGGAGCCTCAAGGGGATGAAGTCTACAAGGACTAGTGCCATGAAAGCCATCTGCATATGAGTGTTATGAATGTGGAATTGCATGTAAAACTCAGCACACAGTCCTCAAATGCTGACTGTGTAGACTTTGCTTAATAGGCGATTGGCTGGTTGATGGACAGGGGTGAGACACAATAAGGAGAGGTGAATTATATAGGCCTCAGAGTCACAATATCTGGGCTTTGAGTTTTGCTTCTGCCTTCTGTGGAGTGGCCTCCAGAGAGCCCCTCTGCCTCTCTCAGCCTCCCCTCTTAAAGGTCTCAAATTAATGTAAGAGCATTTAGTAAACAGTAATTACGATTAGCTCCTCTCTGCATAAATAGTTATTAATATTATTGACCTGATTCTATGCAGGGAGGAATATCTACATCCTCATGTTGGAACTTGATTTCTGACTAGTGGGGGATGTATGATTTCAAATGTAGCTTCTCTGGTTCATGCTAGTCCTGGGGCTGAAACTCAAGGTCATGGATGAAGCCTAGGGAGGAAAGTGGCAACAGAAAGGAAAGTCACACATGCTTGGATTCAAATGAGGGGATGCTAGGCGTTACTGGAGATCTTGGAAGTGCAGCTAAAGGTCCTTTATGGGCTGTGCTGAGCCTGTATGGAAAATGGTAGTGGTCAGCCTACCAGGGGGAAGGACCGGGACCTTGATGGAAGTCAATAACATCCCTACCACCACCTATGGCTGGGGGACTGTCTCATCACTCCTCCTGTCTCCCCTTCCTTTCTAGGATAAACAAGTTTTTCATCAACATGCTGTGGATGACAAAAACAAACAACACATCCGTGATTTTTTTTTTAAACACTAACACCCTCAGACTTCTTCAAGAAAACAGCTCCTCAATAAAGTTGGCCAATTAACCACTTAAATGGCTTGAAAACTTATTTAATGTCACTGCCTAATCACTTTATGAAATGTCACTGCTCTAGCGGGCAAAATTTTCTGCTTCATATCTCATCTCTTTTCAGCTTAGCTCTTTCTGCAACACAGCCCCCTAGAGCGTGTGCCCCTTCTATTTGTGTAGAATTGTGGCCCTTCTATTTTTGTAGAATTGTGGAACCTTGGTGTTGAGCAGGATTGTGGGGATCATCTCTCCTCATAAATCATTTCACGGAAGGCTAAGGTGAGGCTCCCACAGGAAAGTGTCTTCCCTATAGGCTCTAACTTCTAAGTGACAGCGCAATTCCTTCCTGTAACTCTAAGTCATGGGACTGGTGTGGTTGCACGTGGGCAGACTTGCATCTGCAGCTGAAGGAGGCCACCTTTTCCACTGCACCGATCCACTCTTAGCCTTACTGTTCTCCTCTGTTTAGAGAAGTAATTTTATCATCCATGCTTCATAAACAGTGGCTATCACATACACATTAACTAATTTGTATGGTATTTACTAATATATTTAAATTAATAGCTTTATTAATCAAACTACTACCCTCACGCTTATAACCTAGTTATACACTTAACCCCTCCAGGATACAAAAACCTCCTCTTCAATAATTGTCTTTTACTGTTTGTTTGCTTATTCATTCATTCATTCATTCATTCATTTATTATTGCTGAGGATTTAACACAGAGCCTCACACATCCCAGGCGAGTGCTCAGTCGCTGAGCTATACCTCCCTCTCCATAACAATTTTCATTCATATTTCTGTGTCTATCTACTTCATTTGCTACGACTTTACAATAGCTTGTCTAGGCCATAAATCATAACTGTGCCTTTATTCTGAAACACCAAGCACATATGGAGACGGAAAACAAGAGAACTCGAAAGCAACTCAGACCTTTGTAGCTGGACCGTGACCTCAGAGTGGCGGTGACATGATTCTTGTAAGTGCTACCATCTTGAAGGTGGCACTGCCCACTTCCCATAAGACCTCACCTTATACTTGATTTTCTCTATTGGCAAAACCATGACCATTTAATTCATGGCTTAAGAGACATATTTGAGCTTATGCACTCAGACAAGAAAAAAAAAAAACTCAACTTGTTAAACTTGTACCTTTGGTGCAAAGCCAAATTATCTGTCTAGGTATAAAACTGCATTACGTGTGGAGGACAAAGGAAATTACTCATCCTTCTCAGGTAAACCCATAACATTTTTTTCTGAAGGGGCCCTTGTGTCACCATCCTCACAGGGAACATGGAGGCCTGCTTGGATGCTCACCTTTTGGAGGCATGACAGAAATGGCACCAATTCTTATCTATCACTGCTTATTAATGGTGTCTCCAAAAGCTGTGAGAATTTAGACAGTCAAGATTTGCTTGATAGATTGTATTACAAAATATTCAGTGATAGTATTGCGAAGAATAAACAGAAAGTGTCCAAAAGCTATTCCCCCCTTCAAAAGCCTGATTTTCATACAACTGTCAGCCAGCAATTATCTTGTCTTTAAAAAGAAAAAAAAGAAAAGAAAAAAGAGAAGTTTTAAAAACTGTTTAAGGATCTTCTTTCTTAAAAAGAGACTTTTTAGTCAAAATGTCTTCAGATCCCCAGGAAAACTACTGAAGCAGAAAGCCTGTGATTCCTGGGCCAGGTTTTTCTGAGGAATGGAGAGCCCTGAATGCAGGCATTCTTGCTGCGCTCAGCAGAAGTTGCCCAGCAATCAAAATCATTTGATTCCAAAGCTGATATTCCTCAGGCAGGTTCCAGATCCTTGTGAGCTCTGAAAAAGCATAATTACAAACAGAGCTGACAAGAAGCACACTTAGCATAGTCTGATTCTTTCTAACGGTTTTTCCAGTAGGTGCTCACCTGTCCTTAGGAAACCCTCATGCAGCAGGCAGGGTGGTGGCTACCGTCACTCAGGATACATAGGCGTCAATCTGTCAAGAGGCCGAGTGGCTGGACGAGGCTATATCTTGTCCCAGTCTTACAGTGACTCTGATGAAGTACATGGAATTTGATGCCGCTCATATACTTGAGAACTGAAGATGCATCCGAGAGGATGACAAAGACCTACACATGGCCTTGCATGGGTGTGTGTACTTAGTGAGGGAGGACATCACGTGAGGGCAAAGCTGGGAGAGACCATTAATACTGCTTTAGTGACCCAGAAGCCTGGGCACAAGGGAGTTGGTCCTTTACTCCAGTTTTCACTAGTCTGAAATCAATGTGCTGGACATGGAAGCTGATCTTTGTTGGGTGCAAAGTCCTCTTCACATTTGTTCCTTTGCAATTGTATGACGAAAGTTCCTACACCCTTCGTAGTGGCTGCCTACAGATTGCTCTCAAGTTTAGATGACACTTCTGGTTTCTTGTTCTATGGCTTTCATAAGCAGTTCAGAGCGTGGCTGTCTGCTCTATTTTGGGTCGGTTGTTTTCTCCTAATTACTCACGTGGGACATTGTCCAGTTATCCACAAGTCTTTCTTCATTTCCACCATCATCAAAGCGATTGTCTGGACTTCAGCTTCTACATTCTTCAGTTCTGACCTCAAAGTCAAAGAATAGAACCCAATAACCCATTTTACTCACAGGCCCCATACACGCTCAAGGAAACAGAATTATGGAGAACATGCATGGAAGGTTATAGGGCTCTGGGGGAGAGGTCACTTTAGGACTCTACTTCCCATGAGTCTTCACCAGTGCTTGTGGATTTCCACCTTACTTGTGTAGTATGTTGGTCTCCTCCATCAAGGAGCCATTGTTTTCCTAATGAATGAACTTCCTATCCCTCCATCATTCGTCTTTGAGAAACACAGCAATATTTTATAACAGGAATGAATTGCTGATGGTAGAGCGTCAGGTAAGGCAATAAACACCTGCTCACATGCTGTCGGTTCTTAGCATAATGCCTGCCACTTAGGAGTTCTCATTTATGTTTCTTCAATGGATGAATATGTGAATGATTAAATGAGAAATATTTTGGGCAACCTCATCAAATTGTTTCAGTATAAAAATTGTCTACTCCTTCCACATGCAAGGATGATTTCTCTTTTTAGTTTTAAATCACTTTTTTTTTTTTCCTGGCAATGCAAGTTTATTTTAAAAGGAAAAACATTTGGGGATTTTCCTTCTATGATTCTACTTTTTTTTTTTAATGATTCTACTTTTTTATAGTTAACTTTTTAATCCACATGGAACTAAGTTCTCAGTGTTATGTAAAAAATATTCCATGCTCGCCCAGTTAGTCTGTGATGGCTTTGTTTTTATATAGGAACCACTGTGTAGGGTTTGAGTTCTTCTACTTCATTGATCAACCTGTTCAACTTGTGAATCAGCATCACTAATTTATTTTAATTATGCAAACATTATCATGTTTTAAGGTCTAAAGAGGCTGACGCTTTGTTATTCTTTCCCCAGCTTGGCTGGTTAAGCTGGGGCAGTATCTCTCACCCCTGCTCCCCTGCTCTGGCTCTCCAAACAGCACAGCATTCTTTGGCATGGAGCCAGATCAAAGTTTACATGTTGTCTATTTTCCTAGCTGAACTGCTCTGGCCTGATCTCATCATAACAGACTTTGTAGCTATAATGTCTACCTAACAAACTTTAAGAATGGGCAGCAACTTCTAAGCAGCTCCCAGAACCCAGACTCTCAGGCTTCCTTCTGTCCTTCCACCCTTACACGTGGCGACCCTGAAAAGCATCCTGTACCAATACTGAAGCCTCTGTCTCTCAGGCTCAGTATAACTTTGGAGCTGGGAATCCCAGGATTCACATTTACCTCCAACAGACCCTTTTAGGTCCTCTGGATTAGTGAGCTAACATACCTCAGAGTACTCCTGGGGGTGACTCTGGAAGGAAGCATGATGTACTAAAATCCTCTGTGCACATCCCTGCAAGAGAGTGAAAGTTCAGAGAAATATCACATCTGCCTAGGCATCCCATCTCTAGGATTTGGCAGCCAGAGACAATCCTCAGACCATGAATTACAGGTACTGGGCGTTGGAAGTTGTTCTGGCACACGCTGAAGTGGTGTTGGCGAGAGACATGCACAGGGCTCTGACAGCATGTGCTAGAAATTAAAGATAGGAGAAACGGCAGCAGTTCCAGGAAACTGCACAGTACTGAATGATTCCTTGCATCTAGAGGTTGATAAAGGTGACTAGTTGTGCTTAGACAACGTGTAGGCACTGGAAATCAAGGGCCTGTGATGAGTCACAAGGCAGGCAGGAAGAGAGAAGGACAGAAGCAGCCTTGTTGCTGGCATCTTCCCTCAAACTCAGAGAAAATTGTCTGCACAAATGCTTTGTGCATTCAGGACCTGAGTTAGCAGGGTAAAAGATGGTGGGGGCTGGGCTCTTCTCTTCTGCTGTCTGGTGAAGAGGAGTTCCATGGACTCTTGGTGTGGGTTCTCCTCTGATCCCCTATTCTGACTGGCTCTCCATATGACTTTCAATAAAAGAATAGATTAGATGCTGTACGTATAAGTCTGCTCCTAGCCTAGTGCCAAGCTTTGGAAAGCAACACTCAGTCTATGAGGCAATTACAGAAATATGTAAATATGCAAATATGTTTGTGGGAGCCCATGAAGGAAAGACGCTGGGATTCATACCCCCTGAGCTTAAACTCTATTCCTTCATCTTCATGGCAGTGAGGACATACATCATCGTCTTGACCTCAGCCCCGTTTTCTCATCTGTAAGATGCTGACAGTAGTGTTTCCTCATAAGTTTCTGTCGAAAGAAATAAAATCATACATACCGAGCACTCCGCTCAATGCCTTAGGGCATCAGTTGGTTGCACTACCGCAGTAGTAGAGAGGATTTCCTCATCCAGTTATGTATGATGCCCGCAGACAAGGATATGGCCCTGTACCCACCTCACATCTCTTTGTACTTTTCTAGTTTGGAGCCCTGGAGGAGCAGCACGGAGTGGGAGAGCTTGGCGAGAGAATGAAGACACTAACCGCCTGGGAGAAGCATGAGGTGGCCGTGCAGCTCTCGGTTTAGAGGGCTTTGGCCGGAGGCCGCCCCATGGGCAGTCCTGCTGGCGCTAGGCGTGCCCGGGTGGGTGCTGGCTGTCTCAGCCACGGTGGCCGCTGTGGTCCCGGAACAGCATGTCTCCTCGCCTGGCCAGGCTCCCCTGGACTGGCTGCTCACCGACCGAGGCCCCTTCCACCGTGCCCAGGAGTATGCTGATTTCATGGAGCGTTACCGCCAGGGGTTCACCACCAGATATAGGATCTACAGGTGAGTGGAATCTCATACAGAGCTCACCCTAGGCAGTGTACAGCTGGTGTGTCCAGCCTCAAGCCCTAACCTAATCAGAATGCCCTCAAGTTGAACTAGAGGTGAAATATGGAGAAACATCAGGCGGGGAAATAAGCCTGCCCCATTTTTTTTTTGTTTTGTTTTGTTTTGTTTTTTTTTGTTTGGGATTTTCTTTCTTTTTTTTTTTTTTTTTGAAAACACATAAAAACTAAAAAAAAAAAAAAAAAAAACAAAACCTGCTGATACCTCCTGGGGACTTAGCAAAAGGGTTTCTATTTATAGATTGTTCTGCTTATAAATTGAGGACAAATCAGGCAGCATGCAGACAGCATGTGGCTCAGGCTGCTGGAGGAGGTCAGAGTCAAATGCTGGGCCCAGCTTTAAGTAATGGGTTAGGGACTTTTATGAGTTGTAATTACTTAGCCATGCAAATGAAGGAAGGGAAGTTTCCCTATTGCCTCAGAGGTCTAGGGAACCTGCTGGGTCAGGGACAAACCTACCTTCACCCTTGACAACAATACAAGCTCAGCTCGCTTTGGCCATGGACAGAGGACCATCTATAGGAACATCTCATAAGAAGGGCAAATGGGTGTGTCTGGTTCTTCCAACATATTCCTGGGTGCTAGAAATTACTGCAAACGTAGAAAGTCCCTTACCCCACTGATCCAGCAGGGCTGGGGCTCATACAAATGCAATTTCCCTTTGCTCTTTGGGAATTCTTTCCCACTCTGCCAACTCTTGTTCCTTGCTGAACTTATCAGCATAAAAGGCATCATTAGCCATCCGGGAGCTTTTCAGATCTAGTTCTCTCTATATAAGAACACTTATTTTTTAAACTAGTATGTTGTCATTGTTGTTGTTGTTGCTGCTGTTTTATCTTGAGACAAGGTGTCTCTGTGTAACAGCCTTGTCTGTCCTGGAACTCAACCACCACTCCTAGTTTTAAAATCAGTTTTAATGCAGAACAATAGGAAGAAAATATGAAACAGAAACACGAAATCCCTCATTCTTTACATTCTTTAACCTCTAGACATGTGGTCATGTTTGTGGGCACATGCATTTCCAGTTCTATGAGCGTACTTAAGTCTTTGAATCTCCTGCTTGGCTTAACACTTGAAATTTTAATTTGTTTATATTATTATGATTCGGGGCTGGGGGGCAGCCTCACATACCACACCATGTCTATCTGGAAATTAGAGGACAACTCTTAAGACTCAGTTTTCTCCTGCCACCCTGTGTGGTCCAGGATAGACTCAAATCCTCAGTGCCTGTTGACTGAGGTATCTCATCAGTCTCAGTCTTGCCCTGTCCATGACTTGAGAAAATCATCTCCTTAGTTTAAGCCTTCCCCATTTTTTTTAATGACATGGAAACGGAGTCCAGAAAAGTAACATACAGGTTTAACTTTCAAATAGTCAGATGTCAGAGTCTGAGTTTGTAAATTAGAATTAGAGATATTTGAAATAATTTTCTTGAAAAGTTTTTTTTTTCCTTTTTAACATTTATATTTTCAATGTGTTTAGGCTGATGCAGGGTGTCAGAAACAAGGTGTAGGAGGATTATGGAACAGGAAGACAATAGAACAGACACACAGACACTCAGGGAGTCCATTTACAGTGATTCACAACTCCCAAACTTGGACACAAAAAGGACAAGATCAGGCAGCTAGGCTGCTGGTACATGGAGGACCTTCCTATCTTTCCTTGCTGGCCATATTTATCTACTGTGCTTAGCTCAGCCCAATTCTGGAAAAGACTGCAGTTCATACCCCTTGTTTAAATTGGTCCTTGGATTTCTTCTAAGGATACAGCAGAGATTCCCACAGAATCACTGAGGGAGTGAATGACTTAGGCTCTGGATTGGCTAAATTAACACCTGCTCAGGCAAAAGCAGGGAAGCCAGAGCATTAACTCAACATTCAGTAAATATGTAAGAGTCTAGGCACATGTGCCCACAAACTTTCCATAAGGTAAGTTTAGGGTTCTCTTTTCTCCATCTTACAAAAAATAAAAACCTCTATTTTAGCAGAGAACAGTCCAGTAAAGTGAGATTTAATTTACCTTCCACCATTTGGTATATCCAAGATTCAGAGAAGCACCATCTTCACAAAAAAATAATTTATATTAGTACATTTGAACTGAAGACAGAGTAAGAATCCTAATATCACCCTAAACTTCAAGGAGCTTGAAAAAAGAGAAGGACTAAGCCCTTGCTTGTCTATTTCTTTTCTCCTTTTATTTTTTCTCTTCTTGGTAGATTCTTTTCCTCTCACTAAGACCCAGACCCAAGTCTGGATAGCTTAGCACCTAGTTAACTCTTGGGAGGTGGCTCAGAACTGGCCCATGGGAAGTCTCTGAAATCACTTCTGCACTATCAACCCTCTACCGGGTAGTAATGGTTTTCTGATCATTTAATGTGACAAGCTCTTACACTGTGCTGTTCAGTCTTTCTGGGGTCAGTTATTGCACATGAACCTGTACTTGAGGAAACAGTAACCCATCACTCTGAAAGGAATGCAGCACTCTGATTTGTGGCCCTTTGATGGGGCTAGAAGAGAATGGTCACAAACCACTGCTCCAGAAGCCTTCTGGGAGGTTTGCCTTCAATGATTAAGCAAAAATGTTGCCTTTATAGATATTGGTAGGGCTCTATGTTATGCCATTGTGAATTCTTTTGCAGCCCTATTCTATTGGGATCCTGTGGCAATTGCCTCTGATAAATTCAGAATCTTGCTTATGCTGACTAAAGCAGGCCACAGGAAACTGGGAAAATATACATGGGGCCATATCGAAATTTCTCCTCGACTATTCAAAGGGTGCTGAGAAGAAAGCAGCTGACAGAGAATACAGAAAGGATTTGTGGAAAACTATTGTGTCCCAAGAAGAATGAGTCTTTCATTTCATCCTTTAAGAAAGCTTTTTGGTATATAGAAATCAGATAGTATCCATATATGCTTTCTATATAAAGGAGATCAATAGATAGCAAAAAATAAGATTTTCCTAGGGAGTTGAAATTAAGGTGCAGAGTTACTTTATAAGGCTCTCAATCACAGGAAACTTTCCTCTCATCCAGCTGCAGATGTTTGCACGTCAAGGTCCTACTACTAACCCATCTGATCCCACGTGGTTTTAGTTAACTATCAGAGTGCACTCTCAATTTGAGGAAATATCTAACCATTCCAGAATAGTTTCAGTCTCTCTGCTCATGGACTTCCAGAGAAAGTTGTTTACTGGTTTTCTATAGGTGTAGGTGCTTAAGGGTGAAGACGGTAGCGCAAGGTGTCCTGGTTCTAGTTGTGGAACTGAAGTTTATCAGCTGCATACTGTTTGGTAAACTACTTAGTGTATTTGTTTCCCAATTCCCTTATTTGTAAAGTGGAAGAATAATGGTGCCCACTTCAGGACTGATGTAGAATTAAATGAGTTAGTTGATACAAGGCAGTTGGACTAGTGATTCCTAAATATTAGTTACTGATATTAAATTGTTTTCAATAAATATTTATCTGGGCAAAACGGTAAGAGGAGATAGGAACTATAGCTTTGACTGTTATGACTTCTGTTTAGAGCTTAGTATATAGAAATTATTTAGAATGGGAGAATTTTTTTTGTTTTGTTGTAGAGCACCTTACCTTCAGACCTCAACTTGGCTCTTTATAGAGAGGAGATCTCAAGTGAGGAACATGTACTCTCCCTCTCACAAGGGCTACTAGAGGAAGCCAGAGGACTTTGGGCATAATTGAAGCTGTCATGGGCTTAATTCTTATTCCTGCAGCTAGAGGTAGCAGAGTGGGAATCCCTGAGCATGTCATACCGAGACTGATGGTCTTGGTGTTTTACCTAAAAGCTTTAAGATCCCACTGACTAACCTCTCAGCCTTTGTTTCTCCCACAGAAACATGGTCTAAACGATCAGCCCATTTCTTAGCCACCATTTCTCAACAGCTACTTATAAGAGCTATAGAATCAGAGATCTTGTCTCCAGTTCCATTTGTGACCTCCAATTGCTCTCTCCCCTGATTCCCTTCAGACTCCCACTATAACAAACACTTAAGTGCCTACCCTCTCTCAGCCATACTACAAGGCAGATAGTGCCTATTAGGGTCTTTGGCAATGAAATGGAGTTATTCAAGGTCAGAGAGGGAGCCAATCACAGCCAGAAATAGCAGAAGGGCTCCTGACTTGAAGTCTCCTGCTCGTTACTCTAGCCCATGCCACTTCCCTTTGACTGCTAAGTGCATCTTCATCACAACACACCACCTAATCAGGCCCCTAAATTGAGATGGTGTGAATGTAAATACGCGTTCTCGAAACACTCTAGCAGTAATGTTCCATTCTCTCTGTTCTACAAATCAAAGTAATGAACAGTCTAATTTTTTCTTAAATTTCTTTTTGTATTAAAGTTTTAATAGAGATATAATCATGGGATTGGAAAAATTCCAAGCCACTATAATAAAACACTTAAAACTCGAGGAGAGAATATATTAAAATTGAGAAAGTTAGGAATCATAAAGAACAGTGAATATAATATGGTGGTTGGGCGAAAAGGAAAGCCAGGCGTGATCCCAGAATGTTGGCCTCACTACCTCGGTGAGGTAATTCTAATTCTTTTTGGAAAGGAAGGATCTGAGGTTACATCGTGTTCTGGGAAAAGATCCACAAATTCCTAGATCCTACAAAGAAAACAGTTCAACACCAAGTTCATGGAGGATATGCAGGGACAGAGTTGTAGTCTGTGGTGAATAGCAACAGTTAACAGAGCAAAAGAAGTTCCCAGCAGGTAGCACAGTAGTAACCCAAAGAAAAGGCAATCTGTTTGGACCCACACAGGATGCAAAATGAGATCTGTTAATAAGTCACATATAAAGAAGGTGATGGCAAGAACTAAGTATTTGATCTACATGCCTGAATCTGTGGTCCGTGGATTAGACTCATCACACCACCTGACAGCTTTCTAAGAAGATGGACCCTCAAGTATCTCCCCAGACTCACAGAATCAGGCTCAGCATTTAAGATCCTTGGAGCACTGTTTTGCTGGGCATCTGTGGTGCATGCTTTTAATCCCAGCACTTAGGAAGCAGAGGCAGGTGGATTTCTGAGTTTGAAGCCAGCCTGGTCTACAAAGTGAGTTCCAGGACAGCCAGGGCTATACAGAAAAATCCTGTCTCAAAAACAAACAAACAAACAAACAAACAATCCTTGGAATTCTGCACTGATCATAGGTAGTATGTGGAGCTGGGAGAAAAAGAAGGAGCCTGGCCTGGTGGCACATCCTGTAATCCCTCCATCAAGAGGCTGAGGCAAGAGGGTCAACAAGTTTAAGGTCACCATGAGCCTGTATACAAAGACCTTATATCAAAGCAAAAACAAGGGAAATGATGGCCAAGGTAGATAAGGAGAGACAGTATCAAGAGAAGCCACCATCCCTCACAGTGCATCTGCAGCAGAGACTATGAGCAGGAACCATTACAAACGGAAGAAAATAGTGGTTGAGGGAGGTTAAATTTAGGAGTTATTAGTACCAAGGCACATAAACTTATGGAAGAGTTGCAGCAGCTTAGAGAAAACTTTAAAAGCAGAAAAGGCTGCAGGGCCTGGGAGCAGACTGTGGATGCCTCTTGGGAGATGGGGAGGTGAGAAGGCAGAGAGCAGCTGCAGATTCAGTCACAGGAAGAGCACCAGAGCTGATTTATCATCCAGACCACATCCTGCCAACTAACAAATACTGATTTGGATAAACAGCGAACCCTGAGAGAGGCACCATCTCCAATTAAGAGATCACAATCCACATAAATAAATGGCAACCAAGGGCAACCTCAGGCTGCTTAGGTAAATCCCAGTGATTTCTTAGGCGTTCATTTCAGCAGCCGAAATAGAGAAAACATGTGTTATCATGCTGCCACAGGACTCCATGAAAGAGCCATGGTTCTCAGGAGCACAGATAAGCAAGAAAGAAAGTTGTCATTTCTGGAGAAAGACCAGAACTCAGTACAACCTGGTTGGTCTCTGAAATCATTAGGCTTAGATTTCAGTTACAGGGAGCTTGTTAAGACCGAAGGAGGGAAGAGATGTCCATCAACTGGTGATGTGCTCCAAAGTGGATCACACTTTGAGATACATGGCAAGGATGAGCTTTCAGTCTTGGTCCCTGACACATCTTCACAGCCTAGAGGAATGAGGACATGGGGAAAAGACCAAACAAAATGGTTTAGAAGGTATACTATCCAAGAGTATGGGGTGGCTGGCTAACTGTATAGTCATTCTGACATAGAAATGTTAATCTAGATTGTAGATGAAACAAAAAGCATTTTGGTCTGTCAAGGAATTTTATTCCAGAAGTTGAACCGCAGCATGTCCTTCTCCTAGTGCAAACTTCTGTCCCTGCCTCTGTTGTAAATGCCTAGCACTCCTGCATAGCACCCTATATGATGTTCTGGTATTTGATGTCTATAAATTATTAAATAACAATGTCTACTGCTCTCTTGGAGCAAGATTATGAAGAACATACAAGCCCTTGCAGTTCGGAGGAAATCAACTGGTATTTTCAACAAGTGTTTTAGAGAGCCAGATCTGCTTGGTATTTCACTAAATTTCATGAAATAACAAACTATGAAGTAAGGGGGACACAGTTTTTGACTGGATTGAATTTCTAGTCGAGTTCCTATGAAGAAAGTGTTGGGTTATTTGGCACAGATAGACAAAAGGACTTAAAAGGTAATGCTTAAGGAAGCCCTAATAAGTGGCTAGGGGCTCTCTCAAGAGAGCTGGTGAGGTGGGGCTACAGACCCCAAAGTAGTCCAACCGATTAGGACTCAGACAGCCAATGCCATGTGCCAACTCTGAATGCCACGATATGTAAGATTATGCTCCGCCTTTTCCTGTTCTTATCTTTTTGCTCCCAAATTATATCACTAGACACTGATTTCTTACAGGGTGCAATTTTAAAGATTCTCAGAGGCAGGGGCATGCCATTTTATAACATTGGGAGTGCATTACACAAACTAAAAGCAATTGTGTTCAAGGAAGACAATGCCAAATGAAATTTTTCCTGTTTTTACTTTGAAAAACTGGACTGTTTAGTACTTACCTTGTGAGAAAATAGTTAGCAGTTCTTTAAAATTCTATAATGCTGGTTGTTCACATGCAAATCTAGCATCATTTATACTTAAAAACATGGATGAAGGAAATCTTACCATGTCATGCACTTTGTCCTGAGGTCCTTAACCAAATACTTATGAAGGGTCTCTTGTCAAAAGTATTCTGGGGATTATAACAGGATACAAAAGATAGGGAAATAGGGGGCCTTGTGATTTCTGGAGAATCCAGAGTAGTTTTAGGAACAGAGTAGACACTAGAAAACAAATTGAAACATAGCTCCTCAAGACCCACGAGTAAGATACCACTAAATGGGTAGCAGAGAGATCAGCTTTATGAGTGCCAAGTTAGAATGCCAGGCCCATGGTCCTTTAGAATACAACGACTCTTAGTCCAAATAACCCCATAACTCCTGGGGCCATATCCAGGTCGAGTTAATGCTTCAACGGTGGAGAGAAATGTCAAAATTAAAATGTGCAAGAGATGAAGGGAGACTTGAGGGGATAGCTCTGTGGTAAGATGCTTGCTACATAAGCATAAAGACTTCCTGACTTTGAATCCCGAGAACACACACAAAGCTGTGCTCAGTGAGTGTTTCTGTCATACCAAAGCTTCCACAGCAAAATGGGAGTCAGAGACAGGGGAATCCTCAGCAGCTGGTGGGCCAGCTAACCTGGTATAGATAATAGTGAACAACAAGAGACCCTATCTCAAAAAAGGTGAAAGTCAAACACTGGTACCCAAGGTTGTCATCTGAACTCCACGCTCTCACCTAGCATTTATGTGTCTACTCTCTGAAACACACAGTGAAAGAAAGCAAGGAAGCAATCAATCAGTCAAGGAAGGAAGGAAGGAAGGAAGGAAGGAAGGAAGGAAGGAAGGACGGAAGGAAGGAAAGGGAGCCTCCAGGGTGGCTAAGGAAGGGGAGCAAGATCAGTTATATTTTCAGACAAGATTTAGTACAGAGATCTTGAGTCAGTCAGGCAGAGAAAAAGAGGATTAATTCTTGCTTCAAGAAATAATTAATTTTATTCATGAATGAATTGCTCCTTACAGATACTCTAGAGCAAGCAGACAGGAACACTGGCTAGTCACATACTCTTCTCTTTTTATGTCTTCAAGAGATGAGCTTTTTCTGGGTCAGGAATTCTCTCTCTCTCTCTCTCTCTCTCTCTCTCTCTCTCTCTCTCTCTCT
>JANHMN010000009.1:55147396-55193848 GCA_030674055.1 Rhabdomys pumilio | reverse complement strand
AAAAAAAAAAAAGTCCCATGGAGCCAAAGCACATCTAAGACACAGCAATACATTACCAGGATGCCAGGAACATGTCTGACTTTTCTGCATTTTTCCTGTTTTGTAACTGTAGTCCCATGATATGAACACTTTATCCAGTGAGCTTCTTTAATGAATGCTTGTCCAAACAATGAATGTTTCAACTCTGGTTCTGTCACTTACTGGATGTTACCAGTTGGGTAAATTAAAATGTCCTGCCTTCATTTCACTGTTCACATGATAAAGATAATTATGTTTCCCCCTTATGGGGATATTTTATAGATAACTCTTCTAAGAACCTTAGAATATTTGTGTATGGTAAGAATTCATCAAGTATTGGCCATTCTCTTTATTGTTTGTTCATAATGTTTTCTAAGACAGTGCCAGTCACTCTTTGAGGTCATGTGTTACTTTGTGTTATGATTTCCTGAGTACACATGATACATGGATTAAGGTCTTTGTCTGTGATTCTTCCCATGATGCTTTGTATATGAACCTGATTTTCTTCTCAATCTTAATTTCTTTTTCTACAAATGGGCATAAGGAAACTACTTTTATCCAAAAAAGCCTTTTAGCATAGTATAAATGGTATACTGTATTCAATATATAGTAAAAATCATATTTTGTTTATATAATTAAAGAATTGAAATGTTGTGGGTAATGACATTATTTTTTGCTAGAAGATAGCCAACTTTCCAAAGAGATTAGAGTCTGGGTACATACTTCAGGGACACAGAGGAAGACAAAACTGTAGAAAAATGAGGTAGTGTTGACCTCCACCACCACCACTGAGATTTAAGCAGGTCTCCTTCTGCTTGTGTGACTTCATCCTAGTTACTCCTTTAACATTTCTGGGCTCCAGTTCCTGCCCCTGTCACCATCACCCTGAAGTACGTCAGTGTGATCGCCTTTTGCTAACCTGAGTTCTGCTACTAGCTGGTTATATTCTTTAAGGCAAACTGTGGCATCTTCGTTTTGTGGTTTTTCTCAGCTAAGGTTCATGCTGGAATCTGAGTCTGCTACAAATAAATTGCAAATATGGCAAAGGCTTCCCAAGTCTTCCAAACAACAGGGAAAGTACTCTGGTGTCAAGACTTGCTTTTCTGATTTATCCTGCTATGAACAGCCTCATTGGGAACTCTAAAGAGTCTTCTTTTCCCTCAATTCCTTCCTTCTTTCCCTTCTTTCTTCCTCTTTTTTTCCCTTCCTCCCTTTTACCTTCCCTCCCTCCCTTCTTCTTTCCCTTCTTCCCTTCCCCTTCCTTTTTTCCCTTCCTCCTTTCCTCTCTTCCATCTTCCCTTCCTCTCTTCCTTCCTGCCTTCTTTCTTCTTTCTCTCTCCCTTTCCTTTCCATCTACTTTTTCCACATTTTTGATACAAGATTTGATTCTATCTTATCCTAGTCTGGAATCCATGGCAATCTTCCTGCCTCAATGCATATCATAATCTGGAGACGTTTGTCAGAAGGTACTCAACCTATTCCTCCACTTCTAAGAGCATTGGTTTCTCTCTAGTTGTGTGACATTAGATAATTGCATAGCTTTCTAAGCTTCAGTATCCTCATTGAAGTCAAATACTCTGTAGCTATTGACTTGCTTTAAACAGATTTTCCAAGACTGATGTCAAACTGAGCAAAAGTGCATGACTTAAAGCCTGTGGCTTCTTAGGTTAGTCTTTAACATAATGAATGGTAGAAATAACCAGAGTCACTGCAGCGGAATGGAGATATTGATTATTGACACCTGAGTGTTAAACATAACAGTCTCATTTGACAGATTTTTAATGTACAAGGCTTTGAATATGGACAGTGGACAGCCACAAGAAGTTGTCCATGTCTGCTGCAGATGGTATATGAGGACCCAGACAGTATAAAAAGAAAAAGAATATGCTGGCAGTGTTTACTATTTATTTGACGCAGGGTCTAGCTATGTAATCTTGACTGGCCTGGAACTCACAATATAGATTATTCTCACTTTATATTTGTAGCAAGCTTCCCGCCTGTGCCTCCTGATTACTGAGATTGTAGATGCCCACCATCATACCTGACTCATTTATATTTTTGAAATGCACAAAATTATGCTCCTCTATTTTTATAAATAAAATTTAACTTCTTGATAACCGCATTTTAAATAATTCATTTCATGTCAGATCAATCGCTACTTGGCTGTTGCTTCCTAGGTTATTTTCCTATAACTATTTTTTTTAAATCAATTTCCCATTAATTTGAAAACTAGTGGATTGCGAAAGCTATGATATTAAAGGGCATGGAGAATGTCTCCTTCGATTACTCAACACAATGGTGTTGAATATCTATTATTGTTCTGTTGTAAGAATGGCTAATATGATTCTAATGCTGGCAATAGTTAATAGGAGGGAAGAAATGCTATCTGGTAGAGTTTATATTTTAATGGGAAGAGAAGGAATAAAAAATAGATGGTATCAGGTGGTAATGAGTCCAAGGGCATCAATGGGGGGGCTGGGAGGAAGAAGCCTTTCTGGATTAAATCGCCAGGAAAGGGATGGGTTTGGGCCACTTTAAAAAATCATAGAAGACAGAAAAATGTCTCCTCTTCATCCTTGAATCTAGGAAGATAACATGATTTTAAAAAATAGTAGTTAATGAAGTCGACATGTAGCTTATCCCAAGGCAGAGAGCTGGGATTGATGACCCTAAGGATTTTTTTTTATTATGTTTTGTTTCTGTTTTTAGTAATCTGATTTTATGATTCATCAGTGCAATTATCCTCTAGCCGAAGAGAGGATACTGGTTCCCATCCAGCCATCCACAAATGAGATCAGGCAACTGTTCTTCACCCTGCAGTGGGATTGGGGATAGCTAATGCCTTTGACAAATACTCTGTACTTTAATTAAAGTTTAGCATTTCCTGCACAAAAGAAATAACTGATGATATATTATTATTAACTTGCCTAGTTCGATAAATAAAGCTACGCAGTGAAAAATTTGAAAGACTGTGTTGGAAACCGTGAATTATTAGTCACCATTTCCCTTTGTTCCCCTAGTGATGTTTGACATATGCTCCTCCTTTCTGTTTGAGCCTTGATCTCATATGAGGGGATGGGGTGCAATTTCTATAGGCTCAGATTACACATGGGTTTCCATGTACTTATTTTTACCTATTTTATTTTCTGCTGCTCCATCATAAGTATTCCTTGGCTTTGAAGGGAAGATTAGACCAACATTATACGGTTTACAATGAGCAGGACTGAGACAGGTGAGGGATCCATGGAGACTTTGTATCCTCTGCTTCCCAAGACAGGAGGTGTAATATGGGAGTGTAATAAGGGAGGGGGCGAAAACTCGTTTCCTGTAATTATTTAAATTTCAGCTCAAGACAAAGATTCCACCTAGAATTTTTCCTCTTCGAGATCCAAATGCACTGGTGAGGAGCAAATCATGGCGGGTGAACCCCTGGATGTGTTTATAGAGAAACCCAGACATCTTCTGAACCAGGCTGCTCAAAATGTGATCTTTTTGGTTCCTTTCTGGACCCATGTGGCATTTGCAATGAAAGTGGGGGAGAAAAAAAAACAGCAAATAAACTGAAAATAAAGTGAAAAGTTTTTTGAAAGGAAAACACTCATCCCAAATGAGTCTGGTAGCCCGGTGCTGGTCATCATTATAGGAATTAATTAAACACATAGCCCCACACACAAACAGAGAGATGGGGAGAGAAAGAAACACACACAGAGAGAGAGAGAGAGAGAGAGAGAGAGAGAGAGAGAGAGAGAGAGAGAAGGAGAGAGAGAAAGAGACAGAATGTGCCAGCTTCACGTAAGAATGTTTTAAAGCAATACAACATACTAACAGCATTAAATTCCGACCTTGTATACATGTCTTTTTAATGCTCCATGTGATGGATGGGGAAGTGCACACAGGGCATGTCTGCAGCTACTAAAGAACTATGGTGATTTCAAGAGAAAATACATATGTGGTTGGGCTGCAAGCTGAGCAAGCAACTTTTCTCCTAGAACTCTATTTTTCTTGAAAACAAGAGTAGCAGACAACCTATAGTTATTTAGAGTTAAGTGTTTGGCTGACGTTTTTTTCTTTAAAAAAAAAAAAAAAAAGCAAGTTAGCTCCTAAGAGGAAAACCGATGATATTTATTAGCAAAAATAAAATTTCAGTTATCATATGATCAATATCATATGATATCATATATCATATATCAATATCATATGATATCATAATATCATATCAATTCAATTCAAATCCTAAAAAAGTTCCATTCATTATTATGAGCTAGTCAGCTTCCCGGTATTTAAGGGCATTTCTGATGCAGTTCGTGGTGTTTTAGTAACTATGCAATGAAGAACCAGGTTCTGAAAGAGCTGCACATTTCAGTGATCAGGTATGTCCAGGATGTCCAGTGTGTCTTGTTACTCAGTTAAGAAGGGTCTAAAGATCTGTTTCAATGAAAAACTTTGGATTTCAAGCAAGTTTTAAGAAATAGCTATTCCTTTAGCTTAGTGCAGTCCCAAGCTTAGGAGTCCACAATCACGATGACAAACTGAACATTGACCAAATATAAGAATGAAACTGTATTGTCAAGCAGATATGAAAGATTTACAACGCTACAAAGCAATATGTTCTCCTTGTCAAATTTGTTTTGTTTCAGTACATATAGTTATTGCTATAAAATGCATTGATTTTGTTATATATAATGGGCTTATTACTGTTAACTTCAAATGCAATATTGGATAGATAACTTTAATCTTCTCAATTTTAATTTCTGATGTGCTATCAATCGATATGAGCTAAATAAACAAGTATGGGGAATGTAATTATCTCCGAGGATATGAAGGGATGTGAGCCCCACACGTTAAAACACTTCTTTCTAGAGCAGCCTTCCAGTCTTTAGAAGGGAGCAGCAATTGAGGAAAGATGGAAGATGTAACTCACTGGCTGTATGACAGCTCTGATTGGTCAGTTCTCTGCAAATCACTGCCAAATATCCAACACGTACTTTTTCTGTTTCTCTGTGAATCAGGGCGACTGCCTTGGGAAGATGTTGAGTTACTACTGTCCAGTAAGAAAGCTGGGAGGAGAAACTGGTGGAGGGCAGCTTCTTAGACCAGAAAAGATCAGCCAGAGAAGTCTCTTCCCCTGGGTTCACTACCCTGTGAGAAGGACACTGGAGGAAGAGGAGGCCTCAGGCAGAGGAGGCCTTATTTTAAACTTCACACTTCTGCTTCTGAAATACAATGGGCTTCTCCTCACACCTTGGATTTCCCTGCAGGGAGTTTGCCCGTTGGAAAGTGAACAACTTGGCCCTAGAAAGGAAAGACTTCTTCAGTTTGCCCCTGCCTCTGGCCCCAGAGTTTGTCCGCAACATCCGCCTCCTGGGAAGGAGACCCAACTTGCAGCAGGTTACTGAAACCCTCATCAAAAAGTACGGCACTCATTTCTTACTCTCTGCTACTCTTGGAGGTAAGCAGCATCCTCAGCCCCAGTCAACTTGTTGTTCCATTGTTGAAAATAGCTTTTATGATCTGTTGAATATTGTCCTATCTCTCTGCATCTTCTTTTCCTTCTTAGCTTAGTTCTGCTTGAGAAATAATTTCTTTCTGGTGCACTGGAGAACAGTGTATTCTCTCTATATCTAAAACACCCTGGAACATTTCTATTCTCTTGCATGTGTCATTCAGAGGGGAGGGGGTTGCAGGGTAAGAAAGCTGTGGGTGAGGTGGGGGTACAGGGACAGGGAACAGACACACAGACACACACACACACACACACACACACACAGGTTTCTACTAACCATATACCAGCAGGGGGCACTCCTACGTTTATTTTGACTAGCCATCTAACCCAGGGACTTCTCCACTTCTTAATTCTTCTTGTGGCTACAAATGTCAGCTGTGTAGGCACAGAAGTAGATAAATGTTCATTGAGTCACTGACCACTCCTTCCTCACTGTGAATATTGGTAACCAGCCAAACCACAATTCCAACAACTTGGTGAATCTCCCTCTAACAGAATGATGGTGGGGACTGGGCTGTGCAAAATGGAGCATGGACTCTGGACAGGATCACAGATCGCAAGAGTTCTCCCAGCTATGGGGAGTAAGAACGAAGGGTTTATCATAACATTTAGTTAAGTGTGCAGTAGGCAAAACACAGCTCCCCCAGGGTTGAGGCCAGCTGCTGGCATGTGGCAGGTGGTGAGCGTTTGATGGAGAGAGAACAGGAATATAGCCGCAAAGCTTTTGCTCTTTCCCTGGAAGCAGTAATAGCCATGTGGCTTCTTATAAACAACTTGAGAGGGGAGAATTGTGTCTCCCCCTTGGAGGCAGATTGCCTGCCATGGAGATCAATAGAGGATGTTAAATGGGGACACTGCTGAGGGGTAGGCTTTGGGAGGCTTTAAGAGCTAAGAAAGGAGGGCCTCCCAGGCAGGGAGGCCTGTGACCCTGTACACAGTCTGAGAAGAGAGCTCTCAGAGTGGAAAGGATGAGGAGAGGCCCACAGCAGGGGTAAAGCTCTCTCTCAACTCTGTCTGCCCTGCCCAAGGGCTACAGGTTCATAATGGCAGGGGATTCTGGGGCTGACAACTTCACTAATGAACTCATGTTTTTGTTGTAGGAGAAGAGTCCCTGACCATTTTTGTGGACAAGAGGAAACTAAGCAGAAAGTCAGAAACTCCAGGAGGTGTCCCTGTAGTTGGGGGCACTGGGAACAGCTCTGCAGTGTCTCTGGAAACCCTGCACCAGCTGGCGGCCTCCTACTTCATTGACAGAGAGAGCACACTGCGCAGACTTCACCATATCCAAATAGCCACAGGGGCCATAAAGGTAACAGCCTGCCAGCATCTGGCAGGGGAGTCAGAGCCTTAGCTGGCTTCAGGTCAGCCAAACCATATGAGCAAAGAGAAACAGTAGCTTTCTGGTGGCATCTCAGCCAGTCCTTAGAAATAGTTGGCTCACCCATTCTCTGAAGGAAGGTTGAGCAGACTGATTTGCTCTTGTCACAGATGTGACTGTATCCTAGTGGAGGTTGAACACTGCATCAACCCCCACTGTAAGGGGGTCTATTTCAAAGGGCCATTTAAAAGCATGGCATGCATTTTCTAAGGAGGGAGCATCTACTATTAGTTAGATTGGTCAGGAAGGGCGCTTCAAGATTTACCCTGTGAGACTGAGTGCTGAAAGATGAGAAGCTTGGTTGTGTAGAACTGAGGGAGACTATTTCAGTTAAACAAACAAACAAACAATTAATTCTAACTGCTAAGGCCCCAAGTCAGCAAGCAAGTTTAATGCCTGTTGAAGCACCTTTGAGGGCAGAGAGGTAAACAGAAAGACATTGTACAAGATAAGATTCTGAAGGAGGCTAGACTGGATGTCATGGCTACAAAAAGGAATTTGAACACTAGGCAAGGTAGGAATTTTAGCAGGAGTATGACAGAATCTCATGATTTCCTGCAGGTCTTTAAGGAATCCATAGTTATTATGATTTTAATAGCTACATTTTCCACACCCACCCTTGCTCTAATTAGCCTGTCTGGTATATCTGCTAAGGGTCCTATGGTTAATGGATGACTGAAAACACTTTTGGAAATGCCAAGGTTTTAAAATTCTAAGTATAAAATTAAGGTGGTCTGTAGACATCAAAATTATCTTCTGCTGCTTTCATATCACCTGAAAGAGCAAGGTGGTTTTGTTCACTCACCAGTTAATCCAGTAAGTATTTTGTGAGTATTTAGCACATATCAGATACTATTGTAGATACCTAGAACACAACATGAAAATCTCTACACTCTTAAAACCGATGTTCAAATAGTGAACACAGTAAATCCAGAGAAGTAAATCCAGAGACTTGGTGATTTGGAGGTAACTGACATCCTTCAGAGGGTTAGGTTTAGTGACAAGAAGGAAACATGATAGAATGGAATGGATCCAAGATAAGAACCAAAGTGAGGAACTGCTATGTTTTCACCACAGAGGAAATCAGAGAATGGGTCTTTATTGGAGAGCAGTGGGATCCACACAGTGGCTTTTATTTTCATGATGGGAGATACTCTAGCGTACCCATGCTTTAGTAGAAAGTGATGAAATGATGAAGCAGGAGAGGGAGAAGGTATCTCAAGGGCATGGTCCCTGAGTAAACATGTTGACATTGTATATAAGAGTGAAGAGATAGGCCTTACAGAGAAGCACTCCATTCTTTGTGTCAGGGACTATGTAGAATGTGTGAGGATACCTATTGAAGGATGGTAGCATGTGGCAGTGGGAAGATGTGTTTTTCTTCTCTGCTTGGTTCCGGTTTCTCTGTTAAACAAGAAGCAAAGGCCTTGACTAAAAGGAATGACACGGTCTCTTCAGAGCTGGGATGAAGGCGAGTCACCATAGTGGGTTTCAGGGCAGTTCTAGGGCCCCATGTGATATTCATGGCCATAAATGCAGTATGAGATGAGCACTGGAGTTGGGTGAGTTTTGTCAGCTCTATTCATTGTTCCTCATGCCAGCAGGTATGCACTAGATGGAAAGTTGGATTTACCTAAGGCACAGATATGGACAAATGGAAAGAAAAAGGCAAATGGGTTAAGATCATACATCAAGGAACACACTGCAGATTCAGGACTCTAAGTCAATCACTGAGAGAAAGGTGTTACAGGTGACAAAAAGTAGGTCAAGTCCAAAGACTAAAAGGCTACGTCCTGATGATAAGCGGTTCTCAACCTTCCTAGTGCCGCAATCTTTTAATACAGTTCTTCATGTTGTGGTGACCTCTCCACTCAACCACAAAATTATTTTCATCACTACTTCATAACTGTCATTTTGCTATTGCTACAGATTGAAATGTAAAAATATGATATGCAGGATGTCTGATATGCTATCCCTGTTGAAAGACTCGTTCAAGCCCCAGGCTGAAAACTGATGTGTAAAGAGACTGGAGGAAGTATGGTGCAGTGATTTTTTTTTTTACTTCAGTTATAGAAGAAACACCCATAAAGTCTAAGACATAGCTTAGGTGTGGTGACTAAGGTGAAATTACAGCTCTGAGGAGGCAAGTTAAAGCAGCCAAGTATGGAGGAGGAGCGAAGGTTAAAGGATCATACGGATGGGTATAAAAGTCAGTGGGCATGGTACAGGCTGTGGGTGGTAAGTTCAGGGGGCATGGCTTCCAGGAGTCAGAGATTGGTAGACAGTAGTAAAGAGCTGCAATGGGACCTGCTTCATGTCCTTTCTCAGGAGTATGAGATGTGGGAAAGGGAACAGCCACCACTAGAGAGGGCTGCAGGGGCAACCACATGCCTGGAGAAGCAAGGCTGTCGTTAGACGAAAACAGGCGAAGTGGACGCTTAAGAAGAGCTTGGGGTTATAGAGATATTGCTGAGGGCTAGCCATGACATACAGGGAGTGTGGTGGAAATTAACTGAAGAGAAAGTAGCAGATTACATGGGTATAATGTCTGGAGGGAACATGCGGAGAAGAGGATGGGTTTCCATTAACAGAATGAAAAGGTTCATTTATGAAGCTGGTATCTAATGCAACTTGTGATGATGAAAAGGGACTCTAAGTAGCCTGGAGAGAGTTTTACCGAGATATTAGAACTTTGTAGGATCTTGCCTCATCCTTCAGTCTCTTATGAGCTGTGTCACAGTTGGAGAATAAGCACAGAATTCTTGCCAGTAAATAAAAGGCAGATATTTTATCAACAATTCAAAGATCTCATTACCTTCTAGTAGCCCAATGCCTGAATATCCTACCCTAGGGTCATTGATCCATCACTATCATTACTCCCTGCCATCGAATTCCCTTCATACCCATTCTGGTCTCTTAGTCCAAGTCCTTCTCAATTCATACTTGACTTTCTTTCTTAATGCTTCCCTGTCCTCCTCTCTCAGCTCATCACCGTACATTGTTGCTATGAGCTTGAGTACACACTGTGGTATCCCCTGATTCCGTGGCTCTGCATACACAGAGAAAACCCATGTACCTGAGCAGCATGCTAGTGCAGTGCAACAGAAAGAAAGCAGGCTCCACTGCAAGAGTTCGAGTCCCATCCGTGCACGGGGGTTGGGCTTTGAACAAATCACCAAACTTCTTTGGACTTCATTTCCCTCTCTCTAAAATTATTAAATCATTAGAAGAGTTTCAACCTTGAAGAAATTCTCTGATATTTAATATAATAAATGTACAGATTGTCCAGAGCATAACACAGCTGGAGCTTGAAAAGGTTTATTGTTGTTAACAAAACAAAATCATTGATAACCTGCCCCTGATGTCTTTCTAGTTTCATCTCTAAAAAGTCCTCTTTCTGCCCATCCACATTTTATCCTCCACTCACACGTGTAACCCAGACATATCCAAATACCATGTTTTTAAGACATATCTCACTTCCTAACACTTGCTTTCCAGTCTATTCCCAATGCCTAGCTGTTGACCCAAGTGACTCTTCCTTTCCTTCTTTGCTTCCCAATGTTCCAAGCACATTCTGCCACTAATAAGTTTGTTATTTGAACAATAGTTGCTAGCTAACATGATTATTTAAACACAGGACTAGGAGATCCTTGTAGGAAAAACTGTGTCTCACTCGGCTTTCCTTCCTTAGAAGAGTACTGAGCTTGTCACGTTGTGGGTAGTGAGCAAACAAGCCATTGTCAAATAATGGATTGACGGAAAGAAGGAAGGAAGGAGGGGAAGCAAGGAAGAAGGAAGAAAGGAAGAAAGGAAGGAAGGAAGGAAGGAAGGAAGGAAGGAAGGAAGGAAGGAAGGAAGGAAGGGAAGAAGGAAGGAAGTCTCTGGACCTACCATTTTGCACGTGTGTCAGATAAATCTACTTAATATGCTTATGAATACCTACGCATACATTTAGTTGAAAGAAACAGTCATTTATTAAAGGCAATATGAGTATAAAGATGGCTTGTTAAAACTTCTGCAAAGTCAGGTACTAGATCTATCTGTGGCTTAGGAAAGGTTACTCACATTCTGAGTGTACTCCTTGGATTCTTGTTTGGAAATATGTTTCTTCTTATAAAAAAAAAAGGCCCACCTGCCTTCTTCTCCAGCTTCTTTTGTTTGAATGTTATGTTCTCTGTTTATTAGACTTTTCTGATAGTCTTTGGCCCATGGCTTTGGCCTACAAACAGCTTCCCTTGGATGCAGAGCTGACAATGGCCCTGACTGAAAGTTATCTTTCTGTTTTATCTGCCATCAATATAGGGACCACACCCTTATTCATGATCTAATACTAGTTTCTGGTATCCAGAGGAATGGGCTTAGCCTTTATTCTGTATTAGCTGAATTTAGTAGTTATTGACAGTCAGCTCCTTTTACAGTATTTGTCTTCACATAGCTCTCAGTCAGTGCTCTTCAGAAGAAAAATAATTGGTCTAAGTTGACTTTCAGCTCATACACCCAGCAGGGTTTGCAGAGCCTCTGCCATGGGTTCCTAGACATATCCCTGAAGTTTATGATGGAGAAATGAAAGATAAGTATTCAAAGTCACATTTCTTATAATGCCTGTGGATGGTTCCAGAGCTACAGCCACTGCCTGTTTTCTCAAAGGAGGGACCACTATCCCTGGAAGCCTTTTTTTTTTTTTTTCTTCTTTTTTTTTTGGAACTTTCCCAAGGACATATTGAATGTGAAATGAATATCCAGTTGTTACTGCACACTGACTGACCTAAGGTTTTCTCTGGCAGTACAATGGGTTCTCCCCATAGGATACAACTCAGAAAACCATGCATAAAAAGGGATGATTTCCTAGTTTTTCCACCCTTCCCGGTCTTTAGTGAGGTATACAGATTTCAAGGACATTCTGCTAGGCTGAGGGTCAAAGGGCTATGCTGGTATCCCACCTTACAGTTCTGCTCGCCTGCTGTGTTGATCTGCAGTATGGCTGTCAACAGATTCTGCCTCTTTTCTCTAAATGATTAGCACTTATAGACCCAAGCAGGATGGTCCAATAATCAGGATGCACCCTGCAGCACATCCTTGTGGCTAACAGTCTCTTAGGCAGTAGCACTTGCCTCCTTCTACTGAGTATGCCTTAGCAGCACTCTTGCTGGGCTTCATCTCATTTATTACTCTTAGCATTGGGTGGGGATGAACAGGGGAAGGGGGAGGTCTTTGTTTACCTGCTTTGCCTACGTAAAGAAAAAGTTCTCTAGCACATCTGCCTGTGTCGTTTCTCTAAGCAAACCTGTGGTTCCTTTCCACTCTTCCTCAGTAACTTCTTTGCATTAATGTAGAGAAACAGGGGCCCTGCCCACTCTGGTCTGTCCCTCCAGGAACCAGTAAACAGCACTGTGTGTTATAAGGCTTGCTCTGATCAGCACATACTTCTGAGATAGGATTTGTCTCATTATATTCTGTCTGTTTGCATGCCTGTTTCCTCTCTCCCCACATTCACAATGACAATAGGCCTTAAAGCAGTGGGGATTCTACTGTATGCACATACCACCAAGTCCCTTTACAGCATCTGGCATATGGCAAGATGTTCAACAAAATGCTTAAAAGGTGAAATCAGGCTATACCGTTTAGAGGGAAACAAAGCAAGTGGAGCGAGAGTACTTGGGTCTCAGCCCTCTCTGGCACTTACTGTTTCTATGACCTTGAGGGGTCATTGAACTCCATTTGTCTCTTCCATAACCCAAGCTGCCAACCGCTCAATTCACGCACACAAGAGACTTTCAGCTATTATGGTTACTCCTCTTTTTAAAATATTGAAATACTCCCTCCAATATTGCAATCTAACCATTGCCACTTCCTCCTGCCCCTGCTCCTACAGATCACATTTTGGTGGCAACCAAAGGGCAAACGCACCTCAGGAAGTCTCTGGGACCCTTCTGGATAATCAGGCCAGCATCTTTGCCCATTAGTTACTGCACTCACATTCTACAGGATGATAAAGATGACGATTGCCATCCTTGCCCAACTCTGCTATAGGGTTGGGTGACACCAGATGATACAACCGAAAGGAAAATTATGCATAGTATAAAAGGCTGTGTGCATATGTAATTTCCTAGAACGGATCAGCACCACGAGACAAAGAGAAAGGGCCTCTTTCATAGTTATAATCCACCTTTTTGGTAGAAGGATCAGAAGGTCTTGGTGAAGAGGGGTGGAAGAGCCCATGAGCTGGCTGAACAGAGCCAGTCAGAAGCCAGATGGGAGAGTTTTTCATAGTCCATACTTAAAAAAAAAAAAAAAAAAAAAAAAAAAAAAAAAAAAAAAAAAAAAAAAGCTTGGAAAAGCTACAGCGTCCTGCGATTCACTTCTTTAAAGCCCTTTTAAGCACACACACCATCACTGTGCTCTTTGTGCCTCAGCCCTGTTGCTCACTCACCATTAGAAGCCCATTTTCCTCTGCTGTTAGCATGGCATACACCCCCACCCCCACCCCCAGGTAAGGCTGTAGCAATCTGGAAGTGAGACCGGGGAGGGGTGCAGGCTCACTGGAACGATGCTCTGCACAGTCTGGTATTATGGAAAATTGGATGCGCTAATGAACCTGAGAAGCATCAGGGCTTTTGGAAGGCAGGATGGTCTCTGTCAACAGACCAATTAGCACACAATTATTTTTCCCTTCTGAAAGCTTATCTGAGGCACTTTTTGAAATATGTGCGCCTGAGTGAACTGCACTTTCTGTTACCTCTATGGGCCCTTTTAATAATCTCCCAGAGCTGCCTGCCCCTTTACTGAGAAAGCTGCAGGATTTGGCCTTTACAAACTGGGCCTTTCATGACATGGGTTAGGAGCAGGGCTATCTCAGCCTGTACTATTTACACAAGCCAGTGCCTGACACAGGACCCTTTTCCAGGCCCCTTTCGTCTTCCTTTCTTGTTGCTATCCAGGGAGAAGAGAGATGGTCTCAGAACAGAATAGAGATAAAAAGAAGTATGGCTCTGGTATCTAACGAAGTCTGATCAAGCCTTCCTCTTGAAGATTGGGCTTGACACCAGCCGCCCTATACATGGGTATAATGCCAGGATATTTCCTCTTCACTCTAATTTTTGATTCACCATTAACAAAGGGACACTCCTCTTCTACTCAGTGGCTGATTGTCTTCCTGTGGAACTGACATTCAGACTAGCAGAGGAAAAAGAAAAATCATGAGATCACAGCCAGCGACAGCATGCTGAAAAAGATGGAGGGAAGTGGATGGGTGTGTACTGCCTAAGAAAAGGCTTGGGCATCAGGGGCGCACAGGAGAGCTTCTGTTGCTCCTGTTCTCTGACCTGCCTTGCCCTGCATAAAGCTTGTGATTTCCCTCCCTCCCTGAAGCTAGTTGGTGAGTCACCAACTCGGGAACGGGTAGATGGGAAATCCAGAGTTACATTTTGCGATATCCTCATAGCCAGCTTACCTTGAGGTAGGACCAAGCTAGTTTCTCAATATTACAGCGTGCCACCTTACCCCTGCCATTCACACAGGTTTCACTAAATTGTGCTAGTTCTTGGCCATGGCTCTTCTTATGGGGAGTTTTATAGAAACCGGAAACTTGGCCTTGAAGTAAATCTGATTCTGTCTTCCTATCTAGTCTGGCCACTAGCCAGACACTTCCTCAGTTGGAAGTATTCTGTATATAGTGTCCATATGGGAAGAGAGGCCATCCCAAGAAGATCCTCCAGAACACTGGGATCTGAGTAACATATTTCCACCGGTCTGCAGGTGCCATATGGAAGGGAACTGTCACATTCATCTGTGAGTTAATACTAACTGAACAAAGCAATGCAAGAATATGTTGAATTAATCCCAGCCCCTTAGGATACAATATAAAATATGGAGTTGGTCATGTAACTTATCTAGGTCTTATTTTCTTAATCTCGGATAGAAAGATAGTGAATGAAGAAATGAGGACATGAAGACTCCTAGATATGTTTAAGAAGAAGGTTTATTGTAGATACAAGGGAAAGAACAGCAAGAGGCATCTTACAAGAGTCCTCGCTTAACCAGGCCTTGGAGAGAGGAGAGGTAGGGAAAAAGAGAAAGGGAGTGGGGAAACTGAGGACCAAGAGGCCTCCAGCAGGCCACGAGAAAAAGAAGTCAAGAGAACCATGAGAGCCCATAGCCAAAATGGCTGAATTATGTAAGGAAGAGAAGCTGGAGGAAGGGACACATTGAAGCCCAGCCCCTGGGAGGGAGAGGTTTAGGGAATAAGAAGAGTTGGGAGGAACCGCAGGTACTGAGTGAGAGTTATGGGACCTAACAGATAGCAATACTAACGTCCAATCATTACCGCTCGTTTTGTCCAGTGTTAGCCTTTGCAGGATGGCAGATCGTTAGCATATTAGGTAGACTGGTCTGTATAGAAAATCATTTAGAACGTGATGACGTTTTAAGGTGGATTAAGTTCATTTTAGTTTCTACAATCCTTTGCCTTGTTTCCTCAGGAATTGAAATGACACAGATCTACAATCTGAAAGCTCCAGTGATAATATTATTTACTTACTTACTTACGTACTTACGTACGTACTTAATTTAGGGCTCATTCATGCGGTTCTTGTACTTAGGAGGATTGTTATGAAGACTAGCTGGGCTATATCATGAGTTCCAGGCCTGACTACCTCATGATCAATCAATCAACCAATCAATCAATCCTGAAGAATATTCTGTCTTTCAAATGCCACCAGGCCAGCTCCTCAGCTCTGAACTGTGGTTTTCTTTGGGGAAAATGGGAGGATTGAGGTTTGGTTCTGGGAGTGAAAAGCCAGAGTGGCTGATTAAAGCTCAGGGATCAGTTCTGACGACTTTCCCAGTGTCTGTGGTATCATTCCATCTTCCACTTGACAACTTTATTCTCCCTAGGTAAACAGGATTCCCTCTGTAATGTCCTCCGCATTGTGGGTTCCATAGGGAGACAGGCATGTACTTATGTACTTTATTTAGACTCTGTGCTGTAGATCCTGATGTCTTTCTTTTTAAATTTTTCTCCTTATGACATATCTACCATAACTCCTCTGCTGCCTACTTCCTGCATACACACACACACACACACACACACACACACACACACACGCACACAAACGCACACACACGCACACACACACACTTTTATTTAGTTGGTCAGTTTGATTTTTTGAGTCCTCTATGTATCCCTAGCTGTCTGGAACTCTGGAACTTTCTCTGTAGACCAGGCTGGCCTCAAGCTCAGAGATCCATCTGCTTGCCTCTAGTTCCTGAATGCTGGGATTAAAGGCCTGTGTTACCACCACCACCACTACCACCACCACGACCACCGGCCTCTTCCTACTTACCTTAAAACTAGCTTCAGTGTTGTTTCTTTCTGCTCTATTTGTTTTCCTTCAGCCTAGGGACATGCTTCTTGTGACTCATCCTTTGGTCAAAACTCTGTCTGTCAGTCATTTGTAATCTACCTGCCTTCTTGAATGACTCATTATGTAGCTTATATATCATTTTGCCTATCTCCCTGAAAAGACTAAGACACATTACTCATACATTCTCAGGTTCACTGCTTACTTATGATATTCCAGACACTTCACTAGCTGCTTTTGACATCGTGGCAGGCAAAAATAAAACAAACGTATGTCTGTGGAGTCTACAGTGTGGGAACCAGGCACGAATAAAATACTCTCAGGAAAGGATGTAAAACTGCAGCTCATGTGCCTGCTACAAAGCACGGGTGCCTGGAGCTACAAGAGGAGGTCAGCAGTACCAGGTAGACCCTCAGAAGAACTTCAGAAAGGCGCCCTATGAATGTTTGATGAATTGTGTAGAATTGAACAGGGGCTGCTCAATAAATACTCCTTGATTGGTTGATTGATTGTTGGCAAAGACTTTGGAGCTCCTGAGAAGAAAGGGCCTCCGGTCCCCATCATTCTTACTACATAATTATTTCAGTGAATTTAGAGCTTCCCATTTTTCATCTTATACTTTAAACATCAAGGAAAACTGATGGGCCAACTTTATAATATTTTAAAATACAGTGTTTGGAATATTACGTGGCTATAAGAGTTTATGTATATTTAATATACTTATTAAAATATGCAGTAAGCCCATGGCTGATTTTCTCTAAGGACATCTTGGTGCTGAGGTGGAACTTAAATGTTTAATACTAATAATAATACTTATAACTCGTATTTCTCTAGTGCTTTTCATCCTCAGGATCTCTAAAACCTGTGAGCACTACACGTGAATACAACTGGTTCACTCCCAGGCTGCCAGGGTCCATGTCTGTCCCTTTGCCTCCCTCTAGATGAGGAACAGGGTAGACACCGACTTGAAGGTTTTACTCCGTATTCAACTTCCTGGTTATACATTTCATTTGCTTCCCTCTGAGAGGCTCTTAACCACATGCAACTCTGCCACCACTGCACAGAATAGATGGTCACTAACTTAGGGCGAAGAGACACAGTCACTTTAGATTCCTATGATATCCAAATGTAGTTCCTTAGGTGGGGGTCAGGACACAGAGTCTCCAAGTAGATGGCTAGAAGCGAAGAACAGAGAGAAATCTTCCACTTGTTTTTGAGTTCATATCTTGTCTCCTCTTCTCTAGGTCACAGAGACCAGGACCGGTCCACTGGGCTGCAGCAACTATGACAATCTGGACTCGGTCAGTTCTGTCCTGGTTCAGAGTCCAGAGAACAAGGTGCAGTTACTGGGTAAGCAGATGCAAGGTCGTTTCATACTGCTCAGGCCTGGTGGAAATTCTGGATCCTTGAAGAGAAAGGAAAGATCTTGTTTTCTCATTTGAATATGTTATCAGGGGTCAGGGTCTGGGATGGCTGTGTCCAGTCTCTTGGCCTCTTCTTTAAAGTACTGAAATAAGGACTCACATGGATTTACTAAATGAGCAAGGTAACTTTATTCAAACAAATCAGTGGTACAGATCAGAAATAAACTGTCAGAATTGCCAGCAGGCTACATGAGTGAAGGTACCCAAAGGTTCAGATTATTGCCTTGCCTTCCTTTTATGGTGTCCAAGAGGAAGAGGAATTGGTTATTAGGGGCAAGGATGACTCTTTACTTTGATACACAGATTAAATTTCATGACCATATTTTATACTGTTAATGTTCTATCTTATAATGTGTGTGATTTTAACCAAACACACCCAACTATGCGTAGGCATAAGGTGGTATATAATGGAGTCTCCCTAAGAGATCACTTGGGGACACAGTTTTATCTTATTGCACATGTGATCAAAAGCAGTCTAGACCACATTGTTCCCGCCTGCTTCATACCTGGATGCAAGCAGAGTATAACTGAATGGAATGTAACTTTGATGGGCTGTTCAGAGCAGAGTTTGTTTGCAGCTCCTTGAAGGTGAGAGTTCTAGGTTGTTAACAATTGCTCGGTTCATTGTTTGGAGTAGGGTGTGTGTTAGTGTGTGTGTGTGTTTGTGTGTGTGTGTGTGTGTGTGTGTGTGTGCATGTGAGTGTTCAAAGCCCTGGGATGCCAATTGTATTTAGAAGTGTGTACATAGCTCTAAACAACTAGAGTCCTGGATGACTAAGTTTATGCTTACCTGCCTCAGTTAAGTCCTTCTTAAACCAAGAACCATCACAAATCCTATGACCAGCATGTAGCAACCTTCTGTCCGTTTTGGGAGAAAACTTGTAAGGATTTACTTCCATACTAGTGACTGATTGCTCCAGCCACTTGGTATCTAAATCCTTCCAGTGTGTTCCTTCTCAAAACCTGTATCGTTCCTTATCCTGTAGGGATCAGGCACAGGACTTTATAAGCCTAGAACTGGTTTGGTGATTGCTTTTGTTACCAAAGTCACACTCAGGAACAAATGGCCTTTATACCTGTGACTGTGGGCTCACTAACTCTGCTGGAAGAAGAGATCTACAGACTCTGAGACTGCTGGTCTATAATCACAACAAGAGAGTGTTCCCTGCGTTCCATTTCCCTGTCTGTGTCTTCCATGAGAATTTTAAAGCCAGGAGTGGGATTTAGGAGAAATGAGCAGGAACATTTGGACTAGAGATAGAATAGAGAGAGCAGAGAAAGAAAGAAAAAAAAAGGTCACTGCTGTAGGCTCAAAGACAGAGGAACAAGTGGAAATACCCAATCCCAGCTCTGATCATCAAATGTTTTAGAGAAAAGCTATGCAAACTGATTTAGGAGGAGAAGTTCATTTTTCATAAGGGCAAACTGAATTGGCCTCTGTTTAAGATATTACTATCCCAGCATTACAAAATCAATAGCCCTCAACCCAGGATCTATGATTACAAATTTCAAGCAGCCCGAACCAGATGCCACCAGCATTGTTTTAGGAATCAGCAAACATACAATAAACAGAATAAAAGATTTACTCAACAATCCCAAGACAACTAATATCTCTCTTCTCCTATATCCCTAGAAGAGCTGGGTGTGTGTTTGGAAATTAGCAGTGAGCAAAGTTCAAAATGCCTGGTGGTTCATTTTGAATAGTTTATGCTGTTTAATTTTATAGCCCATCACTCATGCAGACATAGCTCAGGGCACCAACTTTATAGCAATGGGAAATGTTCTGGTGAGGAGGAGGGAGGCCATGGGGACATGGGAGGAGACTACATGAGGAGGGTAAGTGTTGAAAGCAAGCATGTGGATAGGGTGTGTGTGTTGAAGGGGCGCTGTCAAGTGCCATGGTGGGCACAGAATCCAGAAAAGGAAATTTTATAGCAGTTCTGAGTAGGACACAGACCTCATGTGAGAACAGAAAACCTCCACGGCTGTTGACAACTTTAAGTTATAGTGTGAGGTCTGCTGAGGCTGGGACACACACTGTGAGATCTTTGATTCCCTGCCAAGGACAAAGTCAAGGATGTAAAAATAAAGAGGCAGCCTACATTTCAGGAAAGGGGCTTCTTACATTCAGGGGTCCCTCTCTTCAGCATTCTCCTGATACAAGGTCTAGCAAACATCCTACAGGAAGAGTCTCCTAAAAATGTAACCCACACTCCATCCATCCATAAGCCATAATCTTTTGTAAGCATCCAACAGCCACCTTAACTGTGGCTTGAAGCCATCCCAGGATATATTATACTTGTAAACTGATATCCTTCTCAGATGGATGAGAAAACTGAGGCTTGGAGTAGTTCCGTACATTGTATTCAAGATCAGTAGAGGCAAGTTTGAAGAGGAAGTGTTCTCAACCTGCAGGACTGATGGCCTGATGAATCTTGAGGCACAGGCTACCATCCTTCATTCATATCTTAAGAGTTAAATCATACTGAGACAGGCCGCCATTCCCACATACGCAGTATCACCTGTGAAACGGACAGTGATGGACATCACTGCTGGGACTCGAGTTGGTCACTGTGGTCAGCTGACTTTTATTCCCTCATTTAAAATAACAACAACAACCAACCTCAATATGAACTTGGACATGGTGACAAACACTGGTAATCCCAGAACTTAGTAGAGGAGTGACAGGAAGATCGGGAGTTTAGATGCATCAGCAGCCACAGAAGGGATATGATCCCAGCTTGTTTTATAGAACAAAAATGAAACAACAGCAGCAGCACCTTTTCTGATGGGGAAGACCCTGAGAATTACTATCAATTATGTATAGAAAGTACTTGGCTTAATAGCTCTGTATGCCTGTAGTGCCTTCCCTACCTTACAACCAGAACAGCATTTTCAGTTGTCCAGGCTGGGCTGGGAGGCTCAGAACAGTAAGCATTTAGTAATGTCTGAGCATGCCTACTGCCAAGTTTAATGAAACTCTAAGCAGAATGCCTGGTAGAGGCAGAACAAGCTCAGCAGGCCTCAAATTCGACCCCATAAGAGCTTTGAACTTATTTTATCTGAACAGCCTTCCTATTTCTCTTCAAGCAATGCTGATGTGTAGCCAGGAAGCCAGTTCTTATGATAGGCACATTTGGCTGATGTGAAGAGTTAGGCTAAGCCTGGGGCTTTGATGTTCTTCATCTACATATTCAGATCCTCCCCCATCTGTCACAGGAATGCCCTCTCTCCCAACCAGCTCAGCAAGATCAGACCCTGGGGTGACCATTCTCAGGTCTAGTCAGCAAAACCCGTTTGGATTCCTACAGCCTTTGGTGTGAGAAAACAGAGTCCCTCCCTCCCCCCAACTGGTTCTGCTCAGTGATCCCTCCTTCCTTCCTTCCTTCCCCAGGCCTGCAGGTGCTGCTCCCTGAACACCTGCGTGAGCGGTTCGTGGCTGCAGCACTCAGCTACATCACATGCAGCTCTGAGGGTGAGCTGGTCTGCAGGGAGAATGACTGCTGGTGCAAGTGCAGCCCCACGTTCCCAGAATGCAACTGTCCTGATGCTGACATTCAGGCTATGGAAGACAGCTTGCTGCAGATCCAAGACTCCTGGGCCACTCACAACAGGCAGTTTGAAGAGTCAGGTAAGCAGGCTACCAGCTCAGAATTTTTCCATAATGAAGAGTAGAGGCTGTGAGTTACAGGGACAGAAAATGAGGAATCTGACCTGGATCCCAACATACTATTTTGGTGACCTTTTAAGGAAAGAAAGATTATTATGGTCACCAAGGGTCTTAAGTGGTGTGGTTTTCTTTATGCAAATAATTACCATTCCTAACTTAAAAGTGTGTTAACAACTTAATAAAGTAAGATAAATATCATTGAAAGTATTCATTTTGTTTGTTCTGCTGGCTACTGATTTCACAGTGTCCAGCACCGTGCTTGCACATAATAAATATTTACTTAATATATAGAGTATATATAGAATGGTTCTAGTTGGTACTCGGTGGAAACCAAATGTTGCTTGTTGCTGCAGTAACTAATTAGCAATGTCAGTTTAAGACCTGGTGTCCAAAAGGTTAGATTTGCTTCTTGTCCTATGACCGACCAACTTTCCCACTTTGGTTTAATCATACAGCTCACCAGCACTTTAATATCCTCATCTTTAAAACATAGTGAGAGCAGGAGGTCAGTGCCAGAAGCTATTTAAAAAGTCAAGTTCCAGTCTCTAGCCCATGCTTTGGGCTAGTAGTAGTAGGCCATGTTTTACAACCCTTCGGCTTTCACCACTGTGAGGGACTGCCTACAGGTGAATAGATGAGAGCGTCAGAGACCTCTGCCAGATGGTCAGGTGGTGGCTGGTCCCAAGGTAAGGCAGACAAGAGACCTCTGAGCATTAGTTCAGAAAGCATACTGTGCTAAGGAACCTCAGAAGAACTCAGACTTTGAGCTAAGAGGCAGAAATCAAGTTGCTTCTATATGAACTGCAGGGAAGAACACCTCTGTGACCATGAGCCTAGGAGAGCCAGACTCTCTTAGCTGAAAATGAGATTAGGTTGTGGAGGGAGAAGCTAGGCTCAGGGACTAAATATTTCTAAGATTTCTTAGCTGGGTACAGTACCTCTCTGTGCCAATATTTGCCTGTCATTGAGCCTGTTCACCTCTTTCACCAGACTTGGCCTGAGAAAGACAGAGAGGGAGTGGATGGAGAGGGGAAGAAGGATGAACTGGGAGAAGTGTGTGGGGTAGGCTTTGAAATCAGGATATATTACATAAGAGAAGAGAAAGATAGTTACATGGGTGAGCTACCTGGAGAAATAAAAGAAAATGAGGTATGTCCCAAGGCTATTACTAAAAGTAGGATTTCTAGCCATTTGAAGGGTGACGAGAGATCTGTTTTGAAAACCAAAGACTTACTGAAATAATAACCTCTGAAGCTGGGGCTGGAAAGATGGCTCAGTAGTTAAGAACATGAAAGGCTCTTTCGGATGACCGGAGACTGGTTGCTTGCAAACATGTTGGGTTGTTTACAACCACCTCTAATTATTGCTTCAGGAGACCTGACCCTTCCTTATGGTCTCTGTGGGTACTTGCCCACATATAGCACAGACATAGAACATATGAATAAAAATTTTTTTAAATGAACGAATTAAAAAAATAGAATCCTGGTGCTATATTTTATGCTATGCTAATTAATTTTCAATAAAGCCATATGTAATTTAAAAACCTAGAAAAGATGATCTGAATAAGGTCCCTTCCTTATGCAGTGGCTCTGAAGGGCCCCTGGGACTGAGGACCAGACTGTGTCCCCAGGACTACATAGCTTTGCCCTGCTCAGATCCTCTACTTTTGCCCACAGAAGAATTCCAGACCCTGCTGAAGAGGCTCCCCAGTGACCGATTCCTGAACTCCACAGCCATCTCCCAGTACTGGACCATGGACTCTAACCTCCAGCACCGTTATCAGCAGCTGGGAACCAGCTTGAAAGTCCTATTAAAGAAGATGCACCGGATTGTCCGCCGCCTCTTCAATCTCTGCAAGCGCTGCCATCGGCAGCCTCGCTTCCGCCTGCCCAAGGAGAGGTGAGTACACAGACTTCAGAGCCTGAGTCCGGCAACCCCTGGCCATAGCTGCTGAGGCTAAGAAAGATGCTGTGGTCAACATGGAATGTAGTGACACATTCAGTCACTCTGGACCTGCAGACATGGCTTTCCTATTTGTCACTTTCAATCCTCAGTTGTGTGTGAGGCTAAAGGAGCCTTGTGTTACTTGTATATAAACTGTGGTAGATTCAAAGACTAGTCTAATAACCCCAATTTTCATTTATCCCTTTCCAAATCTTCCAGTGAGGGAAAGGATTGAGTTCAAGCTCATACATCAAGTGCAAATGATGAAAATAAACACGTTAGATTCTTTCAAACAAGTGACTCACACGTGAGTCATGGGAGGGAAGAAAACTGAGACTCAGACTCTCCCAATAGGCTGGGAGTGTATTATGATAGGATCCATTTATTTATTTACTCATTCATATGTGCGTTCATTAAATATGTATTACGCTCCTAGTCCATGCCCTGCTGTTTAGTTGCAGAGGATACCATTGACAAGGAAGATTTAGCAAACATGTAAATACATGAAAAATTAAAAAACCCTGACTGTGTTAGGCACTGAAATTAATGGGGGCAGACACAAGGACATAATTTTTTAAAAAAAAAAAAGTAACAAAAGCATTAAAAAGGATAGTTCTGAAGAGGCAAAGTCTGGAGAGAAAACCCTCCTAAGAGAAGGGAGCCTTGGACAGCTTGTGCAAAAACAGGTAGATAGCCTGGGCTATGCAGGGGAGAACGTACTCCAGGCTGTATAGCTCCTCTCATATGTCATTCTAACTATGCCACAGGGACGGCGGGAGTAGTGGTGGATATGACAGGCCAGCGACGGTTATGGAGATGGTTAATATTTTTTCAGTAATTAATTTCTAAATGCCCATTATGCCCAAGACACAACCTTGTTCTCCAAGAATGTGTTAGTAGACAGCACAGAGTTTCTGTCCCCACTGTACTTTCAGAGAAGCCAGCTATAAATTAGTGCCCAACAAACCAATAGTATGTTTATAGATAGATAGTTGCCACAGGTTAACAAGCAAGAACATAGTGATGAGATGTTGACTGGAGTTGTCCTTTGAAAGAAACACTGGCAACAGCCTATTTGAGGAGGTAGCTAAGAGTTGAAATCCAAAGTTGGAGTGACCCACAGAAAATTCCAAGTCTCACTGTAAGAAAGATAAAACAGAACAGAAGGAAAGACCTTGAGGTGGGCGTGAACTTAGCAAGAATATGAAATGTCTATAGGGAAGCCAAAGAAGCTCGATTTGTTATGTGATGTTGAAAAGCCTCCAGTTTTGAAAATGAGGTGTTAAAAAAATAACCTGAAGCCGGGCAGTGGTGGCTCATGCCTTTAATCCCAGCACTTGGGAGGCAGAGGCAGGCAGATTTCTGAGTTCGAGGCCAGCCTGGTCTACAGAGTGAGTTCCTGGACAGCCCAGGCTACACAGAGAAACCCTGTCTCAAAAAATCAAAAAACCAAAAAAACCCCAAAAAAACAAAAAAACAAAAGAAAGAAAGAAAGAAAGAAAGAAAGAAAGAAAGAAAGAAAGAAAAGAAAAAGATGACCTGAATGAAATTAGCCTGGCAGGACACATCTAATGACAAATAAATATTTCTGGCTGATCCACCATGCAGTGCTCTAGGCTTAACTCAGTTGGTCCAAAGTAGAGCAACAGGGTTTCCCTCACTCAGGGAACTCAGGAAACCTATGGGTTTGATAATTTCGTCGATCCCTCCCTCAGCCACCACCTGATAGTCAGTGTCCTGACACTCTTAGGGAGGACAGTGGTATGTACCCTTGGGAAGGATAGTCACTCTTGGGGAGGACAGTGGTGAGCACCCTTGGGGAGGACAGTAGTGTGGTGTGAATCTTCCTTTGACTCTTGCTTCTTTATTTTTTTCAAGATCCTTGTCTTTCTGGTGGAACCGAATTCAATCTCTTCTCTACTGTGGAGAAAGCACCTTCCCTGGGACATTCCTGGAGCAGAGCCATAGCTGCACCTGCCCCTATGACCAATCTTCCTGCCAGGGCCCCGTCCCGTGTGCCTTGGGGGAAGGGCCTGCATGTGCCCACTGTGCTTCAGACAATACAACTCGCTGTGGGAGTTGCAATCCTGGTTATGTGCTAGCCCAGGGACTGTGCCGGCCAGAGGTAGCCGAATCCTTGGAGAACTTTCTTGGGCTGGAGACAGACCTGCAAGATCTTGAGCTGAAGTACCTCCTGCAGAAGCGAGATAGCCGCATTGAGGTACACTCCATCTTTATCAGCAATGACATGCGTCTGGGCAGCTGGTTTGACCCTTCTTGGAGGAAGCGGATGCTACTTACTCTGAAGAGCAACAAGTACAAGCCTGGGCTGGTGCATGTGATGTTGGCCTTGTCCTTGCAGATCTGCCTCACTAAGAATAGCACCCTGGAGCCTGTCATGGCTATCTATGTGAATCCCTTTGGGGGCAGCCACTCTGAGAGCTGGTTCATGCCTGTAAATGAGGGCAACTTTCCAGACTGGGAAAGGACTAACGTGGATGCAGCTGCCCAGTGCCAAAACTGGACTATTACTTTGGGGAACAGGTGGAAGACTTTTTTTGAGACAGTCCATGTTTACCTAAGGAGCCGAATCAAGTCCCTGGATGACAGCTCCAACGAGACAATCTACTATGAGCCCCTGGAGATGACTGATCCCTCCAAGAATTTGGGCTACATGAAAATCAACACCTTGCAGGTCTTCGGCTACAGCCTGCCCTTTGACCCGGATGCTATCCGAGACTTAATTCTCCAGCTGGACTACCCGTACACTCAAGGTTCCCAGGACTCTGCACTCTTACAACTCATTGAGCTTAGAGACCGGGTGAACCAACTCTCTCCTCCTGGCAAAGTCCGGCTTGACCTGTTCTCCTGCTTGCTCCGGCACAGGCTCAAGCTGGCCAACAATGAGGTGGGCAGGATCCAGTCCTCCCTGAGAGCTTTCAATTCCAAGCTGCCAAATCCTGTGGAGTATGAGACGGGCAAACTCTGTAGCTAATCGGGGGAACTACCCCAGTGCTGGTCAGAGAGTTGATCCACACATTCAGGGTGCAAAGATAATCCAAGCCCTCACCTCAGTGCCAACAGAGTGCTTCCAAGAGACTTTTAGCACCTGGGAGATGGGAGCTCAAGACTTGGACTGAAAGCAGGCGAAAAGACAATGAAACAGCCACTGCACAAGTATGCACAACGCCTACCACACACACTCACAGGGAGGCCACAGCCCAGCAGCCTCGAATCTGTAAAGTCGGTGCTCTCTAAAATGAATGCAGTTGAAGAAGAGCCAAGGAAGAGATAAAAGAGCTGGCTAAATCAGGAAAGAAATGACTGAAGGGAAAATGTTCCAAAGTGATTCTTGTCATCCAGGATAGCAAGAGGGGACAGACGTGGGAGGGGTGGGGATCTCCCCTCTGTGGAGTCACTTTTGTATTCTTTTTAACCAGATTTCTTAAAATGTCATTGTTCCGTGACTCCCTGCACTGCTTCTTAACTTTTTGTACAGTGCCTCCCTGCACCCTGGAGGCCGTGGGTCTAGCGCTCTTGGTGTCCTTAGGAAGCGTGTGCAGTGCTACCGCAGAGGAGCCCACGCTAAGGGCAGGCCACAGCCTCCTGCTCACTCCTCCACTTTCTCCTGCCAGCTCCCTCACTTCCTTGGCCTCCCCAGTGTCAGAGTTTTGACTTGTTCCAAGAGCCCCTCACAGTTCATCCAGAGCCCTCTCCCCACAGCACCCGTCTGTTCAAGGAAGCAGTTTTGTCAAGTTAGAGAGACAGCATATATGGAAATGTTCTTTTTAAAAAAAAAAAACCAACAAAACAAAAAATATTTATTTTGTGATTGTTTTTCTTGTCAACCTGCTCCAGTCACATGAACCTCTGAGTAAAGTTTTACTTGGTTTAACACATTTTGAAGACATTTTTGAATCGGAGGATGAAAGAGAAACAGAAGCATAGTTCCTTGGCTTGCCTAAATGTTTATTATTATTGTTGTTGTTGTTGCTTCTGCTGCTGCTGTTGCTGTTGCTGTTGTTGTTGTTGTTGTTGTTGTCTGGTGAGAGGGGTCCACAAATGATGCACACTGCCATGTAGGAGGTTGTTTGATTAGTATATGTGATAAGTTAATTCGTGCCTGTGTTAACTCAAATATGAAGAATGGGTGTGACTGTACTAGTATGTGTGTGTGTGTTTGTGTGTGTGTGTGTGTGTGTGTGTGTGCATATGTATGTGTGTACATGTGAGTGTGTGTGCTCATATGCATGTATATGCGTGCACATGTGAGTGTATGTGTGTGTGTGTGTGTGTGTGTGTGTGTGTGTGTGTGTGTGCAGGCATGTGTTTGTGTGTGTATGTGACACACAGAGAGAAGGAGGGTAGGAAAACATTAAATGAAAATGGAACGGTATTCTCTTGGAAAGTCAGCACGGGCCCTGGCACCAGGATATCCCTTTATCACATCAGAGGATTGGAAGTTTTTGCTCACAAAGAACCTGCAGTCTTAATGCTGAAACTCGCCAAGAGTGGCACAGTGTTGTCAGTGCTCCTGTGCACATCAGGAAGCTTTTCTGCATTACACATCTTATGGTCTAGGATCACCCTTTAAGGAGATTGATAGAAATACAAACACGGTATTGGCTTCCTTCACTCCCCACTTCGCCACCCTGCACACACTAGACGGATGCATACTTCTCAGCTCGGTACTCCCTCACAGCAGTAGTGTAAGTACAGCAACCCCGTTTTTACTCAGAGCAAATCACCACGGAAATACTAAATATCTCATTCTGTGGCTCTGATACATGTCTGTCGGTAGAGAGTGAAATGGGAAGCAATGATCAGATACTCCCATCTGCCCAAGAGTCTTTTATGTTCATTGTTGCATAGAGAAGAATGTGACGCCATATATAATTATTGTAGCATCTTTCGATTACAACAACAACCACAACAACAAAAATCTGAGGTAGGTAAATAGCCTGAGTCACTTCCTCCCCAAAGGTTTTAATGGTAGAAATCTAGAGTGCTGGGATTATTATAGGCTGTCTATTCCTAGTTTAAACCACTGCTCGCTATGCGAGGTTTCTACCAAGCTTCTCAGCTGTGGGAAATAGAGCCGGCAGATGACATCCTCATCAATAGGCGTTCTGAGAAGTACCAGAGGAGGATACTCTTGGAGAGAAGAGGGTTGCAAATGTCAGGAAGACTTTGATATATGCCAACGATGGGCTTCGAGAGGTGTGAGGCAGACAGTGGAGTCTGCTTTTAGCACTCCAAATGATTCTGTCTACATGCTGTAGGAGTGGGTGGACAGAAACTTCCACTCATAAATTACGGGAACACTTTTTATGTGGCAAATTGTCAGCCGCTGTGCATAGCAAAACTCAGAGTGGAAAGATGGCAATTGGCAATCTGCTGTGCATCAAGTTAACAGTGTGGAGCCCTAGAGGCAGGACATGATTGCCTCTGTAGGAAGTGAATCAACACAGAGATACAGGTTCCCCTTGGGTCAGTCCCACCTTTGTGCCAGAGGGCTAGGAACCCTCAGCCCAATGCCTCTGAATCAGACATTAAAATGGACCACAGAGCTGCTAGCAAAAATGTTCTCATTTGAGAGATGAGGGACATGTTGGAAATCTCTCAGAAGTCTGATGTGAGATGAATTGTGAGATGTTACCGTTTTAGAAATGTCCTTACCTGTTACAGGGAGTTCATTCCTTGTTTCCTGAAAGCTGTAAACTATGAAGGTGAGTTTATCAACTATATCTAAAGGTCCTATGTCCTATTGGTGACTCTTTGATATTAGGTACAAGGAACAATGATATAGGTCTAGGATGACATTAAATGTAAGAGTAGACATTTTAATACTTTGCCTATTCATTTGTTTTGGAACTACGATGGAGTACAATGGAGTGCCTAGAATAGGAGATCTTGGATTAAAGCGGTAGACCAAAGATTTTGCTCCTTGAAGACAAAAGGAAATAAGGTAGGGGCATAATAGGTGATCAAGGTCACTTAAGAGCAGGGGTTCTCAAGCTATGGGTTGCAACCCTTTTAGGAGTCACATATCAGATATTTATATTGCAATTCACAGTAGTAGCAAAATTACAGTTATGAGGTGATAACAGAATATTTTTATGGTTGGGGGTCACCACATGAGAAACTGAATTAGTTGGCCTCAGCATCTCAACCTTCCTAGGTTGAGAACCACTGCTTAAGAGGAAGTTTTAAAGACTTGAAACTTAGTTAAGCATAGAGTTTTTCATAAATCCAGGCTGTGAAATTTTTTTAAGAATGCCCACTGTTGAAGATTTCACCTGTAAAGTCTATGAGACTAAAGATGTGAGGCACCTTTTCTCAGGCACATTTGCAAATAAAGAACTGTCATAATTAGTACTGATTTGTCAATGTTGGTGAACTCATTGTGGAATTAAAGCTAAATCACAATTCAAGTACTACCATGCACCGGATAATAACAGTCAGGAATTCAAGCCTTAATTGTAACCTCAAAGAACTAATACATCAAATGCTAATCTTTGTAATGCTTGAGACTAATACCTCTAATACTAAATAATATATTTAATACCTGCTTCTAATAATATAATGCTGTACTCCATAAATGTACTCCGTGATGAACTGCCTAACACATAAATGAACTCACAATAGTGGGTATCACATATGGTTCAGATCCTGTCCTTGGCTTCTTTTCAAAAGTAGGAAAATAGTCGTTCATGATAAGAAGAGCAGCCTCTGGAGTAGACAGAGCATTCTGCCTTCATGATGATGTGCCCTAAAGTCTATAATTTCATCAGGTAGGTTTCTCCTGAATATTAAGAGAAGCCTTCTTTTGTCATTATGTTCTGCATGAAAGCTAAAATATCCCTTGGGAGAAGTAAGTCTTAGAAATTAACCCAATGGAAATACAGAAGACTGTACTCTTGGAGCAAGAAGTTTTGTAGAGACCAGACTCATCTAGTCATTATTGACATAAAGGCAAAGAGGCAAAGGGAACTGGAGAAAGTAAAGAGCCTGCCTAGTTTGTATCTGTCAGCAGAGCTAGATACAGCTATCTTGTCTTTCCCTCCTTTGCTTCCCTCGTCCAGTAAATGACATCTGAGTCTTTGCGGAGATCAAGGGCCAGTTCAGGACTTGAGAGTGTGAAAACAGTCAAAGGAAAGCAATTTTCCAAGAATAAGATCACTAAGTGATGGAAGTACCTCAGTATCGTGCCCTGTTATTGGTACTAGGAACCCATAATAGGTTTATATTCTTAGGAAGAATTAAACAGAGAGTAGACATGTTTCCATGAAGGACATAGACAGAGCAATGGCCTCACTAATCTCTTCATTGCCATATCAGTTCAGAGTGTTCTGTCACGATACTTTGCTTCTAATTTCTTGATAGTTATATTTTCTATAAACTAACTACTATAGATTTTAATATCACTAAAGTCTCCTGGTATCTACATAATACCTTTTTTCTGGAGGCTAGAAGTATCAGTTGCCACTAACACTGAAAACCTTTGGCTGTCACTATGGACTGGATCTGGACAGTAGCCAAATTAGGAAAAAAAAGTGATACCCCGGTGTAGGCTGTTCTTCATACAATAAATAAACACCAAGTATTTTCGGTGTCTCAGCCACACCACCAATCAGTCTGTATTCCTAGCACAGCTTCATTCTCTCTAGATGAGACATTGAGCATATAAAGGAGGAAAGACAGGCTGGGAATTTGAGGTAATCTGTCAGGACTACACATACTATCTTCTGGCTTTTAACTGTGGTCTTCAGTCCACAACTTTAATTGTGGCCATCAGTCAGTCCTATGATTAAGCTAAGTTTTCCTACATCTCTGGCACTCAGTTTGTTCCCCCATGGAAGAAGGAGTTGGATCTTCTGTACAGGTTCTGAGGGTTCTTCTAAGTTGTCATTCGACAGTGTGAAGGGCATAGAGGTAGGCAAGACCATGTTGCCCATGAATCAAGCCAATCTGCATTTGCATCTTGGGCTCACATTTACAATCTAAAGGACCTTCGTCTACATCTTCTTACCTATAACCCAACTTCTTCATTTATACTTCTTTGACTGGAACATTTACCTCCCAATACTCTTGTTCAGCACACTTCAACTTTCAGACTACACCAAAACTCAAACTCAACTAGTCAGTCTAATCTATGCATTATTGATATGACCGCCCTCTGTTAACTACCAGGCTCGACACTAAGTTTAGGATATTTAAGACCCTAAAATAAGACATGTTTATAAGGTTGTGCATGGATGTGCAGGGGATTGGTGTTGAACACTTACAAAAGTGGTTTACTCTCCAGTAGAAGTGTACAGAGTACTGTGATAATGCAGAAACAGAAAAAAACTACCCTCTTAAAAAAACACCCATAACATGGTTGTGACTCTTCTAGTAACTACAGGAGCAGTGCCACAGATGACCAGATATATCACCCGATCCCATTTCATAAGTGGAAAGGTGAAATCAAAGTAGGCAGAGACCTCAATGAGGGGACCAAGTTGATAGATTGCCATTCACCAAAGAATACAAGTGATTTTCACAGGAACATCCTCAAAAGTGCAGTGGTATGAAACTGCACCAAATCTCTTCACCAGGTCTGGGCCAGGACTCTGAATTTCTGACTTCAAGGGCAACAGCTGCTGATGCTGGTCCACAGACCACAGTTCAGAGGATGCTTTTACAAAGCATGTCTCACTTCCCTGTCATATTCAGGAATATAAAGTAGAAGTGTCTGGGAAATTACAGGGACTAATAAAAGGATCCATCACTTCTGGCTCTGAGACAGGGAGCTTACAGATGAAAATCTTAGAGCTCTATTGACCCTTCAGTTTTCCTCTATTTAAGACCTAGATGTCTGACCTATATACATCAGTAGTGGAAGGGAGGAATGATAGAAAAGAAAGGAAATTTTAATAAATGAAATTTCAGAGGTCTCCAAGCTGACTTGCTTTATGAATGTGTGGTTGCAGATAAGCAGTTCCGAGGACTGGCTGAGTCATGGTGGCTAAAAACAGGCCTTTTCTCCAAGCCTATCAGAGCTAATCTGCTGAGGAGAGGGCCAAGGAGTACCTGTCACTGTATTGAAACATACATCAGATAAAATGATTAACCCAACACTAGCAATGCAAGCACCCAGAGGGCCCCAGACCATTGAATGTACCCAGAGCCTTCTAGGCACCTAATCTAAAATATGAAATGAATTATTCTTACTTTCAATTCTGTCCTTCTTAGCTCCAACCTGTATGGTTACCACGCTTGCATCATTAATAGAAACAACAGCCAAGATTTATGAAGGGTCATTCTTTCAAGGCTCGCAGAACTTGGAAGAATGAATCAATCAAAATTATTTATTGAGCATTTCAGCTAGGAGATGTGGGAAATAAAGCAAACATGGATTTAGTGTGTACACTTCCTTAATTCAAAGGTCTGCAGATGACTGAGGAAATGAAACCCAGGGATGTGGGGAGAAGCCACAGCTCAAGGCATATAGAAGCTTGACAAACCATGCCTTTCAGAATCATGCCATCCCTGCTCCACCTTGTACAGTGTGCAAGGCTGGATACATACATCATTCATTCTCTTTCAGTCTCAGTTTGTACAGAAGTAAAAGAAGGGCAATAACAGTGTGTATTCATAGGATGCAGTGATAGTCAACTGACATAAAAGATGATTGACAGGTGCATAGCACATGACCAATACATTTGAGTTGGTTTTTGTTGCATAAGATGCTATCTATTATTGGAGTGAAGGAGAAAAAAAAAAGGAAGGAAAAGAAAATAACCAAACAAACTCACGTGACTCACTTGCTAAGCAAACTTTTTTCTGGAAACAAAGAGGGATTTATCATCTGGGCCTTTACATAAAGGTCATGGGTAGTATAATGGAAAAACTCTCCTATTACAGTTTTCAGAAGACACGAATAAGTCATTCAAATGGCTATTTCTTGTATAGACCCTCTATAAAAGCAGAGAATGTAATATTACAACATAAATCATCACCAAAATGTCTGTGTCCAGCTATGTTATGTGGCCCAGCGACACTGTTCTGATGATATAATGTATTTCTGTGATAGACTTTGGAGTTCCAAAGAGAATGGCTAATTAACATGATTAGACTCCCTCCTTCCAGTGACGCATCTTTTAAGTGCACTTTTCACAAGCACCAAATTGCAGCCAATTCCTGGCTGAATTACACTTGATGGGGAACCAGGGCGATGTTCTACTACAAGGTTCCTAGAAACAGATGGAAGAGAGGCAAAGTTTGTATTCCAGTTATAGTGGAAACATAAGATGAAGATATGGAGAAAGGTAGAGAGAAGGGTACCAGGCAATGAGAACAACAGAAGCCTTGGCAAATGTTCATGAACACAATGAAAAGTCTGCTGAGAATTTACATCCAGTGACTAAGCTCCTGACCCCATCCCTTCATTTCAGTCTTTGCCAAAGAAGAGCTTCATTAACATATACCTCATGAAGCTCATCCTCTCAACGTGTAATTTTGTAATTTTTATTTTAAAAAGCATCCACAGATCATCAGTAACTACCTCAAGAACAATTATATCATCCAAGGAAGAAAACCCGGCCACTATAAGGTTCCCCAGCATTTCACATATATGAGCAAAACAGCGGAGAAGATTTATTTTGGCTCAAGGTTTCAGAGTTTTTAGTTTATAAGGGCAAAGAGGACATGACAGACTAGAGTAGCTCACCCCATGGTAGCCAGAGAGTTAGGAACAATTTTGCTTGTGCTCACTGGTTTCTTCTCTTTTTCCTTTTATTCTACATGGGTCCTCCAGGGTACTGGGTGGTATTCTATTTCCATAGCTGATAAGGTGACAAATAACCCAACTTAAGTCAACCTTAATGAAGAAAATGTTTATTTGACTTACAATTCCAGGTCCCAGTCCATCTTTGAGGTGAATTAGGACAAGAACTCTTAAGGTAGGAACTCAGAGAAGGCCTACTCCCTACTCCAAATTACCTATGATCAAGGAACTAGATTCACAACAAAAGAAGTGCAGTAGGAACTACAGAAGATGTAGCCGATGGAAACAAATATTTAGTCACCTTTCTTACATAGTTTAGGATTAGCTGCCTAGGGAATGGTGCTGCCCACAGTGGAATTGGGCCTCCCGCATCAACTAAAAGTCATGACAATCTTCCCACAGATGTGTTCCACAGACCAGTCTCATCTACATAATTCCTCAGTTAAGATTTATTTCCCAGATAATTCTTAGTCTTGTCTGGTTGACAGTTAATGCTAACCAAAACAGGTGGCTTGACATAAAATTCAGATTAGGTCTCTCCCCTTTAGTTGATACTCTTTAGACATACCCACATGTTGGTTTTACAAATCTAATTTCTTCTTAATCTAGTCAAGTTGACAATCAAGATCTACCAATACATATAAGCAGCCACTCTCTATTCTTGCTCAATTACAATTCTAGATAATCAACTTTTAATCTATCATCTACCTAAATGGAATTACCTATTGTGAATTTTTCATATAAAAGGAATTATACAAAATGTGATCTTCTGTGTCTTATTTCTTTTAGTTAGTATAGTATTTTCCATCTCTGTTGTAACGTACATCAGAATGTTATTCCTTTGCAAGACTGAGTAATATTCTATTAAATAGTTGTAGCAATTTTTGTTTATTCATTCATCAGATTATAGGTAGTTATGTTATTTACTCTTTTTGCTTATTAACCAATAATTCTTCCATGAACATTTGTTCATATTTTTGGGTCAACACATAATTTTCATTCTTCTTAGTACATACTTTAAATGGAATTATTGAGTATCATGGTAATTCCGTGTTTAATAAGTTGAGAAACTGTCAGACTGTGTTTCAAAGCAGCTGCATCCTTTCACTGTATAACAGCTCATCCTTTCTAACCCAGGCTTCTATCTGTCTCTCGACTACAGCCATCCTAGTGGATGTACAGAGGTAACTCATCTTAGGTTTTATTTGCATTTCCCTGAAGATTAATGATGCTGAGGGTGCATATGCTTATTGACCATTTGTATTTCTTTTTTGAAGACATGTCTACTCCAACATTTTCCGGTCTTAAAAAGGTAATTAAGTACATTTTAATCTGGTGAGCTTTGAGAGCTCTTTATTCCTCATATCAGATACATGATTAACAGATGTTTTACCCCATTAAAAGAGTTGGATCTTCATTTCATTATGCTGCTATTTAGAGCACAAAAGTTCTAGATTTTGATGGAATTCATTTACCTACCAATAAAGTTGTTATTGGTCTTCATATCTTAAAATGCGTTGCAGATCCGTGGTCAAAATATGTATACGTATATTATTTTCAAAGAATTTTAAATTTTTCACTGTCTATTGTAAGCTTCTGATCTATTTTGTGGATACTTTCAGTGTATAGCATGAGCTAGGAGTCAACTTCATTATTGTATGTAAATATACAGTATCTTAGTGCCATTTGCTAAAATTTTTTCCCTTAGGATTTTCTGGGCACAAATGTCAAAAGTGACTGAGCATAAATGTATGGCTTAATTTCTGAATGATAAATTTGAATTCATGGATCTATGTATATGTTTATCTTCATCTCAGTAACATACTCATTATTGTTGTGGCATTATAGTATATTTGGACATATGGAAGTTTATAGACCTTGACTTTGTTTTCTTTTTCAAGATGCTTTGGATATTCTGGATCACTTACACTTCAATATAAATTTTAAGTTCTGTTTATCAGTTTCCACAAAGATTTAAGGTTGTTCAGGTATTTTGTTTTTACATAGAACTACAACTGACTCTTGCATACTGACCTTACATCCAGCAACCTTGTTGAAGTTGGTATCTCTTGCTCATTAGGTATGCATGTGCTGTAATTTTATATATTCTATATCTTATTCATACACCCATAGCTTTTTTTCTCCTCTTTGTTCTGCAGTATTCCCCTTGTAGCTAATGTGCTCTTAGCCTTGAGTCAGAGGGAAGCAGAAGTTCTTCATTCTTAGGCTTTTATCAGAAGCATCTGAGAAAATTATTTACTATGGGATCAGATTGTCATATAAAAAAAAATCACTGTCAAAACTATGTGTACCCCCCCCCCCGCCAAAATCCAAGCATTTATATAGAAGATTTTGAGAATGATCAGTAATCCATGATACTTGCTCAAAGATTTTACACAGCCTCAATTCTCTTAGTTATATCCAAAGACAACACCATAGGGCAACAGTGTTATGATCAGTTATAATAAATGAGACCCATGCACAGTTTCCATATTTGCATTTGTGGCTATTTTCTTTACATACTCTTAGACCAAGGTGGCCACTAAAAAGAATCAGTTTTCTCAGCTGACCAAGTCATTCTGCCCAGCAGTTTAGTGCTTCTTCTATGAAGAATGCTCTTTGGTAGCATTAAGCGTCAATGGCATTCTATTGAGTTCTTTATTTCATTTCCAAGCTATAGCTTCTTATATTGGTTGTCTTTGTTGTCCTTGATTATGGACTCTAAAGTAACAGATGAGTAAACTTTTTCCTCCTGAAGTGGCTCCTGGTCATGACATTTATCATAGAAACCACAAACTAAAATAATTACCTTTTCCTACCCATAGATACTGTGAAGTGTTGATTGTAAACTTTATGGATTTAGAATCACCAAAGGTGCAAATCTCTAGGCATATCTTTGTAAGCTTTCCAGAAAGGTATAATTGAGGTAGGAAAATATACTCCAACTGTGACTGGTACCTTCGAATAAGCTGGAGCTCTATACTCAATGAAGACAAGAAAGTGAGGAGTACTACCAGTATTCATCTTTTTGCTTCCTGGTGGCAGATACAATGTAACTTACTATCTTCTTCACAGTCCCGCCAAGGTTTCCCTGCTATGATGGACAGTAACTTCAAACTGTGAACCAAATAAATTCTTCCTTCCTTAAGTTGCTTTGTCAGGTATATTGTTACCACAGTGAGAAATGTAACAAATACAGATGCTTTACGTACTATTGGTACTCCTGGGCTATGTGGCTCACATAACCTCTTTACTATAGCCTAGTCATTCTACTAATCTCTTCCCTTCCTTGCTCACAGCCTCCAGCTTTTGTGCTAATTATAAAATGATTCATATTAGTATTGTCTAGTACAGAATATTCAGCATGGCTCCCAGAATCTGAAAATATCATTATTTTGTGTTATTGTATCAGTATTGGGAGATTCAAGATACAATCTTGCATAGTCTAAGTTGGAAGGAATGTGCTGGAGTGCTCCAGAACTTTGGACTCCTGAGAATAATCATTAGTGTGCTGAGACTCTTAAGATCCAACGTCCATCATCTAGGCCATATATGTTTTAGTAAAACTTATGAAATATTTGACACTTATTACCTTGGTCCTCAGCATGTCATTGCTAATATAGCCTACCAATGTGGTGTGCTATGGAATGCCAGGCTCTCTCTCTCTTTTCCATCAATGTTATCACAGAGAAAACTGTTATCATAAAAGTTTTATCTTCTTCTCCAGTTTACATAATTGTACACTCTTCTACAGCTCACCTACTGGCCCTTCTCTCTGATAAACATGAAAATAAATTCGTTCAGCAGCAGCTTACTTATTAGTATGTGCTGGAGCCTGTTATTAATCTATTTCATTGAAAACACATCTGGCGCAATAACTGCAATTAGGGTCATGATTTGATCAAGGAGTGATTCCTTCAGTTGTGATTCATTCCCTTTTCCTGGGATTCTGTTTGAATGGGACTTCACCTTTGCATACTTTACATCTTTGTGATTAGCATTCCCCTAGATGTCCAAAAATAAATGAGGCATGACTTTTATTTACTATCTAAGCTTGAGTAGAAGCAAAAATTCAGTGACTTCCATGATATCTCTGCAATTACATTACCCTACAGGGTGAAGAACAAATGTGAAGATTTTCACCAAATTCCAGTTATTCTTCAAGTATGCCAGTAAGTTACAATCAGATAGTATAAGTACAGGGAACGTAGTGTGAGCAGAACTAAGATTCCAGGTTTGCATTTATGTGTTAGCCCTACACACCCTCATTCTAACAGGGCATTGTGTAGATTGGTTCCTTTATTGGGTATTAATATCAATGCTATCCCAATGTCCAACAGCCCTCTGGAAGTTTTAGTGTTCCTCTTCTGAATTGTCATCACTTGGGTCAAGGGCTATGCATTTTGAAGGACTGGCACACTTTTATCTCACTACAATTGCTTCAGACGTGCACGATTTCTTTTCATTTGGAATCAGTGTCTCCTCCTGCCTCCAGTGTCTGGGGGTATGAACTGACTCAATTCTGGACACCTTACAATGTTATTTGGGCTTTAATTTGAGAGATTATTTTAGACTTCTCATACATTCTGGACATCTCTTGCTTCTGCAGACTGCAAAGTACCTTCCTTGACTGACTGCTCATCTAATTCTTTTCTGGAAATAATAAACTCCAATGATGCTTCTAAAAGTCAGAGGCCACACAACTAGGCCTATTTAAATGTTATTTGAGCTTTCATGCTCTCTAATATCTGTAGCTACTGGGCTTCCTTGCAATAATTGTGATCCCATTGATTCTGAGCACCAAGTACCATCACCTATGTTTTTATTTTAGGGATACCCAAGTCAGGCTAATTGCTATTACCACCCTCTTCTGTCATCAATTCTTTTCTAAAGAGAATAGCCACCACTGTGCTGGTCCTCCTCTCTAGTGTCATCCTCACTGCTTTGACATGTGGGATGCCTGTTACTCAGACTCTGTCATAGAACATGTTGAGCTGTGAGGTCTCTTGTCCTATATTTTATATGTGCAATTTTGGAGCCTTCTGCTCTCCTCCATCACCATCCTCCATGGCAATACTGGCATAACTTCATGTGGATTTATATTTTGAAGAATCTAAGATGCCTTCAAGTGACTTGTTGATAGCATCTCCTGAGTCCTGGTTATGGTGTCAAATAATTTTCAAACAGATTAATGTGTCAAAACTCCTGTTTATCTGACCTAGTGTTTTGCCCATCCTGGTCTATCACTCCACGATTTGGTCTCATGCATATACTACCAGCTACTAGCAATCTCTCTGTCCTACAGGTTCTCTGGTATGTGGCTGCTCATTCCACAGCAGAATCAGCACACCTCTAGATTGGTTGCCCTGTGATTTGACCTTTCTTGTTGACTATTAGGAAAGTAAGTCCAACAGCCCTCTGGAAGATCCCAAAGCAGGCAAATGTTGGCTTGAAAAGTGTGCAGCTTCTGCATCCTCTTTAACCACCGGTTGATCGCTGTCTTCTAAAATGAAGAGAAGATGTGAAGGGGGCTCATGAAAGCCCAGCCAATCAAAGCTCTTAACTGGAACCCCACTTCAAATCATAGCATCTTTTATTTTTTCTATTAGGGCCACTACCTGGCAGAAGAGGCTTAATGAGGCTAAGGATTCAATCCTGTCCAAAGCCTCCACTACTCTACTGATTGTATCCTGAGCCTAGCAAACTATTCTTTTGCTATTTGGCTACAGGAGATTAGAGTTTCCTTAAATGCTGCTAAGAGGTCTTTTGGAGTTCACATTTCTCCTTGCAATGTAAATTAATCATCTGAGTCTATCATTGTTTATCTTTTACAAATCACTGGTCCTCATCCTCAGAAAGTCACCAAACTTCATATTAATAATCAACATTTCTCCTATGCCTTTCAGGCACAAGTAGCGGTGTTTCAGAATATTTCTGTACATAAACCCCATCAGTCCACCATTGGCAAAATGTTAACGATGGCAACATAATGCCCTAGCATTTAACAATTGCACTAATACAATACAGCGGCTGCTCTCTGGCACTTACTGTAGTAATGGTGTTTGCAGTGCTGGATAGCCAATTATTGACCCATGTACAAAACTCCGTTTTAATAATGGGCTTGGTGAAACCACTATTTGCATCAAGAAATTCTTAGATGGAGAGTCAGTGATGGAGCTTGAATGACCCTTTAGGGTTATCCCCAAATTAGATGAGGGCCTCCCTTCCATATCAGGCAGTCATTGACAAGGGCTGCCACCCTAAACAGAGCCACACCTTTAGAAAAGCCAGTTTCCAAGGGTTGACAGCAATTTCTAGAAGGAAGCTTGTATGAATCATAAACAGTTGATCTTCCAGGAATCTAGGGAATGTCTGTGCCAAGCATGGAGAGAACACCACATGGCAGACTACCACATAGATCATATTGTCTGTCATAGTTTGTATATAAGACGTTCCCTCAAAAAACAGGAGAGTGTGGGTTTGACAGCATCTCAGAAACTGGCCAGATACTACCACCATCACCACTCCAGGATATAAAGGCATGCACCAATTTGAAAGACTTTCCCTTAAGAAGAGAGCACCACAGGGGCACCTGTGCTCACAGGATTCATTTCAGTATGACCAGTTGCCCAGGCTCAGAGGCTATTGCATCAATAGTCAAAATGGGTCCAGGTACCACATGAGTTGGTAGCAAACCTTGGTATCACCCACATGCTGCTAGGTACAGACAATGCAAGAGTTATAAAGCCAAGGAACCTATATCCAATTTTTAATGGATGACCTTGGAGATCAGTTAACATGACAGTGTCAGATTCTCTGTGAGCAGCTCCAGATTAGGCTACTATGAAACTGAGACAAAAGTGGATAATGCCCCAGAGACTCTGAGAAGTTAGAGATACCAGGAAGATAGAATGTCTGCCATTAAAAAAAAACAACATTTTCCAGATGGCAGACATGAAACTACAAGATTTAATGCTTGCTTATGCCTAGTTCTATCTTGTTTTGGTTCAATCCTTTTTTTTTCCCCCTTCTACTTTACCTTACAAGTTAGGGTTTGAATTAACTCTCAGAAAAGACTCTGGACTTGACATTTTGAACAAGGTTGGAACTGTTAGGAATAAATACCAGGACTCTTGGAAATGGATTGTTGTAGTTTGCTTCTTTGTTACTTCAATAAAACACTTTGACCAAAAGCAACTTAGTGAGGAAAGGGTTTACATAGCTTACAAGTTAAAGTCTATCAAGAGAAGTCAAGGGAGAAACACAAGTCAAGATATGAAGCATAGACAATGGAGGAATGCTGCTTACTGATTTTCTGCTCTGACTTGCTCAGCCACCATTCTTATCCATTCATCCCAGGGCCATTTGCCTAGGGATGGTACCGCCCTCAGTGGACAAGATCCCTCTCTATCAGTTAGCAATCATGAGAATGCCCCACAGACATGCCTATAGTTCAGTCTGATGCAAGCAGTTCCTCAGTTAATCTTAACAATTCCCTGGCTGACTCCGGTTTGTTTCGATTTGCAAAAAACTAATCAGCACATGACCTGAAAGTATTTTTGGATTGTGAAATGAACATGAGCATTTGAGTGGCCAGTGGTGGAGGTAAATGGTTCAGATATGAAGTATTTCCCAATAGGCTCATGTATTGAAGGCTACTGTACTGATAGCATTGTCGAGAGGTATCTAGATTATAAAGCCACTAAATTCATCAATGTATTTGGGCCTGCCTAAAGTAGGTCATTGGAAGGGGATGAAGAACGTATTTACCCTGGATCCTCTTATGTCCCCTCCCTCTCTCCCTCTCCTTCCCCCTCCCCCTTCCCCTCTCCCTCCCCGTCTCCCTCCCCCTCTCCCTCTCCCTCCCCCTCTCCTTCCCCTTTCTCTCTCTCTCTCTCTCTCTCTCTCTCTCTCTCTCTCTCTCTCTCTCTGTCTCTCTGTATCCTGGATATCGCAAGGTAAGGCATCAGCCACATCTACCAAGGACATAGGCCAAGGGAGACTATGGATTGAAATTCTGGAGCTGTTAACCAAAATAAAAGGTTCCCCCTCACTTTTTAAGTTTATTTCAGATACCTGTCACAGTGATGAGAAGCAGAATGAGCATGACAGCCACTTCTATTGTCCCTGTGTCAATTTGCTGCCCATGGTTCCATGTTCCTTATACATTAGAGTCTCCATAACTCTGAAGATATTACTGCTTATTCTGGATACTCAGGGTCACTAGCTTGCAAGTAGGACCATAAGTGACAACCTGTTGGCAAATGATGTGGGTAAGATTAATCTAGAGTGTGCTCTGTTGACAGTATGGTGCTGTACCTGCTATTGACTAGGCGAACTGATTAAATATTTCTGAATATGAGAGAAAGAAAAAATTGTCATGACATTACATGTCTCATTATGACATTGTCCTGATGAATAATCACTTTAGGACTTTCGGACATCGTCTGCTAATTAATATTGCCCCGTCTTGTAGTCTCTTGACTCTTTCACCTCTAGGGTCAAGTCATAAGACAAAAAGTCTGCTCTCCTCTTAGAATGATGCTGAAAAAAGCTGATTAGATATTCAATGAAACATTCCTACTGTTTCTCTTTGGCATGTAGTAAATCTCTGTTTTCTAGCGTCCTCTAGATGAAACCTTGTGCTTGGGCTCTGGACAAAGAAATTGAACAAAAGTGATTTTCCAGCACCTCCCAGATCCACATGATGGACGCCCCATGGAAGCTATTCTCTTTGCTCTCCTGAGGAAGACAAGGGCTAAGAATGAATGTCAATCAAGGTCAAAGGCAGGGGATAAAAGATGTAAGAGCCCTAGTATCTCTGTTTGGAAGAGAGCTGGCCTTGTAACATCAGGCTATGACGTAAACCATCACTTGTAATTTCACCCCTCTTGGATACAGAGATTGTCTATTACAGAGGTTGGCTTGTACTTACTCACACAGAGACAGCAAATAAATGTGAGTCAGAGGAAACCCAAGGGAACTAGCAAGCACTCTGCTTCTTACCAGCTCTAGGCGCTAATTACTTGATTACACTGTTAGCTTCTCAGCACCTATACAGGGACTTCAGCCATCCAGAATAATCATTTTCAAAAATAAACAAGTTTCCTTTTGAAAGTCACCTTGGTGAGCATAAGACACAGGCAGGACTTCATGTGATCAGAAGCCTCTAATTCAGGTAAGACTTGTTGCCTCTGAATTACCCTTTGGTCACCTTGCCAAGCTTTGCATGGAGTACATGATGACTTATCCACCCTCCCCCTTGCTCCTAGTCTCTCTCCTCAGTCAAGGTGACACACTGTATCAAAAGCAAAGCTGTATCTACTTGGAAATGCATAGTTTTTTTTTTCTTTTTCTTTTTTCTTCCAAGAAACATAAAAATTCTCGGTCCAAACACTGGAGTTTGGCTTGGGGCCATTCCCCAAGTGGAGGGGCGCATCAAGGCATGTAGACTCTGGGAAGACACCCTTGCACTTGGCCATGCCAGCCTGGCATTCCACGATGTTCATGCTCCTACTACTAAACTGTTCAATTCTCAATCATCTGAAGCTGCTGCCAACTGCTGGCTGCTGATAGTCAAAGAGGCTGCTGCCCGTAATGTCAGCAATTCTTCTGTTCTGCTTCTCCTGACTGGCTCCACCGTGCTCTCTCTCATTCTCCATGACAGTCAGGCACTCATTTCCTTTCACCATCATGGTACCAAAAGAGCCACCTGGGCACGTGCAGCTGAGCTACTGTGCACTCACTCCCTTTAATGCCCGTAGTCTGCACCTTACACAGTGCCGTTTCAGCACCTTAAGCACCACCTCAACCTAGCAGGATTTAAGTTCTTCTTTCTGAGGAGAACAAACAGCATGGGTACTGGAGAGAACACTGCTGAATGTTCAACCCCAGACAGCCTTGATCAGCTATGTCCTATATATGGTCTCGCAGAAGTATAACATCAACCAAGAAGGGAAATGTTGTATATTGATCTCAGATATAAACAATCTAAGAAATACTCTGGCATTTGAATATGCATCTTCTTTTTATTGCTACTACCAACACCCTGGATTAGAAATTTAACACCTTTCCCAACCCATTTACATATAGCTATGTATATTAACATCTGTTTCAGCCTCTGAAGTCTCTCTTTTACCCATGCAATGTTCAATATTATAGCTATTAGCTCCAAGTGGTCACTGGGTATTTGGAGTGTAACTAGACCAATTAAAATATGCTGTAATCATAAATAACAAGATAGATTTTAAACTTAGCTCAATAAATAAGCTATGTGTCATATTGATTATACTTAAAATGTTATAATGCAGACACTTTAGGCATGTTAATTCAACAAAAAAAAATATACCATTAAACCTGTGGTTTTCCTTTTTACCCTCTTAATGGGGTTACTACAAGTTGTAAAATTATAAACAAAGGTTTCATTTGTGACTTACAATGTCTATGAATCAGATTTTTCTGCTTTCCAGGAATTGACTCATAGGTTCTGCTTGAAGCACTGGTTGTCTGTGTCACCTTCCTATTTCCCATAGCCAGCTAAACAAGTTCCAGCGTCTTGAACACGGCTTCTAAGTGTGTCCATGTTACCTTTCTTATCCCCTCACGTTTCCCAACCCTCTAGTTTAAATTTATGATTTGGCTTTCTAGGTGTGGGGAATTCTTTGCACACACATCATTTCTCTTTCTTCTGCTTCAACTATATTTCTCATCTCATTGAAATGCCTTTCTCCTTAAGAGCTACCCAGAAGCACCTCCCTCTTCACCTCTTCAGACTTGATAACTTCTAATAGCCTGCCCTAATTCATTTTCTTATCTGTCTTCTCCCAGTAAGTTCTAGGGTGAAGCAGGCCAGGAACTATGAGACAACGCTTAGGGAAAAGAGTATACCAAGATAAATTATGTGTCTTTAAAGGCTTGTTTGTCTCACTCACCCTTTCTGTGTAGGCTATACCTCTTTGGATGGTCTTCCACCTTACAAAATGTACATGGCTGCTCTTAACAAAGCCTTAAAGTGATCTGTGTGCCATTGTTTTGGCAGTAAAGGTGATGCTTTATTCATTACTGAGCCTTTGGCACCCACATTGTCTCTACAAGCTGATGTTGACATCTGCAAGTGGACACTCAGTTTCCTCTACATTAGCTCCTGGCTTGTCAGATACTTTGTTATATGCCAGGAATTAGATAACATTATATAGCGTACATTTACAAATATCACAAAGCATTATGTACTCTCTGCCTTTTTACTTAGACAAAAATGTCCCAATTCTGAAACAGGAGCTACAAGGTGTATTCCCAGATTCCATGGGAAGGGTTCTGATTCTGTAAGTCTGTGGTAGGTCTGTGAGAACAGAAACTTTTCTGCTACCTCCATTCATGAACTTTCTTCTGTGTGAGAACTACTGACTACCCACTCATGCATGTCTTTGGTATCCTGGCTATTGAGGCCATACAGGGAAATGAAGAATGGTAATGTGTTCTAGGCTCCAAATGTACTATTTTGCTTCATCTCTGGAATCAAGATTATATTCCTTTCTGAGAGACTGGGTTAATAAACTAAGATCACATTTTTAAAAAGGAATGAATTCAAAGTTACACAATGAGTTGTGTGTGTGTGTGTGTGTGTGTGTGTGTGTGTGTGTGTTGGGGGGGAGTGTTGACTTAAGCCCAAGTGAACTTAGAATTTGCCTGCAAGGTTATTTTGAAAGTCATAAGAAACTCATACCTAGGATTCTCAGATTAACAGAAGGAAGGCAGAGAGAAAGAAAGTGGGTCATGGAAGCCAACATATGTGGATGGGAAGGAGTGACTCAGTTTTTCTTGGAGGGGTTGCTAGCTAGCTTCAAGTCTGCTGCAAAGTCTTAGTGTGAAGAAGCTGAAGGACCCTTTGTCCCACCGTGCCTGGCACAAGCTTGGGAAGCTTCTGAAATTTGTTCTCTTTGCTTTTCTGCTCTTTATCCTTCTAACCATAAGGAGATTCTCTAATTCCAATGGAAGAGGGTAATTTGAGACATCAGTCTGACATCCCAACAGCACAGCAGACTTTCTACCTTGTTGTCCCTCCTTACCCAGAATGAATGAGGCATTGCACAGAGGACATGCCCTAGCATATCCTGTATTCCCCCCCCCCCCCCCCCGCAAGTATGCTGAGTTGCTCCAGGGTCTAAACCCAGCTGGAATCCTGAGGGCAGCTCCCTATATAGTTATGTAGCAGACCCTCCATCCTCTTCTCTGCTTCCCCTCTCCTCTTGGACGTCTCCTCTTGGCTTTGGAGACCACATTGACAGTTAAGCAGACCTGACAGCTGACAGCCTTCAGGAACAGTTGGAACATGATCTCTCCCTCTCTCTCTCTCTCTCTCTCTCTCTCTCTCTCTCTCTCTCTCTCT
>JANHMN010000009.1:55127047-55147386 GCA_030674055.1 Rhabdomys pumilio | reverse complement strand
CTCTCTCTCTCTCTCTCTCTCTCTCTCTCTCTCTCTCTCTCTCTCTGCGTGTGTGTGTGTGTGTGTGTGTGTGTGTGTGTGTGTCCCTCTCCCTCTCTCTTCTTCCTTTCCCGTTGTTGTTGCAAGACTGGAAGCCTGACTAGAATTTAAAACAAGTCTTTGAGATAAAAATATATGCTAGCACCAGGCCCTGCTCTCTCAGCTGCCTTCTCAGATTGGCAGCTGTCCACCTGGTGGGGTGGGTGAACCTAACAGCTGTAGATGGTTAGAGGCAGGGTCTGGAGCAGGGAGGCAGGTGAACAGGTTCTCTGATGTCTGAGTAACCTTCTCAGCCCTGACAATGCTCAGGCTTTTATTTGGAGCACAGGAAAGGCAGGAAGTCTCATCCCCACACCCCAGGGAAATGCCTGTAATATGTCCTCACCCCAAGGGTCTTGACTGTCCCGGATACTGGCAAGTCAGAAAGCTACCAATCTCAGCTTAGGCTTCTCCACCCTGATCATGTTATCCATCTTCTTCCCATCAGTCCCTGCTTAAGGCAGATAGATAAATAGATGGAGAGATAAGAAGGAGAGACTCTAAACAGCTTAAATAAACTATCCTATTTACATCTTTGCTTCAATCTATCAATCTATAGGTCTGTCTGACTAGAGTGGAGTCTCAATCTATGGCTTCAGCCTCCATTAGCCATTCATCTGTCTTCCTTTTGCCCTGTACTTTCCCCCTTACACCCTTGTTTCCCAGCATCAGAATAAATCTGAAGCTGAGACACAATGAGCCTTGCCCTTCCACTCCAGTTATCCTGCAAGGGTGGAGGTGGCAGCTGACACTGGTGACTTCCTCCTAGGGAAATATGCAAATGGCTTTTGAATGCTCAAGGGACAAACACCAAGTGTCAGATCTGCTGGTCTAGTCCTGCATTTGTGGTTTTGCAAATAGAGCAAAAAGCTCCTTAATCCGGGGTCTCCTGGGGTAGGCAAGGCAATGGGGGATGGCGGTGGACTGGGAGGAAGAGACGCAGGAGAGCAATTTAAATTAATAGGAAGACAGAGCTAGGCATTGAATATTTGTACACCAGATAGCTATATTGCTTCTCGGGTTTATTAGGTCTGCCTGGATGATGGAGTAGAAAGGTGTAGAAAAGAGGGAAAATAAGAATGTCATTCATTTCATCTTTGTCCTCGTACCAATCAAATAGTTAATATCTTGGGATCCTCTCAGCTTTTCACATCCTGCTACTCACAGCATAAGGGGCTGGTTTGGATGATTACATTCTCAGTCGGAGCAGTGAAAATTCATATTAATTGGTTTTGAAAATATCAGCCATTTAAAAGAGAAAGAATAAAATCGACCAACAACCTCAATAAACGAAGTCTTGTCCGTGTGCTTGGAACAACACACACACACACACACACACACACACACACACACACACAGAGTGAAGTCAACCTGCTCTTTCCCTGGGTCACCAAACATCTAATTTTGTTGTATCTAGAAAACATAAAAATCTCAATTGCTCTCTTGAAGACTGTGCCAATACTATTCCCATAATCTATCTGATAGCAGGAATCCCCATACGTTTTCTCTGAGGCCTTCCCTGGTGCCATATATCTTTTCTTTGATCCAGACAAGTATGCTGTAAGGAAGTAAGGGACATTTATTGAGGGAGGACAAAGCAAAGCAAGACAGGGCAGAATTCTGCTTTCGGTGATGACTTCAATTCTGTGTTCAGTCCTGTTTTCTGACTACAGATCAGAGATGAGAGTCTACCACACATAGGAAGTGACCTTTGAGATGTAAGAAGATGCTTGGGTACCAAGGGTCCAAGTCAAGAGGGCAGTGGCAGCAGGATGTCCATCAGCTCTGCTCACACTCCAGAAGAGCCCAAAGTAGCTTTTGGAATGGTCTAGGGACCTACCTTTGAGCAAACATGGAGACTCCTGGTGAAAAATGATTAGAGCATCACCAAAAGCGGGGATGCAGTAAGACAAACAGGAGAAGCAGGGCTCAGGCAAGAGACTTTGAGAAAAGTGAGGTCTAATTCAGCTAGAAAAAAAAGTAAACATTTTACTCATCTACCACTTAATAGATATTGGCTGGCTTACATTGGAGCTTTGTGATATTTATTTATAAGTGTACACTGGTGAATATCAGATGTCAATAAGTAATTATGAGCTCTGCCAAAAAGAAAAAAAATGCAAAAAACAAAACCAGGCCATTCCTCAAGCTAGCCAGATGAATATTTGAAGGGCAGTATTTTTTTGAAGTAGGAAAACATTGCTCTCATATATATTATTTCAAAATAAGATTTTTTCTGAATAAATAAGGAGAAGGGAGATGGAAACTTAAGCCTTATGATTCTGAAAGTCACTCCATGTTTCTGACTCTAGTTTTGTTCGTTTGTAATTGAAGGAGGCAGATGATGCTCTCCTGTACTTCTGAGTGCTGGGGACCCTAAGGCTCCTCCCAACAGCATGATGAGTGATTTTGAGGTGCTCTGTGCTTCATCATTTAAAGGAAGAAAATTTTTTATTCTCATGTTTGAGATGGTCTTTGGAAAATGAAAAAGCATAAAACAACAAGCCAATAGTAAGGCAGAAAGGTCAGCCATTCCAATCTCTACTCACTCAAGAAAAGAGAAGGAAAAAGAGTTTTTGTTGTTTGGTGGTGGTTTTTTTGTTTGTTTGTTTGTTTGTTTGTTTTAAATCAGAGGGACTGTGACAACAAAAGACCTCCTGAGAGGAACACTGGCAAATTAGGGATGTGTGAATCATAACCATTTGTATAAATAGTGGATGTTCTAACAAGGTTCTTGAGACTGCAGCCCTACACCTAGGACTTCCCTATTAAAGAATTCCATGGAGGTTTGTATGTTTGTTTGTTTATGAGAAAGAACTGTCAGTGTGATGCATTGTGGGTGGCTCTATATGAAATGGTAGGAGACGTTAGATCAGTATAGGAACTGGCTATGTAATACCACTCAAAAGAACCTGTTAAAAATCAGATTTCCAGATGCCCCTTCAAACTCACTGAATCAGAACCCCCAGTGTGGTGCCCAGTAACCATGTTCAATGAATGCCCCAGTCCTTATGTAAACAACCCTCTGCTATGCTCTAGATAAATATCTGAGAATTGCTGGTCTAGGTGATATCATAAGCATCCCTCCAGCCCAGGATCTTATGACTAGGAAAAGAAGATATCAGGAAAAGAGAAGATAGCTGGACATAGAGAGTCCATCCCCAGTACCTTCATTGATTTTGTGCTGTGCCTCTGGTAGGGCAGCATAACAATGAATTAGGAAGCACATGTGTGGTCTTTCTGAGCCATTTCTGAGCAAGAATGACTTGATGTTTAATAAAAAGACACCCAGACATAACCAAACCACAGTAGACCAGACTGGGCTTTTTTTAGACTTTGAAGTCCACAGAATAAAAGTAATCCATAGGTTATATGTTTTAATAAAGCACTTTGCACACACCATTCACACAATGCACTGAGGTAGACATCCTTAATATCTCATTTCATAGACGAGGAGACTGACTCTTATAAAAGTTAAATTATTTCTCTAGGGTTACTTAATCTACATATAGGAGAGTGAGAATTTGAAGCCAATGTTTGACATCCCTAATACGATCCTATTTCTACCATTCTTTAGACATATTTTACCTATTGAAGGTAGTATAAATGGCCATATGAGATTTCTGACAGATTTCGATATTTTAGCAAGGTAGCAGTATCTCCCGAGTTGAAAAAACTGTCACCTTTATTGATACGGAAAAACCCAGATCCATGTGGAGAAGAGTTTTCAACCTCTGTGATTCGTCACTAAGCACAAACCCATTGACCTAGTTCTTTCAACTTGATCCCACCACCCTACAGCTTCTATCACCTACAGATGGTTCGTTTGGACATTAATCCATCAGTGACAACTCAATGGCAATAAAATGGAAGTGCTCATATACCAATCACCCCCTCAAACAATCTGGCACTAAACAATCAATACCTGTCCCTGTGGGACATTTCTTATGCAAACCACAAAACAAGGGGGCTTTTATAGAGACAGAAGGAAAGTTGATGAGAAGATTCAGCAAAAAGAAATTTGAAAGATGCTAGCCTTGAAGATCAACATAGTGTGGACCTGTGCTGTAAAATGCTGGTATCTACCAAAACTACCTCTTTTCTGGAAAAAGCAAAGACTGTTTTGTTCCCTGGAGCTTTCAGAGAGGAGAACAGCCCTGCCTATACCTTGACCTATGTTCACAAAACTGGTTTCGAACTTCTGACCTTCATAACTATGAAAAAATAATTATGTTTGAGACAAGATCTCATGTAGCCCAAGCTAGTCTCACGTAGCTGAGGATGATCTTGAGCTCTTGGTCCTCCTAACTTTCACATATACTGGTATTGCAGGCATGTACCACCATGCTTGGTTTATATGGTGCTGGGGCTTGAACTTATGGCTTTGTGCATTCTACCATTTGACCTATATTTCCAGTCCTACATTAAGCAGCAAGCTTGTTGCCCCAAGAAGTAAAAACCATGTGAATTGAGAAGACAGGTTAGGAATAGATGCAATTAAGTTATTTAACACAACATTCCCCAAACTTGTTTGGCCACAACAGTATTTCCCTCATACCACTTATTACTAGCAAAATAGAATTCACATGTGTGCATCAACTCTGGAAAATGATGCCTAAAGAAAATTCTTTGCTAATTATTAGGGCTGCCACTGCTGGTTTTGGAACAAAGAAGCTCTTCGTTAATGTTCTGACGGAACAGGAGCCAGAAAGCTTGTCGTGGTGACTCTGTAGCATCACTGAGACTAGAGAGTGTATTCAAAGCACATTTTCTTGAAATCTGTGGATAACAAAAAAGGGAAGCATACATGAAGCAAAATAAGAGAAAATGGGAAATTGTTCTTGAATTTAAAAGATGAGTTAATTTACAGAAATCTGATTTACAGGAATCCCATTGGCTAGTCCTAGCCACTGTCATATTGCCAAAAAGATAGGCAAATATTTGCACCCTAGGCCATACTAGAGTGCTTCCAGCCTTCTCTACAGAGAGTAAAACTCATCTGTACAAGAAGTCTGTACATCAATGGCTCTCATAAAATGACCAAGATCTGGACAATGGACTTTTGGCTGCAGGGGAGGTAGGTAACTCATTCATTAGTTCAAGAGACAAGAATAGTTGAGGGTGAAGAGACTTCTGCCCTCACCTTTCACCTGCCTTGATGCTCAAGGTTACCATGCAGTTGTGTAGAATTGAGGACCACACAGGAGAGGAACCCAGGTCAGCGCAGCCTTCCCATCCAGGCAGAAACACTTCGCCTTGTTCTCCAAAAGCCAATGTACTTCTATAAGTACATTAATGGGAGAGACACATGTTATTACAAGCTCCATTTCCAGCCTCCCTTCCCTAATATCTACTTGTTGTTATGGCTATTACCAGTGTCTACACACCTCTTTCACATGAATGAGCAGCCAGAAAGTAGCACTTGGTCTGCTTTATTGCCATTTGCCTTATGTAGGCCATTAAGACTTTACCACCCGAGCAAAGAGGTTTAATTCCATCTTTAAATAAGAAGGCTCTGGCATTTGTCAACCTAAGCTGGATAGTGTGTGGCTTTTTTATGGAGGGCAAAGAACCTTGTGTCCTGGTCGTTGAACAAAGAGGTCACAATGACATTTCAGAAGTCCCGTTCTTGGTTATCCTGGCTATGAATTCTTGGAAAAGAAACTCAGAAAGTCAGAGAGAGAGAGAGAGAGAGAGAGAGAGAGAGAGAGAGCCCTACGATCAAAGGTATATTTAGAGAAGAGGGAACAGAAAGACACGTGATGCACAGTTGCACAATGCACGCACAAAACACTGACTGCCAGCTCAAGAGTCCGGGTTTCAGAGTAATTACTTCAAGCTAGGCTGCCCCTGCTCCTCACTGAGCTGATTCCTCTTGACAAGGAAGGGAAAAGGGCCACAGAGGGAGCTGGCTCATTGTTTCCACCACACTGGTAAATATTGTATGAAACCTGCTTTATGATAGGAAGAATGCAATGGGAAGCTATTGATATTCATAATGTGCCAAGGCCAGCCTCCCCGGTAACAGACTGTAAAAGCATTCACAAAAGCCTTAGCAAGGGGCACTGCTCTAGGTGTGCCTCTGTTCTGGGATCTGAATGGAGTCTATTTTTTTCAGTGACCTCGGGCTCACACAGGCCACCTTCTTCCCCAGAACCCAGGAGCTCCTTTTTAATGCCTTGAACCGGTGAGCCCCAAGGAACGGCTTTAAGGAAGTTTCTATAATTTCTATGAATTGATGAGAGAGAGCCTTCACCTCTCACTGGAGCAGAGGACTGCAAACATTCCCCAGGGAGCAGAGAAGAGGAAGGAGAATGAATGTATTCTCCGGGGATAGCAGGGTGGCCAGAGGAGGGGAAATGTCACTCTGAAAATTGAGCAGCAGTCTACCCCGCCTGCCTGACTGGGCATGCAGTAGCTTTGAGGATGTTCCTCGAAACCATGACAGCTGGAAGCAGGTGAGCTGGTGCAGATAAAAGAACCCACCTCTGCCTCTGGAAGCATGAAAACAATCTCCACTAACCTTTATATGAGGCATTTATTCTCTTCCAACCATTGTTTCTGCCTTTGAAAAGCCCTGGATAGAGCCAGCCCTGTAAACATTAGCATGCCGATTAAAAGTGTGAGCATGCTAGCCCAACAGTGCCAGAGCCCATTGGTCTGCAATGGAGCAGCAATCGAGGGGAAAGAATTGAAATCTAATGGAGCCCCCTTGGGGATCACCTGCCTCTACACATTGTTCCCTGCAATCATCACTGACCCCAAATGGGACCATCTGATGGGGAATGGGCTGTGTAGCCTACAGACAGAGTCAGTGCCATATGGAACAGGCATTCCAATTGCCCATTACAATTCATAAAAACAATTCAGGATTCTAACTCTATTTCTCTGGCAATCGAGTTGAACCATCACTGGGCCCAATATAATCAGATTCTGCTGCTCTATTTATTAAATATAAGTTGCTAAACACATGGCCCAAGAGAGGGTAATAGGACTTAGAATCTAGCTTAGTGGGTCATCATCTCTCAGGTTTGCCTGTGGATCTGAAAGGCATTTGTATATACGTAGTAGTTGTCAGCCTATGGTTATGCAGAGCCAGCCTGTAAAGAATGGATTGTCATTGAAGTGGCTTTTCTTAATGGCATGTAGCTCGTTAGAAGTAACAACTTAAAGAGGTCAAGATTATAGGTTCGATCCCAGTGCCAGGCAGCTCTGTGTCTTCAATTCAGTCACAATTCTAGTGAACGCCTATTATATGCCATTACTAATGTTTCTTTTGGTAGTAAAGGATGGACAATATGTTCGCCTAAAGTCTGTGGAAAAAGGCCAGAAAAATACAAATTTAATGGGGGTGGGAAGTGGGAGGGGAGGACTCTCTAGAAAGTCCCAGAGACCCGGGATATGACAGACTCCCAGAACTCAATGGCGGTGACCTTAGCCAAATTGCCCAACAATGGGAGGGCCACAAGTGGAGGGATGGGGTACCAAACCACAGTCAAAATTCCTGACCCAGAATTGTTCCTGTCTAAAAGAAATGCAGGGACAAAAATGGAAAAGAGACTGAAGGAAAGACTGCTCAGTGACTGGCCCAACTTGGGATCCATCTCATGGGGGCCGTGGGGCACCAAGGCCTGACACTATTACTGATGTTACGATGTACTTACAGAAAGGAGACTGGAATGGTTGTCCTCTGAGAAGCCCTACCAGCAGCTGACTGAGACAGATGCAGATACTTACACCCAACCATTGGAGTGAAGTTGAGGACCCCTGTGGAGGAATTAGGAGAAGGACTGAAGGAGCTGAAGGGGAGGGTGTCCCCATAAGGAAGACCAGCAGTCTTAACTAACCCAGACCCCTGGGACCTCCTAGAGACTGAGCTACTAGCAAGTCAACATACATGGGTTAGTCTGAAGCCCCCAGAACATGCATAGCAGAAGACTGCCTGGTCTGGCCTCAGTGCAAGAAGATATGCCTAACCCTGGAGAAACTTATGGCCCTAGGGAAGGGGGATACGCCTTGTGGGGGAGGGGTGGGGGAGAATTCTCTTGGAGCCAAGGGGAATAGGATGAGGGACTGTGGGAGGGGAGAACAGGAGGGGGGCAATGGCTGGGATGTAAATAAATAAAATAATTAATAAAAAATACAAATTTAAGCCCTCATCTGTTTGATACTGTGAAATAGATGGACACAGACTGCTATATGTGGGAGCAACAAAGGAGGAATAATTAAACTGTAACTGACTCTGTGTATGAATAGAAACTGACACTTTATAATGCCTGAACCTGAAACAAAGCGTCAAGATTTGCAATTTTTTTTTAATCCTGGGGGAAGATGAAATTATAAAGTTCAACTGCCCCAGAGTATTCAGTCCACGATGGGGATCATGGGAAAACACACTGCTCATCTGAGCCTCACTGGCTAGCTGTCAGTCACACACAAATAGCCTGCTGGAAGATCAAGGAAATACCTCCCAAGCTCCAAACTCAGATCCCTGACATGTGACCCTGCCAGAGAACTTTCTCTTTATTAATTATCTGGGTTGTGGTCTCCATTATCTACGGTTCACCACACAGGACTCAGAAGTACTAGAAATGCAGAGAGAAGTTATATTGTAAACAGTGGCAGATTGAAGGCACCTGCATCCTGCACCTCCCCAGAACACTAGAAATGACAACTGTCCTAGTTTGCTTTCTATTGATAAAACATTCTGACCAAACACAGCTTGGGGAAGGAAAGGATTTCTCTGGCTTACACTTCATGTCACAGTCCATCACTGAGAGGAGTCAGGACAAGAACTCAAGCACAGCCAGAAGCAGGAATCCGAGACTGAAGCAGAAACCATGGAGGAATGATTCTTATTGGCTTGTTCCCCATGGTTTGCACAGCCTGCTTTTTTATACTACATAAAGCCACCTGCCAAGAAGTGGCAAGACCCATACTGTGGTTCTCTCCCTCATCAATCGTTAATCAAGAAAATGCCCTACAGAGCTTACAGGCCATCTGATCAGTGGCAATTCCTCAATAAAGGTTTCTTCCTCCCAAATGACCCACTTTTGTGTCAAGATGTAAAACAAACAAGCAACTAACAATCAATGCAACAACAAAGGGGTTTCTTTAAAAGCTATCTATGTGTAGCTGGGCGTGGCTCAGTTAGTAATAGCCTACCTAGCACCCAAGAGGCCCCAAGTTCTGTCCTCAGCACTACAAAACGAACAAAAGCTGGGCATGGTGGAATCCCTGCACATCACTAAGACAGGAGACCATCTATATGTTTGAGACCAGAAAGGACTATGATGAACTCTAGGCTAACCCTGGTCTACATAGCAAGCACCTGTTTTAAAAAAAAAAAAAAACTAAAGCATGCAAACAAAAACAGAGGCCAACAAGCATGGGGAATAGATTAGCAACATGAGAGTCCACTTGGATTCAGCTATATCCATATTCTCTTCTGAAAATGCACTTGGCAATCTAAACCATTACCTGCTCCTACTATGTTCATATACCTCTCCAACCAAATACTGCGTCTATCAACCTGCTAGCAACCCTGAACCCCTTCCCATACTAGGCTGTACATATACCTAATTTAAACAATGACACTAAATCACTCCTCTACTAGGTTTTTGGCATCACCGTATTTCTATTGAAACATGTCCCTAAACATGAGAGATGTGCCAGTCTACCCTGAACTTGTTTTGCACTGGTGAACAATAAGGCAAATAGTATATTCTGGGTGGGCTTATGGGAAGAATCCCCTATTTGCTTTCTTATACCTATGTAAAATTGTTCACACATATGATTAAACCAGATGCATGATGGGAAGAAACAAGTACATTAAGAAAAGTTTTGCATATTCCAACTTATCAATCAAAAGAGAAAATTTCCCATGCTACATGGATATCCCCATGTTAGAAGTGTATCCTTAGCAACCAAACTCCTTATTCTCTTGAACCTCATTGAAGGAAGCCCTAAGCAATAACCAAGGCTTTTGAATAGCCTCATGTACGTGGCTCACTCTCTCTCTTGAAGATGTATTTGTTTCTGGTCTGTACTATTGGTTTGCTTTGAATAAAGTTTTCTTATTACTTTGCAATCTGCGTGAGCCTTTCTTTCAATTATTTTAACTAAGAGGACATGGGGCTGGAAGCACTTGGCCCAGTCTCTGACCCTGGGTAACAAAAACACCCACCAACAAAAATTAAAAGGTAGACATTTATAAGAATAAATTTAAAATGAAGAAGGAATTTAGACATCAAATTCTGGAACTAGAAGCAAATGAACAAGTGTGGAAATAATGAGGGAACTGAAGCCTGAAGTGGGAAAAGTCCAGAAGCAGGCAGGTCTGTATCTTAGAAGTCCCAAAAAGCTCGAGCAGTATAGACTCCAACACATCTAATTAAGAGAGTTCACAGAGAGATGGAAACAACAGATCTGTTAAATGTCTATATGAAGCATAGACGTCCAAAGGCTCACAGAGCTGTCTGTCTCAGCACTGGTAGGAAATCAGACAGGAAATGTCTGGAGAACTCTAGATTGAGCAGCAGGAACCTCTCCTGAGCAGAGGGTTTGTGTGTTTGTGTGTGGTGTGTATGGAGGGCAGATTTGATAGTGAACCATTGGACTGGCCACCCAAGCTCCACCCTGCCCTACTCCGAGAACTCTGTCTACCAGAATTGTATCCATAGGCAAAAAAAATCTACAACTTTGAGACATTACAACAAAATGCAAAGCAAAATATTTATAGGAAAACTGTCCATCAGTAAATCAGGGGTTAACGGAGAGCATTCAGTCAGTATTTTAACTTCTTTAGTGTCAACTGTTGGAATGCATATCTGGAAGGAATATGGGGGCACTTGAGAGTTATGTGCAGAAGAATCAGGTTCAAGGTCAGCCTCAGCTATTCAGGGAGTTCAAAGCAGCTTGGAAAACGAGTGAGAACCTGTCCTCAAAGAAAATAAAATGACAACAAAAATGTTTTCACTGTTTACTATAGCATGGATTATTTCAGGAAGCCTTTAGCATGGAACAAAGAGCCCCAAGGAAACAGCTAACCACAAACAGCAAAAGTACAGAGACAAAGAAGGAGAGAGAAGAATGTTTTCAAGAGAAATTCCTGTAATTATCATCTTCAGAAAGATGAAAGAAGATACTTCCTACATAACAATCACAGCTAATGTGGGCTGCCCACTCCTGCATGCAAGGCTCTGCTCCCAGTGCTATCAAACTATTAGAGTCCATAGAAAAAAGCCTGCATAGAGTGAGGGCAGCAATTATCCCCATTTCATAGTTTGGAAAACTGAGCTCCTTAGGGGTTAAGTATCATGTTGAGAGTTACATACGGGGTGAGGTATTGATGCTGCGATTTGTACCAAAGCAAGCTGCTCCCTCAGAATGTAACTTCAGCCACTGCCAAATTTTCCTTCTCTAAAACAAAGAGAAAAAAAAAAAGGTAAAGGACATTCAGAGAACAAACAGAGTGGTGAAAACCATTACAGATGAAATGTTCCTAAGAAAGGAGAGCGAGAAACTAGCTCAGAAAGAGAGAGAACCTAAGAAAGAATACAAGAAAATGAAAGAGCACCACACACCAACAGGATGATTTAAAAAAAAAAATGTACCAAAAAAGATATGGAGGAGAGAAAAAGATAAAGGAAACAAATAGAAAAAAATTCCAGGAGCTGCCAGATCCAATTTTCTAGAATAAAACCGCTTTGTATCTGTTCAGTATTATGAATGAGTAATGATTCGTAGATAGCCGTGTTAGTAAGTGTGTGGATGCCGGGAAACTGAGTAAAAGCCTCGTTTTCTCAAGAGAACAAGAAAACCACTGGGCTTCAAACAAACCCACTTTCTCAGCAATACATGGAGAGAGAATGGGAGGGGGTGAGGATTTCTCTTCTATCAGGGAGGAGAGACAAAGATTATCTAAAATCGGGTACCAACTCATGTACCTCATTTTTTGAGAAGCTACTGGAAGATTGAGAGTAAATCGGTAAGGAAGGAGAAATGAAATCTAGAACATTAGAAAATCCAACCAAAAGGCACATGGAGACCCAGGGGTCTAACAAAGAAAGGAGTATGGCTGGGACATCGACCTCAATAGCGCCATCATATGGCCACAGAGGGTAAAAGGTCCTGGAAGGACTGCAGGCAAGGAGAGCAGAGATCAGTAAGACATATGACCGAAAGCAGGTGACATAGGAGCTGAAGAAAAGACAGTAGGCAAATTATGAGCTAACTTTATAATTGAATTAGAAAAACAAAACTACTTCCTGGGACCCAGCAGTGTGAGCTTATTACATTTGCTCTCAAATAATAAAAGTAAGGCATAGTCACTTCCATAGAAATTGTGATTAATGAGACTAGAGAAGTGTGTGTGTGTGTGTGTGTGTGTGTGTGTGTGTGTGTGTACATCAGATGGCCAAATGCTAGTAGGGTAATCAATAGATTATGCCTAAAATTGAAAAACTAGCTGTGTGAGCATGTTATTTAAAATTATCGCGGTAACTGCCAAAGGAAAGATTAAAATAATTGAATGTGATTGCCTCTGGGGAATATGAACCTAGGTTTGAGATGGAGTGTTAGGTCTTATTGAAAAATACATAGAACTCTTTGAATCTCATGAACTATATATATACCTTGTCAAAATTGGAATATTTTTACAAAGAATTGTAATTATCTTTCTGAAGGCATTAGCTAGTGTATACTAAAGTGTTTTTAAAAATCATTTATCCATTTACTGTATATGTATGGATGTTTTGAGTACCTGGTACTGGCAGAGGCCAGGGAAAGGTGTCAAATCCCCTAGGGAGGACATCAGAGGGTGTCAAATTTCCTGGGATTAGAGTTACAGATATTTGTGAACCACTATGTGGATGCTTGGAATTGAACCTGAATCCTCTAGAAGAGCAACTAGTGCTCTTAACCACCAAATCATCTTTCCAGCCCCTAGACAGTTGGTTTTAACTGGATAAGTTCAGTTCCTTTAGACTGGGAGATAGTCCCAACCACTCAACAGAGAATGGTACCCAGACCGCCTGGACTGAAATTCAACCTTCAGTGGGCTGGAGCTTGTCTGGCCTGGGTGATCCCACTTCTGCTGGCCACAATACAAAGAAAGCCACTGTAATAGATCTTGGGGGATGCAACAGGAGACACTGGATAACAGGGTTTCTCTGTGTGAGTTAGACTGAGCTGAGACTGCTTTCCCAAAGGATGAGGGGCTGTGTTCATGCTAAGTGGGACTGTTTTCCTGCCTACATAGCTCATTTCCCAGCAACAACACTATTTAGGGGCCGACGACAGAAGTTTCAGGAGAAATGGAGGTGAGGCAACTTTTCTCACTGGTCTGAACTCCACAACCACATTATTCTCAACCATAAGAATCAGGAAGTCAAAGAATAAACAAACTTTATTTTTTTTGTAATGGAATCAGATATGACGGACAGATATAGAAATCGGCTACTGACATTTGCATACTGATGTAGAGAGCAGGAATGGTAGGAAGTAGCTAAGACACTAGTTTAAGCCCTGAGTGAATGCTGGTTCCCTTTGGAAATCCAATTTGCTCCAACTGTGACCCAAACCCTATTTCATCTCTGTCACAAATCCTGATGAGTGATGGGCATTCTTTGTTATCTCCTGTGGTGCTTTGAACAATGGCCCCCATAGGCCTTTATAGTTAAATGCTTGGTCCCTAGTTAACAGAACTGTTTGGAAAGAATTAGAAGGTGTGGCCTTATTGGAGGTGGTCTGTCAGTAAGGGTGTGTGTGTGTGCACGTGTGAGTGTGCACGTGTGAGTGTTTGTGTGTTTGTGTGTGTGCGCGTGCACACATGGGTGCCTACAAATTATGAGTCAGATGTGATGTCTCAGCCACTCCTCCAGCACCATGCCTCCCTACCTCCATGCTCCTTGCCAAGATGTTCATGAACTAACCCATGGGCACTGTAAGCAAGGACCCAATTACATTCTCTTTCTATAGGTTGCATTAGTCATGACGTCTCTTTACAGCAAAAGAACGGTAACTAAAATAACATCCAAAGGAAAACCATGCTGGTACAGATTTTAGGAGATAGCTTCCATCAAAGCCGAAGGGACTCCCATTCCACTGCTCCATCACTCCCATTCCCTCTGCTTTTTCTTGTTCTAACACACAGCAAGGCACAAAATCTAAAGAGATGTTTTGGAGTTACCTTCTGTCTTTGGCTTCAAGTTTCCCAATGAAGGGAATACTATTTGAGTCAACTTCCTAGGGGGATAAGAATAACTCCTTTGTTGGTGGGAAATTCAGGTCAGTTTGAAAGGAAGAAGTGAGTGTATGCGAATCAGTTTCTTCTTATCTCTTTTTGAGTGGCAGCTTGCTCACTGAGAGACTTCATTCACCGATTCTTCCTATGGCAGCCAAACTTCAGGTATGGGTTCCATTGGGGAAGCAGAGCCCACTTGCCCCAAAGCTTCTGTCATGCTCTTTAGTCTAGTTGGTTTTGACTCTCAGCAGGAAAGCTGAGATTCTGATCTCATACTGCATCAGTGTGACTTGCGTGTGCACAGAGGCTATCTATCTACTAGCAGCTTCTAGAACACGCCACACTGTTTCACCCTCTGGGGCCACCATATCTGCCTTCACTGGGTCTTCATCAATTTCATCCACAGCTTCTCAGTTCTGTAATGTTTCCTTACCTTCCTACCTCCAACTCACATACGACCTCTTTAGGGAGGTCTTCTGTGACCACTCCCCCTAGAGGAGACCCATCTCTGCTATGTTTTACCAATTAAAACCTCACTTGTTATTCTTATGTAATTAGATATGGTATCTATCCATGAAGATAATTCTCTGCCTCCTGAATAGTAATGTGTAGCATTTCTCTCTACAATGAATATTTATTTGGAGATAAGGACTTTGCCATGTTCCTGACTATATCTCCAGCACCTAGAATAATATCTCTCATACAAGGTACACCCCTCGATAAACATTTTTGATCAATCAGTGAGATTAGCCCTTTCTACAAAAGAGCTTATGTCTAGTTTTGAAGCATGGGATGGCTCTGTTGCTAATATTGAAAATGGCACAATGAGTGTTACTCCTTTGAAGGCTGATTTTCCTCTAGTTCACTTGTTGACCAGTTGGCTCATATCGCAGTATGTCCGATGGTATCCCATTTGCAGGCTAACAATTGTAACAGTTGTCATTTACACGAATTATTCAGTCTACCTTCTCTCTCTTCCATGAAATACAAGGCTTCAGGGCAGACTGAATCTGGTGTCTATTATAATCCAATGACCATTTGAGTTTCCAGTCATGTCCATTTAAATCTATCTCAGGGTCACTCCCATTTCTTACTTTCTTCTTACTTCTAATCTACAATTGATTTTATTTTCATAACTTACTATCTTTTTGTCCCAAGGGAATCTATACCATTGTCACTTAGTTCCTCCAATCTGAAAATCAGTTTTTCATTAGCATTTTTCTCTTGTGGCTTTATTTTGCATTAAAAAGTTAATATCTATATACCTTGAAGGATTTTAAAAGTCATGAAAACACTATATGAAACCATAAAAACACTACATTTATATTTTATTAGAAATAATCGCCCATCTGGTTGGCTACCCAGGAGATTTTACCCACAGTCATAGGATAATTCTATGATGTCTTTCAAGGATTGATAAATGAAATTCCACCAAAGTGTTGTAAGGGCTTCCATGAAGCCATGCATTTTAAGGATACTCTGTCTTAGATGCTCTAGCCAAGGCAAGAACAAGAAACAAGGCAAATCCTTGGAAATGCTCATTAAACACTCGGTCTAAGCGACATTCCCCTGTGTGGCTCTTGCATAGTTCAAAGTTGTTCTTAGACAAAACAAACAAACCAAACAAACCAAACCAAAAACCAAAAACAAAACCTAGAGTGAGTTTATCCTTTGGCTTCTCTGTATCTAAAGTGCATGGCTGACTTGCCCTTGTGACTCATTCATACACATCTAGCCATTCAGTGTATAATGATTTTTGAGTCCACAATGGAGCAAATATATTATGGTGACCCTGTAAGATTATAATGGAGCTGAAAAATGTCTGTCACCTAGATATGTCATAGCCATCATAACATTATAACATAATGGGCTACTCAGGTGTCCGTAATGATGTTGGCATAAGAGTCTTGTTGTGCTGCCAGTTATGGGAAAGCATCATGGATATGGTTGGATGCAGTATATAGTGCTTGCCAGTGATAACAAATGACTGTGTTGTTGATTAATGTGCTTACCATAGTAGACTTTTTAAGCATTGTTTTAGCTTTGTACTCTTTCTATGGAAATAATTGTTTTTGTAAACAGTATGCATACTTATCATACATCTTATGTTTACTGCATTCTTGAGTACACTGAATGACTGACCTATAGATTTTATGCTTATGTAGGTGGACTCTGGCTCACATAGTGACAAAATTGGCTAAGAATAAATTTCTCAGGATATATCCAGATCCCATCACTAATAAACATATGGCTATATATATGAGTATACGTTCATATGTACATTTATACTATGTAAGAGAGAAATGTAAAGGGTCTTCGAAAAAACAGATATCTAGTATAAAAAAATGTTTTAAATTAGGAAATGATTTCTTTGAAGTATTTTCTCTGGCCTTTCCTGTGGAAGAAGATTGAGTAGCATTTTCTAGACTTCAAGGAAAATATTTGTCAAACTCTAACTTCCTTGGATGGAACTTGAGAGTCCAGTGCCTAAGGAAGAAGTATAGAATATTCTGACTTGCTACATAAATAGACCCATATGGTATATCTAATCTTGCCTGGGTAGACTAGGAAAACCTTCAACTACTGGTTGAGTTAGTACATATCTCACATCAAAAAAAAATTGGAAAATATAGCAAGACAACTATAATAGACTGTCTTCCCTTATTTTGGCTTAATTTAAATCTCATTTTTGTGTCTTATAAACTGAGCACAGGTTCATTATGTTACATATTACAGAAATACAAAGGCAACATAAATATTGCCTCATGTATTAAATTCATGATGTGCACACACACACACACACACACACACACACACACAGAGAGAGAGAGAGAGAGAGAGAGAGAGAGAGAGAGAGCGCATTAATCCTATAAAAGATGCTTAGATTCAATAAAATGTCCCTCTAGGGCCAGTTGTACCTGACACAATCACTTTCAGCCTCTCATTTATTAGTATCCATTAAGCCTCTCCGTGTTACTGTTACCAGAGTCTTGTGTGGTGACTGTCGCAGGCTTTGGGCAACAAGTCTTAAAAGGAGAAGGCATGCCTGATGATATGCTTAAGTGGACACTGCTGCTAGAGGCAACCTGAGTCACCAAGTACAGTATTGATCCGAAAGGCAGAAATGGGAAAGCTTTCTGACGACAGAGACAAAAGGCGAAACGTTGAAGGCCTTCTGAGGATGAAGAAAGAGACCAGCAGAGACAACTGTAAATACCAGGGCTGTGGTCTCAAGGCTCTGTCATCCAACTGCTGCTCTTTTGGTGTCATCCTAGCCTGCAGCAGAGAACGACAGATTTCAGAATGAGCAGAGTGGGACCCAGAGAATTAAATGACACATAAAAGCTGTCCTGCTCGTTCAAAACAAAGTTGGGTCTGTAGAAACAAAGCACTGGAGCAGCCTCCGACTCTCTTCAACTACCCCGCTCCTTTCTTCACCAACTTTCTTTAGCTACTCAGAATCGAAGCTGATGAACCTTCGTGCTGCAGGTGTTCTCAGAGCAGAACAGCGCTGTAACTGAAATCCTCTGAGAGGTTGCTTTAGTGCTGTTGACTTGACAGAATCTACAGACACCAGGGAGAAAGCCCCCTGGGCAGGCCTATGGAGGATTATCCTGATTATCTTAATTGAGATGGGAAAAGAGCCACCATTGAGTGTCTCCTTTCTCAGTCTGAGTCCTGGACTGAATGAAAAGGAGAGTGGGGCAGGGCACTAGCGTTTCCTCTTTTCCTGGCTCCTTGGCTATGACCTAGATGGAATCAGCTGTCTTGAGTTCCTGTCTCTGTGACTTCCCCACAGTGATGGATCTGTGAGCTGAAACCAATCATTTTCCATTTAATTTGCTTTTGTCAAAATATTTTCTCAAAGCAACAAGAAACTAAGACTTGACCTCAAAAGAATTATCCCCACAGAAGAGTTCTTAGCACTTCAGAGCCCAATAGTTATCCTTGACTCTGCTTAGTGAGTCTCATCTCACCTCCACTAATAACCTGGACTAAGACAAACAATTCCCTGGGTCTCTGGAAGCAAAGAAAAGTCCCTGGAGGGGCTGCTGTGGCAAACAGGAGAAACTGATGTCCCAACACAGGGGAGCATACAGCGATGGGATCACCGTTCCCAACAAAGGAAGGAGGTAATTTTAATCAAGGAATGAGGATAAGATGAGAATTAGATTACCATAATTGTGAGAAATGATCTATAAGAGCTTGTTCTTTCTGATTAGGAGCATCATCAATAAATTAGAAGTTGATAGCATAAGGTTTCTATACGAAAGATGTTTATTTTTATTTAAGGTAAAAATTCTGTAAAGCAAGTTGTTTCACCTTGAAATGTTCTGGGCATATGAGAAGGCTGTGAAATATGTTGAATAAATATATGAAATGAATAAACTAGCCTACCGGTCTGCCTGTCTATCTGTCTGTCTATTTTATGTCTATATGAGACTAGGTCCTGTTATATAGCCAAAGCAGGTCTCAAACTCATGGTCAGTCCTCCTGCCTCTGTCTCTCCTTTTTATACCATTTTTAAAACTTTGTAATTATACATTATATACCGCCATCTAGTGGCTATGTTCCCAATTGCAAGCAAAGTAACAAAGTTAAAAAAAAAAAAAGCAAGAAAAAGAAACAATCATGGACTATAAACCAAATGTTATCAGGAGGAGTTTGTGGGGGCTGGAGAGGTGGCTCAGCAGTAAAGAGCACTTGCTGCTCTTTCAAAGTTTCCAGGCTCAACTCCCAATACAATTCCCAATTCAATGGGAGCTCACAACCTTCTGTGACTCAAGTTACAGGGACCTGAACTCCCTGTTCTGGCTGCTGCAGGCACCAGCATACATATGGTTCACAGACATACATGCAGAGAAAATATACACCCACTTAAAATAAACAATGAAAATAATTTTTACAAATTTAAAAAGGAGTTTGTATCGTCATTTTGTTTCATTTTTGATTCTCTTTATGTTTACAAAGGAATGTGCTCACAGCAGATTCTATGACTCTTTTTATCGCCATTCTGGATGGTTCAGGAAAGCCTATCTTGGAAGTCTTAGTTCTTTTCTCGGAGTTTACCTGCAACTTTAGAGCATTTTCTCAGTCTTAAAACTCAGAAGTAGACAAACTCTTTTAATGCCTATAACAACTCTTGACTCGTAAGTCACAGGAGGAACCCAATACAATCCAGTTTAAACTTTTTAAAAGAGTTTCTGGAAACATTCACTCTCTAGCCATCTGCAGAGTGCACAGGTCTAAGACATTTTGAGCCGCTTCTCCCTGGCAGTGATGGACTCGATTTCCATCGAAGGACGTAGGGAGCTGACACAGGCTTTCTATTTTTTACTTTAATGAATGCTATTTTCATTTGCTTTACAGAGCAGTCCCTATGAAGACTAGCGACGAGATGAAGCGCCACTGGCTTCCTTTTTTCCTGACAGGTTCAAAAGTGCCGTACAGGTGGCAAATGAGACTTGGCTTCCCATTAATTGGTAAGAAGAAACTTTCTCTCCCGCCGTTCAGATTGTCATTGACTTCTCTAGCGCTCATCGAAGGCTTGTGGAATTCACCATTGTTATATTTATTATTGCTGCTGCTAATGCTGGAGGCAATATTTCTGAGAAAATGATATCAGAACAAATTTCTGAGAAAAGAACATATATCAGAAGCTTCCTTCAATAATATGTGTCTTAAAATAGGAAAAAAACTAGGGATAACTCTTAGGGCATGTCAGTTGATACAAATTCTAACTTGGGTGTAGCTCTGGATTTGGGCAAAGAACTGATTCTGGAATTGTGTTTAAAGAGCTCTAGAAAGCAATGTGAGTGATATGGATGTTATTAATAATCTTGATGTTGCATCATTAGGCTGGTTAGATGGCTCAGAGGGCAGAGAGCAAGACTGACAGCATGAGTTCAATTCTGGGGAACCACATGGTGGAAGGAGAGAACCAGTTCTCACAAGCTGTCCTCTGACCTACACACACACACACACACACACACACACACACACACACACACACACA
>JANHMN010000009.1:55097572-55127037 GCA_030674055.1 Rhabdomys pumilio | reverse complement strand
CACACACACACACACACACACACACACACACACACACACACACACACGATAGATAGATAGATAGATAGATAGATAGATAGATAGATAGATAGATAATAGATAGATAGATAATAGATAGATGGATAGATAGATGATACATAGATAGATAGATAGATAGATAGATAGATAGATAGATAGATAGATAGAAAATGTAACTCGAATTGTTAGAATATACCTTCACTTAGCAAGCTCCTGGGACATAGGTTATTTTATATTTGTTGATTTAGTCCATGGACTGAATTTTTGGATTATTCTATGAACCTTGGACAAGTAAGAGATCTCCCCAGCTTCTCACCAGCACATGGATGATAAAGCAAAGAGTCATTCCCAGATTATAATGGAAAGAATCAGAGTAAAGCAAGACACAATATAAATTTTATCTATTCCTCTTTTCTAGGCATTCCAACAAATAGATCCAAAGATAGACACCGTGTCTGGATGAATTTGAATCCAAGAAGAACAAAGAAGGAAAGAGGAAGAGAGTGTGACTTTCTGAAGCCCAGAGGCCTTTCTATGGGTGTCATGCTGGAGTTCTGTTGTTTCTGTTTTATGTTTGACAGACCCCTCAGATATTTTATAGAATAAAACCATGACAGCAAGGCAGCAGTATTTGCTGGTGTGATGGCTTTGTGGTATGTCAATTGGCTAGCCTCAGTGATATTCCTCAAATTCCACTTCTGTCACATCCTTGTCTAGAAAGGACTGCAAAAGGGCGATTCTAGGAGTATTAGAGTGTCCAGGGGACTTTCAGCCGTGTGTCATATATGTACACCTCTCAATTATTCAATCAAACACTATTGAAGGCACTACTGTGAAGGGTGCCACAGACATAATTTAATCTCCAAATCAGTTGATTTTCAGCTAATCAAAATAAAAATTATCCTGGATGGATGATCCCGGTTTAATCAGGTGAAGGGGCTTCGAGGAGAGACCGAGCTCTCGCTGAATGTGAAAGATTCCAAGTAACAGGGAAGACAGAAAACTGTAAACCATCTCAGCACTGAGACCTTAACACTGCAGCCACTGCTGAGGATCTATCTGCTCACTCATGTTTTCAGGCTGAGAGAGCAACTTCCACTCTTTCCCCCTGCATCCTCCCTGCATCCTCCCTGCATGTCTTGCTGTCTGCTCTGAGGATTTGGGGCTGTGTGGCTTGTACTCACCTATCTTCCTCTGGTGGCTGTCCACCTGGAGCCCTCTGTCGGGTGCAAATGTGGGGTAGACTTGAAAAACATCTCTGTCAAGCCAAGCAGTTTTGCATAAAGAATTGTTTCTTCTGAATGGTAGCAGGCACTGGCTTGAACAGAATTCTTTTATTAAAAACATACTTGGGGGAAAATTCGCATGTCTGACTGTGAAAAAGAAGTACTTCCTTTAAGGAGGCAGTACACTTTACTATGTGGGCTATATAAACAGAAATACCACACACTGAATGGTTTGATCACAGACTTGTGCACTCTTACTGTTGTGGAATCACAAAGCTCAAGTTCACAGTAAAAGCAAGGTCACAGCTTATGCTAGGGCCTCCCTTCTTAGCCTGTAGATCGTTTTCATTTGATTTCGATTTGTTTATTTTATTATTCAGTGTATGAGAAGAAAGCCAGAGAACTCCAGCAGCTATCTCTTATTCTTTGTCCTACTTGATGGTGGCTCTAAACTTATGAACTCACACAATCGCCACAGAAAAAGTTCCTAACTCAAAATAAGATCCCATAAGGAACCAAAGTATCAAGGTAACAATTTAATGAATCCAGATGCTCAGAACTGGGTCCATAACACCATGCAGTAAAAAGAAAGGAGAAAAATGAGTCTGAGATTAGGGATGACCTATACCGACAATGGGGCAAGTACAGAAGATATTGAAGGGAGGTAGCCTTAGTGGTTCTAGTAGCTGTTGGATGCCTCAGCACATCTTTATCCAATTTTCTTCTTCTGCTTTCTCTCCCCAATCATGCAGAATGTCTTCTTGAGGATCTATCTGCTTTTAGATTATTCTATTTTGGATTATTCACCCAATTATAGGTCAGTACTGGACCATCCAATGATTTTTGAAAGAATGTTCTATTAATATATTTTACCAAAGAGCCGTAAGGAAAACAAAGTTTTCACCACACACTCCAGAGCAAAGTATATCAAGTGTTCTTGCTAGTTGTAACTCTTTTCTGTTTTCACTGCTGTCCCCCTTGAGAATTCCCTAAAGTTATTCTTTCATTTTTCTATTTTCCCAAGCACTTCTGTCCCTAACCTCGGGCTCTTATTTAGTATAACATAAATTTTCCACCCCATCTACCAGGCTCAATGATTTATCAGACAACACATACTGATCTCCCATAGTAGAGTTCCATAGAAACATTTTTCTCCATCTTGCTTCAAGAAAAACAGAATTTCTAAAGGGATTGATGTTCCCACAGGACACACACAGCAGCCAAGAGAATATCTCCAATTGGAAGGTATTTCAGGAAGAGGAGAAAAGGAAAAGGACCCGTAGGCTTGGAGTCACTCAAGATAAGGACACATTGTTTCCTAAAAGTTAGATTGGATTATTCCAGAGTAAAGAAATGCAGCTAACATAGTGTGGGTTCCCTTAGTTACCCCCTCCCAGTCAGCAGAGAAACAGGCATGGTTATGGCAGTCTGCTGGGACCAGGGCTCCTAGAACCCAGTGTGAGCGGCTACCCCTGAAGGAACTCCCTCTGCCACTCATAAAAATGGCTAATTTAACACGCCATCAAATTAATAATGGAAAGTTGCTTTGCCACAGCACTGAGGGCCTCCCATTCATCTGTTCACTGTTGGGAAGTGTCCTCCCTGAGCCCTCTCCTCGTCTCATTACAAAAGCACCTCTCTCAGGGACTCAGCAAGAATTGTTCCCTGTGGAACTACCACACTCCGTGCCTGGAAACTGTTTGGAGGTGATGTGAGGAAATGTGCTATGCTAATGATGACGACGACGACGACGACAGAGGAACGTAAACATTGCTGAGTGGGGTGGCAAATAACAGTAAGCCCAGCATTTCAGAGGTAGAGAAAGGTCAACTGTTCAAAGCTAACCTCAGCTACATTGTGAGTTCAAAGCCATTTTTTTAAAAAAATCATTTAGCTAGGTTCTCTTTAAGATTTGTCCTGGATGAATAGTGACCTTAGTAACCATCTTGGTGACTTGATATTTTATATCTGTTCCAACCACACCTGAGCACTCCTCTAACTTTTAAAGGATGCATTGTCTCATTTATTCCTTGTCACAGCCCTTTGAGCAGAGCATCATTACCATCAAGCCTAGATTTTTGTATTTCCATTTTTTTTCACTATTTATCTGATGCATATGGGTGTCTTGTCTGTATGTATGCCTGTACCATGTGCATACATGAAGTTCAGAAGTGGGTGTTAGATCCTCTGAGAGTGGAGTTATACATAGTTGTAAGCTGCCATGTGGGTGCTAGGAACTGAACCTGAGTCCTCTGGCAGACCAGCTGGTTCTCTTAACCACTGAACCATCTCTCTGGCTCTAAATACTCCTACTTTTAAAGTTAAAATTAAATTTAAACTAAGGCATAGGGAAATTCAGTAGGTCATCTGAATTCTGCAGTGAAGAGATGGAGCTAGGACTTCAGTCAGGAAGTATGTGATTTGTGCTGACCTCTAGCTGTGAATGCCATAATGCCCTCCAAGGCCTTGAGATTGTTAACACGATGACCATTATTCCGTCCAGTCTTTTTAAAGTGTTGGTGGCAGGCTTCTCAAACTCCTTCAGGGTTCTTTCTTGGGATTCTGATGATCAGATGAGAATGGTTGCCCCAAAGTGAGCACAAGGGAAAAACAGACAAAGGAATCTGACCCACCAAGGATTAAACACCTGATCCTCTGCTCATGCCAGTGTTTGAAAATGTCTTGTTTCCCATGTTGACCATATTTCCATGTGAAGTACTGTGGTGGTTTGAATATGCTTGGCCCAGGGAGTGCCATTATTAGGAGGTGTGGCCTTGTTGGAGTAAGTGTGGCCTTGTTGGAGGAAATGTGTCACTATAGGGCTTTGACACTCCTATTCTCAAGCTCCAATGTTGAAGAGACCCTCCTCCTAGCTGCCTTGGAAAGTCAATCTCCTTCTGGCTGGCTTCAGATCAGAATATAGAACTCTCTCAGCTCCTTCTCCAGCACCAAATCAGCCTACATGATGCCATACTTCCCACCATGACGAAAATGGACTGAACCTCTGAATCTGTAAGCCATCCTTGTAGCTTTAATTTTTTTTCACAATCTACTTTTAATGATGGTTCTTCAACATTTTAACCTCCCGTCTATCCCACCACCCACCAGAGGTAGTGGAAAAGAAAGGATATAGGGGAAGTGAACCTGTTTAGAAAAAAAATTTTTTTTTGAGCAACTCCCATCAATGTTGTCAGGAAATTGGCAGCTTGATCCACTCATAAACACTTCATAGATATACCAGCAGTCCAGTTTGGTAGAATCAGGATAGCAAACTGGAATCAGTAGTGGTGGCACTACCTAATAAAGGCCTCAGCCTCTCCATGAGTCAGCAGAAGGGACCAGGGACAACAGGAACACCAGGAAAAGTTCTCTCAGCTGTGCCTCTCTCAGAGAAGATCAGTGAAGAATCGTTTGAGACCAAGAAGTGTTTAGTCATGTAAACAAGTCAAGCTCAGCTACCATCACAGCCTGTAGAGTCCTTTTTATACTCCCTCCAGACATCACATGTCCTCCACTGGTCTTGCCTCAGCACATGTTTTGTCTTAGCAAATGAATCTATCTCAGCTGACATCACTCTGCCAATCAACCCTACTCTGTGGAAGCAGCAAAAACCGAGCATACCACCAAAAGTATTTTGGTACATTTCTTTCTATAAACTCCCAACAAATGGAGTTCAACTACACAGTGTAAGGTAGACCAATACATGTGTGCCATTCGTGAAGAATCCTTCATCATGTGTCCTTTCACATTTTTAACAGAACATCTTTTCATCTGTGTCTTCTTCAGCGAAACATTCCTTCAAGAGTCTGCCTCAGCCTCTCACCTATGTCCACTTCAGGAAATGTTCCTTCACATGTTTGTTCCAGCAAAGCACAATCCAAAACAACTAACTTTCCAAAGAACCCTTAAGTTTTCACTTCATAGCCCAAATTAAACATTTGCTTTTATAAGAGTTGCCTTGGTCATGGTATCTTTACACAGGAATAAAATCCTAGAGAAGCAGGCTATAATGCTGCGAACCCTGTCCACTGATCACCTGTGGGTGGAAAGCTATATTTTCCCACATAACTAAGATCCTAACAGGGTAAAACCAACATTTAGAAGGCTGCCTTCCACTTGGGACTTAGAAATGGCTCATAGCAACAGCTTTAGGTTAGCTCAGATTTCTAATTTTGCTCAGGATTTTTCACATCAGAAATGGCCTTCCCTTTCTCTTGCTAACTTCAGACTCAGCCTTCCAGAATAGTCACCCACACTGGCATCTTCTCTGGAAACACTGTCAGCTTTGTCCTATTGTATGTCCGTCCATATCAACTTTCACCTCATTTGAACTCGTGGGAATATTGGAGAAAATGGAGTACAATTTTTAGATTCTCTACCATGATGGACTGAACTCTTATCTCTATTACTATCGGCACAATGAGTTGGGTTTAAAAGAAAGGATGTCACACAGGGACCGTGTTCTTCAGAAGCATTTTAGATATTCAAGATTTATAGAACAAGACCTGGTACTCATGACTACAATTTGTGCCCTTTGGAGCTTAGACCCACACTGGGCATCCCCAACTGATGTTCCTAGATTATAAACATTAGCAAAAGCATCTCAATAAGTAGTATCATCTGGAAAGACAGTCACAAACTGCCACCGACATCCAACAACAACTTAATTCCAGATGGGCTTGTAGAAACCAATGTATAAAGTTAATCTTTGTGACATCAGTACTTGAAAATGAAAAAGGTCAGGTCTAAACAGGGGAAGTCAGTTTGTGAACAAGAATAAGGAAAGCAAAGAAGAAAAATGAGGGGGAGGTAGGAATTCCTTAAAAAAGAAAGAAACAGACAAAAGAATGTCTTGTTCTTAAGCTAGCCTTTGGGAGGCCTCCTGAGTATATTCCTGTTAAAACATGAATATACATATACACACTGGGGACATAGAAAATCATATCCCATCAGTTTACAATCTAAGAAAGCTACAAATTCTCCTTATGTTTTCCACATCTGATTTGACATTCTGAGCAATGTGGGTTAAATGATTTTGATTGCTATCTTATTTGAAGAAACCGCCTTTAAATTATCCAGTTTTTTTTTTCTGTCAAGAGAATTTAACCATAGTTTTCAAAGAGGACTTTCAAGGCTGAAGGCATATTTAGGCATCTTCAAGTTCAGAAGGTTTTCTATGGTAGGTGGAACACCTAGTATGTTCAACCAGTAAGTGTGCTGAGACTCTCTCCTGGGTAGATGCTGAAGGCAGGGAAGGGAAGAAGGAGGAATATTTGATTATGGCCATCAGAGAGTGTGTGAGGGTAAAACAGAAACAGGTGGCTGTGAGCCAACACCTGCCACTGATCAAGGCATCTGCAAACAATGCTTATTTTCTGACTGACAGAACAGGCTTGGCTCTCTCTGCCTTGTCTTCCTATTTAGCTCTCATATTCTGGCCAGAGGAAGTTATGGCCATTGATATCTTTCCTAGGCACGGCTTGTTTTTCTTTGCAGATTTTATGTGCTGGCAACCCCTGTGCCCTTACCCCAATCCTAGGGCAAGGAAATGATCTTTTAGTATCAACAAAACCCTTCTACTGTATATGGAATTTATTCATATCTACAGCAGTCCTTCCAGACAAACTTGCCATTCACTGGTCATAAAACACTATGCCTGTACATATTTCCTCCTTGTGCCATGTGTCGACCTCACATGTTCACAGCAGGCTTGTCTGTTCTCTGGCTGAATTCCTTTTCCTGAGTCCTTCTGTCTTGTGGAAGGTCTTGGGCAGGAAGACTGAGAAGAAGGAGTGAGTTCATCTTCCACTCCTTTTTCAGTGATTTAAGTTGACTTTGATTTTGAATCTTTTATTTTCAAATGTGTGGGGTTTAAGTTTCATTTTTTTTTTTTTTTTTTTTAACTATAAAGAAGAGAAACAAGAGAGGAACACAGATAACCAAAAGTAAATAAATGCTAACTCATAACTTATTTTGTTGACTGTATTTAAAATTGGATTTTGTTGAAGATTAAGTCTAGTCTGGCTACATATTTAGAGTCTTTTTAAGATGCCCAGTCAGATGCCTGGAGACGGTTCTTCTGTCAAAGGTCGCCTTCCATTCTTTTAAGTCTTATCATGTTTACCAAATTGTTTCATTTGGATTTTTCCAGAATATTTCTATGATCTGTATTCTTGTGATAAAATATACAGATGAAACATTGCCTTGAGTCCAAGCTTTAGTGGGTTTGGAAGAGTCACAGGGTTTTTTCTGTATTTGTTTTGAGGGGAGGTAGTAAAGACCAGAGGATAAAAGGCATTGTTCTCCCCTTTTCTCCCACTCTTTCCAAAATGAGGAAAGGTGGCGACAGTGAGGAACTGCTGCCAATCTTTTCTCTTTAAACATGCAGCTTTCTCCACTGAGCAATGGCTAAAGAAGTTGATGGTGTCACTGGTTAGCGTACTCAGTGTATCCTGACCAGTGGATGATGTCACTGATTCACCTACTCAGTGTATCCTGACCAGTGACTTCAAAAGCTGATCTTCTGCTGCCTGTTTGCTTGCTGATTCTTAGATTAGGGGCTATTTATGTTGTAAATGTAAGGAAACAGGAAAAGGTTGAAAATAAGCTCTTCCACTCTTCAGCAAAAATCAATGTGAGTCTTTTTTACTATTTATTCAAAAAAAAAAAGTGAATCTTTAGAATTTTCTATGATGTTTTCCTTGGGGTCTGTAGTTCAGAATTGCTGTAGCCTATAGTAATTTCCTGGCTCTGATGCTGAGAGGATAGAGTATCCTGCCTGTAGTAGAGGATTCTGAAGAAAACCAGAATTCCTTTCAATACAGGGACTGTCAGTATACAATGGGGGGGGGGCAATGATATATTTTTATAACTAAATTTATAAAACAAAGAAAATCAGAGCTAGAAAAATCTCTAGATAGATAAAAAAAAAAGAACTAACAATGAAGCTTGACAGAACTGAGAGGAAATTGGGGTGGTTATTTTTAATTCTCCCTTCTAGAACATTGTTTTAGACTGGAAGATACAAGTTGACCAGAGAATACTTATAGAGAGCAAGTGGGTCCTGTCACCCACAAAATCAAAGTTCTCTCCTTTCCATGGAGTTAGTGCTATTGTTCACAAACACTACCAAAAAATTCACTTGACACTTTTGTATAAAACCTAGTTACCATCACCTGTCTTCAGAAAGATTGGCCTGGTGGAGTTGGGGCAGCATCTGGCAGTCTGTATTGATCTTGCAGCATGTCGACTGTTGCAAAGCACAGAAGTGGTGTTAAAGCTTTTGATGAAGATGCCAGGAGCCTGGGTTCTTTCTGTAGTCTATCACTAATTCATTAAAGAGACTTGCCTAGCTGCAGCTTCCTAACCTGAAAGAACACACACACACACACACACACACACACACACACACACACACACACACACAAACCCTCCTCACCGCTCACCTGACTGGCTTTTCCAGCCTGAGATAAGAGATAGCGCAGACTTCATGTGAAAGAACAGCACATTGCAAACGTGACTGAATAGTCTATCAAATTTTACACCCCTCATCACTCTCCCAAATTAGTCAAGAGATACTCTCTCTTTTCCCAGCTAACTTTGCACAAGACATTGCAAATCCTCAGATATTAATTAAGAACTTGCCTCATGCACAGACCTGTGGTACTCTCAACCTCAGTAATCTTGAACAAATTATTGAAATTGCCTAACTTTTTATATCCACCTGTAAAATAGGATGCTTTTACCCACTGTCCATAAGGCTGGGTCTGGGGAGTCACTGCCACTTTCCGTGAACCTGATTCTTCTCATCCACAATCACTCTCTGTAGTCACCTTTCCATCTCTTACAATGAAAGTGACTACTTTATGGTGGAGGCTAAAAATGTCCGTTGTATGGGGCATAAGGTAAGTTAGTAAAAACTTACCCAGAATAATAAACAAGCTTTTACTTTGCCAAAGTTCTCGACAGAGTGCTCATTATAAAGAAACATCCAGAAGTGAAGTGGCAATGTCTAATCCTAGGTGGGTGGTAAGAGCCATAGAATTCCCAGGGCCTGCAGCAAACCATCTTTGTGAGCACTCACAGCCCTTCAGCAAAGAAAACTCCAGAATTCCAGAGGTGCCTGAAACAATGTCAGAAAAGCAAACAAGGGATATTCCATGAGGTCTTTTCTGGTCTCAACTATGGAATTGGGCAAAGAGACTTAGGAAAACAAATGGTGATTGGAGATGCAGGGTCATGTGGAAGAATAGCTGACCCATGTTTTGGATGGGATTTTCAGGAGTAACCATATGGGACATTTCATCCATAATCATTTCTGACATCCAAAGAGAGCCAATTTAGAAGGTGGCAGGCATCTCTGGGAACATGAGTTTTCTTTTCTTTTTATTTTTTTTTCTGGGGAGTTCTTCTTGTTTAAAAATTTATCAGTGGGTCTGTAAAAGTAGCTACCAAAAGTATGTAACAATTAACTGGAAATTGTTCCTTTTTCTATTATTATTATTATTATTATTATTATTATTATTATTATTATTATTGACAAGTTTAACAATACAGGAAAATATCCATGAACGCTGAGCCCAGAAATGCTTTTAAAAGAGTTAGGGACATGCTACCTGGCATTTGGCTTAGTGTGAATAGAGTTGTGTTCCACCCCATAGCCCAAATACCTGTTTATAGAAGAGACATTCCAGGCCAGCAAAGGCTGGCCAGTCACTTCCCTGAGTGTCTGGCTGGAAGAAATAACAAAACTTAAACTCAGGCCTCTCTGAGTGTTCCATGAAACCTTGTCTAACTCCTACTCTGCAGCCAGGATATCACCTGCAAGTCAGTAGGGACATTATAGAATCTCCTGTACTTGCCCATCTTCCCATCCTTGCCCCAAACCTAACTTGTTACCTCAGTTTCTCTCAAAAACACTCCCTAGTTACCTCATTTTCACTCTTCAACTGGGTAGGATGCCTCTCCTCTGTACTCTGTTATAATGGCATGCACATATATGGATTACTTTCCAGCCAGCCAGCCATCTGGTCTTTCTCCTCCATTACATGGAAATCTTCTGAAGGCCTTACTCTTCTCTGTTCTTGGTATTACCCTCTGTACAAAAGAATTCAGTAACTCTTAACTGGCCAATTCATTAGATGGGTGGATGAATAGATGGACAATGTCAAAAGTAAATATTCTACAATGAATTATTCTCTTTTTATCAAAATTGTGCATTTTGAAACGGGGGGGGGGGGGGGGGGCTAACATACCTTATACTTTCCTTCATCTGAGATGCTTAGAATGAGATTCTCCTCTTACCAAGCATGTTGTGATGGTTTGAATGAAAATGGCCCTACCCTGATATAGGCCCGTGTGTTTGAATACTTGGTCCCAAGTTGGTAAAACTGTTTGGGAAGGATTAATGGTTATCATCTTGTTGAATAAAGTATGTCAATCAGGGTGGCTTTCAGGTTTCAAAGGACTAGTGCCAAGACCCTGTACCATTCCTATTATTCTTTCTCTAACTCTTACCTGGTGGCTCAAGTTGGGCACACTTAGCTGTCCCTGCCACCATGCCTTTGCTCCACCATCATGGGTTCAACCATCTGAAACCATAAGCCCTCAAATTAACCACTTTCTTTTTTCTAAGTTGCTTTGGTCATTGTGTCCTATCATAGCAATAGAAAATTAAGTAAGACAGATGCTTTGTGTCTATTAGAACAAATAGTCTAACTCCATCAGGTACTGCATGCATGGGGAGTACAGCCGTGACTCTGTGTCCCCTTGAAGGCTGTGAGATCTGCTCTATAAGCCCTTCAGACTGGAGTGTGGGGTTAGGTAAGGCATGCCTGACGCTTGGCAAAGCCTGTAGTGTAGGTTTTGGCTTTGAAAGGAGAGAAGGCTTCTGGAAGGCAACCTAGTATCTATTTGTAGTTTACAAAGTAGAAAGTTTTAAAATTGAGAGAGAAATTTCCCAAGGCAGAGAATTTCTTAGAAGAAAAAACTTAAAAAAAAAATAATAAAGACAAGGAGGTTGCTGGAAACATAACGGAGAATTGTGCTGTCACACCCAGTCTTTAGGAATTGTCCAAGACAATTCCATGTGCTTGTTGTCTGGCCCACCACTAAGGGCAAGTGGATTCCACCTAGTCTTTTTGGACACTAATTCTACCTTCTAAGTCATTTTACTTATAGCTATTCAGTGTTAAGGGCTATGATGCCTATAAAGGTGCACATGGCATTATGCCAGGCTTTACAGACTACATTGAAAACATAGGAGACACAATTGCTCTATTGCAGAGGAATAGGGTTCCTTCCTGTCTCACAGGAACAGTGCACAAGTGCCCTAAAGAGTGTCCCTTGCTGAGTTTCAGAATGACTCAGAAGAAGTTTTAAAATATCTTGAGCCCTAGCCATACTGTATCAATGGAATAAAAACCTTCAAAGAAAGGAACCCAGACCTCATTATATCTAGATTTCCTAGGAAATAATGTTAGTTCCAACACCTAAAGTTTTGAGTTTTCCATCCATTCAGTTTACAACCTGGGGCCAGCCAGTGAGCATCTGTGAGCCTGGCTAGATCAGAGACTTTTGTCATCTCTATCCGTATGCTTTAAAGGCTCTCACACTGAACATGATGACCAATACAAAGAAGGTAGGCAAGAGAGAGACAAGTACTTGAAAGAATATGTGAGAGATTACTTGATAAGCCACCAAGTGAAGTCACCAATAATTTCATTTGTCCAAAAAAGGTGATAATATTATAGTTGTGGCAAGGAATTCCAAGAAATGAAGTAGACACAGTCCTAGTGCTAACAAGGCAGCTGTACACAATGGCGCTGCATATATTTGTTACACTGATAAGTGCCTTGGTTGGATTGAAAGCCTCTATAACTAGATAGAGCTTTTTAGCTCACCTTGGGAAATTGCCTACTCCATTGCTCTGGTCTCTGTCCATCTGCTTATGTAATGAGATGCCAAGCCAAGAAGCCATATGGCAGAGGCACAGCAAAATATAAAAGATACTGGGGATGGGATAAGAGACAGAAATTGTCTAGGAGAAGAAGAAAGGGGTAATGGATTGTAAATGTGGTTAGGGAGAGGTGCAGGGGATTGGACGGTAGAGACTGACAGAATTGGTGGGACCCAACAGTTCACAGGGACAAGATGACAAGAGTTTCATTTTCTGGTGATTCATCAGCACTAGGACTGAGAGCTGGAGGAGGGGCATTGATAAACCATAAGAATTCAAAGAACCAGGCAGTATAGCCCACGCTTAGCATGTTACTTTGAAATTGGAGGTTGTCAAATTGCCTCCCATTCCTGAGAAAAGTCTAGGCAGGCAGCTGTCTTTGGGATGCACATGGACCCTAATGCATCACTACTAGAAACACAAATCCACTCCACCCTGCCTGTCTGGTCTGCAGTCCTAGCAAGCACGATGAAACTTTATGAGGCTTATTACAAGCAAATTACATGGGAAACTGCAAAGCACTGGAAGGAGGGGGTAGCAGTGGGGTGCTGAGCACACTGCTGGAAAGGGGAGCAGGTAAAGATGCTGGGCATAGCCTGGACGAGGAGTGCACTGGAGCCCATCACTGAGCACCTGGCAACTCCTACCTCCAGGGCACAATTTTCCAAGCAATGACTTGAGTGTTCACACCTGCACTGGCTGAGGCAGCAGCCCCCGCTCTGCAGAGTTAATGGGGCAGACAGAACCCAGAGATGCTTTTGGCCATGACAATGACTGCTCTCCTCCTTGGCTCTACCTTCTGTATGGATGGAGCAGATTCCATTCCAGCTGCATGTGGACTCCTTGCTGCTGGGCTGTGCAGAGGTGCTCACAAAGGATGGCTCGGAGACAGAAAAGAATGCCATCACTTTGCCCCCCTCAGCTGAGAAACTTAGTCTCTCCTCCTTCCTGAGCTTCCATCTTTCCTTCCTAGTTCATGGACATTAACCACTTAAAACTCAACCCTGTTTCCTGTGAAATGGAAGCTTAGCTAAGTCCCTGTGATTCTTTTCTGGCTGGTGCTTTCAGCTGGAAACAAACCTGAGACAGAATAACTGGGAATCTCTATCCCAGAGGTTGAAACTCCTGTGGTTTACTGTAGTTCCTAAGCACACTAGGAAAAAAATTAACAAACTTTAAATCTAGAATTAATTATTTTTCTTAAATTCTTACCCACAGCGATTGCTGACAAGAAGCCTCTATAACTAGACTTCTCTGTTTTCACTGTAAACACACTTGTATACACACACACACACACAAACATATGCTCACTCAGAACCTTCTGATTAGATGCCCAGAGAGGTCTTTCCCACTGTGAGCAATTTAGGAGAGGAATGCAGGGTGAGTTCAAGCCAAGGAGAGGTTACAGCAGATGTCTTAGACCAATCTGAATGCAGAAAACCAAAGAAGCAAAGGGAGATGCTATGTGAATGCCATTACATAAATTTCCCTCCCAGCACAGCCTGCGGTGGTTTAGATGCTGTTTCCATCCAATGGGAGCTCCTTAAGCTCTCCTACTAATGCTGGAAAAACATTCACTTAACAGGCTTGTCCAAACAATTCCCTTTTTAATTCAGACATGATGAACTGCAGGGGAGAAGCAGAGCCCCAAGGCTGTCCGCCTCAATACCATCACTCCTGACAGGGCACAGAGCCACAAACTCACCTCAACGGCCCATTAAAAAGCCTGATGGGGCAAATGATGCTCTGGTCAGGTTACAGAAACAGGCAGCGAGCAATTAAGGCCTTCCCAGTTGCCCTGTCTTGTCTTTTCTTCACAACGCTCACATGGTACTTATACAAACCCAGCTCTCTCTTGCCTTCCCTTGAACGTTCCTTCACAAGCTCTTTCTATACCGCCCATCCACCTTCTTGCATACTTGTTTGCAATGGTTTTCACAGACTCCAACTTGCAAGAGAAACCAGAGTCACACAACTACTTTGTGCTCATCAGATCACAGCTACACCTGCAACTTTCTTTGTCCATGCACACTCTTTCCAAATGCATTGCTTTGCTGTTTCTTCTCTCTGATCTTGAACCCGCTCCATCTTCCTTCCTCATGCAAGAAAGGCATTTGTGTGTGTGTGTCTCTCCTTTCTCAGATTCTATCTTTCTATATTGCTCCTCCATCTCTCGGTAGCCAGATCCTTCCTCCCAACCCCCTGCAGGAAGCTTCTTGAGGCAGACTTATAACTATTTTATTGCTTCGTCTCACTTTTCAATTTCTGTCCTTCCAACTGAACTAGATTCCCCAGAGTTAAAAATCTGGCTTTGGATTATGTAACAAGTTCCTTGGGGGATACATGAGGATTCAGTCTGTCATGTAGCAGTAAGCAAGCTGCCAAAAAAAAATGTGTGTGTGTGTGTGTGTGTGTGTGTGTGTGTGTGTGTGTGTGTGTTTGTGTTCGTGCCAGCTCACACAAGGCCCTAATTAAAAAGAGATCTAGCTCATGGAAAGTAGTGGGAATAAAGACAATTCAAGTCTGGCTAATGTTAGTTTCTTGTCCAATAGTCATTTTGAAAGTGCTAACAGGATTTAAAAAAAAAAAAAACCTACTATTGAGTAAAATATGCATCTATGAATTCCTAATATGTGCTTCTTGAGGTATGTGCTATGTCAGCTACAGTAATATTCAATGCAGTGGTATGTTCCATAGGTATAATTAATTAGCCAGTCTTACCTAAACCATGTAATGGGAAACATTTGCTATTATGAAGTTTAGTAACATTGTGTATCACACTGTGATTAATACCATTCAATTATCTAAATATGGCTGCTCTCTGCTTATAGTTTGAGAGATATGGAAATCATTGTAACACATTTCACACATATTTCCATATATAACACTTTTCTGTGATATTTAAAAAAAAAAAAAAACTGGAAGCAGTCCGCATGTGATTGCTCAAATGGAAGCTCATATGTGTTCAGTTCAATCCATGGGCTGGCTTCCAAGAGGAGCAGTGAGATGCACAGGGATTTGCAGGTGGCTGAAGGGCAAAACAGAGCTGAAGAAGTAACAGGGAGGGTCTTTCTCCACCTGTCTTTATAGCTGCGGCCCTAGACATACCAGAAACAAAGAAGTTGTTCCAGATAGTTGCTTAGTGCTTCCTCTTGGGAGAAGTTTAGGAAGCTAAATGGGATTTACTCAGCAGTATTTGGGATACTATCTAGAGCAGAGGTCAGAAGACAACATGCTAGTGAAGGGTAGATTCATAGTAACTAATTTTGTCTTTAGGGACAATATGGTCTGGGTTGCAATTCCTCAATCTGCCACTATAGCATGAAAGACTCCACGGGAAAAACCAGTGGGCATGGCGGCTTTGTCATAATACAAACTTTCATTTATGAACATTGATATTTAAATTTTGCTGAATTTTCACATGGGAAAAAAAACCCAAAACATCTCAGCTCATAATCAATACAAGTATGAACTTTAAGTGGTGTCTTGCTCTCGGACACCTGACTTCTTGATCTCTGGAGTACTAGCCATAAGTCTCTCGCCACATGCCTTTTCTACATTCTTTCTTTCCTTTCTTCACTGCCTGATTCTTTCCTGATACTTCCGCCAATAATTGCTAGACTCATTCCCAGGTAGAGTGGTGGTTTCTTATCTTTCTTTCTGAAAAGGCCACAGAGGGGATGCCTTTCTGCATGCCCTCATCAAAGAAGCTGCTTCTTGTCCATAAGAGAGGACCAGAAGCTTTGTTGTTGTTGTTCCATTTATACAGTCCCAGTGAAGAGAGCAGTATGGGGGGAAGCTTTCAGATAACTGGTGTCATTGGCCCTCCTTCTTTGCCTTTTCCTACAACACACCCAGAGTTAACCCTTTTGGAATCCATAGTGCGATTAGCACTGTTGGTCATGAACTCTTGAAGAAAGCACAGACACTAACAATGACCTGTATATCCCATTCCCCATGCCAGTTCCCTGTTGAAGACTCTGGAAAACACTAGCTGGCATTGGGAGATGCCTCCGCCCGTCATTGCACTGCCGTAACAGAATGAATGAAACTAGGTGACTTATAATAAACAGTTAATCTTGCTTTACGCTTCTAGAAGATTTGGATCAAGGTGTTAATATCAGGGTGAAAGCTCACAGTGACTAACACATGGCAGAAGAAAGAATGACAAGGAAGTGACAAAGAGAAGTCACTCTCCCAAAGTATTTTAAAGAACAATATTAATTTATTCATGGACTTAGAACCTCTATAGCCTAAACATCTCCCAACCCCTGATTTTTTTGTTTTTGTTTTTTTTTTAAATTTATGATTCAAATAAGCATACTGTGGGGAATATATTCAAACTATAGAGACAAAGCCAAGCACTCAGAAGCCTGCTGCATCTCTGTTCCCAAATTTTTCCTACAAACACAAAACGTTGACTCCCAAGAGTCATGAACGTAGCATTGGGTCCAGTTTTGCCTCTAGTCAACCTTGACTTCAATCAGCTCCAACATTCAGCAGAGTTAAACGACGTATAGGGGGTCAGGACAAGTGTTGTATTATCCCTAATTTACAGAGAATACTGAGACTCAAGTCAGGAGGGAATATGCCCCATATCAGGATGTGAAATCCATATATACAATAGAAAACCTAAGTATGTTACTCATATTCCAGGCTCTTGCCTATAATATAGGACTTTTGTGTGAATGCAGGCTACCTCTTGGTCTTTAGTAAAAATTCTCAAATTTCTACAACCAGAACATTTGCCAATATGCAGCCACACCACCGCCACAGTCCCTGACTAGATGTTGAGCAATCAATGCTACAGCACTATTAAATAGGACAAACTGAAAAATAAGAGATGCAAAGTCTCCTTTCCTGCTCTGCCACAGTCCTTCCATACATCACCCATCCTCCTTGCTGAATGAACCATACCTGAAAAGAAACCAGAAACAGGTTTCTGAGCTCTGCTTACAGTTTGAACTTGCTATGGGATTTAACTTTGATAGTCTCTCTACAACTTAGTTGCCTTTAACCATACCAGCACAGTCACAGTAGCATAGCTATAGTGGTGGGCTGCTCTGAAAGGGCTGTGCCAATTGCCAGATACCCTTTCTCCCTGCTGGCAGACAACTAGCAGGTTGTTCTTTTGCCTTGAAAATGCATCCCTCTGGGAGACCAGAATCTATATCAGTATTAAACAATTGGTCAATTCTAGGAGCACTATCGGAAAAACCACAATGCTGTACTGATCTGCATTACAATTGGAAAAAGGTCAGAACATATTTACTAAAAGCTTGCATTACATGGACAAAAGTCAGGAATCGATATGAAAAATTTGATATGTGGAGAGAGAGTCTGATGAGATAGTGTCAGTTACTATGAACCAAATAACTGTCATATAAACAGTAGCCAAGGCTGCCAAGGCCATTCCAAGAGAATTCTGGTCAGAGCTGGTAATTATAGACATCCAAAGTATGAATTATATATTAAGCAAAGGTTCTCAAATGTTTTATGAACCAAATTATTAAAAACCAACTGCTGACTTTGTGTGTTTTCCTCTACAAAAAAAGGCCAGAATATATGATCTTGGATTCTGAGGATGGGGCGGGTATGAATATACTGAAATAAATTTAAAAGACAGGCTTTGTGAACCATATGCAACGCTGTATCTAACCAACTCATTAAAGACATGTTGTTACAATTTAAGACCTAGAGAAGAATATTTTCAGTCCGTTGTGGTTACTATTTGAATTGATCCCAATCCAACCAGAGCCACAATGAAGAAAACATTGTAGTTAGAGAATCATCCACCACCTGCCCCACCCTGAGGGGGAAAGCATTAGAGACTACTGCAGGCAGACTGCCTTTCATAAATCCCTGTTCCTTCTCAAACACTTATTTAAACATTAACACTGTTGTGCTTTGTAACCTGAGCTATCAGGTAGCCTCCAATTTAGCAAGGAATTGACATCAAAATAAACTATTATAACACAGTTGGATAATACATATTAAAAGGAGGTGTAGAAAGAAATAGTTACTACTTACAGCAAGCACACTAGGAGGTTTGAAACCATATTATTTACATACAATAGAAAAATGAGCGGGTGGCCCAGCGAGAGGGCTAAGTGGCAAAGGTGCTTGCTGCCAACCCTGACTGCCCTGAGATCGATCATTGAGTTCCATCCGGTAATAGCAAATAATTCATTTCTGCGAGTTGTCTTGTGACCTCCACACCTACACTGTGGCACACATATGTAGTAAAAGTATGCAAATTAATAAATAAATGTAATATATTTTTTAAGTGAGTAAAAGAGCCTGGATCAATTGTCTTCATATTCCTGGAAAATCTCAGAGCAGGTCATGTTTAAAGTTTCCAGAAAATCGTTTAGGGAAGAGCGTACATCAGACAGGAGAGACAGCATACACAAAGGTGTAAAGATGCAAGAAAGTATGGATGGGGTATATAAGAAACTACTAGAGCCTAAGAGGCGTCCTGAGAATCTCAGGAAGAGTATTCCCTAAACAACACTGCCTGCTAAGCTGACAAGCGGCCTCACTACCTTTTGTTCTGTTTGCTTTCCTTCAGCTGGAAGCATCCGGTGCAGATCCACATGCAACTCCCCACACCTCTCTTTCCTTCCTTGCAAGTTCCGTGTGTTTACTGCTCTGACAACCTGTCCTAAAAGGAGTGGCAGACTGCACTCCATTCTGCCAATCAGCGGCCAGAGCCAGCGACAGCAGGCCAACCAGCTCTGAAGCAGGAAGTTCTCCACTTACAACGTGGACAGCAGTCAGCCTGGAGAAAACAGGCTGTGAGGTCCGAGGTGGTCAGGAATATTTTACTTCTGCCATGACTTAGACATTCTCCTAAACCTCTGCTAGAAGCTCTGACTAGAAAAACAGCATTTCAAACTACAGTCCTTTTATTACTTCTTTATTTTTGATAATATAATTATAGTATGTCTTTTTTCCCTTCTCTAACTTCAAACCCTCCCATAGACCCCTTCTTGCTCTATTTTAAGTTCATGGCTTTATTTTTTGATTGTTGTTACTTACATATATGTATATACATATGTATTGCTAAACAGATAAATGCAAGCTGCTCAGTCTGCCTAATGCTGCTCCTATGTATCTTTTCACGTCTGACCGTTTGATATTGAATAACCAGTTGTTGTGCTCTTCCTGGGGAAGAATAGATGGACTAAAAGAAAGGAGGCTGTGGATCTCTCTGGGTCTATTATTAACTAGCTACAGTCCTTCTGTGTTATCTCTCATTCGTTCCAAGCCTCAGTTTTTACAGTTGTTTGAACAGCTAGATTAGAGTCGATAACTTTCACATCTTTTCCAGGTTGGAGTCTCTGCTTATAATGGGTAGAAACTGTCAACATAATCACAGTTTGGGTAGCTCTGTGTCAAGGGAGATTATTTGAGAGCAAGAGTTGGCAAACTACATCCTGACAAGCTAGGAATACTCAGTATAGCTTCTAATGGACTGACTGCAAGCAGAACAAGGAAGAATGTGTGACAGGTATGAACTGGTGCCTTACAGAAAAGGTGTTTTGTACTTTTTGCTTAGGACAAAACTGTTCAAACTAGAGATCTTGGCTACTGAATACTCTAGAGCAAAAGTGGATCTCCCAACAATGCTTAGCCTCTAGGCCAGTGGTCTTCAACCTTCCTAATGCTGTGGTCCCTTAATACAGCTCCTCGTGTTGTGGTGAACTCCAACCACAAAATTATTTTGTTGCTGTTTCATAACTGTCCTTTTTCTACTATTGTGAATTGTGATGTAAACAAATATCTGATATGTGACACCCAAAAGAATTGAGGCACACAGGCTGAGAACCTAGCCAGGCACATGTCACACAAAGTAGCTGCTCACTGTGACCTGAAAGAAAATACTAATTGCTTCATCATGCACTCCATAATACAGCACAGTACTAAATGTTTTATATGGTTTATTTCACCTAATGTTCATAACAATTTCAAGACATCGATGTCATAATTTTATTTTAGAGAAACTGAAGGTATAGATGACTGTGGCCAAGGTAGCAGGTATGCCATTTGACATCAGTACTCTTAACCACTCCATAGTGTTCCGTTTCAGAGCGAAGACATCATAGTCTCTGCTCTCAAGGGGCTTCATATGTGGCTGAACCAGACTATAGCTACACACCTGGAAACATTTTGCTGTATAGATTATGCATAAGGCCTAGCTCTTCTGCGGACTGCTAAAGAGATCCATTCAAGCTATTCCAGATTACTATAGCAAGGCAGAAAATAATCTCAACCAATAGGAAAGAAACCTGGGCACAGTTCTGTAGGCCCAAGTTCAGACATGGCAGGGCTAGGTTTTTTTCCTCAGAGTTTCCCAATCCCCAATCAAGCTATTGGGCAGCCTATTTTTATACCTAGATTGCAGGTACATCTTCTATATATATACTGTTGTGACAAAGTTCAGTTCTTTATAGTGAAGAACTGAGGCCCTCTGTTCCCTTGTAGGCTGTAGTAGGGACTGTATTAGATCCTAGAAGCTACTCGTATTTCTTATCCTGTAGGGTCTGTATCTTCTATGCCAGCCAGGGAGATTTTTTTCTTGGCATCCGTCCCCTGTCACACTGAAATCTTCAGGAAGAGACTGGTCTCACTTAAAGACTCACTGGATTAGGTCAATCTCAAGCAGGATATTTCCTTAAAGTCAACTGATTGGCTGCCTCTCGATTGCACCCAGAAAATCCCCTCCCAGCTGCTGCCCTGTTAATGTTCTTTAAGGAGGTGTGTATTTAGCAGGGGCTTGGACTCTAGGAGGTAAATCTTAGAATTCTACATACTAGGAGAGCATAGGGGAAGGACAGCCCAACACACTGAAGCTGCACCACATGCTTCCTTCTTGCAAAGACATTATCTTTCTCTGTGCTTTAAGGACCCAGCAGAGCAGAGAGGACACTGTTCTGGAACCTTCTGGCAGATGATTATACAGTAATTTTTAATCTGGGTTTGGAGAGGTGAGGGTACAAGCTCATAAAACAACGACTCTGCATGTTAATGTGCTCTACAAAGGTAGAGAGGCTGCAAACACTGGTACCCCATGCTGGCTCCCCGTCTTTCTCCCCTTAATAAGGTCTCTGTGGAGAAGGTTCACCCCAGAGGGTATGTGCTGGGCAGAGTCTGACTTTGTGATTCCCCCACAGCCCTGTGTTCTCTGCAGAATGTGCTGCTTTCACGGTTGAAGTTGATTATTGAATAATGAATTATCATTCTTTTTTAATTTCCCAGCCCTCTTCTGAAAAGCACTGCTACTTTTCTACTTACTGAGACTCAGAAATAATGGAAAGGGGGAGAAAAGGCCCATTCACACACAGAGAGAAAAACAATCTTACCTATCAACCCTGTTGTGATCCTAGAGATGATAATAAAAATTGTTTTAATTAACTCTTTGATTTGGAGTAATTCCATTTCACAGTTGACCAGAGAATAGTACCATGAACAATGTAAAGCTTCACTAGGTAATCAAAGGCAAGGCACATGGCTGGACCCAGAAAACTGTTGGGTTGGAGACAAAGCTCATAGCTTGTCTAGTATATGTAGGCTTCTGAGATCAACCTCTAGCACCAAGGGAGGAGAAGGAAGATGGGGGGAAGGAAGAGGAGGAGCAGGAAGAGGAAGAGGAGGAGCTGAGGAGGAGAAGTGGACTATATAAACACGTGTTGACAGGAGTGGTCTCAGCACTCCAGAAGCTGAATGGAGGAGGACTGAGTTCCAGGCTGCTCTTGGCTACACAGAATAAGGGAAAGAAAGAAAGCAAGAGAGAGAGAAAGAGAGAGAGAGAGAGAGAGAGAGAGAGAGAGAGAGAGAGAGAGAGAAAGGAAGGAAGGAAGGAAGGAAGGAAGCTCGCTCTTGCTTTCTTGGAGTTGGAGAGCTACTTGATCCTTATGGGGCAAGGACTAGGTATGAAGAGGTAGTACTAGAAATGAATACTCCACCCAAGGAGAGCAGAGCTGGGCCTAGGTAAGAGAGTAGAGTCATTCTCCAATGTCCTTACAGTGTTACATGGAAAACCATGTCATGTATTTCTTGTCTGGGAGTTCTATCACTGTGATATGCCATAGTTACAGAATCCAGGGATACTTTGAAAGAAGAGAGGGAAGAGGTTTGTTCAATAGGGCAAAGAGCCACATTTGAGAATAGAGAAAGAAACGCCATGGTATCAGGCAGCCATAACAAAGTATAATAGACTTTGGGGATGGGTAACAAAATAAATTAACTTTCTTCCTGTTTGGGAGGCAAGAAGTCCAAACCAAAGGAGTTAGTAAAGTTAGTTCCTCCTAAAGATTCCTTCTTTTACCTTTGGCCTCTCTTTCTTTTGCAATGGTTTATATGTTCTTTATGTCCTGGTCCTCTCCCCAACACCCTCTATCTATCTATCTATCTATCTATCTATCTATCTATCTATCTATCTATCTATTACCTATCTATATATTATCTGTCTATCTTGTTTATTTATATATCTTAATTCTTTGAGAATGTCAAAGAATGTATCTTGAGTCCTGCCCCTAACTCTATCCAGATCCACCCCCACCAGACCTCCCCCTCTCTCACCTCACATCCCCTTGTTCTTTTTTATATTAAATAACCCATTGACTCCAATCCTTGCTGCCAAGGATGGGTGTGGGGCCATTCACTGGAGCACGATCAACCTTCCTAATGTTACAACTCTTTAATACAGTTTCTCATGTTGTGGTGATTCCCAACTGTAAAATTATTTTATTGTTACTTCAAAACTGTAGTTTTGCCACTGTCATAAATTCTAAGGCAAATATCTCATATGCAGGATATCTGATATGCAATCCCCATGGAAGGGTTGTTCAACCCTCCAAAGGAGTTGTGACCCACAGGTTGGGAACTACTGCTCTTAAAGCTACACCCTTAAAGAAAACTGACCTCCTGTTCAGAAGTCATCAACTGTCTGTAGCCTCTCATTCAGGGTGTTTCCTCTCTTCTTACGAGGAAAATACTCTTACTGAATTATCTATATGCCCTTATTTTCCACTAACCATTTTTCTAAGGGCCCTGTTTCTAAATAAGGTCACATTTGGAGGTATTCAGGCTGAGGACTTCTACATGTGAGGTTTGTGGTTGTGGTGTTGGGATAAGCTATCAAAGTACTCACATAGGCATCTGAATGAAGAAGGTTTGGATTTCTTAGCCACAAAATCAGACACAGCCTGAAAGTGATTTTGTGGAAACCAATCTTGGAGACAAGATGACTCTTTAGGTTACTACCTTCAAGAATACCCAAGGAAGGATATAGGATGATTACAAAGTCTGGTTTTGTGATAGGACTGCCTTGGTTTTCCTTCTGTAAGGACTGACCGCAGAACAAGGTATCAGTGATGCACTACTGAAAGGATGTGTGAGTATGCATGAGGATGCAAGCTGATCATGAAGTTTACGAGAGTTTGGTATTGGGGTTATGCAAGACTCTGAGTATGTTGTTGAATATAATTATGTCAAAGTAAGGATGTTTAATGTGCAAGAAATAACATGCATGTGTGAGATCATCAAATGAGTGTGTGAATGAGTGTGTGTGTGTGTAACAATAGTATTATGAAGGTATAAGTGAACAAGTGTGCATATGTACGTGAATGGAGTGGGTGACAGTGTATGTGTGAGTGTATGTGTCTGAGAGGTGAGCGTGTGAGAGCGTGTATGGAAGAATGTGTGCCCATGTGAATAAAATAAGGGTGATGTGTATGAGTGAATTGGGAGCATATGTTCATTGAATAGAGTGTATGAAGGTGTGTGAGCCTGTACGTATTTGGTGCTGGAAAGAATCACAACACAAGCCACATTACCTGGGTCCTGAGTCACTTTTCTCACTCTTGTAACACGTTGTAAGACTTTGTCTGAGGCAGAGGAAGAATCCTATAATAAACAGGCTCTGAGGGACCCCGAGAGAGTGGAGTAAGGCAAACAAAGCATGAAGTCCTGTAGACAGAAAGCAGCATGCAAGTTCAGATGCCAACAGTCAGGTATACGATGTGAGAATTTGACAATGAAATCAGTTTGCACAGTCATTTTTTTTTATAAACATCTACTTGGACTTTTTGCTCACAGATCATAGGGTTGTTTTTTGCTTTTCTTTTCTTTCTTTTTTTTTTTTTTTGAGATATCATATCACTGAATGGATGAAAACTGAACTTTAAAGTGTAACATGTACTGTCTAGACCTCTGGATTTCTCTGAAATATATTCATCTTAAGGGTATTTCTTTTTCTTTGTCCTGGAATTTTATAATGCTCTCCCTAGGGGAAGAACCAGCTCATACATTCCATACATATTCTACCACCCCTTTCTCTAGGTAGACCTCTGTCTCTCTCTTGGCATTTATCATTTTGTAATATGGTAAATTTTCTTAAATTTTAACTCATTTATTCTTTGATTCCTTAGCTAGAATGTAAACTCCAAGAGTGGAGAGAATTTTTACCCCATTGTTTTTTCACTTCTACACTTCAGGGCCTTAACTACTACCTACCACAATAGAGGACATGGAAATGTTTCTTGGTGAATAAGCGCACTGAACAAAAGCCTACTATGCTCTAGGCAACTTGCTGAACACAAGAGACAATACAATAAAGAAGCTCTTGACTCTTTCTTCAATTCCCCAGTTGTGTAGAAACAGACTTGCAGGCGAATGGTTAATGGTCAGGTAACTGACATCTAGCAGGAGTCTGGAAGTGATATGGCAAGGGGCAGTGCCCTGCACTGGACCAAGTAGAAAGACATAGGTGAGACTTCATAAAAAGCAGACATTTGGAAGCTGATGTGCGGCGACTGTTACAGGGCAGGTAACATAAGTAATGCAGACTCTCTAGACAAAGAAGGGAGTCAGTGGGTAGAATGGGATTGGGCCAGGCTTCATCACAAAGATAATTTAAAACTCATGAATTGCTTTTTTTCAGGGGAAATTTTGTTGATAGTTTTAGACCATGTACTGTGGCAGATAACTGGACTCGCAGAAAACTCTGTTGAGGATACAAAGGACGACTGTACACATGATGGAGTAGAAAAGGTTAGGATAAAGTTGCAAAGCTTCTGGAAGGCAAAGGATTCTGTCAATAGGACAAAATGGCAACCCACAGATTGGGAAAAGATCTTTACCAATCCAACATTCAATAGAAGGCTAATATCTAATGTATACAAAGAACTCAAGAAGTTAGACTCCAGACAATTAAATAACCCTATTAAAAATAGAGAACAGTGCTAAACAGACAATTTTCAACTGAGGAAACTCAAATGGCCAAGAAGCACCTAAAGAAATGCTCAGTATCCTTAGTCATCAGGGAAATGCAAATCAAAATGACCCTGAGGTTCCACTTCATGCCAGTCAGAATAACTAAGATCAAAAACTCAGGTGACAGTAGACGCTGGCAAGGATGTGGAGAAAGAGGAACACTCCTCCATTGTTGGTGGGATTGCAAGCTGGTACAACCACTGTGGAAACCGGTCTGGTGGTTCCTCAGAAAATTGGACATAGCATTACCTGAGGACCCAGCTATACCATTTCTGAGCATAGACCCAGAAGATGCTCCAACATGTAATAAGGACATATGCTCTACTATGTTCATGGCAGCCATATTTATAATAGCCAGAAGCTGGAAACACTGCAGACATCCCTCAACAGAGGAATGGATACAGAACATGTGGTATATTTACACAATGGAATATTACTCAGTCTTTACAAACAATGACTTCATGAGATTTGCAGGCAAATGGATGGATCTAGAAAATACCATCCTGAGTGAGGGAACTCAGTCACAAAAAAATACTCATTGTGTGTATCAGTAAGTACTAATGAGTGGGTATTAGGCAAAGAGTGTGGAATACCCAGGATACGACTCACAGACCACATGAAACTCAAGAGGATTGCTTCAGTCTTACTTAGAAGGGGGGACAAAATGATCAAGGGAAGTAGAAGGTGGAAGGGACTTGGGAGGAAGAGACGAGGGGGAGGGAAAAAGAGGGAAGAATAAGGTATGGAAGGAGATGGAGGAGATGTACACAGGGTCAGGAAATTGAACAGAGGTGTGTAGAAATGGGGCATGTGGTACTGGGGGTAGCAACCAGAAAGTCCCAGATGCCAGGAAAGCAAGACCCTCCTTGGACCTCACGGGGATGACATTAGCTGAAATACCCCACAAAGAGGAGGGAGAACCTGTCAAGACCATATCCAGAGGTTAGGCATGGCACCACCCTGGTGGAGAGATGGGGCCACCTATCCATCTCCAAAATTTTAACCCAGAATTACTCCTGTAAAGAAAATACAGGGACAAAGAGTGGAGCAGAGACTGAAGGAAAAGCCATCCAGAGACTGCCCCACCTGGGGATACAGCTTTCTCCTGAGAGGCTCTGCCAGATCCTGACCTGAGATGGGGATGCTCACAGCCAACCATCAGACTGAGCTCAGGAGCCAAACCCAATAGAGGAGTTAGGGTAAGACTGAAGGAGTTGAAGAGGCCTTATCTGGCATCAATGGGAGGGAAGGCCCTTGGTCCTGTGAAGGCTTGACACCCCAGTATAGAAAATGCTGGGGTGGTGAGGCAGGGGTGGGTGGGTAGGTGGGGGAGCACCCTCATTGAAACAGGGTAAGGGGGATGAAATAGGGGGTTTGCAAAGGGGAATCTTGGAAAAGGGATAACATTTGAAATATAAATAAAGAAAATATCCCCTTTTTAAAAAAGAAAAGGTTAGGACACACTGTATACTGTGCAAGCTAAAGTCTGGGCTTTTGTTTGACAGGAAGTTGGGAAGTTCTTTTCAAAAACAGCAGAGAGATTCATAATGTGATCCAATTGGCAACTGTAGCAGAATACAGGAAAGACATAATGGAGAAATACTAGAGACAGGAGAGTTAGGAAAGTCTGAAAAAGCAAGCTGGCCAGGGTAGCCAGATGTCGGGACAGAGGTGGTACTTAAAATGACTAGAGGAAGCCAGAGAGACAGAAAGACAGTCTTTATTGGGAGGGTTCTGACTTTCTGGTTTAAGCAGTTGGGTTAATTGTTACACCAGGGATACTACGGCATAAGCTGAACCTATCATTCCCGACAGGAGCACTTATGAAATAGTTCTGGAGCTGAGCACTGTGTCCTGTGTTTGTATTCCTAGCTCTGGGAAGGCTTAGGCAAGGGGACCACAGGCTTAAGGCTAGCCTCAGCTATAGGGAGACCGTCATAAAGAAAATGAAGGAAGGGAAGAGAGATTAGGAAACAGTCCCTGTCCTTAGCTTCTTCAAAAGCTTTAGGTGTGACTTCATCACCAGAGGGAATATCACTTTCTGCCACCATCACTCTTCCCTGTTTCACCTTTTGCTGTCTTCTATGGTGACGTCCTTCTCTCCCTGTGTACTCTCAGAGCTGTGCGAGATTCCCTGGTGCAACTGTGTACCATCACTGCAAAGCAGGCATTAGTCTAGACTTGGTTGTCCTAAAACAATATAAGTGCAGTCAAGGCACCAGGGAGACGCCACCAGCTCGTTGTTGACTTTAATGTAATAAGCTGAGAATTCTAAGGAAGACTGACTTTTGAACACTATATATTAAAATAATAATAAAACTAAAAGCAACCAAACAGCAGCAACAGCAAAGCAGTTCTCTTAGCATGATGCCTGATTAGAAAGTTTAGGAACACCAAGAAATAAGCACAAATACAGATCCAAAAACAACCAAACAAAACAAAGCTGTATCCTATGCTTGTGAGAGACCGTGTCCCTCTGAGAGCATTTGTCATCCAACTAATTGCATCCTAACTTATCTTCCAAGTAAGCTTTAAGTCCCTGACAGTTTAAATTTTCTTGGGAAGGAGAGATTGTATAGCATCCTTCTGCACCCTTAGAGGTTTGGGGGAAAGGAGCAATGTACATGTCGCAATAAGGTCACAGACCAAGAGGGTTGGTGTGGAAGATTTCCTGAAGAGAATTCAGGCAAGCTTGACCCTGGCCAACAGGCACATGCCACTCTTTCCAATATAATAGGAAGCTCCCACTGAGAGAGAAGCTGTGTTTTCAGATGGGCCATTACTATAGGATTACAACAGGCAAAAAAAAAAGCATAGACCCCTTATAAGAGGAAGCAGATTGAAGATAATCTGCCACCCACCTCCTTAGTTCTCTTCCACTGCAAACAAGGCTCTGAAAGGGCTCTATAGAACTAAACCTTAAACTGTGCCAGAGAAAGCAGTGCAGTCTGAGAGGACAGGAACTTCCTGTCATAAGCACCATGAGGATGCCACCAAAACCTGCAGGAAGGAGTCCTGGTGACAGGAACCGGAGGGTGGAATGTTTTGAAGCAGAATAGGCAAACATGAAAGTGGAAATCCGGAGACTGAAGAAGACAGGAGTGGAAGTGGGAGGGTGGCCAGGACCCTGCCTTCTAAAGCCTTCCAAATGTGACATAGCATTCAGAAACAGAATGGATCCCTGTACTGGGATGGCACAAGAATAGCTTTGGCTGACACAGGCTACTTCTGTCTACAGTATGCCACCCCTCCCTTTCCTTCTGGCAACTAGACAATCTGCATCACACAGATGAGCAGAGATCCTAGCTTTCTGATGACTCAAGGTCACAAAAGTCAATTTCTAAAGGCTCGTGTCAATCATGTGGTAAGCAAACCCACCCAGCTGTAGGAAATGTCATTTGCCTGCTACTGACAGGAACATGGACACCATCGGGGCTACAAGGCAATGTAAGAAGATGACAAAAGGCTGCACGCTGTCTGTAGAACCGAGTTCTCCACCTGTTTGTGTCTCCTCCCACTCCCATTATTTCAGGCAGTTTCTCTGGGTCCCTCTGCCTTTCTCATGACCTTGGAATCTGTTTTGGCTTCATATTCTGCCACCTAGCTGTCAATGTCATCATTGCTCCATCTCATCAGGAAATGTTCCTTAAGCTTTGTACACTCTACCTGCTCAACAGAGAACTTACTCAACCCTTCTCCTAACATGTCCACATTCTAATTCTCAGAGACTGTGAAGGCTCTTCGATTTGAAGAATGGATATTTGCCGAAGTAGTTGTTTGTGTGAAGGATGCTGAAGGCAGGAAAGCACTCTTAGCTCTCCCACTGAGCCCGACATCTAAGGAAAGTGTCCATATAAGACAGAAAGCGAGGGCAATCACACAGACAGAAGAGCAGGAGGCAGGGTGACACTGCCAGGGTAGGTATTGGGTGAAAACCAGGTGTGTGTGTGTGTGTGTGTGTGTGTGTGTGTGTGTGTGTGTGTGTG
>JANHMN010000009.1:55074645-55085956 GCA_030674055.1 Rhabdomys pumilio | reverse complement strand
ATATATATATATATATATATATATATATATATATATATATATATATAAACAGGGGTTCTGTCCAGGGACAGAGTTAAGACATCAGCACATTGATCAAAAAAGCCAGGAGGCACTGAGAACACAGGTGTGGAAACAGAGACCACAAAACTTAATTATTTCCCTAGGAGAAGGCTAGTTTGGGGTTAAGGAGCATTTTGCAAATTATAACTACATTTAGATTATTATTATTTATGTCAAAGGTCAGAATTCCTTCAAGTCAAATGAGCAGCTTAATGGGCTACTTTGCGATGTAGCCTTATATCATCATTAAGTTTGAGAGTGGGTACAGGCATTTCCCTCAAGTGTGTTAGGAAGCAAGACAGCTTTGGTTGGTTTTGTATTTATTAATGTTGTTTCATTTGCAACTGATGAATTATTCCTAACAAATTACTGAAGACACTAATGATTGTCGGGATTTCCTTCCCATCAAGTAGATCAGATGTAGAAAAGTACATATTTCAGAAAAGTTTTCTTCTTTTGTTTTTCTAATAATTTCTTTTGCCCTAACTTGACCTTCTCACCCCCTGCTGAAGTTGAGAGAGACAAGACTCACAGATGAGCTGAGAAGGTTGGAAGAGAACAGTAGTGGGAACGGCTCTTCCCTATTCGTTTGCAGGCCTCAGAGAGGAGTTCCAGGAAATAAATCAACACCACACCTTCTGTTCCTTTGTCTCTTTATGTGTAGCTGCTCAAATTAGCTTTAAGTTCCCTGAGGGTAGGGATAAGGTCTATTTTCAAACTGTGTTGAGAATCTAGCACCTTGCTTAATCAATGTTAAATAGTAACAGTGCATTTTAATTGGCCTACTTTCAGAGTATCAGATTAAATTATTCTGCTAATTAATTGGTTGATCTCATATTTCACTTATATTGTCAGGTTATTATTTTTCCCTTTAGGGCTCAAGACTCGACTGACAGTTCAAATACTTCTTCATTAATTACCTGATCTTAGATTTTTGCATAATTTTATGATAATTATTTTGATACTGTATTTATCAAGCTCCAGCACATATGAGGAACAGTTAGGAACACAGAAGCCCTTGCAAAATCTTCTCAGTAACATGTACATGGGTTCATCACACACAATCCAGTGGAAGGTGTTCTTGGCTTGACCGAGAAGAGCCTCTAATTAGGTTTAATTGGTCAGACATCAAACAAGTTTCATGTAAGTGGTCAATGAACATTTTATAACACTGGATCAAGTTTCCTTTTCAACAGCCAAACATTTTCTGTTAATTGACTCACCCTGTCCTCCCTAGCTGGTTGGAATGTGTAACTAAACCAATCACTATGTCTTAAAAGGCAATAAAGTAATTGGGTAATTTAAGAGGAAAGAAAGCAAAGGAGAAAAGTGTTTGAAAACCAGCACAGGTCAAATGACTAAATGAATGGGGTATGGTTTTGCCTGGAAACAGAAATGGTGAGATTTAAAAACGTTAAGTAACAATGAAGACCTTACACAAGTAGAAGGGTCAATGCCATGAAATAGAACCAAATTCAGGGAGTGGGCATGAAGGGAATGAAAAATTTACACAGTATCTAAAGACTCTAAACAAACTCTTCAGATACTATGAACAGTGGGGATCTCTAGGGTACAGATAACTTGTCCATTGAGGAAGTTTAGGATGGTAATTGCTTTTTGTCTGCTCTGTGAATTGAACTCAAGACACTGCACAACCTGCTATGTACTTATTCTCCTACTATATCCCCAATCTCTGTTACTTTTAAAAAATTCTACTGGTGGCTACAAATGCTTATCCTACACGATATTATCATAAGGAAGAGTGAACAAATTGAGACAGGAGATGGTGGCCAAGAAGCTTAGTTCTTACTGTGCTTGTGGTAGTTGGAGCAGTAACAGGAATAAGGAACTGTGTCCCTGTGGGGTCAAGGAGGTGAGGTTAGGGAGGTGGGCAGTGGCTCGAGCCTGCCAAGGATTTATGGGGGAGGGCGGAGAGCTATGATTTCAATCCAGCTCTAGAGTGGCCTTTGGAGGGCAGTAAGTGGAGGGAAGATGTCATCCAATTTGCATTTTTAAAAGATCACTCTGTCAGCTATGTGGAGAATAGATCAGAGAGGGGGGATAGAATGGACTCTGGAATAACAGCTAAGAGACCACTATGGAGTATTACTGGTGAGACATGTGGGTGGGTAGATTTGAAGAATGTTCTGGAAGTAAAGGTGCTGCTAAGCCACGAGGAAAGGCTGCAGGATCAATGACAGGTGGTGATTAGCTCAAGGAATGCTTAAAAAAGAAACTGGCACTTTATGTGAATGGTTGAGTATAATGGTTTATAAAGGCCCTCTCTGACCATAGTGTAATTTATAGTAAGTCTATTTATAGTAAATATTGGTGGTGGCAACTCTGGAGCCTCTATCTAGTTTCTGCTAGTAGAAGAACCACTCTTTGTATTGACCATAGGACTAAGGTAAGCCAGCATCTATGAAGATTTTCTTTGCCAGTGAACCCTAGTGTCTATCAAAATATTCAGAACATAAGCCAAGTCCAATAAAGACTTGATCAGTGAAATGGCAAAAACAAACAAACAAACAAACAAACAACAAAACCCCAACCAACCAACAAACAAAAAAGTATGACATAGAATAGAAAAAAATAATTTTAATCCAACTGCAGGGTAGCCTTTGAAGGGTGGTAAGTGAGGTGTCATCCAATTTGCATTTTTAAAAGAGCACTCTGTCAGATGTATGGAGAATGGATTAGAAAGGGGGAAAAGAAGAAATGTGCAATACCTAATGTAAGTATGCAAACAAAACTATCCTCAATGTAGCTTTCTTCGTGTGATATAAAGATGGAACACAAGAAATAAACAGTCATACGTGTAGGAGTTATGGCCTAAGAGTTGAAACAGGTCAGAACACTCCATCTTTCAAACTCCAAGGAAAAAATTCAGGACTAAAAACATTCTATGATTATACAAAGCCATTTGAAACACTGTTTTCACATTAAGGGTATATGTGGTACATACAACACCTGGGATAGTTTGTTCCAGAATGTTCTGTGAATCCTCAGAAAATACCAGTAAATACATAACACCTATGCTCACAGAGGACAAGGGAAATAGGTTGGGGGAAGCAGTCTGGCCTAGCTTAAGGAGATAGACACAGGCTATTACATCCTTGGATCCTGTGTTACTCATGGGGAGTGGTCTGTCTGGCCAACATCTCCACTTATTTGCCTGTAAATGAACAAAAAATGTTTAGCTTTTAAGAGCTTTCTTCATATACATAATGTATATAATTGTATATAATGGCTTTGTAGGCTCCACAGACCCAGCAAAGTTTTCCTACACTGGCTTTTCCTTCTCCTCCCGCCACTCTGGATCACTGCCTTTGTTTTGCCTCATCCTCAGAGTTTATTTGCCACTCTTGTACTATGAGACAGAGGGGAAAACAATGACAACCAAACAGTAAACTTCACTCCCAGCAAACAGAAACTGTTGCCAAGGCAACTGAGCAAGAGAGTCTCTGCATCCAGCTATCACAGTGTGAAGTGAGTTTCAGATGAGGAGATGGCTTAAGGGACAAGGAGCCCCTTCAGGAAAAAGCTGACCTAATAAAAGAACCTACGAATTGCCATTCCGAGTGATGTCTTTTTTCTCAATAAAGAGAGGAGCTTGCAAAAGCCATGAAAGACAGGCAGGCTGGCAAAATAAGATGAGATTTCACAGGGGTCTGGGCAATTAATCCAACTACAGGTAGATCTGAACCATTGTGCTTCTGGGTACAAGTAGAGGGGAGACTTGGGGGTTAGGAGCGACAAGAGAGGGGACAGGGCATGAAACGTGCTTCTGATGCTGTGTACACTATAAATAGGAGGGACTGCCTTTGTTTGTGCAATGTTTTTTTGTCCAACCCAGCACTCACAGCACAGACATTATCAACCTAGGCTTCCAAATACCCCAGTGAGTGGAGGATCAAGGAGGGGATTATTTTACAGATGGGAAAGCTGGCACTCGCCAGCAACATATGTGCCAAGGCCCCTTTAGAAGGAAGCAGTACAGCCAGAAACAGGATGCAGGTAAAAATAACGACAATGAATGTTACCTTTTTTTTTTTAAATTGCTTTTTAACATCTCCACTGGATTTAGAGTTAGATTGCAGGCACACACGCACACACATACACACACACACACACACACACACACACACACACACACACACACACTTTAAGAAGTCAAATTATTCTCTTTGCCCAAGAACAGTGAACAGGCATACTGGGCACACAGTTGCTAAAGCCCTAAGATCCTGTGACTGAGGGGCTAAAGGATGAGCCCAAAGACTGACTATGCTTATCAAACGGAAACACACAAAGAAAGTGAGAAGAGTACTCTTGAATTTGAGTTCTTTTGTTAATGGAAGAACTTGTAGGAGATTCATTTTTGCACCTTCCAACCATGTGGATTCTCCATCTGGGAGTCTTAATCAATCAAACAAATGTTCATTGACTGCCTACCATGTTCAGATCTAGTGCTGCGAATGGATAACAAATGTTGCCCGTGATACTCACTTGATAAGACCATGTATCCATCAGAGTGCTTCTGCAAGATGTGAAGAATACATGCAGCATGAGATAAGTGAGTGAGCAGAAAATGAAAGCTAAGTCACCATAGATGCTGGTGGGGGACAGTGTGTTCTGATTCTGTGGGGATGGTGGCACGAAGTTAGAGCCTTGGCCCAGGTTAGTCGTTAGGCTGTTTGACAGAGATTAGGTATGTGAAAAGAATGAGATGATACTAGCCCCAGACAAACCACAGACACTTAGCATTTTACAATATTCCAGCATTTGTGTTTCAGACATAGGAGTTGGCATATAATTGTTTCTCTTCCTGGTGCTATGATAAGAAACCCTGATAAAGGGAATGTATTTACTTTGGCTCAGAGATCACACTTATAGCCCGTGGTGGTGGAGAAGGCAAGGCAATGGTGTCTTTAAGCAGCTGGACACATGACATCTACACTCAAGAATCAGGAAGTGATGATGTTTGTTCTCAGTTCACTTTCTCCTTTTTATCCCACCTGGGACCCCAGAGGATGGTGCAACATGATTCTAGATCTAGATCTCATCAAGCTGACAACTGAGAAAAACGACCACGGAACATTCTGTTGTATGCTGTTACAACTGTATTCTTCATAAAGACCAATGGTATTTATCACTGTGCCTGTTCCTGTGCTTTCATATGGTACTTGGGGGATCATATAAGATGGAGTAGACCACTATCTTAGTAAGGTTTCTATTCCTGTGAAGAGACATCATGAACAAGGCAACTCTTATAAAGGAAAACGTTTAACTGGAACTGGCTTACAGTTTCAGAGGTATAGTTCATTATTGTCATGGTAAGAAGCATAGCAGCATCTAGGCAGATGTGATGCTGGAGGAGCCAAGAATTCTGCATCTTGATCTAAAGTCAGTCAGGAGGAGGCTTTCATTTACACTGGATGAAGCTTGAGCACTAGGAGACCTCAAAGCCCACCTACACAGTGAAACACTTCCTCCAACAAGGCCACACCTATTCCAACAAGGCTATACCTCCTAATAGTGACACTGCCCATGGAGCAACCATGTTCAAATTACTACTACCACATACTAAAGAATGTCTTGAACAATAATAACTATATAATAGAAACTCTCTTGTCTCAAATACAGCAAATATCCATATCTGATAATAAGTAAACCAGACCACTAAGTCCTCATAGTAAGTATAGGTCTGAGTCTTTGCTGTACCACATACTCATTCCCCTGGTGGCCTCAGGACAAGACCTTAACTCTCTGTTTCCTAGCTTATAAAATATAAATAAATTAATTATATTTATCTCAGTGGCTTTGGTAAAGATCAAATTAAATAATGCATGCAAAAACAGTTTGCCAAGTATAAAGTAATGTACAAATCTCAGCTATTATTGCCATCAATAGTGTAATTTAGCATATCATTAATTTATGTCATCCATTACATATTTTCTTATCAAAGTACTATTGAAAATCATAGACCAATTAGGGATGAAATAGCCTCTCAAGATGAATAAGCTAAGGTAGGAGGAAAATAATTTCTCCTAAGGTCCAGCCACCAGGAGTGGAGCCATGTGTCCTGTTTTCAGCCTGTGTTCCTTCTACGAATAGCACTTACGTGGTCCCTAGGAGATGTGTCTATGTTGGAAACCATATGGTTGCCTTTCCTCTGTGCTTTTGTCCATATTTACACAGAACCACAATGTCCACCTTCTTCAAAGCCCAGATCTTGGCCTGAGGGACAGTTTAGTATCAGAGCACCTACCTGACGTGGAAGAGGTCTTGGTTCAATCTTTTTCATCATACACAAAATAAAACTTTCTCTACTGAGGACTGTGCCTGGGGTCTTCTTCAGCATGAGGCCTACCAGATGCTTGTATTGTGGCTTTTCCACATGGAATATTCACAAACGGATTCTTTTCAGAGGTAAGCATATTGTGTGCCTGTGCTAGACAGATTTCTGTCATTATCATGAAATGCTTGAGGGAATTGATTTATCAAGAGAGGTTTACGCTGGTCCCATGGTTTTAATTTCCTGTTGATGACTGGCCAATGACGAGGGTGATGGCAGTTAGCAATGGCAGAGAGCATATACAGCGAAGCAAATTCTAACCCCATGGCTCAAAAATAAGAGAGGAAGAGAATAGTCCTGTGTTGAAAATTTACCTTCAAGGCCATATCCTCAATAGCAAAAGGACTAATCTCCTTGAAGATTCAACCAACTCCAAATAGCATCACTCTGAGATGAAGCCATCTCCACTGGCTTCTAGGGACATTCAACACCCAAACTATAGGAGTCCCTGTTTAGATTTGATTCCAAGGGAACCATGTGGTATGTGGTTCAAGTCCTGCCTTTGGGGACCTTACAATATAGTTGATGATTTATTTTTTTGAAAAAAAGGAATCTGCATAGAATAATATTGTATATTACTGAGTCCTGTTATCTCTAAAACGTTGTCTCACCCCAGTCTGGTCTGTTTAATCAGTCTGAACTAGCTGTCCACTAGCTAATTTTATTGTTTCTCTTTTATACTATACTTGTTCATAAAGGTTTCTCTATGTCACTTACACTCAATATTTCCACACATGTATCTGTATGAATGTCAGGGTTCCCTCACCAAAACATAAGCTGGGGAATGTGAATAATTTGCTCCTGTCTATTGCTTAAAGGCAGCTGGCTGCAGATGCTTTAGGGAAATGGTAGCTCCTGTCTATCGCTCGTAGGCAGCTGACTGCAGTTGCTTTAGGGAAATGGCAGCAGAGATTGGCTGAAAGCAGTAACTAGTCCAACTACTGTCACACTGACACACAGGGATGCAGAGAAGGGGGTGAGACAGAGACAGGGAGAGACAGACAGACAGACAGACAGACAGACAGACAGACAGACAGACAGAGAAAGAGACAAAGAGAGATATAGAGACAAAGAGAGAGCTAGAGACAGAGAACCACAGCACTGCCTCTTTCAGAATAATACTATCAAGGCCACATCAACTTCCTATGATCAAGGCACACCATACCTTCCATGACAACATGACACTGAGGGAAACACAGAAGTGCATAAAGCAGGTCGCAAGGGTTGCTGGGTCACTCCTATGTCACCAGCTTCACAGTTCTGCTGCATGGCCATGATGCATTCTCCTCATTTCCTCCTAAATCCCTCCAGAGTCGACTTTTATGCTTTTAGCATGTAGCATATGTTCTTTCTATTGTGCACTGAGTCATTAATTAAAGATTGGTTAAGCAGCTACGGATACTTTCTCTGGCAATGCAGCCGGAAACTCATCACCACCTCTCTTCCTGAATAGCTTGCTGTTTAACAAAGGAAGCAGAATAAGAAGAAACTAGGAGAGACAAAAGTGATGATCAAGAAAGACTAGAAATCCAGTAAGGGGGTCAGATAATCCAGGAAGGGCAGGTTACCTTGAGATAAAGTCACCAGGAGCCTGGCCTGAGGTGAGTGGTTTTTTGGAGAAATAAAGAAGAACCTGGAAGTGACTTCAGAGGCATGATCTTGTGAATTATGTTACTACTTAATTCATACTTCTTATACTACTAGCTATATTATAAGGTTCCCAAAAGATAGACATTAAACCTTATACACTTTGTGGCCTCCTTGTACCTTCAAATAGCCAAAATCTGTGTATAATGGACACTCAAATCATACTAGCTGCTGCTAGAGAGAACCCCATTTTGATGTGTTGCAGTTGTCAAACTAAAAGAAAATTAGTATCCCTCAAGCTGGGTATGTCACTGGCCCACTGACTTAGGTGACAAGAAGGTGGTGCTAGTGTGCACTTCAGGGATTCAATCATCCTGTTTGTCCTTGTATACTCTAGTAGAGAATTAAACCTCTCCACTCCCAACCATACTATTATTACACACTGTAGATTTCAGGAGATTGTGAGGTAATGAAAGTTGGGAGATCTGTCAACTCACAAAGTGAAGGAACCCACAGACAACAGCCTCTGCCAGGCTCTGGGGAGAGTGGAGAGCCAGTGGCTTGAAAAAAAATGACCCAAACATTTCTACTCTAGCATGCTCATTCACTCTAGGCGGGATCTCCACCTCTGTCTCTGTCTCTGTCTCTGTCTCTGTCTCTGTCTCTGTCTCTATCTCTGTATGTGTTTCTATCTCTCTATATCATCTCTACCATTTCTATTCCCATCTAATCACTATCTAGTATCTATTATCTATGTCTTGTTCCATTAAGAAACTATATCTATAATCATCTCTGCTATAGACATCATCACCTGGTACTCATAACAGGGAAAGATTGAGTTGTAATATGCATATTTAGATAGGTTCTTACCACAAGCTCCTCCAGGAAGGGAAGGAACAAACAGATGAAGCTAGCAGACCATGTCCCTTGCCCTTTCTACTCAGCCTACTCAGGCTTCTTACCCAAACAGGTCTAAGAACTTCTTTGAACATACCTCTCTGTTCCCTATTTGACTTGTCCAGGGAAGAACAAACACTGGGTGAATGATTTGGTCACAGACCAATGATATAAACCTTGAGGAGAGTATATTTCAAGACACACAACTTTTCCAAGCATGCATATGTAGTCTGAGCTGTAAGTAATGTTCAGTAAAACAAAACAGGCTGTCTGAACAGCAGGACTTGGGTTCTTAGGAGAGTCTGCCCGTAAGTCATTTCCTAAGTCTTCTGGAGCAAGATTCTTTGCACACTCATCTTCAACACAGCTAAAAAAATTCACTGAGAAAAACGGAAAACATATACAGGAGCCATTAAGTAAGAAGACCTCTATTTCCCTTTTGTACATAGGATCTCCCTATACCATGTCTCCCTTAAAGGGGCCATTCTAGTCAGTTCCCAGAGTGTTAAAAAGATCAGGATACTGACTAAAACAGGAGGTCAAAAGGAGCTTTTAAAAATGATAATACAGAGTGGAGAATAAACACAAAGCTGGAAAGCTTTAAATTTACTCACAGATAGCTGAGAAGAAATGGACAATGAAAGGGTTAAAACTGGGGATTAACACTTGAAGTACCCATTTAATAAAAAGATAGGACTTTCTCAAAAGGAGGCAAAGGACTACAATCGACTAGAAAACAAAGCGATCAGAGCTATCAAGGTAAAAGATTAAAAGATGAGCGATGAAAGATGTAAGATGATGATAAAGCTCAAACTAATAGAAACAAGTTTTGGGGAAATAGGGCAAAGAATCAACAGGAAGAGCAGACTGTGCAAAAGGGAGATAAGAGGAGAAGGTCTGACACAGGGTCTGAACCCTCCAGGCTCTGAACACTGGACTGTGAGAGCTTTCCCTCTGAATAGTGCAGACAAAAGTCCCCAATGTTGCAGAGGTGTCTACCTTGGTGCTGTAGAATATACATGAATTATTCTGTTACAATATTAGGCTCAGTTTTCACTCTGCCTAGGATAGAAAAAGAAGCATAAATCCTCTAGAGAAGGGCAAGTCAAAACTAATTTTCTTACATCCTGCAGATAGCAAGAACTTTGATAATGACTCCTCTTCTCAGTTTCCACTCTAGGATGCTCATCAGCTCTGAAAATGAACACTAAGGACTGTGGTACTCACGATGGATCACTGCCAACAGAGGCTGACTTCTATGATCCCCTATCCTAACTTTCACTGCTCTCCCTTTTATTAGTTACTTTTCCCCATGATAGCAACAAAATGACCAACAAAATCAAGTAAAAGGAAGAAGGGTTTCTGCTGGCTTACAATTCTAGAGGACCATTCTATCATTGTGGCAAAAGTGTGGCACCAAGAAGAAGAGTCAGTTAGTCACATGTATCCAGTCATAAGGAGAACAAACTGGACATGGGCCAGGCTATATGAAATGTCAAGGCCCACCCCAGGTGACTCACTTCTTCCAGCAAGGCACTACCTCTTATGGATTCACCAGAACCTTCCCAAACAACGATAGCCACAGCACCTCTGATTAAAAATAGGTAGTGATAGGTACGAGAGAGAGAGAGAGAGAGAGAGAGAGAGAGAGAGAGAGAGAGAGACAGAGACAGAGACAAAGAGAGAGAGACAGAGAGACAGAGAGACAGAGAGGAGAACATGGGCCAAGAGAAGGATATGAAAGATGGTAAACCAAAACAAAAGATTATATGAAGCCTTGTGGAAACCCACTACTTTACAAGTTAATTAAATTTTTTTTAAAAAAGAAACTTGAATAGAGGTTCCCTGCATAAGTGGAAGTTGCCATCCTTACATCTTAGAATCCCTTTAATAGGGAATCTCATTGAGGAGTTTTCTACAGTAGGTTGACTGTGGATGTGTCTATGGGGATTTTCCTGATTGTCTTCATTGATACAAGAAGAGCCACCTCAAGTATTTGCAGTACCTTTTGGTAGGATCCTAGATTAAAAAAACAAAAGACATGGAAGAAGAAAGAATACCTGTTTTACTCTCTTGTTGACAAGCTAATTTACCTTGTGGCTGCTGTTGATTATTTCAGTAATATTGAAACCAGAGCTTTTCTGGACTTCCAATGTGGATTGAAGACCAATGGTCCTCCAGGAACCTTCCAAACCTTTGGTGTCAGATTGAGACTGTTGAGGTAGCCAGCCTCACAGACTGAGAAATTTCTGGGGTTTTGAGCTTTGAGGTGCATGAGACAACTGTTGTTGAACTATTTCAATTGTATTTCCTAAGCCTGTATAATAACTAATAAATTTATGTAGATAGATGTTAGAGATAGATAGATAGATAGATAGATAGATAGATAGATAGATAGATAGATAGATAGAT
>JANHMN010000009.1:55044567-55074635 GCA_030674055.1 Rhabdomys pumilio | reverse complement strand
GATAGATAGATAGATAGATAGATAGATAGATAGATAGATAGATAGATGATTGGGGTATGTATGTATATGTATATATGTGTATATGTGTGTATATGTGTAAAAGTCCTGATAAGTAATTTTAAGTGTTCAGCCCTAAACAGGACATCTATATAACTTCCCCCAACAAAGCCTTAGGGAACATTGCAGAAGAGAAGGTAGAAAGATTGCATGAGCTGAAAAATGAAGAGCAATGTTATGAAATGCTCTCTTCTGACGTGCTATGGACACTGCATTCATGAACTCACAAACGATGTGATTACCTACACACAATTCACACAAGATCCAGCCACCAGCATTTCCACATGGATGAAGGGTATGAGCTCTGCTTCTGGCTGAAGACCTATGAGTAGTTAGTGGCTGCTGGGAAACAAAAAACCACTTTTCTTTAGAAGTGTAGCCACTGGTAAGATGTTCACAATCTGGTAAATAGTACAACACTCATACACATGTAAACAAACCTAATTAATTAAGATCAGTGGGTTTAAAAATAAAAGGCATGAAAATAGGAGATGGACATGTGTGGAAGAGGAAGGGCTTGGATGGGATAAGAGAGGAAAATAGAGAGTAATCCTGTTATGTGTGTGTGTGTGTGTGTGTGTGTGTGTGTGATGAATTGTCAGAAAACAAATAAAACTTATTTTAAAACTTACAAGTACCCACCCAGATTGGATCATCTCTATTGACAATAGTTCTGCACCAAAAAGACATAGCTGAGTAGAACTACTCAGATCTGTTTGTTGCCAGAGTCCCAGTTGTTTTTCTTCCCTTACGCGTCTGATTCATCTCCTGTTTCATTCCTAAATTTTGCTCCTGTTAATTTCTGGAAATTGATTTGGTTTAACTCCCTGTGCCCCTGACCCCTACCTATTTACTCTTTAATTTTATTATTTTTCTTTCCTTTATTTTCTCCTTTCTTTTCTTTTTTCTTCTTTCTTTCTTTCCTTCTTTCTTTCTGAGATATAACCTAGGAGCTCCTTGAACTTGAGAGCTTCCTCATATATTTGTCTCCTAGTGCTAGCACGATGCCCTGGATATTGACTTTCTTTTGTATCACTGACTGAACTTTTGAATCTTTAGAATGCACCTTGCTGGCTCTGTATTATCTATATATGAGATCTCAGTTCTTCACAATACTGAGGATGACAGCTGCTATATCTTCCAGTGATAGCATTCTAATTCCAACTGACCATCTAAGAACACTGTTTATAGCATAAGGGAACCGTGTGTACTTGGATCTAACCTAAACCCGTTCTAACTACTAAGAGCAAAACAGAATACATGCTGTATGGAAGGTGTGGTGCAGTGTCATGTTCCTGTATGGGGCAGTTCCGTTTGTCTTCTAATGCCAACAGACTTTGGGACAGACAGATATCTCATATCTTTCTTGCTATTTACTGTTAACTAATTCTTTGAAATGTAATGACAGCACACGAGAGGAATATATCCTGACATTTAACCCAGAGAAATAATGGGAAGTGAGGACATTATGGCAATGTCCATTTTGAACTGTCATGCCTGACATGGAGTCCATTCTCTTCACCTGATAATGATGTCCCATATATCAGTGAGGATTCCCTGAGTATTGCAACCAAAGCAGAGCATCTGTGGTGCCTCAAGTGACAACACAGCCCAATATTCATGTTGCTTAAAGCTCTCAAAATGCAATTCTTACAGCTGCTTGCAAACCTGCACATGAAAATGATGCCAGACTAACACCGGCTAGACTACACTAAATCTTCCTCTTGGTAAATGAAACTTGCCGATAGAGCAACTAATTAGGTCCCATGTGTTGGATCCGGAGGGATTATTATTATTATTTTCTTTTTTTGATGACTTAAGACTGGACACAAAAAAAGCAGAATTTAATGTAGGCAACTGAGATATTATTTTAGGGCAAAAATTCCATGGAGAGAACAAGGCGTGTGAGTGCTCACAGCTTTGGAGAGGAGCCAGGCAAATCATGCCAGTGCTCTGCCCAGCTGGCTAAGACATGCACAGCCTCATCCTGACACATGCTGACCTCTTCTGGACATCTAGGTCAAGGTGGAGGAGGGAGTATCTTTTGTTCTTTAATCCCAGGGCTGTTTATTTCCCCTGAGGCTGGATTAGTGTCCTTTCAAAGAAAGAGACAGAAAAACAGTAATCAGTGTGTCAGGTTATCAATTGAGGGCTCAGGGCTTTACAATTCAGCACAAAGCTTTCACCCAAGGGAGGACTTAGGGATGCAGTCTTTAAAATCCTAGACATGCTTTTAACCCAGATGCACTGGCTCCCAGCTTTAGAAAATACACATACTCAGACATTCACAGGGCACATGCTATCCTTCTGTGTGGAGCTCATTTGAGGTGCACCTAAATCCAGGTCAATAACTGTAGGTTTATTTATTTGAGTTTGGTACCTACGAAGCTGTCACCTAAGTCATGCTTTTGATAATGTCTCCATTTCTCCTCCCAGGTTTTTCTTTAAAAATATATAAGTTCCTCAGCCTTCTTAGTGATAAAGGGAACCAGCTCATGTCTTGTCTTTATAAAGTCCATGCTTATTTCAGATTAAGACAGCTAACCTCTCATCCTCTGAAAACTCAGATTGCACATGTCCCTGAATTCTGTCCTCAGAACTTCTCAGAACCTCCTCCTTTGTGGGTATATAAACAATCAATGCCCCACCCCCATCTATGTGTTCTGGCTTTCAACCTCCTGCGTCAGCTGCTATGAGTGACTTTGTCCACTTGACTCATAGTTCTTCTGAAACGGCACATGAGTTGACTTTCTTTATGAATCTTTCTCTTTGTTGGCAACCTTGAATGAGACCTTGTACTTCTCACAGGTCTAGAAACATGTTCCCTTCCATTTTCTAAGGACTTTCTCTCAGCAAAAATAATTCTCCCATGTTGTTCTTGGCAAGTATTTTAATAATCTGATTCATCCCAATATCTGCTCATTGAAACAGTGAGGAGATGCATGGGAATTCTTGCTCCACGCAGGCACTTAGAGGTTGCAAATCAGTCACTGAAGATGATAAAGTGGTAAAAATAATAAAATACAAAAAAACAAATAAAATATATCTGTTACTATAGTTTAAGGTGATCAGACTGGTGGACATTAAACCAAATCTTTTTAAAGTCTCAGTTTCTCAGTCAGTCACACAGATTAGGAAAGCAAAAGAAAGAGGTAGAGTCCAGCCAAGCCTTCAGGCCTCTACAGGCCCAACAAGAGGATTTCAGGAAGCCACACAATAGCATACATGAAATGAAGAATGCCATTACTAACAAAAGAGAAAAGTAGAGCTGGACAATTCAACTGGTAGGAACCAGCTAGGATAGCTGGGCAGGATGGAGGCATTTATTAGATTGTGGGGATTCAGGTCATATGGAAAGAGTCTGCAGAAGAGCCAGGAATGATTTGCTAGAAGTGTCATTCTTCAAGGAGCTGTTGGAGAGAATGAGCTGTGGAGTCTGCTGATGACTAAGTGTTTGCTATGGTTTCACTTATGAACTCTGTGACAAGAACTGTGCAACTGCTTTGATTGTAGATATCTCTGTGCTCTGGTATTGCCCAACTGATATAAATGATGGTTTCTACTATACCTGCCCTGTAGACTTAATCTGCATCTTGTAGATCTGTTATAGTCTGTTCTTATTCGATAACATTGTCCTCTCCCTGCCCCATATTATAAAATTAACATATGTTTCTTTAAGGAACATGGATTCACACAATCTGTAACATTATTGTAAAAGTTCTGAATTTCTGTTCAGTGTTTCTGCCGAAGGATGATGAATGTGTATATAAATAATTCATATATGTATGCATATGGATGCATAAAATTCATATTATATTGTGAGTTCAGTTTGTAACAATAGGTACAGGGTGTGAAATTTCTTATTTAGATAAATGGCCTTTAAAACCACACTGAAGAAAAGACTGCAAATTGGAATTCACATAGCATCAGATTAATCATTTTAAAGTGACCAGTTGAGTTGCAATTAGTATATTCATATTGTCAACCTCTATCTTTATCTAGTTTCAAACAACTTTTTAATTTCCAGAGAAAACCCAAATCCACTAGGCAGCCTTTCCTCATTCTCTCTCCCCATTGGAGCAGCTGTAAACAACCAATTTGTCTCCTGTCTATGCACTTACCCATTCTAGATATTTCATATAATGCAATCACAGAATGTGTAGTTTCTTGTGCCTGATAACGTTCTTTTAGTATGCTTTTTGAGAGTCCTCTTCATTGTAGCAATTGTTATAATGTTATTTTTTATGGCCAAAGAGCACTCCATCATTTGTGTATACAACATGCATCTCTAGTTATCCATTAGTGGGTTTTGGGCTATTTCTTCCTCTTTAGCTATGAATATGTTTGGGCACCTACTTTCAGTCTGTTTGAGTGTGCAGCCAGAGTGGGACTGTAGGATTCTCCAGTGATTCTCTATTTAACATTTAGAGCAATTACCTAGCTGTTTCATTGGCCGCTAGGTGATTTCCATCTCTACACACAGTGCATGAAGGTTCTGATTCCTCCCCATCTTCACCAGCACTTGTTAACTTTAGCTTGTTTGCTTCCATTACAGATGTCTATTGCATCTACTATAGCGAGTGAAAAATGGAAACTGCATTGTGATTATATATATATATATATATATATATATATATATATATATATATAGTTTATAAGTATTTTGCCTGCATATATGTGCTTGGTATGTACAAAGGTTAGAAGGAGTCATCAGATTCGAGTGTTAGGAACCAAATATAAGTCCTCCACAAGTTCTCTTAACCACTGAGCAATGGCTACAGCCCCCAAACCATGAGTTTTCCTACAATGTACTAATAATCAGTCTGTACCCTATTGTCAGCATTCAGGTTGCTTTGAAATCATTTTGACTATAAATAACTATGGGATCAACTCCTTACACAATATATAAATCATTAATTAAATCTCATTGTTCTTTAGCAAAAGTTCCTGAAAGCTAAGGTCTAATCCCGCAGGAAAAAAAAAACGAGGTATTAAGAGCTGGAGCCAGCACTCAGGTTGCCTAAAGCTCAGCCAGCCATTTTGTTTGCTGTTTTGAGAAGTTTGAGTCAGGGTTTTACATGGCAGATATATAGAGGAGTAATTGAAACTCAGTAAAGGCAAAAGCATAGAGTCTGCTGCTGCAGGGGTCAGTGCCTTCAAGATTACTTCTAAACTACTTACTCATTCTTTCTTACTTTGGATGGGAAGGAGGGCTGGGCACACAATAGAACTCTGTGTTCATACACACTACCGTCATACACCTAGTTCTATCAACAGCTTTACACCTTTTGTGTACAGCCTTCAGCAAAGCCCTCCACAGCCCCATCAATCCTTCATGTGCTAGAAGTCTGGGAGACGTGGGTTCAAATCAATTGCACCTGGTCCATTGCCCTTCTGTGACATTTCCTCCACTTCCATGGTACTTCCCCACTGTGCTTAGGTAGCAGAATGACAAGCAAATCCAGCCTGTCACTGGTAGCCCTCTACTTAAGTGACATTTTCAATGAGATTCGAGCTGCTGAGCGAGTGAGATCCACTGATATGTTTTGAAAATTTTAGTGAGATCTCAAAAAGAAATATATCCAACCACATACACTGCATAAAACTACAGTCTGTTTCCCCTCTAATTGGTAATAAATGTAAATGTTTAGTTATGCCTGGCTAGGGAGCTATGAACAACACATCTGTCTGACTGCTTTTTCAGTCTTCATGAGGACTGCAACACTTCAACCATCTGCAGCCTATGGAAGAAAGGAGAGAGAAAGGGGGAGGGAAGGAGGGAGGAGAGAGAGAGAGAGAGAGAGAGAGAGAGAGAGAGAGAGAGAGAGAGAGAGACTATAGTAGAGGAAAGGTAGTCCAAGAAGGGGATGGGGAATTTATTATTCAACAAATATTTACTGAGCACTTTTCATGGCCTGAGCACACAAAAAAGGATGCTATTGAGTTTGAAGAAGATAATAAGTCTCCCTCTGTCCAAACTCTAAATCAACTGGAGGGATGTCAGGCCAATAGAGACAGACATGTCAACTTGATTATTGAAAACATGTACTGGAAAATGAGTCTTGGCTCCAGTAAGATTTTAAAAACAACAACAACAAAAAGTGAAATCCAGCAATAAACACATTCCCTTAACCCCAACAGAGAGCATTTAAGGACTGTGGGAGACAGAGGTCAGCTCTGTCTCATAAGATCTAGCTAGCAGGAGAAAGAGAAGAATCAGCCACTGAGAACATGAGTGCGATGAAGGGGAATGGGGAGAAATAGACAAACACTGTGGATCTGTGTGTTAGGAGTCCTTGAGAATCTTAGCAGACTCAGGCTCTGCTCCTGTTCTTACACATAATATTTCATTGAAAGGGACTGAATATAAGCATTGGGATTTCAATTGTGACTCCTAGACTGGGAATCACTATTCTAAGAAAGTCGATGGGAAAGCAGCTGCCCCACCCCTTACCCTGCAGCAGCTGCTACAGCGATAGAGATAGAGTAGAACTGAACTAAGTCCCACCTTCTAAGAGTCCTTCTTCACAAAGACTTGCATCAGAGCAACTATGGTGCCTTTTGCACTTAGGATAGAGGGACCAAAGGGCTAGAGCTGGGACCTTTTCGGGACCATGAGCCTGGGGTCAGAAAATCGTCTTGGAAACTGTGAAGGAGCCATAAGAAAGATTGATGATAGGGGGCTCCTTCTGAAGTTATGGCAGATCAACAGAGCGAGTGAGAGGGAAAAGAAGGGAAGGGAAGGAGAGAGAGAGAGAAAGAGAGAGAGAGAGAGAGAGAGAGAGAGAGAGAGAGAGAGAGAAGGAGAAAGAGAATATTTTTTTAAAAGAGGCCAACAAGTAGATAGGAACCCAGATTGCTTGTTAATTAGCATTCTTCAGGGTTCAGACTTAGGATAAGTAATAAGCCTTGCTTTTGATAAGAAGGCTGCCATGGCCTGTCTTATCCATATGTGTAGCTTCTACTGGAGACTGTGCTGCTGGGCGGGGCAGGGGTGGTGCTAGAGACCTTGCTGATGAGTAGGGAAGAAGATGAGGATTAAAGACTTGGCACCATTGCAGAGCCCAGAACCCCTGCTGGGGGTGTTAGATGTTGCTGTTATCTGCTGTGAGAAGACTCAGAAGTTTAGGCAGCACAGATCTTTCCTTGCCTTTCATGCTAATGGTTGTGCCCAGGATCTATAGATATTTTACTCCATTCTGCAATACAATCATTAGTAATTGGCAACAATAACAATGCTGAAGATATCTGAGCACTGCATCTTAATGAGTTTTATTGATAACCAGACCAAATGAGTTTTCTAGTACCAAGTGTCTTTGCCCATTTTATACAACTACAGCACAGTATTTGAATTGGATAATTTTTTTTAATTCAACTTGTAATTTTTATCACGATAGTGACAATCACCAAAGAAGAGAGAGAGAGAGAGAGAGAGAGAGAGAGAGAGAGAGAGAGGCTCATGGAGCTGTTGTTCTGGAGGCTGGGAAATTCAAGCAGAAGGCTGCATCAGGCGAGTGCCTTGTGCTCTCATGACATTGAAAACAGGACTGTGGACAAGAGTGATGAACAGTGAAATGAGAAAGAAAGGTAAAAGGCAGGGCTGTCTCATAATCTCTCCTGGAAACCAACTCAGTTACAGGAAGGTAAGATCCCCCCAAAGCCCGCAGGCCTTGGTTAGGCTAGACCTGCAATGATATAAAGGTCCAGTGGTTGGACTTAAAGACAATGACCTAAAGGTTAAACCTGCAGTGACCTAATTGCCTTCTGGAGGTGTCAACACTTTTCAACCCTGGTACACTGTGAACTCGATCTCCAGCACTTGATTCTGGGGAAGCAAAACAAGTTCAAACTATAGCACTAAACAGCACAAAATTGTTTTTTATTTGTTTGTTTTAACCTTTCTCCTTCCTCATAATGACTCCATGAGATTCATTTTAGAATCCTATTTTACAGATAAGAACCTGGGGTTAGGAGCAGTTAAGTAATTTTCTAATGTCAGCATTTAGGAAACAGAAATCAATGAAATCAACATTCTGGTTCCATATGAGACTCCTTTTTAAAATAATTTTACTACAACAAGGAAAAGGACAAACAATCTTTTTTGCCTTTAAAGGCAAGGCTTTCTTGGCAGGCATGGTTTCCAAGTCCTTCAGAGGCATATGGCTGCAAGTTGTCTTTGCTGTGTATGGAAATGTGAATGTAGTTGTTGGATAATTCTTTCTATGCTGTATTCTCCACAATAATACAATAATAATGTCTTCTAAAATATGGAGAAAATTTCTTACTTGAAGGTGAAAGTATTAGCACATTCTCAATACATTAATTTCCCAGAGTTCTTTAAGAGCACTCATCTGACTATGGAAAAACGAGAACTTTGGAACTAAGAATCACTTTCTCCCCTATATAGTTGCTTGTCGAGTTGCCTAGATTAACAACCTTCTTGTACACTTTATGTGCCTGCCAACAATCCATGGGAAATTCCACCAGGATTATTGGCCATAAATTCCTCTACTTTGCATGTATACCTTGCATTTGATGGCTAACTTCTAACCAAATGAGTGAATGAGTTGGAAAAGATTACACTGTGGACCACAAGGAGTAGTGGAGAAGCTGGGCTTTGTTTAGGGATATCTTGGAGGGAAGACAGAGCTTGAAAGCTGGAAAATAGCAGGCCAAGCAGGAGACTGAGAAGGGAGGCGGTATCCTCTTCTCTCCCAGGGTTTTGGTGACAATACTTTGTGTTATAACTATAGGTGCTTGATGGCTTTGCTCATCTTAATTTCAAATTGGATCTTTATTTTGAATCTCTGAGACATTGCATGGTAGCAGTCTGCATATCATTTGTCTTCCCTCTCTTCTTGGAGGTCCTATCTTGGCAGCACTTGCAGCTGACTTGCAATTATCTTCACTTGCTTTTTAAAGAGGCATTTGACAAGAGTTTCATGGTAAAGAGAAAAAAATGGTCATTACCCACTTTTCTATGCTTAGCCCAAATAGAAATGACATCTTAAAGTAGCTTCTTACTATTCCTTAGCCTCTGTTATACCTAGGGCACATCTATGAAGGTCACATGCTATGTGGGACACTGTGATAGAGACCCTGGCAGTTGGATGGATAAATAAGACCTAAATCCTGCTTCCAAGTGGATACCCAGAGTTAGTAATAGCACAGTGGAGTCTCTGCTTCTTAATTACTATGGATGCAATGCTAAGGAAAGTGTGATTACCTTGACCTTGGAGACTTGTATAATCATCGATCTTATTTAATATCTGTTTAATTACATATAACAACTAGAGAGATAGCATAAGATTGCAGTTCTGTTCACACCGAAGTCCTCTTCATATTGCTGTGGGCACATGCAAAATTATGCTAGAGATTATTTCCCAACCTAAGATTTCAAACCCTAGGAACTTAATGACCAGAAGGTGTAGGCACTTTCATGTTGACATGTAGGGATATTCTGATATCGCTACACGATAGGCTTAGAAGCTCCACATCTAGACTGATTGTTCAGCCTCTCTAATGAGTCTTGTAGGTCAGTGAACATTTATGGAATAGCTAGGGAATGCTACCTGCCTGGCTAGGGGATAGGACAAGGTGGGAAAATAAAGAAATATTTCATGTCTTTTAGAAGCTTGCACCTAAATAATTTTAATAAATGATGCTGGGTGCTTACACAGGGCAACTTTATAGTAGAAAAGAGGGTTCTTTAACCTAAACAGAGGGTTCAGAAAACCTCCCAGAGAAACTACTGACTCTCTAGGCTTTGAGAGTGAGTTATGGCCCAGTAAAGAAAGGTGTGAAGAGAAGGCCAAGTAAAGCAAAAGGAAAAGACAAAGAGGAAAAAAGTATGTGTTGTTAGAGGGTGGTTCTTGGTTCCTTATTCTGAATTAAGCGGTGCTCACAAAAAGTCTGAGCATTAGTACATTGCAGCTATTCCTAGTCATCAAGACTGTATCCTAGACTAGACTCAAAAGGAATGAGGCATTGAGTGAGAATCTCAGTTTAAGATTCCAGCCAAGAGGTTCTTGAGGCCTGTGCTGACACTGTTAAGACTCTAGTTCTAAGAGAACAAGGAAGAGATCACAAGAGAAAGCATCCATCCAACCATCAGGTTGGAACCCCAGAACGTGTCCAGGCAGCCTGAGAGAAGGCGGAAACAGATCTGCTATGACTATTGAGAAAGGAGGAAAATATAATGACTCCGAGATCTGAGACTTGGATAGACAGACTGTCCATTATTTATAGTTACTGGAAAGAGATGAGAATCTTGGGGATAAAAGGAAGAAATGCCAGTTTGGAATATGTGCTGAGTTCAAGATGTCTAGGAGACAAGTGCAAAGAATTGAGTAAGGAACTAGATACATATATCTGCAATTCAGAGGAGAGGCAAGAGCTGGAGGCACAAGCAGAAGCCTTGTTTCTCAAGCTTACATCTTTTAAATCAGAGCCAGGAAGTAGTAAGCCAGAAGTAAATAATGCATGTTCAAGGTTGACTGCTTGTGGGACAAGGGAGAACTATTGGCTCTAGAAGAGAAAGGAAAAATTTTTAAGATTCTTTAAATTCTGCATTACAGTAAAACACTTTAGACCAAGGCAGGAGTTAGCTGTTAATCCCAGCTTGAAAGTATTTTCCCACTACCTATTTTTGTGGTATTCCATTTATTTTTAGGCATCATTGGAATTAACTCTCTAGAATCTTTTTTGGAGTTTATCCAGGGGCAGGTGACCTGGATAGTGAAATATCTGGAAATCCTTTAATAGGAGGATTAATTTAAATACTTGTAGATAGCCAGGACACACACACAAACATACACACACACACACACACACACACACACACGCACACACACACACGCACACACGCACACACACACACATACACACACATACCACACTGGCATAAGTAGTAAGACACTTATCTATCTATATATTTTAGGGATCAATAAAATAATAGACTTATTGAATATAAGAACAGTAAATCAATAAATATAAATTATATGCAAATAGAGTTCACCTTCACTCAAAAATAATGATTAAATGCACGTGCTTAGTATCTTTTGTTCTAGACACAAAGATCTAAGGAAGCACAAGATAGATAAAGTCTGTCTTCTCTCCAAGTTCATGTATTAGTGACGAGGAGACAGATAATCAACAAGATGAATGACTATATACTGATGGTTGCTGTAGGGCGAGAGAAGGAGGGTGGTGTATAGAGACAGGGTAAGTCCCAGAGACCAAGGAGCTGTATTCAAAGGCAGAGAAGATCTTCACAATGGAGACCTGGAGAATTCCTTAAAGATGAGAAGAAGGAAATCTTAGCAAAAGTTTTCTGTGCAGTGTAAAAGTGAAGCAAAGATTCCAAAGATCAGGATTGAGCCTGGGATGTTTGTACAAAAACCTGGCTGATATGGCTAAAAGAAATTGAATGGGGAAGGCAATGCCAGATAAAGTTGGTTAGGTAGACAGAAAAAGTTTACACAGGCTTCCAGGAGCCTATTTGAAGTATGATAAACAATGACTATGTTATTTCTAAACAAGCAGTGTTTGCCCTGGTAGTGAATTCTCTAAATTATACTGGTGTGTGTGTGTGTGTGTGTGTGTGTGTGTGTGTGTGTGTGTGTGCGCTCATGCGTGTGCTTATGTGTATGTGTCTGCTTGTGTTTACATATGTATATTTGTGTGTACATGTTTGTATACATGGTCTGCATATGTTTATTTATGTATATATGTATGCTTGTGTGCACATGCTTGTATACATTGTGTATATATAATTACATATGTACATATGTGTATAAGTGTATACATGTGTGCATGTATGCATGCACATGTGAATTTGTGTGTGTATATATATGTGTGTTTACATGTATGTGTTATGTGTTTATGTGTGGATGTATGTGTGAACATAGAGACCAAAGGTTGTTGTCAGGAGTCTTTCTCAAAAGTTCGCCATCTTAGTTTTTTTGAGACTAGGTCTGCCACTGAACCTGTGCCTCAGAGATTGGCAAAGGTAGCTAGCTGAGGGATTTTTGTCTCTTCCTCACTAGTTCTGGGACAAGCATTTTTCAACAGAGTCTTCTCCCAGCTCTTGAATTAAACATCACTCTATAACGAGAGGAATGTGGAGAGTGAATACCTCGGGAGAGTCACAAGGGGAAAAAGACTATGTCTTGGATCAAAGTGATCAACATTGTAGATGAATAAAATCATGATAGGAAAGTTTGTAAACAAATGGCAACACTTCATAAACTAGATGGTGAGAAAGCAGGAAAGTGGGGGAGATGAGTGTGACTTGACTTTGGGTGTGAGCATTCAGTGGCTGGTGCTGCCCTTGAGTATGAGGGAGAAGCCAGGATGGTACAGATTGTGGATGATAGACAGGTTAAAGATAATGATTTAAATTTAGTACAGACTCACAAGTTGTCATACTGTGCAGGAATTAGACACAGGAAGCCAGGTCTTAGGGAAGTGGCCTTGGCTGCAGAAACAAGAGAGTAGAAATGAAGAGTGGAAGAAAATCAGAGACCACCAAACTGGGTCTTGAGAGTTTTTAGCATTTGAACAGAACCAGGGAAGGGAAGCTGAGCTCTCTTCATCTCTTGCCATCACAATATGAATGATGGAATTATACATACCAGAAGATGTCATAATTAATACCAAAGGAGAACCTACTTAAAGGAGGGAAACTATTTCATTTATGATGTATTATGTGAAAATATATTTTTTTCTATTATAGATGAACTGCTCTGTTCTCTCCTCAATGGGACTGGATAATACTGGTCTGTATATCTCCTCTTCTGAATGCCGAAGATTAATCTTGTAACTGTAAGGCAAGTGTTCCAGACCCAGGAAAGGACAGAGAGACAGTTATTAGGTGCCCCCAGACTCCATTCTCTTGTCTTAGACACCCCTGTAGACTCCTTCCCTTACTGTGAGGGCTTTGCTTTACTCTTGTGTCATCATAAATTTTTTCTTGTATCCCCAATGCTCTTCTTTCATTTTTATTTGAATTCTCTGTGTCATATACCACCCTCAGACCCACACTAGTCCATTAGTGTTGGCTTTGATCACTTAAGGATAAATTATCACTTTCAGGTTTTGGTTGAGTCCTCATCCCAGTGTATTCCAGTTTCTCTCACCTTTCCCCCATCATTACAGCCACAGTTAATTCCCAGTTTTGAACACAATCCTGTGACTCCTCTAACTGCTGCATTGAACCTTGCCTATGACTACAGATCTTTTGCGATTTCAACACCAATTTAGATGTGGACTATAACGACTTGTAGCCCAATAACTCAGTAAGAGAGAGTCATGAATGTCCAGGCCTTGACAGGATGAACCACACTAACAGGGCCTTACAATAAAGAAGGCACCTGCTTTGTATATGAGATGTGGAATGAATGGCCTTTCAGGACATTTTCAACAACCAAGATATTGGGATGCCTTCAAATGTACCATAAAGGAATGAATCTTACATTCTCCTTTATGGAATAATTTGGAGAGCAAGTATTTCATGAATACAAGTACACTTTTTTTTTCTCTAGCATCTGACTCTTCTCAGTCTGAAATTCTGCTTTTACATTCCTCTCATATGTTTTGGTTTAGGTTGATGGAGTTCTTGTTTTGCTGACAAGATATTTTGCTCGAGGCTGGCATATTGCTACTCAGGCATAATTCCAAGTGACAAGATTATACACTGGAGTGTACAGTTTCTTCTGCTCAAAACTGACCTTCTCAATTTCTTTTGCATGTAGTGAGCACTCAGAAAACATTTAAGGAGTTGAACCGAGGCCTTTAAAGATGTGTTTTCCTTGATAAAACTATAGTTCATGTTGTCGGTTGTTATCAAGGTCTAGTGAAGGAGAGAAAAAAAAGGATGTTCTTGAGCCATACTGTTTCCCTCCTCCGCTACTCACCTACTAGTAAGAGGATAGGTTACTGCTTTTCTATTTGTAACAAGTATGTTGATGAAAATTACAAACAATATGGAGACAGGGAGTGTTTCTTGGTGAGTCCATCATTTGCCACATAAGCATGAGGACCTGAGTTCAGATCCAAGAACCCATGTAAAATGGACACAGTAGCTCACATCTATATTCTTAGAGCATCTGTGTGAGGTCAGAGGTGGAGATAAGAGACTCCTCAGAAGTTTGAAGGTATATACCCTGGCATACGCAACAGTGTATAATGAAAGACCTGTCTTAAAGTGAAGGGCAAAGATTAGCACCTGACATTGTCCTCTGATCTTTACATACACGTAGCTAAACCTACACACATGAACACACACACACACACACACACACACACACACACACTAAAAACTGAAAGTAAATTTGTGACTTTATGAAATAGTTAAATAGCATCTAGAAAACAGCATTAACTTAGTATTAGTATAATCTGGGGATGTATCATACTCCTTTTCCTCTGTCCCTGTCCCAGGGTCACTCTTACCTAGATGTAAACTTGCATTGACCCAGGGTGGGGGAAAATTGAATCTAAACACAGAAGCCCAAGCTCAGTAGTCTGCATGTTTGTCTTGCTAGACCCACGCAGGATTTCTAAAATGTTTCAGAGCCATCTATTCTCCAATCTTTTTTCTTTGTGTTATCGTTTGTCTGACCCATTTCATTCATTTTTGCTACCTGCTAGGGTTTTGGATGCTTTTAAATGTGTAAACCTGGTCTAAGACATGGTAAAAAAGAAAATACAGCCGTGCTTAGAGATTGTCATACGCAAGTTTTATTTGGCCTACAACAGCACAAATATCACAAACTTTTAAGGCAGAAACAAATGTAACTATAACCAGTTTATGGAAGAAGATGGAATGAGAAAAGATGCAGGCAGGAAACAACTTTATCCATCACTGCCAAGGTCCTCTCTTCTTTCACACATTCCCCAATGGTGTTGCTTTTCCCCACCAAGGGATAATTCTTGATCTTAGGATTATTTTCCTTATAACTTCTATGCATTTATAAAAAAAAATCTGACTTTTCAAATATTTAAGAGTCAAATCTATCTTGATATTAAAGCGTCCATCTCTAACCCAGTGTAAATAAATACTCCACTGTTTTACCTATTCTCCAGATGGATACTCACTAAGGTCCAGATCTAGGAATGAAGGGCTGTGTGACAGACAGCCTGCCCACTACTTTAATCACTGTCTAAATATTACTCATGACCATCTCTAGACCTGAGATTGTAGGTGAAATGAGGAAGGGGCTATGGTGTTCTTAGACTGGTGAGTGTAGACCATGTCCTTCGGTCACCTGTATGTCAGAAGGACAAGCAGCTTTCTCTAGGGGGTTGCTTGGTAAGGTCTTTCATGTGTCTCACCTGGAGGCTTCCCATCTATTGTTTGTACAAATGAGAAGCATCTTCTCCCTGAGGACATTTATGATTCCCTGACCCATCAACAGAGACTTTGTTTCAGAGCACTTCATCTCTTCCAAGTATCCTACAGAAAAAATTATTTCTAAGATTACTGCAATTCTTTACCTCTAGTGAGATTGCAATACAGCAGCAAGGAAAAATATTTTGATAGTGTAGATTAGGGGAACATAGACCATTTGCAATGAAACTGTCTAGCCCTTTGTCCTTGCTCTGTAGACATCTTTAGCCACAGAAGGTAGGCACTGGCTCAGTCTTCCCAGTGTCCAGAGAATACACATCAAGCCCTTTCTGATGGGCTTGAGGTAGGGGAAGCGTCTCTACCCACAGAAATCAAATGATCAGGTGTTCACTCTTCATCAACTTCTTCCCATACCCTTAGTCAGAAGACGGGCAAGAGGACGAAGCATGCTTTGGTCCCTCTCCTTCCAACTTCTACATGGATGATGCAATACGATACCTCATGTCAGAACACAAGGACCAACTTCAGGGTCTTCTGATAGAATGGGACAAATACGAGCTCTTTCTATCCTGAGCTCCACAAAACAAAATCTCTCCTGCCAACTGCCAATCAAACTTCACTTCTGCTTTGTTGTCCCTTGTCTGTGGAATTCTAAAGTCAACTTTTCTTCTCTCTTCTTTGTATTCTCTCTCACTCAGGTGAAACAGTCCCATCAGAATCAAATAAATTCTATAATCCCCCAACTGGGAAGAGAAAAAACCCTAAACTGATAAGTCGTCCCTTAACCTCATGCACTTCTCCTGTTTTTTGCAACAAATTTTCTGCTTTTCTTCACAGTCAGATTTCCTGAAAGGTTTTTCTACACAAACTGTCTCCACTTTCCACATTTCCAATTTACTCTTCAGCCAGAGCTGCCTGACGTCCGCCTCCATCACTCATCAGAAACGGCTGTTGTCAAAGTTAACAACCTTGCGTTGCCAGATGCAATTGACGCTGTTCCTTCCTCACCTTTCTCAGAGCTTCGTCAGCAGCGGATTGACAACTTCCTACTACAATCACTTTCTCCAATGGTCCCCAGGACACCACGGTGTCCTAATTTCCTCTTGTCTCACCATTTTCTTATTGCCCTTCATCCCTTCTATTTTTAATCGAGCCAAACTTCCGGCCTTCAGAGCCTCGTTCAGTTCAGCGTGTCTCCTGTCCTGCTTTGCCACACTGTACTTTCCATCTAGTCTAACGTGTCACAACCTGGTAATATAACGCAGACTGGCCACGCCAGCTTGCCTTACACCCCACTGTCTATTTAATGTGGTGTTCCGTAGCTACTGGACTTCAAACCAGATGTGTTTCTCATTAAATTGTGGTGCTACCAACGTGCGCATGTCTAGCTCTGGCTGGACCCATCTTGCCCAATTCCTTTTCACTGCACCTTCAAAGTCTGACACTAATGTGGCTCCATCTTTCCTCTCACAGGCTAGAAAATGAGTTCAAGCTCTCACCATTTCCACCTCAGACATCTTGGCTGTCTCTCACTCTCACTCTGACCCTCACACCTTCGCCAATTTCTTCCCAGCCTCCAGAACAAGTTTTAAAAGGTGACAATTTTAATATTTTTGCTTTGTTTGATTTAATCTTTTGAAAAAAGTCCCAGTCTGTAGCCTAAGCTAAACTAGATTTCTTTATGAAACCCAGTTTGGTCTCAAACTCATGACTATCCTCCTGCCTCAGTCTCCTAGTACAAGCACAAGGCACCATACTTGGTTTTACCTTGCTGTTCTCTGCCTCTCTACATATGGTTTCCTCTTACTGCAATTGATGTTGACTTGTTTGCCATTTAATCCCTGTGATTCTACTATCCTATACGTAAGACCTCTGGGGACAGCTAATGTGCCTCCCTTGTTCCTAGCAACATTCTTACCACTTACTTTTAAGATCTGGTTGAGAGAAACAGGCAAGAAGTAGATACAGGGACATCCCACCCACCTGTGGTCCTTCTAATTGCAGTGCTTTTGAAGAGCATCTCCAGAAAAAAACCAAAGATGCAATGGAACATTGGAGCCTTTCTTCCCATAAGATCAAAGGGATGTTTATTTACTATGTACCAAATACCATTGTCTTCTTTGGAGATATACAATCCACAAAATGTAATGTTTCTCTCTTCAGAGAACTCACATCCTCAGCTACAATATATTCAACAAATGAAAAGATGGTATGATGTGATTCCACAAGACATCCCCTGTGGAGGAAACTGAAGCAGTGGACAAAACAAGGCAGCGCCAAGGGCCCTTTAGACTCAGTGGCTCAAAGGAATGTCCTCTCTAGAAGACACACTCATACAGGGATATGTACAAAGAGCAGTTCCCTGGAGCGAGTATAAGGTGGGAAGACAGTGAGAGGAAGGAAAGAGTTTGAGAAGAAGAACTAACAGAAGACCAAGCCCATGAGACTGATGAGAGGAAAAGAGAGTCTAGAGGCAGTGAGGCCGGAGGATAGCCAGGACTCAAGCATGGGGGGATGCAGAGGACATGGCCCACTGTAACAATTTTATTCTATGTGATATAGTAGATGTTGTAGGGATTAAAGCAGGAGGATGGCATGATCTCATTGATACTTCAGACAGACAGTCTCTGGCAGCTTTGAAGGAACTGGCCAGAGGCACCTGGAAATAGGAAGGCCAGCCAGGAGGCTATTGTAGTAGTGCAGATGAAAGGTAGGTTGTGGGCATGGGGGAAAGTGCATCAATGGAAGACATTCTTTGAAGGTAGGATCAAAACAGCCTGTTGGGATGGCTGATGTACAGAGAGAGGGGCAAGTCTCAAGCAAGGTTCCACTGAGGCCTGAGTAAGTGGTTTGCAAGAAGTAGGAGCTGGGAGAGGGATGAGGAGTCCTATTTTGGCTAGTTCCAGTGGTTCTAGCTAGGGTAACTAGTTTGACAATGCACCACTCTCAGGTTCATTGCTATGCCTGATAGCTACAAAGGGAGTTAAGTGCGCGGAGCAGTTACTGTCCATACAAACTCATTACCAAGTTTTAATGACAGCAAGTCTCAGATCGGATTTTACAAAACATGCAGAGATAATGTCTTTAACATATAGGGACAGGGCCATTTGTACACCTGCTCTGGAAGCTTGTTGTCTTCCCAAATCACAGCCCTGCCAGGTGTGCCAACCGTTTCACTGAATGAATCCACTCAGCAGAAGGTAATATCCCAAAGCAGAGTCAGCTAGCCAGACATGCTTTGCTCCACTGGCTAGAAAGAGAGACGCTTAAGGAATGAGCTGTATGTACTATCCCTAAAGTAAATCCCATAGTTCTTGAGGGATTCAAAATATATGCTTTTATATATAAATATAAGAAATATATTTTTCATATGGGCAGGTAATGTTTCTAAAAACATCTCCATATCTTGGTTATCTTTAATTTAATCTACAAAAGCCCATTTCTAGCATCCATTATGCTGATTAACAAGCCACTAATTTCACAAATGGAAACCCAGTTTTGATTCAGCACGCTAATTAGCAAAATGTCTGGTGTTGATCAGAGTTAAAGATAGCTGGAGTGCTTGTGGTAGCTGCCTCTGGAGGAAGACCTTCCTGCAAGGAAGCCAGCTGTAGTGCCAGTTCTTGATTATAGCAACTGTCTTCAGCTAAAGGTAGCAAATACACACTTTGGAGCATGCTCTGTTACATTTTGTAAAGCCATGGTAGAGACACATGTTGTCTGGTATGTAGGCACACAGAGGTATCATGTCAGTCCCTGGATACACAGGCAGGCTACTCAGGACTGCAAGGGGACTGTCTTGACTCAACAGGGTTTGAATGGTATTTAAAGCTATGAAATTAGATGAGAAGGAAAGAGATTCAAGGACTGTGACCTGAGGTACTTTAACCTTAGAAGGTAGTTAAAGGAGGTGTAGATGACCTCAGAGATCAAGGAGTATCTATTACAGAGGAAAATACCAGCAGAAATGAGAATTTCAAAAGGGAAGACTGACCAAGTGTGTCAAATGTTCTGAGAAACAAAGGAATAAGGATTGAGGAACAAACACTGGATTTCCTAGGTGGAAGCTGCTGATGCCTTTGTCTGGGTGGTTCCCGAACAACAGTTGGAGAAGAAAGAATTGAGGAGAGAGTTGGGGACACTTTGGACTACAAATTGAGGAAACATGGAAAGTAATGGTAACTGAAAAACTAAAGGCAACAAAGAGGTCTTTACTTATATTGTTTTTATTATGTAATGGTGAGTGTGTGTGTGTGTGTTGTGTATGCCTGTGTGTATGCATGTGTCTGTATGTCTGTCTGAGTATATATACACATGACTACAGTGGGCCAAAGAGACCAGGGGTGTTACATTCTTTGAAGCTGGAGTTACAGGTGGCTCTGAACTGTCAGACGTGGCTGCTAGGAACTGAACTTGGCTGCTCTGAGAGAGCAGCAAGTTCTCCAAACCACTGAGCTACCTCTCCAGCCTCACATAGCACGTTGTGATACTGTTAGGAATGACCTACTAAAGAGGAAGAATTAAACAGGAAAGGAGAGCATCCGTTCCTGATACTATGCCATAGGATGGTATCAGTACCACCCTACAGAGCAGATTCCCACCCTAGAGTCCACAGAATTCTTTTCTGATCTTCTGGTCTATGAGGAAAAAGATCCAGAAGATTCAAATCCTTAAACTAAAAGACCATTAGAAAGGCATGTCCTAGGCCCTGCATCTCCACACCATGAGCCAATATAAGAGGCTTTTTTCCTCTGTTAACCATTGGCAGTTGGAGTTCACCTGAGAAATGTTCTAATTGCATAACTCAGGCCTCAGACCAGTCCTGGGTATTAGCAAGTACAGAAACCGCCTCTAGGAAGATAAGGAGTCTGCCAGTGTCCTCATGGAAAGTGGAGAAGCATGCTACAGGCTATTATCTTGCATCTACCAGGGAAGATAAAGTCACATTCAGCCCATTAAAAGGGACAGAGTTGTGAGATGAGGATCTGGGTGGAACTGGAACATTAGATACACTGCAGCTTCTGCTTACTGTGTCTCAGGCATTTTGTTTTGTGCGGAAATACATTCTCTGGCTTTTAAAATCAACCTGAGTTGGTGTTTATGATACTGAAAGCCTCTTACTCAGTGCAGTATTATCATTTGAGTAGAAAGAGTACTCCTGAATGCTCCCATCATACAAGACCTGGTCACCATGCAATTACATCCTTCCCTTTAACCAAGGCCATGTGCTCATCATCTGTCTTCAGTATCTCCTATACATCCCCCCACATAGAAGAATTATTGAAGCAAAGGTTATGAGCCAATTGATGCATGATTTCCTTGCTAATTCTCATAGAATCCAATTTACTAAATTAAAGTTACATTTATTTAAAATTCTTTACATTTCCTGTTCCTTTAAACCATTCCTACCTCCTCATAATCCCTTTTCCTTTCATATCCTTCAGATAGGTAGATGAAGGATGAATGGATATATAAATAAAAGGTAGATTAATATGAGTAGAAGATGAATAGATAGATAGATAGATAGATAGATAGATAGATAGATAGATAGATGATAAATAGGTAGATAGATTTAAATCACATGTTAGACAACATCTAGTTTTTGTGAGTCTGGCTTATTTCAGTCAACATAATAATGTCTAGTTCCACTTATTTTTCTCTAACTATCGGAACTTTTTAAGTTGAACTAAATGACTTTTGCATTATGAGATGACCGTATGTCTTTAAAGATGATAAAGGGTAAAGTATTATAGTTTGAGCATTAAATTGACAAGGGATAAATTTTATTGTTAACTAGACCTGACTTTTAATCCGCAAGTAGACACAATTCCGAGCACATCTTTGATGGGCCACAGAAAGAGGATCAAGTTAAGGCCTTCCCTGAATGTGCGCAGTATCATCTCATTGACTTGGGTCCTGAACTGAATAAGGAAGAAAGGAAGGAGGCAGCAAGTAGAGCTCCAGTGTTCAGTCCCCTCTGCTTCCTGGATATGTATGCAATCTGCCCAGCCATTTCATGTCCATCACTAAATCTTCCTCACCATGATGGACAGGATCACCTCAAACCATGAGTCAGAATAAATCCCTCTATTCGCAAATTCATGTGCCATTTCGTCAAAGCACTGAGAAAACTAGCAATTACAAATCTGTAGGTCTTTTAAGAATAAGATCATAGCATTTGCAAATAAGAGTAAATCCCTTTCCTTTCCTATTTGTATCTCCTTTAGTCTTATGTCTCTAAGGAGTGAGGATCCTTGTTTTATTCTTGATTTAGAGAAAGTTCTAGATTTTTCTTATTTATTGTAACACTGAATACACACACACACACACACACACCCCTTTTACTGGGCTGAGATATGTTTCTTCTAGTCCTATTTTCTTCAGAGCTTTTTATCATTGAAGGGCTACATCATTTTGTCAAAAGTCTTTTGTGTGCCTATTGAAAAATCATGTGATTTCTGCCCTTAAGACTGTTTACATACACTCTTACATTTACTGGGCTGCATATACTGAACTATCCATATGTCCCTGCAATGGAACTGACTTCTTATTTGTATATGGTATTCTCAATGTATAGTTGAATTCAGTTTTCAATTAGTTTGTTGGGAATTTTTATGAATATACCTCCATGTATATTGGTTATAATTTTCATGTATGTATGTGTGTGTTCTTTTTAAAATGACAGAATCAATTATTTTATTGGCTTTTATCTCCACTTTATTAATTTCTGTTTTATTTTTATTATTCCTTTTTATCTGTAGTTTTGGAATTTGGCTTCTTGTTTCTGTAAAACCTGAGCTACACCATTTGGTTATTTATTTCAGATGTCTCTTTGTTTCTAGTGTAAGCATGTTGTCTTCAATTGTTTTATTCATCTGTGTTCTCACTGAGTCATTTTTTTAATAATTGCTATTTTGAAGTCCTTGTCCTGTGTTTCAATAAAATTACTTTTGAGGGGAAATATTACGACTGCTATGCTGGCTCCTGGAGGAATCATAGTGTTTTGTTTGTGCATCTTTCTGCTTTGTACTGGGGTCAAGAGTCTGAAGTTATTGCATTTGTGGTATTTCTTCTTTATGTGGATATCTGGCCTTGCCTTGATTGGGTGGCTATTTGGATCTTTGGTTGTTGTGTGGACAGGTTGTAGATCAGCAGAGTAATGCTTGGTTTTTGGTCTCAGGGTTCATACTCTGACTGGTTCCAGACCTGAAGTTCTTATTTGACCTTAGACTCTATATTTCCAGATGGGTGCAATGAGTGGGCTGGGAGATAGGTTAGCATGTGGAGGAAGCTAACTGACTCTGGGAATCTTCCATTTTAGATTCAAGGTTCAGCTTCAAAAAGGTGTCAGAGACAGACCTAAGGGCATTCTAGGTCTGGTCACAGATGGCAGTGAGTCCCAAGGGAATGAAGATGGGCTGGAGGGAGATTTAAGGTGGCAAGATTGGGGGAACCCTAGAGAAACAAAAATGGAGGAGAGGAAAGAGGATGAATATAGGTCACCTACCTGAGTACCCCATCAAGTATGGTAGCTGTGGGGTTCTTAGAATAGAGCCGAATGTGATTGCTGGACAGTCACAAAGGAACAGAGACGAGTTGGAAGGAACAGCTTAGAAGGATAGCAACAGAATTGGTTTTTGGAGACAACACTTGGTCTATGTGTCATCCATGTGTGATGGTGAGTTCCAAAGAGATGGAGATGGCCTGGGAAGCCAGGCTAAGGCACACAACAACAGTGGGTCTAAAAATGGTCTAATGAAACCAAAATTCATAAAGTGAAGGAGGTTACAGGTAACCTACCCTGGTCCCTACCAAGTGTGGTGTGGGTCCCCAGGAGAGAGTGGTTCTCTTAGGAGAGAGAGAGAGAGAAAAAAAAAAGAACCCTAATGTCCTTCCGTGTTTCTACAAAGACCCACTATTAATTCAAGAATGCATTTTTCATTCTCCAAGTATTTGTGCAGTGTCTGTTGCTATTGGTTTCCACTTTTACTCCACTATCGCCTTGATAAGAAAGAAAATGATTTTGATTCTTTTGAATTACCAATTATTAGGAGGAAGGCAACAGAAAAGAAACAAAAAAGAAGAAAATCCTTTTCAAAGAGAACAAGGCTAATAACTAAAGCATATCAATGTTTGGGATTAATTAGTGTCTTCAAACTCCATTTCTTATTGCATTTCTACTTGCAATAGGGACAGGAAATCACAGCAAAACTGAAGCAAGGGCCTCCTCATGAGGTCTCTCATAGAGTCCAAATGTCTTTTAGTTTCAAGTCTCGCTTCCAAAGCTTACCAGTAATTTGACCTTGAGCAAATGCTCTGAGCTTCATTTTTCTTCTCTGTGATATGGGGATGATAATATCTCAGCAGGTTGCCTACGGCTCAAACAAGGTCGAACATAAAAAGTAGCTATCGGAATACCCGGGTCAGAATAAATGACTAAGATCGTGCAGAAGTGTAGGAGATAAGTGGGTTGTTATATTTTGTTCCTTTTAATTGAGAAAGCCTTTCCTAAGAGAGCAACCCTCAGCTGTCATTCCCTCGTAGTTAAAATCGTTGATTTCTGTCTTGGCTGGTGTCTGAACTTAGCCTAGATACAGCTGTGGAGATGAAGGCAAGCCATCTCCATGTTGTGACAGGAGCATTATAATTTTCTAGTTAAGAAAATAAACTGGAAGACAGGAACTAGGAAGCTCAAGTAGGAAAAAAAAATAATGGAAAGATCTGCTTTCTGGATTCCTCTTCTATTTGGGGCAGTGTTTAAGTTACTAAGTTCCTAGTCATTAAGTTACTGAGGTGAATATTACTGCCCTTTGTCACAATAGTGCACTCCCCCCCCCCTTAAAGAATGCTACCTAAAGCTGCTTAAGTATCTGGGTGATGAATTTCTAATCCATGACCATTTTATTCTAGACTCAGTGTGGGTGCAAGAGAGCCAGAGTTAAGGTTGGGTCCCAGCACACTGGAGCAGAGGTCTACAGATGGGACAATGCAATTCGTTTACTTTTAATTTTTCCTGGATCTCTTCGTAACTTATTTCATTCCTTGCAGTTGGTGCAACATAATTCCCTGACAATGTGCATTCAGGCCAGTCTACAGGGAAACCAGAAAAGATGAAGAAGGACTCTTAGAAATCATGTTCTTTACATGAAACTAGATCAGGCAGTGGGAGGGGGTGAGCTGAAAATAGCCTGAGGGAGTGAGAGACAAGCCTGTGAAACAGTGAGAGGCAGCAGAGACAACTGAGATTAGCAGGGAGAGGGCACTATGCAGAGAGAAGGGAAGACATAGCATGATTTTTCTTCCCCAGGATTCTGTTAAATCATTCACTCATTCCCCAAGGCAAAAATTCATTCCCCAAAAGGCAAAGTGTTTTAAATTATGTCAACTTAGTTAAAGTACTGTCCCTTTGGAAGACTATCTGCCCCAGCAGAAACATCCATTATCTGAAGGAAAATAATCAATCATTCCATCAATAAATGCATGATAGATAACACTTATCTCCTGATTTTTAATTAAATCTTATTATATAAAATTCGAAATGTACAGAAAAATCTAATGACCAAAATCATCCATTCTACTTCATAGGTATTACTATTATTAGCATTCATATATTTAGATTTTTCTGTTAGATAAGTAACACAAAGACTCTCTCTCTCTCTCTCTCTCTCTCTCTCTCTCTCTCACACACACACACACACATCCCCATTTATAATGTTTCAAGGTAACAAAGTAACAGAAACAAAATCCTCCTGTTTATTAAATGATATATATATATATATATATATATATATTGTTTAATATATATCTTTATATATATATATATATATATATATATTTTTTTTTTTTTTTTTTTTTTTTTTGCTGGAGATTGTGAAGTTTCCAGAGTTACCTGTCTGATAGTTGATTTCAGATCCTTGTATTCTCAAAAAACAAGTTTTGCTTTATGCCTTATCTCTCCTACAATCAAGAATCTTAAAAGATTTATGAAGGGGCTGGAGAAATGACGTAGCAGTCTAGAGCTCTTGCTGCTCTTGTAGAAGGCCCAGGTTCAGTTCCCAGAAGTTAGCAGCTCCATATACACATATAAATTTACAAACATTTTAGGATTATCAAGCCCATGTATCTATTAATACTAATATTAGTAATTAAACTGGAATAAAAGAATCTGTGTTTGCTACTAAAACCATCACACATTGTGAATTTACAGATGTTCAATAAATTCTGACCTCATGGAAAGACACAAGGGTGTTCTGCTGTTTCTTACATAGTGTGGTCAGGACATAGGTCCCATTAAATGATGAATTCTGGTCCAGGATGCATGACTCGCCACCACGGATAATTGCTTCATGTTGGGAGAGGTCTGTTTTATAATTTCTGAAATCCTGGGAGACAACACTTTGGGAAAATGACTTATCTGTGTCTTCTTCCTTAAAGGAGGAAGAGATAGAGTCGACAGACACTCATTGAATGACATCTATGTACAGAGATAGGCAGGTGACCCAAAGAAAAGGATACAAGGTATCAGGTCTTTATTGTGCTTTTGATTACCTGAGGGCTGAAGTGCTTTGTAGCAAAAGCAGCCTATCTAAATGCATGCTCAATGTCACTTCATCTCGAACTCCTCAGTCTCGTAAATAGTGTTAGGTACTTGTTACACTGTTATGACAAAATAACTGAAGAAAGCAACTTAAGAAAAAATAGTGTTTTGGTTCATAGTTCAAAGGTGTAGTTGTGCAAGGTGGGGAAGTTGTAGTAGCAGGAGCCTGGTGTTTGAAGTTAGAAAGCAGAGAGCATGGAAACTGAAACTCAGCTCATTTTCTCCTTTGTATTCAGTCCAGAACCTTAATCTATGAGATGATGCCACCCACATTTAAGATAGGTCCTTCTAATTCACTTAATCCAATCTATAAATTTTCACAGATGTGCCCAAAAGTTTATTTCCATGGTGACTCTAAATTAAGTTGACCATCAATATAAACCATCACATAGACACACACACAGAATCATATGTGCATAATTATAAAATGGAGATGTGTATATTAAATGTGATACATACACATTATGTATAATATATAACGATGTATGCAGTATTTGCTAGTAAATGTTTACTTCATTTTCTGTGTGCCTCCACATAGTTCCAAATGGATGTTGTTTGCAAGCCTTTTCTCTGAGTTCATTTAATTTTCCAGGAAAGACTACCTAATTCTTCATCAGACTAGCTAGTGTTCTGGGAGATAAATATAGGGGTGAGTGTTGTGCACTTTACAGAATATAGACTTTATTCTCTCTCCTTGTTTTAATTATAACCTCACCCTCTGCACCCCTCCAATGAGCCCAGCTCTACCTGCTCTTCCTAGGACATACTTGATCCAGGTTTTTCATTCGTATTCCTCATTGGTCTCATGGAGGTATTGTTACAGATGGAATACTTGTGTCTTCTTTTCATATTGAGGTATGTTTTCCAATGTGATGCTGTTTACAGAAGGGGCTTTGTGAATATGGTTAGATCAAGCTAGCATACCCTGAAGAGGCACTTGCTGACAGGAACCTGGTGTGACTATTCCCTGGGAGGTACTGTCATCACCTGACCAATGCAGATGTGGATGTACTCTGCTCAAAACCAACCATCAGACTGAGCGAGGGGACCCCAGTGGAGGAGTTTAAGAAAGGACTGGAGGAGTGGAGGGGTATTGCAGTCCCATAGGAAGAACAATGTTGGCTGGCCAGACTGCCCAGAGCTCCCAGGAATGATATAGACCACCAACCAAGGAGTGTACATGGAGGGATCCATGGCTCCAGATACATATGTAGCAAAGGATGGCCTTGACTGATGTCAGTGGGAGGGGAGGCCCTTGGTCCTATGGAGGTTTGATGACCCAGTGTAGGGAGATGCTAGATCCATTGGTGGAAGAGGGTGGGTGGGTTGGTGGGTAGGGGGATCAACCTCATAGAGGCAAAGGGGAGCCAGTAGAGGGCAGATGGGATGGGGGGTTGTGGAGGGGTAACAGGGAAGGGTGATATTATTTGAAATGTAAGTGAATGGAATGATTAATAAAATTTAAAAAAGAAACTCCACAAATTTGTTTGTTGCTTTCACAATGTGAGGAGACTACAAGCAGGCATCACCTCTGGACAGGAAATCCTCACCAAACACTTGTGTGCCAGCCCTTTGAACATAGACTTCCCAGCCTCTAAACTATGAACAAAATTTGTGTTGCTTAGAATCCATGCAAGTTAGAGGTACTGCTGGATAGCCCCGACTCTCACAGAAGGTTAAACAACCTGTCTACACTGTGTGCCAAGAACATGAAGATAGCACTACAGTCTCTGCTTTTTCCCAATCAATAACTGTTAGACATGTGCCTTGAGGAATCTGTATCCTTTATATGTTGTCCCATCTGCTATTGAACTTCAGAGCTCACACATCTGCCCATGTGTTTTGCAGTTAAGTGGTACCATGCCACTGTGCATACCGTGAGAGTTGATATATGAAATTTGAAAGAGCAGATCTCTAGGTTTATAACTGATAGAGGTCGTGGGTTCATCAAGGTCTCTGATAAGGCACAGCAGTGGGTCAGCAAAGAAAATTTCAGAAAGAAGCAAAATGCTTCTATCTCCAAGAAAATACCTGAAATCTAAGACAGATGTGGGTACAATGCCTACAAAAACTAATATAAATGCATAATAATTGAATCTGAATTCTTCCAAAATAACTGTCACCTAGAATATTCTAAGTTCATTGATGAGCGTCTCACCAATGGTGACCTTTCAGCTAATCTGTCACAAAGCTGAGCTTATACTTTGGTGCTAGGTGTGCTGGGGGAAATGGCAGCCAATTTATACATCCTGATAACACCATTGCTTTTCTTACTCCACATGCCTTTTGGCAAACTGTAATGAGTTACACCACTTAGTGTCTCATCAACAAACCCATCACAGAACTAGGACCTAAACAAGAATGCAGGATGATTATTTTCTTCAAAAATAAAGCCCATCCTTGACACTGACTGAAGGGCCAGGAAGCAGAGGCTGGATAGCCCAGAGACCTAGTAGAGAGGCAAATGCAACTGGCAAAAAACAAACAAACAAAAAACAAGTCATACTTATAGATTGGTGCCTAACCTAATTTTTATCAGAGAGGACTCACCCAGCAAAAAAGATGCAGAGACTCACAGTTGAACATTAGGCAGAGCTTGAGGGAATCCTAAGGAAGATGGGGAAAAAGGATTATAGAAGCCAGAGGGGTCAAGGTGACTATAAGAAAAGTCACAGAATCAACTAACCTAGGGTCCAAGGGACTCCCAGAGACCAAGGAGCCAGTATGAGACTGACCTAGGCCCTCTGCACATATGTTCCAGTTCTGTAGTTTTTTGTGGGACTCTAATCCGTGGGAGCTTAGGCTGTCTCTCATCAGCTCTGTTGCCAGCTTTTTTCCTCCTACTGAGCTGCCTCATTTAGACTTAAAAAGAGAGGAGGTGCCTCCTCTTTCTTCAACTTTGATATGCTATAGTTGGTTAATATCCCTGGGAAGCCTTCCTTTTTCTGAAGAGAAACAAAGGAAGGGGAGGAGAAAGAAGAAAAGGAGGAAGAAGAGAAGTGGGAAGAGGAGGAGGAGGAGGAGGAGGAAGAGGAGGAGGAAAGGGGGAGGAGGAGGAGGAGAAAAAGGAGGAGAAGGAGGAAAGGAAGAGAACTGGATGGGGGTAGAGAGGTAAAGGAAGAACTGAGAGGAAAGGAGGAAACTACTGGTCCAGATTTTGAAATAAGAATCACTGGGGGAGGACTGGGAATAAGGCTAGAAATGTTGTCAGCACTGGTCTCTTGCAGCAAATGCTGCTGATGTGGCTTATCCCATTGGCACTGGCCACTATCCCCCTCTCATCTGTCAGAACAAACATACTTCCTTCTATGCCTTAGGTAAAAATGACCTTCCTCCAGGGACCTGGTTAGTCAGCTGACCATTACTAACACTCACCCTCATTTCTTAAAGTGATATCGGTGACCGAGACCACAGCTCTCAGCCTTCAAATGACTTAGGTTTTGGGTCAGTAGCATATAGTACAAGGGACTCAGAAGGTCTGTTGGGAGTTAAGAATTAACAGACTTCTGCAAGGATGCAGTGAAGTTCTATGGAAACTGGCTGTAGTCCAGGGCTTCAGTCAGGCAATGGCAGCCAACCAGAAGTCATGGACCTCAGAACATTGATCACATCATAGGAGGCTCTGAAGCTTTTCCAGTCAACAATGCTGACATAGAACACCTTGCCAGTAAATCATCATGTCAGGCATTCACAGTTTTGAGTCTTAGATCTCAGTTCCTTGTTCACATCACAAGTGGATTTGGTGTTTCATTCATCAGCCATAAACATGGAGCTGGCAGTGTAAGTTGAGAGCAAAGTCCTCCTGCTGCGATGTTACTAAATCAAGGCACTGGCTCTCCTAGGGAACAGTTAATGGTTTCTTAGTCAGGCTCTTAGAAGTCCCACACTCTCAAAGTGGCAATCCAATATTTGTTCCTGCTAAAATCTGGGCCTTGACCTATAATATTGCAAGCAACAGGAAACTTGAATGAATGCTAAAATATGTCTAAAAAATGTACTTTCCTGAAAAACCTGGAAGAACTCTCTCTCTCTCTCTCTCTCTCTCTCTCTCTCTCTCTCTCTCTC
>JANHMN010000009.1:55012538-55039206 GCA_030674055.1 Rhabdomys pumilio | reverse complement strand
GTGTGTGTGTGTGTGTGTGTGTGTGTGTGTGTGTGTGTGTGTGTGTGCCAGAAAAGGGGAAGGAAGGCTTCATTACAACTTACAATAAAATACCCTTTGTCAGGCTATGTGTGCAAGAAAATAATTGTCAGAAAATACCATGATTCCCTGGAAACACTCTTAGTTTTCAACTCACTGGTTGCCTGTTACTACCCTAACTTACACAAAAATTTATGCAGACATACACCAACAGTGCCCCTGGCAATGACAGTGCCTGGAAAGCTGCCTGCCACATTTACTTCCACTTATGCCATCAGTAATGCTAGGCTGCTGTTTCTGGATTAATCAGCTTCTGTTCTGGTTGCAAGATGTCTCTGAATTGTGCAGTGGACTGCTTGGGTTAAAAAACAAAGCCAGGTTATTTCTTAACACAATATGTTTTTAGTAATTTGTAAAGTTATTTAGTTTCTTATTTATTTAGTTTTCATTGAATTCTAGAAAGTGACCCAGAGATCATTGAGTATTGTTCGAGTTCCAGGAGTGTGTAGGGTTTCTCATACCCTCTAGAACTCCAAAGTGAATTTATGTTCTTCCTTTCTAGGTCACATGTCTTACCCAGAATTCATTCTGACTGTCATATTTCTACTGAAAAATGTTTTTGCCTCTGCCTACCACCTACTTCCAATCAGCAACATCTCTCCTGAGTTCAATCAATCTACTGGGCTCAAGTCTTGCTTTTTTTTTTTTTTTTTTTTTTTGACAGTTTTGCCATCTCAATAAAAAATATTCAGAACACAATGTATTACCTTTTAGTATTGTACTCTGATTGGCAGCATTTGTTAGTAGTACAAAAGATATGTCCCTAAAGACAAACTTGCCACAGGTAGGTCACAAAAGTCCAGGTTACAGCAGCAACTCCATCTTGCCAACTCATCCCCACCTATGGAGGTAGAAACATATCCAGTTTTCACTAGTGAAAGAAGGCCAGGAAGCAACATAAGTCTGCATCTGTATCCCACAGGCTCTCAAATTAGACACAAATAAAATAGGATTAAAATGGTCACTGAATTTCATCCTATCTATTCAAACAGATTTTGGAAGCATGGAGGCTTCTCCTCAGAGTCCTAGAAATTTTAGAAATAATAAAATCCAGTCCCCAGGATGCACATATCCCTACTCAGAATATTCTCTTATTCAACTAGACAGCATCTGCAAATTGAGAGGCCTGCTAGCACTACTTTTTTTTTTCAGAAAAAAAGTTTTCAAGCAATTTGTTCTCAAAATCATCTTCCTTCCCAGTGTCTCCAAGGGGACCAAGGACACGGAGGAGATGCAGGCACAGATGCCACTTGAGAACAGCCTCATTTAGAGCATCCGGATGCCTCAGAATGCTAAGACACACTTGCTTGCTGCCCTGAATTGTGTTTCTCCAAAATCTAAAAATATTTACCCTTTTGTCAGGCCTGAGAAAAATCAAGCTTTAAAAGCCCCTCCCCCAACCTCCTCTGCACACCCTTCCTAAAAACATTCACAACATTTCTCAGGCGGTCAGGCAGGAATAGACATACAGACTGTTCTGTGGAAACCAACAAGATGACAACAATATCAGACTCGAGCTCTGGTAGTCAAGGAACTAAATTAAAAGCAAAATAATCCGCCTCCACATTTGATAACAAGACAGGGAATTGTCACTTAGTGAAGCCACGTCAGAGGCATCAACAGAGAGTGGACAGGCCTTTCTTTAACCTCATTTTACTTTGGCTTGTGAGCATAGCCAAAACCTAAATTAAGACATGTATGTATGCTGCCAGAGAAAGGATATTTGTCTACATTTTTTTCTGAAAACAAAATGGATTATGAAGTATTGTTGAGTCTGTAATAATGGATGATGTAGCTATAGAGAAATGGCATAATATCCAGGCTAGGCAGAAAACAAAATAACAGTGTCAGGGTATTTATCTACCAATGTCCAGAGGAAAGCAGAGAGGAAAAACAACACAGACCCTGGACATTATTTTGTAAACTGTAGACCTGGGCTTGCAAGGGGGGAGGTAATGTATGCTTATTTGGTAGTTCTCTGTATATTTTCTACTGAGCTTTTTTTTTTTTTTTTTTTGGACAAACAAATGTGATAGAAACATCTCACAGTTCATATCTTACATGTAAATCTAAAATTTATAGCACACCTTTTCTCAATAGCCATAACAGAGAACTCCTGCTTTCTGAGTGCCTTGCTTCTCAACCATGGCTGTTTGGGATTGGCTCTTCCCCCAAAACAGGCTTCAAACTCCCCCCTCTTGTTTTCTCTTTTCCATGCTACCATCTGGGTTCATGCCACTCAACCTATTTCATGAGTTATTTTGATAATTCTTTAAATAATCATCCTGTCTCCAACTTTATCTTCTTTCTTTTTCACACCTCTCCTCCTGCTACCCAGATAACTTTTTAAAATAACCCACCAATGATATCTTCATTCTGTTGTAGTTTCTTATTGTCTTTAGTTTCACACCCACCTTTAGTGGAACTAACCTTGTTCATACCCATCCAGCCTCACATCCTATCACAGGCTTCCTTTAATTAACATATTCCATCATATAGGACAACTTAAAGTTCCTTGGTCAAGATAGTCACCTCTATTTCACCATCTTCCCTGAGCAGCTACTTATTCTCCCCTGTTTCCTAACTGGATCCTGCTGTTCTCCCAAGAATCTACTCAGTTATCAGCTGGTTTGAGATCATCACCCCATAGCATTATTTAATATCACATACAATAATTTGTAAAGGACTTCTCTAGCAAGCCCAAGCTCTTAAGAACAGATATTATGTCTGTATAATTACTTTTTCTTGCCACTGTGCTCACACACTCAATAGAACTGTTACTAGAATGGAGAAAAGATTTACTTTGGCTCATGTGTCAAATGAGCAGTTCATTGTCATGGAGAAAAGCATAGTAGCTAAGAGAACTTGGCTTCTGGTGGCAAGGGGTTGGGGTGCAGCTTGCTCACATTTTGATAAAGTGGGAAACAAAGGACTAGAGTTAGGACCAGGACCAGATGTTATCTTCAAGACCTTCTTCCAGTTATCAACTCTATTAGCTAGGTCACACACTTCAAAGGTTCAACAACCTACTGAGATGGTGCCACGAGTTGTAGAGCAAGACTCTAGAATACGAACCTCTAGGGGACATTGCAGGTGCAAATCTTAACTTAATCAACCTGAGTAGTACATAAATAGTAACTCAGTAGGAAAATGCTTTTAAAATTCTGATCATTTGTAAAATATAATGCTTCTTATAAAAAGTAAACTGCATATTCTGATATTTTAGTATTTTCAGATTCCCACTTATACACCAATTGTCTTTTCATGAGCACATACTGAAGGCTACAAGCATCTTTGACGCTGGTCATACACTCTTTCTCTGTTGTTACCAAAGAGCTAGAATCTGGATTTCACACTAGACTTTCAAACTCTACACCTAATTTCTCATCATGTATCAATTCTAGGATTTCTATGCCTGCTGAACAGAAGAAAACATAGGTTACAGTGTCAAAGAACAAGATATGCCTATCACAATAGGATACATCTCCCCTCTAGACTGTGTTATTGGCCTGAAGAACTTTAAGAGGCTGGAATCACAAAGGATGTATGACAAAGTAAGCTGTGCTTGCCTTGGATCAGTAAAGGAAATGGTGTCTTCAGGACTAAAGGGAGTAGCCGGTTCCTAGAACCTCTGCCTTCGCCCTTGTGGAAGGGACTCAAGTTTACATTTGATTTCTCACGAACGTGGATAGAACCCCAAAGTAAATACCTTCAACCCCTGTTACAGATGTGCACTCAATGGAACTCTGTCAGCTACACAGCAAGCTATCTGTATTTTCTATACATACCTATTCTCAGGAAATCGTAAAGTTGCTCTTAATATTTGTTCCATTCTGCCAACAGCAAAGGGGGTATGCATTCTGATTATGATAGCAAGTATAGACAGAAACACCAATCAAAATGATAAAAACACAAACTCATTCGTAACCCTCCTCCACCATCAATAAATAGCATCTTCGAGTGTAGCAAACGATGTCACCAAAACAACAAGAAAGGTTGGCCAGGGACGGTGGACATATACAAATTCCAATTCTAATTCCTGGATAGGTTAAATGAAAAATGCCCAGACAGTGAGAATTATTAAGTATTAGAACTACTCAGAACGAGGAACGGGCTTTCTATTATTGAATAGAGCAATAAGAAAAGAGAACACTTTATTTGGCACATCACCTGTCGACCTGTCCAAAGCTAGACCTGCACTCTGTGGGTCTAGCTTCTCATGCATCTAGTCCAGTGATCCTAGAAATATCCCTAACAAAAATGTGTCAAATATGTAAAGCGATTTACAATTACGCTTCTTCTGAGTTAAAAAGAAAATCACGGGCAGGTGTTTCATCTGGCTGCTAAATTTTCAGGAGGAATTAGGCCATTTAGAAATCTGTATAGTACGCTTTAACCATCCTATGGTACTTGATTGATGCCTGTGAATAGAGCCTAAAATAGAAATCGAGAAGGCATGTGTGGAGTGACTATTTCTCTCAACTTTGATTGGAAGTGCACATGGATATTGTTAGCCATCCTGTGACAGTGCTTAATGATAGCTAGGAGGTACTTGTTAAAAGTTTAGCAGTAGATCCCAATATAAATTGGGATACTGAGCCAGAAGAATCCAGAGTGTGGGACCAGGTTAGACTGCACAACTGTCTTTAAAATATGAAGAGTTTGGAATGTAGATAAAACCAATATAAAACGAGACAGGAAAACCATTGAGATCTTTTCAGACTCATAATGAGAAAAGGGAAAGAGTCAAAATTTTCTTTCCTCTTGGGAGAAAATGGAGAAAAGACATTTTAGAGAGAGTCCCTTGGAGTGAATGCTCTTGATTTCATAAGGGAAGAAACAAAACAACAGTAAACAAATGCTATTCTCCACATTAGAAGAAATAGCGCACCAAATCCTAAGTTGGGTTTATGGATATTTGACCACGATAATGAGAGCCCTGCAGAATGTGAAATCATTAATATATTCTGCACTCAGCACTGTCTGCTTACTACTGTGTACATTTGTTTGGATACCCTTACATCTGTTCAGTAATTACTGGCAATGAGGCATAGTGTCACCAGCAAAATATCCTGCTGTTCTGAGCATATATTGCTTTAAAAACATAAATTAGAAGTCAAAATATATGTATTTGACAAATGCATACGAAATATCGCATCTAGCTGGTAGGATGGTGGATTGTTTTAATTAATCTTTCCGTTCATTTCCAGATCAGATTCTCAACATACTTTTCTGATAATATTGTTTAAGTAACATGGAACCAACATTTAGAAAAGAGAATGAACTGATTCCAACTTATAAACTGAACACAGCAAACTGATCCCAAATTATGCCTTTGCTTCCAGCTCAGTGAGACAGTGTTTTGGAAAGCAGTGAGTGGGAGGATGAAAGGGACACTGGTAACCAGTTAGTTGCCACTTTCGCTGATCTCCATATACTTACAGCTCGAGAAAGCCCACTGGATTTATCATCCTAAAGAAGTTAACAGTTACTGAAATCACTGTTTTCCTTTGGACTCCATTCTAACCCTTATGCCCTCTCCCAACCCATGCTACTCTTTGATGGCATCAATACAAAATGGTTAAATCCACTCTAGAAATGTAGTACTGTGGAAGACTATGTAGCAGCTATAAATAAAAATAAAATCCAAGTGTACTGACATATAACTCTCTCTAAGACATATTAGTGAGAGAGAACAGTTACACTATGTTATACACATTATGACATTACTAATGTTAACAACAAAACAGCACTTTATCTTCCTTTACATAATTGGTTTATTGAAAAGGCTGATTCACTGGGGTACAAAAACAACATTGACTTTTTTTTCAGTCACTGTTTATATTTGGTTTAATTTCCCTATCCATGCCCTCATGAATGAAAGGGCATATGCACAGCACTCCACACATTCTCCTGTGTTAAACACCCATTTATCCAAGGTTAGATGATCAGTCTCACAATCTCTATGCTCACCCACTTCAGCATCACCATAGCTGGAGGAATTTACAGTGAGGCAGGAAAGGGTTCTGCTATTCCATCGTTCTTCCCTCTTTGTGTATTCTTGCTTCTGTTGCATTAGAATAAAGGACGACCTGGACCATTGGACTTGGTGGGGTGTATTCTCATTGACACTATCTGGCATTTGACACCACATCAAACAGGCACCTTTTCTTTAGGGTAGGTTCTTTCTTAACCAGGTAAAAGGTTCTGATTTGTTCCCTACTGATTCACCTCAATAAAGTATCAAAATAACACTATTTTGAAAAGTATTTTTATGTGCACAGTTGTTTTGTCTGTATGTATATCTGTGTACCACACAGTGCAGTATTACAAAGGGTTCTAAGCTGCCACATGGGTACTGGGAATCAAACCTAGGTCCTTGGGAAGAGCAGCCAGGACTCTTACTAGCTAGTCCAGCTCTCCAGCTCCCAAACAACATTCTCTAGACTGAAGGGCCTCCTTTCTTGTAGTTCAGCCATATTGGTGAAGAACGCTCAAGCTGCCTTTCTTTTGTGTGCATTTAAGGCACAGAAAACTCAATAGTCCTCCTAAATCCTGCATTAGTTGCTCCTTGTCACCTTCTTTATCCATGTCTCATCCTGTCAAACAAATCCTAAGTGAAGCAATCTACTCCCTAAACACAGGTCCAGCATCTGCATCGCAAACCTGTCTCACCCTCTTTACAGACAGCCCTCAAATATATAAAGATAACTTGATTGGAATTTTCTGTTTTACTTCCTCTCATGTCACTATGGTTAAACACCTGATAGGACAACTTAGGGAAGCAAAGGTCTATTTTGCCTCACAGTTTTAGAAATTCTGACTACCGTAGCCAGCAACCTACGGTAGACAGCCAGAGTAGACAGCCAACGTGTGTATGTGGAGCCAACTGATCATGTGGTAGAGAAGAGATCAAAGAGAACAGAACTGGGATCTAGGGTAGTTACAACTTCTGAAAGCCTACTGATGGTTACCCACTTCTACCAGGCAAGGACTACCTCTGAAAGACTCTACAACCTATAAAATGCCACTGCAGACTAGAGACTGAGCATTTTAAAACCTGAGCCTGTAGGGACATTTCAGATTCAGAATGTAACACTGGGGCTAAGCTGAAATACCTCCTCCTCTGGATGACTAGGGAGTAAGAAGGGAGAAGCCAGAGTACTGGTGTTCTAAACAAAAAGATTACTTCTCTATACAATTTGAAAAGGAAGTTAGAGGGTGCTGGTAGCAGGGTCTCTTGAAGCATCTGATAGGGAGATACTCAAGGATTTGTCAGTCAAATTTTTACTCATTATCCTATTACATACTGTCATAAACAAATGTTATTGATAATTTTCTTTGGAAAGGACCATGGGATGGTGAGCCATAGTGGTGGGTTTTAGTTTGTCTGTGTTATCTGGGTTTACACAAAGAGAATATGTTCATATATTCCATTCAACGATTTAGTATATTGCCTGACTTCTAGAGAACCATGGGTATCTAAGCCAAGGTAGGCAAAGTTCCAAGTCTCAGAATTGACCAGCAGATTGTGATGAACACCACTGACTGCACTGATAAAGTTCTCTCAAAGTCTGATTGAAGATATGCACTTTTCCCCAGAGAATAATTGGTGACTAATTGGTGCTTCAGAACACAGCACAGACCCTTCTTACCCTCATTGCTACCAGGACACAAAGACAAGTCAATGTTTCTTGCCATGTTCCACCTGCCTCAAGTCTGTGTGATCATCTGCTAGATTCTGACTAATGAAAGCAGCAGAAACCCTGCAGTGTAGAAGGGGTAGTTTGACAGGAGCACACACAGAGATAAAATCTAGTGATGAGCACCACATGGAGTTACCAGCACAACGCTGGGGCCTCTTGACAAACATTTAGAAGGCGAGCGAGGGGCTTAGCCAACAAGCAACAGGCCTAGAATAATCCTCTTCTGGCTGCTATTTTTCATGTCCACATGGGGGAAAAAAACCCAAGCTTTCTTAAGGCGCCTCTTTTGGCAAAGGGAGGAAGTAATATGACCAGACTTTTTGAGGGTAGGAGCAGGCATGTGAAAACTAACTTTTACATCTTTGCCAAGACCCAAGAATCTCCATGGGTAGCTGGACAGGAGAGGACTTTACTACCTCTAATGAGCTTTGTTGACGTTGAATAGATGATTCAAAAGAGAAATAAAAAGGAGAAATTGGAAGGTTTCAGATGCAGCATGAGTGCTGTGATTTCAGTTAAAGACAAGTTTGCCTTAGGGATTCTTGCTCGCTGAAGATGGCTCCAAAATTGCCTCCATGACCTTGTCCTTTCAAATCAGGTCACAGGAGAATTGTCATCCCTTTTGTTTTCAAATGGCAATGTGTTCTTTCATTCTTAACAACTTAGTTTTTATTATGGTGTCTCTTTCATCAAAGACACACAAAGCCTGATGCTTGGAAGAAATTTTTGAGATCATCCAGTACAGCCACTTCATTTGGACCATAGGAAGAAGAGGCAGGCAAAGTTAGCTGCCCAGTACCCCCAATACAGTCATGGCAGGTGATGTCCTGGGAGTCAGCTACTCATACTTTTACCCCCAGCCCCAGTATGTGTGCATGTGCACATGTGTGTGCATACATGTCTCTGTGTGTATGTGTGTGCATGCATGTGGATGTGTATGCAAGTGTATGTATATGCTTGTATGTGTGTGCACTCTTGAAGACATCTGATATCTTGCTTTATCACTCATCACCTTATTTCTTTGAGTCCAGGTTTCTCACTTGAACCTGGATCTACGTTGGAACCAGAAACCCACAGTGATCCCTGTCCCCCACAGTACTGAGGTAATAGGCATACATAGCCATGCCTGAAGTTTTATGTGTGTGCCAGGATCTGAACACAGGTCCTCTTGCTTATGCAGCAGGTTCTCTTCCCCACTGAGCCACGCCTCTAGACACAGAGAAGCAGTTCTTGATTGTGAGTGTTACTTGCACAGCTGCTCTTAACAGCAACACTCATGGAGGAGGATGGTAATCGTACCTAAGGCATTGCACATCATCAGAGTTACCTCCAGCCACATTGTCTAATTTAATACAAAACAATTCTGAGTTTTAAGTGGTACAGCCCTAAGTATGTTCACACAGAAATGACCTATCAGCCCTGTTTCTTAGCTCACCGCTATTGCCATATCTTCAATCACAGGTGTTTGTAGTTCCTACAGATTTCTAACATAATAATTGACTACTTTACACTTGGAACTTGATGCTTTTATTCATCTCCACAGGAGGAGAAAGAACCACAGATCAGCCATGTGTTTATTTTCAGCTATATCTGCTGAAATTTTATTATGAAAATGTGCCATTGTATATTAAAATTAACAGCCGGAAGCCACGCTGACTCAAAGTACAATATGAATCTGCTCTGCCTTCTATTCTCTTATTTTGGGCTGGATGCCTCTGGGGAAAAGTTTCAATCTATGCTAACTTAGATAGACATCAGTAAGAGCCGAGTGATGACCTATAGATGTGGCTCTCTAGCCTGTCACCTGTGTCCCTTACCTATTCTCACAAGAGAGCAGCCTCACCCACTTCTGTGAACAGTAAAATAAGTAATACCAGACAGGCCTTGACACAGGACTAGCTCGGCCTCTGGCATCTTCTGCTTCTTACCTTCAATACACACCACTTGGCCATATTAATTTCTGTCACAGGGGGGAGACTGGTCAGTGAAATCTAAATGGGCTTTTCCTATTTATTGATACAATTTCGTGGCAAGAGCAATTTTCAGAGCTTATTTTCCACTCCATTGAATCCCATGTTACTGCAAATGAATATATTCCTCGGTCAGTGCAATGGCAAAACACAGTTGTAAGTGCTTTATGCTTCATTTGGATAAAGAGTTCAGGATATTACCAAATATAAAAGGAAGTTAAGGGCCATATTTCATTAGGAAGCTGTCTCCCCTGTTAATAAAACCTGATGCTGGTGGTAGATGTGTAAAAAGCCAGACTGAGGACTTGCCGCTCTGGCTGGTGTTCAATAAGCCGACACGGTGGCTCCACACACCACCCAAGGAGTACACCACTCCTCCAGACAGTCAATATCACCACTCCAGCCCAGGGAGCAGGAAGAAGCTGAGAGCTGGATGGGAGTTAGATGTTTTATAGAAAATTGAAAATCCCACCCTCGGGCCACAATGCATTGTTCTTTATGAGTTGGCTTTGCCACCATTAAAGGAAGACAGATGCTAATGTTGCTGAGTGCGGAAGCCATCAGGCCCATCCTGTTGTGAACTCATATGTTCGGGCTTTTAAAAATGATGTCATGGATGGCCTTCCTGTATTTTATCTGTTTACCAGGTAAAGGAAGGGGAGGAATCATCTAATTTTTCAAGTGGGAAAACACAAGAGCAACCATAGAAAGCACTGGGGAACTGATTTCTATAACTAGGTCACTTTCCCCCAGCTTTCCCAGTGCCAGCAACAATAAACTGAGACAGCATTCTGCATCTAAACTTTCTCCTTTCTACAGCTGTATCTCCCTAATGAGCAATTCACATGGTAATGCTCTCCCCATCATAAGGCTGTCACCTGACAATGCCACCAGTGTTATAGAATTAATAGGAATTACTATTTTTTTTTACAAGTGGTACTAATATTTACAAATCCAGGATATGATCATTTCTTTTTCTTAACTAACTGGTAAATAAATTATAACACTCCAATCATACTAAGCTCCTTTGAGCCTCCAATTCCAGACCAAGTTAATCACTTACTTAATTCTACCTCATCACCGTTATCTTCAGGTGGATTCCTGGGTCTTGTCCTAACTTTGATCTCCACTTTTCTGTTTCTCATCTTGAAGACCAGCTTTATTCAAAAACCACCATTTCCAATGTTAGAGCTGCACCTTTATATCAAACCTTTTTGTGTTACTCAAAAAGTTCTGAGGCCTTCATAGAGGGTAACCACCTGTAGACTCCAGCTTCATCTTCTCATATGCTTTATCTGCTCATGCTAAGTAGTCAGCACCAAGCCAGATTTAAGACCAGCATCAACCTCAGAACACTGGATATTATCAGGGGATGTTCTAATCCCAGAAGTACTCTCAGTTTTTCCAGGTTGCAAGCCTGGATGCTGCCTTTTCCTTTGATACAAACCCAGATCCTGGTGCTGAATATTGAGGTCTTTTGGTTCATGGTCCTCCCAGGTCTTCCTTTAGAGACCATGAACACTGTAGTGGCTTGAATAAGTTTGACTCCTATAGCTCATGCTTGGCCCACAAAAAGTGACACTATTAGGAGGCATGTCCTTGTTAGAATAGATATGGCCTTATTGGAGGAAATGTGTTACTATGGGAGTGGGCTTTGAGGTCATATACTTAAGCTCTACCCAGTAAGGAAGAGCCAGTCTTCTAGCTGCCTTTGTATCAAGATGTAGAACTCTCAACTCCTTCTTCAGCACTATGCTTGTGTGGATGTTGCCATGCTTCCTGCCTTGATGATAACAGACTGAATCTTTGAACCTGTAAGCCAGCACCAATTAAATGTTGTTCTTTATAAGAGTTGCCTTGGCTATGGTGTCTCTTCACAGCAATGGAAACACTAACTAAGACAAACACCAAGGTTGATTTTCCAGCTCTGGTTTTAAACCTGTGTGCTGTGGTCCTTAGTATGCTCACACCCTAGAAACCCTGATCTCCAGTGCAATATGCTACCACTTACCAACTACACATGTTTCCAAATTCTCCGGCCCTTCTTTGCCTCCTTTGTGAAAAGGATGCAATAATATTCCTAAAACTGTTGTAGGATTAACATGCTTTAAGATGCCCAGAATGTCACAGTAGCTCAAGAAATATATTTTTCTCCATTTCTGGTTATTATATCTAGGTTTTGTTTGTGTTCAAGCATAGTCACTTGTGCTAACTTTCTGGTATCTTTCAATATGGGAGTCACAGCTGATCAAACAAGTAACCATAATATAACCAGCATCAAGATTTCCTCTCCATATCTCTAGATGAGGGGATATCAGAATCCCCAGTGCATAGTTATCAGTTATCGCTTGCTCCATCTTTTCAGTTAAGATCCCACTTGATTTCCTTCAGTGTCCCTGAACTGAGCTGTGGGCAAAGGAAAACGAGGTTCTTCAAGGGAGAAGTGTGAGAGTCACTTCCTGGTCCCCAGCCAGGGAGCCTTGTCTTAAGTTTATAAGTGTTCTGCTCAGAACTCATGAATTCATTTATTACATTGTTTTATTTTTCTTTCTTAATTCTCTAGATGTTATTAAGACTATAAATCTTCAGATTAAAGAAGTTCAATGAACCTGAAACAAAAAAAAAGTGCAATTCAACCACATAACAGTTTCTATATTGTTTAAGATTGTCTGTCTTCAGCTCCTTCAGTCTTTTCTCTAACTCCTCCAATGGGGATTCTGTGTTCAGTCCAATAGTTGGCTGCAAGCATCTGCCTCTGTATTTGTCAGGCTCTGGCAGAGCCTCTCAGGAGACAGCTATGTCTGGCTCTGGTCAGCAAGCACTTCTTGGCATCCACAGTAGTATCTGGGATTGGTGACTGTACTGGGATGGATCCCCAGGTGGGGCAGTTTCTGGATGACCTTCCCTTTAGTCTCTGCTCTACACTTGGTCTCCATATTTCCTCCTGTGAGTATTTTTCCCCCTTCTAAGAAGGACCAAAGTATCCACACTATGGTCTTCCTTCTTCTTGAGCTTCATGTAGTCTGTAAATTCTATCTTTGGTATTCTGAGCTTTTGGGCTAATATGCACTTATCAGCGAATACATACCATGGGTGTTCTTTTGTGATTGAGTTACCTCAGTCAGGATATTTTCTGGTTCCATCCATTTGCCTGTGAATTTCATGAAGTCATCACTTTTAATAGCTGAGTAGTATGCCATTGTGTAAATGTACCACATTTTCTGTATCCGTTCCTCTGATGAAGGACATCTGGGTTGTTTCCAGCTTCTGGCTATTATAAATAAGACTGCTATGAACATAGTGGAGCATGTGTCCTTGTTATATGTTGGAGCATCTTTGGGGTATATGCCCAGAAGTGGTATAGCTGGATTCTCAGGTAATATTATGAGCAATTTTCTGAGCATCCCCTCAGACTGATTTCCAGAGTGGAACAACAATATCAACCAACCAGACATCCCAGAGCTCCCAGGGACTAAATTACCAACCAAAGAGTACACATGGAGGGACCCATGACTTCAGTCGCATATGTAGCAGAGGATGGCCTTGTCAGGCATCAGTGGGAGGAGAGGCCCTTGGTCCTGTGAAGGCTCGATGCTCCAGTGTAGGGGAATGCCAGGGCGGTGGGTGGTGGTGGCAGGAGTGGGTGCGTGGGTGGCAGAGCACCCTCATAGAAGCAGGAGGAAGAGGTATAGGATAGGGGGGTTCTAGGCAGTAATCTGGAAAGGGGATAACATTTGAAATGTAAATTAAAAATATCCAATAAAAACAAAAACAAAAGCAAACAAACAGACAAAGAATGTCTTCCTTCAGATTGTCTACCCTGTCTATCAGCTATCCTTCTGTATTGGTAAAGACAAGGATTTACAGTTTTCAAGACACTGGCTACATGTGGCAAGTGAGAAAGCATCAATGTTATATTTATTTTTTGTCCAATTAGTAGAAAAATATGCTTTTATTATTCTTTAAATTGTAGGTATTTCTATTACTGGTCACCAAAATAAATATAAAGCAACCAACAAACTATTTTTCTTTGCTACTTTTGTAACACACACCACTTCTTTGTGAAATTATAATCCTCATGCCTCCATTCCTGAAGTGCTGGGATTACAAGCTTATATAACCATGTAGAGCTAATGCAAGCCATTTCTCTTAGCCTTTCTAATAACGTCTCTCATCCACTAGATTGTGACCTTTGTGATAACAGGTCACCAGTGTTCACTCTCGTTTCTCCCCATACCTACACCTGACAAGTTGTAAGTTATCAACCAAACCTCTTTTCTTGCATCCCAGCAATAATCTATCTTCTCAGCTACACTTACACAGAGGTCAGATTTCTTCAACTTCTCTGCATGTGTATTTATTTGTGTATGTGTGTGATGTGTATGTGTGTGGCTATATGAGTGTGTAATGTGTATATATGTGTATTGTTTAGTTTGTATGTGTGTATGTGTCCATATGTATGTGTGGTGTGTATGTGCATTTGGTGTCTTTCTGTATGTATGTGTACATGCATTTGTGTGTGGGGGGTGGTAGAGTGTGTGTACGTGTGTATGTGTGGTGTTTGTGTATGTGTATGTGTAGGGGTTCTGTGTGTAAAATGTGTGTGTGTGGTGTGTGGATGCGTATATGCATATCTGTATGTGTATATGTGTCTAGATGTGTGCATATAGTGTATGTGTGCACATAGTGTATGTGTGGTATGGTGTATGTGGTGTGTGTGTATGTGTACCTATGGTGTGTGTGGTATGTACAAATGTGTCCCTGTGGTGTGTGTGATATGTGTGCATGTACGTATGTGTGTATCTGAGATGTGATTTTGTGTGTATATGTGTGTGTGTGTTTGTGTGTATCTGTTTGTGTGTGTGTGTGTGTGTGTGTGTGTGTGTGTGTGTGTGTGGTATGTATGTGCCTTAGTTAGTGTTTTATTGCTATGAAGAGACACTATGACCAAGGCAACTCTTATAAAGAAAACATTTACTTGGGGCTGACTTACAATTTCAGAGGTTCAGTCCATTATCATCATGGACGGATGGACGGAAGCATGGCAGTGTGCAGGCAGGCATGGTACTGGAGGAGCTGAGAGTTTTACATCTTGATCCAGAGGCAGCCAGGAGGAGACTTGGGTGGAGCTTGATTATTTAAGACCTCAGAGTCTTATCTCCACAGTGACACACTTATTCTAACAAGTCACACCTACTCCAACAAGGCCATACCTCCTAATACTGACATTCCCTAAGGCAAAGTATTCACATACATGAATCTATGGGGATCAGAGTGTGTGTGTGTGTGTGTGTGTGTGTGTGTGTGTGTGTGTGTGTGCATGAGCATCTGCGTACATGTGTGTGTGCTTATGTGTGTATGTGCAGTGTGTGTGTATGTAGTGTGGGATGTGTCTTATATGGTGTGTGGTGTAGTGTGGTATGTGTCTTATATGTGTTGTGTGTGTATGTGTGTATATATGTGCAATGTATATGTATGTGATGTATGTGGTGTGTGTATGTATGTGTGGTGTGTGTTTGTGTATGTGTGTGTGAATGTATGTGTGGGGTATGTGTGTAGTGTGTGTGTGTGTGTGTGTGTTTGGTGTGTATATGTATGTATGTCTCATTCTGAATTTGTGTAAAGAATACCTACATGTCTTTTCATGTCATGTATGCTGAAGTTCTTAGTAGCACATGCATAAGACCATGCTTTAGAGTTCCAGCACATCAATACAGCTAAGACTTCTTAGAAGCTCAGCATATATTTGAGCCTACAGCAGTCTGCACTCTTCTCCTTGGTAACACAAAGCATTCTGAATTTTGTTCATGATCCTTCTGCTCTCTAACACAGGTAGGTGCTCTTAGGGACCTCTGAGTTTTTAGTATCCATCACAGAATACATCCAAGGATATATGTCTAGGAAGTAGGATACGGGGTTAATCTCATTTACTGTTCAGATGACTGGTGCTTCTCTCCAAGAAGCCTTTTCTTCTCCATCCTATCCTGGAGCTGTCTCCAGGTTCCTCCCCACAGTCTACATGGCCTTGTGTTCTGTGTGTGGAAGCTTGCATGATTCTGCAGAGCACTTGTAGGAGCGATTCTCTTTCTGGCGTGTTCTTACCTCTTCGTTCACTTACCAGTTTATCTCATCACTTTCAGAACTGTTACCACTTACACTCTTATCGGGACCAAGGGTCAGCTACGCTAGATAGCCTCCCTGATTTGTTTTATTAATAATTTTAATTAAAAGAGATTTGATCATTTTACCTTCCTCTATCTCTGTCAACACCCCCCACCCTGCTTCGCTCTCAACTTTATTGCATTTTTAAAATTCCTGATTATTGTTCCTCTGGTTCTTAGAATCTTTCTCCCCCTTCTTCTGTGATGTGTGTATCTGTGTGTGTGTGTGTGTGTGTGTGTGTGTGTGTGTCTGTGTGTGTGTGTATTATAAATTTATATAAAATAAAAAATATATTTATATTTAGTAGCATATTTTTATTTTTATGTTATATATTTTAAATATATTTTAAAAATATAAATCCCTAAATATATAAACACAACCTTCACAGTCCCTATAATGTGACTTATATACATATGGTTTCAGGGCTGACCACTTGGTTGTGGATAACCAATTTACTCTTCCATGTAGAAAATTATTTTTTCCAATCTCAGCATTGAGGTTCTAAACTACTTAGCTGAGTTGCCAAGTGAGTCACATTGCCTTAATCCCAGGGAAAATAAGATAGGCCTTAATACCTGAGATTTAAGTTTGGGTCATCCTGGAACTTAGGATAGGCATGGGAGGAGAAGTTAGTGATGGTTCCCTTCTTCTTTCCTAATTAATGTCATATGCTCATTCTATTTCCAAATCAACACCACACACACACACACACACACACACACACACACACACACACACACAAACCATGCAGAGCATACGGCAAAAAAGAAATTAAAAGTATGTGAGGTGATGAATCTCTCACTGGGTTCTGCTTCATCTCCACCCTTGAAGAGGATCGTTAAGTTCTGATGGCTGTTTGGAGGAGGGGTCTCCTCATAGGCCATAGTGTTAGAAAGAGGCAGTATTTTTGATCAATTCATAGAAAGGAGTGAAGGTAGAATATATGTAAGTTGTTCTCTCTTATCTCCAACTAGTCAAATTTTATCCTGTGATATTAGCTGCACCATAAGTCTGCGTTGCTATAGCTACATGAGATACCAGGTCCATGTTCTATGTTTGAGTCTTTCCATCTAAGTCTAATGAGAAGTGGTACTACTTCACCCACATTCTTCCTTGGCAACTCTTCAGATACAAATAATCCCTCAATATTTAGACCCTTGAAGAAAATATTGAAAATCTGTTGAGCCATAGTATCAAGAGTTATGTATTACCATTGCTAGAAGACAAAGGCATATCTGAGATGGGCATTGATTTCCCACTATCAAGAAAGGGATGGTATACAGCATGCTCCTTCTTCAGTCCCTCATCCTCCTGCCTGCTACTGATGCTGCTACACATTGAAATTTTGGAGATCCAGACCCACTGCTGACCACAGCAAGGCTGCTGCAGGCACTTGCCCCCAAACCACTGCCTACTAGATTGCTTTAAAATAGATATTTATTGGGCATCTACCAGGTACCTGGCAATGATATCCAAAGTCCTTAACTTGAAAATTTTATAGAAGACAAAAAAAAAAAACCTTTAATGGTGCTTATTAACTGTGATATGGCATTAAAATGAATCTCTAAAGTAGGTATGGAGAGGTCTCTGGTTTCAGGTCCAGTCCATGGCTTATAGGCTGATAGCTTATATCCATATTTGTTATTAATCTAATTTTGTCCTGAAGAGCTGCAGTGTGCTAAGAAGACTAATGAGAAAATGCTATTATTCAAGAGACTGTCATGAATGTGACTTATTCTGATGGCAAACCATCTGGGGACTATGCAAATAGGCACAAGAGCAGTGGGTATACAAGTGAATGTGTTTCTTCTCTGGAAAGATGGGCAAGATCAAAGAGTTGATGCAGACAGAGATGAAATATCAGAAAATTATTCCAGTGCTTAGAACGTAGACTGCCATGTGAGTAAAATGAGAAGAAAACTTCTTGAACCTATGGTTCATTCAAGGAAGGTGTGAGCAGAGAGACGGGAGAAGTCATTGTGTCTGCCTTAAATAGATAAGGTCAAAATGCTACCCACTGATGGAGCTTGAGAACCCAGGTGAACTCAGATATAAGAAAGTCTATGAAATTCGAATTTCACAACAGAGTCTATAATTATGAGAGTCACGCCATCTATGTAATGGTGGCACACTCTTATACTGAACTGTGAGCTTTTTGGAGGAAAGTTGTGGCCTTGTTCATCTTTTGAAGATTGGATGGAGAGTGGATTTGGAAAATAGATTAGAGAACATTTGGGTTTCAAGTCTATATAATCTTTATTGTCTATATAATGAAGTCTACATTTGTTTCTTCAGTTGCAAACCACGGAGCATGCAAGCTTCCTTCTCTTAAGGGTTTTGTCAAGATTTAATTAGGTAATGTGTGGGAAATGTCTGGCACTCACAGACTCAATTAATACTTTCCCTTTCCTGTTTCCCCTCTATCTCCTTTTCGCCATGCACACAGGAAAGGGCACAGTACACAGTAGATGCTTCGGTAAACCCATGAAATAGTGTTGTTTGTTCCTTTGCCATTTTCATGCCTACTCTCTTCACTTGTCATACCCTTTGTGATCTCAGAGCAACAGTTTTCTCTCGAAAAACACTTTCAGGACAATCTGGATTAGACTTTGGGATCAGAAGTCATTAATGTTATTTTTCCTGTGTTGCAGTTTGAGAAACAAAGATATAAAACAGTTTACTAGCATTCTCCAAACCAGACAGCCAGTAAGTCGATGAAACCAACAGCTTTCTGACTCCAGAGATAACGGCCTTCCTCTCCTGATTCCAGATTTCACCCGATTCCAAACACACACACGTCCTCCATCCTGCCACAAGTCTTCTTTGCACGGATTAGGTAGTTTTCCTCATATATATTTCATTTGGTTTGAGTAGCTTTGGTGAAGTAAAACTTGAAGCTCCCAAGGGGAGAATGTCGTGATTCTAATCCGCACAAAAGCACACTGGCAGGCAACCGCCTTTGCAAATCTCACTAAATCAGCCAATGAGTTCTTAGTGAGAAGCACTATTTAGTATTAAGTTCTGAAGAGTTCTGGAACTACATGTGAGATCGTGAGCCATGAAGACAGATGGGGTGGTGAAATTAGTCCAATCAGTTCATGCAGTTTCCTTGGATATCTACTTCCTCAAAGGGAGTAAACCAGCAGCTTTAGTACAGGGGCATGATGGGGCTTGGCAGATCAACTTAAACAGAGAGAAGCATCTAATGGCAACTTCCTTTTCAAACAAAAATTTCCTTGGATCTCCTTTTTCAAGAGATGTTAACTGCCAATATCCCTTAATATATCTTTTTGAATATCAAATAAGAGTCTCGATCCTCTAAGGTTGCTTCCCCCAACACACACACTGCATGATTATTTTATAGTCATTCTTCATGATATCCCAAATGTTTAGCATGCTATAGGTTCTCAACACATCCTCATTAAATTAATAACTAAATGAATTTCTGTTGTACTTATGAAAACTCTGATGTAGAAAATTTCATTATTTTCCGGTTGACTCAGATTGACGGGGGAGGGGAGGGTAAGAAAAGTGACATTTATTGACTGGGGTAGTTTAAACTTTGTGGACCACATTGGCTCATATATTTGAATGGTTGGCCCCCAGTTGGTGCAGCTGTTTGGGAAGGATTAAGTGCTGTGGCCTTGTTGGAGGAGGTGTATCACTGGGGTGGACTTTATGGTTTCAAAGCCCATGTTATTCCCAGTTAGCTTCCTCTCTGCCTCATGTTTGTAGATCAGATGTAAGTTCTCCAGCACCAGACTTATCTGCCTGCTGCCATGCTCCCTGTCAAGATGGTCATGAACTCTACCCTCTGGAACTATGAGCCCCTAAATTAAATGCTTTCTTTTATAAATGGCCTTGGTCATGATATCTCTTCAAGGCAATATCAAGACATTTAACACTACTCTGTGGGACAGTGGGCTGTGAGAAGCAGCTGGGTGCTTGGTCGAACATAAGCTTGAAACCCCGGACCATTATTGGACAGCGGGAGTTCGCTCTGCTCCCAGGCCCTGGTTCTTCTAGGTCTGAGGCTTGGAGTGGGTACCAGTTAAGTGGTTTAGCTCGAGTAGGGTATTTATTAACTGGAAATGCTCTAGCAGTTTGGGTTTCAAGTTCTGTATCAGACTCCTGAGTATCATCGGAGGTGGAGTTAGTTTTTGCATGAGAGAACCTGAAATTGTAGAGTTGTTGAGTGGTTGATGGTTGAGTATAAGGGACTATGGAGTTTGGCAGGGTTTTATCTACAGGTTTTGAAAGTCGGCTTGGAGGAGGAGAGGATTTGTTTCTCTTTGGTTGGATAGGTGTTGGTGGAGTAAGGGGAGAGGCAAGCAAGAGCTCCTTTGGTATTTTAATGGAGCCTTGCCTTAGGGCGGGGAAGGGAAGGGAGGAGGAGCAGACGGTTTAATTGGCATTTCCTCCAAGGCATAAGGAAGGAGGGGTGGGTAGATGGATTTTATCTCTCTTTTTAGTTGGGTAAGGGCTTTGAGGTCTGAAACAGGTTGATTTTTGGGACCTTCAATTTTGGGTTCGTTTGACTGAGGGGGCTCAGGAGCTGTGTTGTTCTTAGTCTGTCCAATTTTAGATGGTCCTATACATTGCCAAATTGCGGCTAAGATCAGCAAAAACTCACAAGGTTTGTTGTTGTTGTTGTTGTTTTGTTTTGTTTTGTTTTTGTTTTTTTTAATCTGTTTTTGATAAGGGAAGCTACTCTGCTCCATGAGTCTGGACTGTAAATATTGTCCTCAGCCATGCCAGGTGTTATCTGAAGAACTTCTTCCCAAAACAAGGAGGCTTGTCTTTTGGCTATTTTTATTCCTTAGGACTTTAATAGGGCATATATTTGCCTGGCCTGGGGTGATTTTTTTTATGTGATGCTGAGTTGACCATGACAGAAAAGAGAAGGAACGCTTTGTCTAATGGGAACGTTCCCTTAGCCTACCGGCTTTGGGTGATGATTCCACAGGGGTTCAAGAACGCTAAGCCTTCCAGAAGATTTAAGGACTGGCAGCCGCCCTGTGACTTTTAAATGGCTGCTGCATTACCAGGTTTTTAAAGAGAGTCTAGATAGTCTTTACCAACACCCGTCATGGGCTGTCGGGATTTAAAGAGAGTCTAGATAGTCTTTACCAACACCCGTCATGGGCTGTCGGGATTTAAGCAGAGGCCAGAGGAACCTTCAACCAACACCAGAGAGTAGCTCTGGCCAAGAGGCATCAGTTGTTCCTTCGGCTTATTTAAATCCGTGTGATGGCTCTGACTAAAAACACAGGAGGAAATAACAGGTTGCTTGTTTCCAGAGTTGAGGGGCTCACTTTTCCCCGGTATCAGTTCCTGTGGCTGTGTGGCTGTCCGAGCCCGACTTTGGGGTGCCAATCTCTCACTTAACGGAAAGTCTTAGAACGAGGGTCACGGCAGATGCTGTGGCCTGAAAGACGGTTGTTAGCTGTGAAGAAGTCTTCTCTATGGAGATGGGGGATGGGCAAAGTGGAGGCTAGGGAGTCGCTGCCATCTTGTCCTTGAGCTGGAGAGCACGTTTAGGGGAGAGAGAGAGAATCAGAGAGAAAGAGAGAGACGAGTTAAAGCAGAGAAGCTGACCAGTAACACATGGAGAGAAAGAGGGGGGACCAAGTCTTTTGAACTAGGCAGGAGCTAATGGTAGCTAAGAGTTAGATAGAAGACACTAGCAAGGAACACATGGAAAGAGAAAGAAAGGGGGGAGACAGAAAGAAGCCTGCCTAGTCTTGTGAACTAGGCTGGGGGTTACTCACTGTCCTGGAGTTTCAGAGAGAGGCTCTTATGTGGGCACCAGTAGGGGGGCACTCTTGGAGCTACCACCTGTAGGGAATGATGTAGGCTCATGTGTGGGCATGCATGGGTGTAAGTCTCTGTTGTGTTGTGGGTCTGCCACAGCTCAGCCAACTGGAACTGTGGCTCAGCATAGCAGAAGTAGAAGCATGGAATCTTTGACTGAATTGGTTCCATGCTGCATGGGGGGGGGGCACTATGGGCCTGTACAGCAGGGAGAGTTCTTACTCAATCTGAAGTTCCATGGGAAGCAGAGCTCTTGGATGGGGACCCCCAGGCAAGAAGGCTTTTGGGGATTGACTGGTCTCAGACTCCCAGGTGCCGCTGAAAGCTGCAGAAGAGTTGAGACTGAGGGCATGCAGGCTGGACCAGCCTGCAGCCAAGAGGGGTGAGAGGGAGAGCTCTGGCAGGGCCACAGGGTGAGCGTCATTCACTTGGCAGGGTCAGCTAGCTTGGTTGAATCGGTGGGGAATGATTAGCTAGCACGTGGACGCCTGCATGGCTTCTTGAATCTTGTTGGGCACTTGTGATTCCCAGGGCTCCAAAGAGACTGGAGCATGAGAGTCTTGACTGAGTTCATTCTACTCAGGGCACCAGGTGAGCATGGCAGGGTCCCACAGTGGGGAAGTCTCAGCTGGTTCCACGGGGGTGCAGAGCTCTTGTATTGGGGATCCCTGGGCCCTGAAGGTGGCCAGGGACCGACTGGTCTCAAGCCCTCAGGCCCTCAGACTGCTGAGATGCGGCAAAAGGACCAAGACTGAGGACATGTGGGAGCTTGACTGACTAGCCCACAGCCGAGAGAAATGAGGGGCAGGTGAGAAGAAAGAGGCCCTGGCAGCACTCCACAGGAGAGAGGTTACTGTACTTGCTTGGTTGCATGAGTGATAGAGTCCCATGTTGGTCACTAGCTGTGGGTAAGGCCGCTGGGAACACAGAGAGTCCCTCCAGGTTGGAAGTTAGGCACAGCTGCTATGGCTCCACGGCTCCTCACAGTGCTGGGGCCTCAATGACATGAGAAAATCCATTAGTTTTTACAGGTTTTAATGTCATGGCAGATGGTGGATGGATCTGGATGCACCCCCCAGAAACCCAGGGCAGACCTGAGTTAAATAGGGAGGGAGAGAGGGAGAAGGGGCTGGGCAAGAATGTTTAATTGGCTCCACCCTTTGGCCTTCAGGTACCTCATTAGTATGTAAATCTTTCTAGGGCCTGAGGCCTGTTCCTCATGGACTGTTGGCCGTAGACCTCTCTGTGGGAGGGGTTATGGAGAGCTGAAGCTAAATGAAAAGAACCAGGGCCTGGGAGCAGAGCAAATTTTTGCTGTCCAATAATGGTCCGGGGTTCCAAGCTCATGTTCGACCAAGCACCCAGCTGCTTCTCACAGTCCACCACCCCACACTACTCTGTATCAGGTAAAATATTTTCTATGCATGATTGTCTTATACTTTCTTTTCACTACTGTAACAAGATATCTGAGGCTGGATAATTTATAAATAATAGGTGATTGCCTATATCTTGCTTTTCAAACTAGAATTCTGATTCGTCAAACAACATGAGGTCAACATCCAATAAGGGCCATTTTGCTGTATCTTAGAATTATAGAGGCATCACATGGTAAAACACATAAAGCATGCTAGCTTTCATTCCTTTATTGTTTCTTATAAATTCACTAATAGTATCATGATCTCACCCTTATGAGTTTTTAATACTAATTCTTCCCAAAGCCTCAACTCCAAATATCAACATATGGATTTGGTGGTTGAGTTTTTAATTTGTGAACTTTGGGTAGACAGATTAAAGCCAAACAATGATGTTATTTGAAGCTCATGACAACTCTATGAAATAGATAACACTACTTTCTCCAATAGATAACAAACTGGATTTTAGGAGAAATAAGGTAATACAGCAAGGTATGGTTTCTGACCAATGGACTTTCCCACTGTATTTACACAGCAGTGTTCTTACTGATAAAGAATTCTAATTTGTGTTTGTTTGTTTGTTTGTTTGTTTTGCTCCCTTCTCAAGATTGCCATTGAACAGTTTTCTATACTTATTATTAGTTGTAAGTGCAACATTTTGGAGAATTTATTTGATATGACAGGTGTTAATCTAATACTTTAAAAAAATTAACACATTTAATCATTCCAACATCCCTCTAAGATTAGTAATATTTTAGTTCATTTATATAGATATTGAATCACAAGTTTACCATAAAAACAACATATGCAAATGTCAGAGGACTGATAGGTAGTGATCCATATTTCATACCCAGGTAATCGTATTTCAGGGTTCAAGCACTCACACATTTTATTATACTATCTTTCCAAAACATATACATCATATACGTATACATACTCATGATATTTACTGCGACAGCCCATGCTCCAAAAGCTAGCCAGACCTAACCACCATATTACAGGACACTTGAGAAGCAATTCATCACATACCAGACACTCCCCTTTAGCAAAGTGGTGGGTTTGAAGCAGAAGACCTGTATCTGCTGTATCTGTCATAGATACAGACTAACCTGTGACAAGGTCAAACTTTTGGGTTCTCAGAGTAATGATAGTTTGAAGTGGTACTGCATTGAAGATGGTAGGCTAGGGTTTTCTTTTAAAGTAAGTCTTACATAGTGGTTGGTTGCACCAAGTTCTATCATTTCAAAGATTATTTTACTCAAACTCATGAGACACATGTAAAGGAACTTCAGAGAGACAGGGATAAAGCCCAGCCCAGTGACACATTACACTATAAAGAGACTTAGGATATGAATCAGACAGAATTGCTAATGTTACAGACACATGGAGTATGGGAGCAAACCCTCTGAGGGAAAGACTAGAGTTAGACATTTATGAACCAAGAAATTTAAGAATATTCCTTCAATTTTCTTGTGCATCCACTACACACAAACTCTACCTGTGCCCTGACGCCAAGGCTAAAAATTAGAGTCATCTTTAACTGGCTGGAATTTAATTTTTTAATGACCTATGATATGAATACAATAAATAATACCACCTTTTTTCCATGTGACATTCTAATAATAAACAATTTTTTTCATTAAATTTTCAAGAGTACCCTGGGACTTAACCAAGTTACATTAGGATCACATCCCTGTTTTCCTGTCACAAGTACTAGCTGTTCTTAGAAATCAATACTAACTAGCAAGTAAGACATTTGCAATTAACCTAAAACAAAAGAAGGCTTTCCTAGAATACAACAGACCAGTGTTTCTTTCTAAACCATTCCATTCTGAAGTTAGGCACTAGTCAAGATAAAGCAGAGAGATTGTTCTTCTAGAGTTGAGAAGCTGGAATGAGGAGCAGGCATCTGCTCCCCTTCATGGCTAATATTCTAGGTTCACAGAGAACCTGTTCTCTCTTTTCCACTTTCCTCCATTCGCAGCTAATACAAAACCCTGAGACAATCACATCCTACAATGACAGGGACCTGGTAAGGCCCCCAAGTGTTACCTTATTTTCAGAAAGCTGTATATTTGCAGTCAACAAACCCACAGCTTCCAAAACTTGAAAATATACACTCAAAAAGCACCTTTAGATACACTAGGTATATTATGTTTATTCCCATTAAAAAAAAGCACAAACTCAGCTGTTTTAGTAAGGTTCTTTAGAGGAACAAAACCAAGAAGATGAATACATACACACATACACACATTTATTATGCATGCTTTAAAATAAGTAATGATAATCAACTCACATCTGAGACTCTGAGAACCCAGTACTTTAAGGTATCTCAACAGTTGAAGTAGTCCCAGATTAGCTGTCTCTCACTGTGGATGGGTGTCATAGAGTTTTAGTTTTGTGAAGAGACACCATAACTAAGGTAACTCTTATAAAGGCAAACATTTAATTGAGGCTAGAATACAGTTTCAGAGTTTCAGTCCATTATCATCATTGTGGGAAACATGGCATCATATTGTCAGACTTGGTCCTGGAGGAGCCAAGAGTTTTACATTTTGATCCAAAGGCAGCCAGAAGGAGACTGTCTTCCATAAGTAACCAGGGGGAGGATCTCTTCCACTCTATGTGGAACTTAAGCATAGAGTGTTAAAGCCCACCCCCATAGTGATGCACTTCCTCCAACAAGGCCACACCTCCTAATAGTACCACTTCCCGTAAACCAAGCATATTCCAACCACCACAGTGGGGAAGTATTGATCAGTAGTTAGTCCACAAGATAGGGTGTATCAGTAATCTCATTCTGATACTGGAAGCTGGAAAAGCCAATGAAGCTGGGAAGCCAATGGTCTCTATTCTCAATGAAAGCTTGGAAGTGCATATTAGATTCTGTTTTTAGTGAAGGAGTCAGCAGTGGTAGATTCACTAAACCAGCAAGAGGGAGGTAAATTCAGCAGAAGAACAGAATATTCTTTATTTTGCACCTACCCTTTTAAAATCTGGGCTGCTACTGGAGTGTAACACTAAAATTCAGAGTGGACCTTCCTTCATCCATTAAGGCCGTCATGACACTTCTTCAGGTAAGGCTCCCTACTCAGGTGATTTTAAATTGTAGCAAGCTGACATTAGAATCAATCATAATAGCAGCCATTCCTCTTTTCTAGCATTAGTAGATGGAATTGATTCCAACAATTAAAATAATATCATTTATTTCTAAGTAACTATATGACCTTGGATGAGCCTTATGTCTTCTCTGGGTCTTTATTTTCTCATGGTTTAGAAGATATGGGAGGACTAGATTAGATATTAGATTTGTTGATCAAAATACCTTGATTCAATTATTGGCCAAGCTAATAATTTGAGAGCTAGAGATCCTGTTTGGTTTTGATCTCAGTTTTTAAGCAGAAAAGTGTTGAAGTGTTAGCTCATTCAAAAATTGTCTTTGCATTAGGGATCATGTAGTAAAAGAGTTAAGACTAGTAAAGAAGAAGAAGAAGAAGAAGAAGAAGAAGAAGAAGAAGAAGAAGAA
>JANHMN010000009.1:54989349-55012528 GCA_030674055.1 Rhabdomys pumilio | reverse complement strand
AAGAAGAAGAAGAAGAAGAAGAAGAAGAAGAAGAAGAAGAAGAAGAAGAAGAAGAAGAAGAAGAAGAAGAAGAAGAGGAGGAGGAGGAAGAAGAGGAGGAGGAGGAGGAGGAGGAGGAGGAGGAGGAGGAGGAAGAGGAGGAGAAGGATAAATAATGAGAGAGAGATAGAGAAGATAGGGGGCAATGAAGGAAGAAAAGTACTTGGAAAAGGAAGGAGCTTGAAAAAAGGAGAAAACAAGTTATTGATTCAGATATTCTGAACTCAGGCTTGTCCAGCAGGTGAACTGTATTTATAATTTTTTTTAAATTTACTGCCAATGTCTATCCAACCTGTTGGAAGGAGATGCATGCAGTCCTTTCCCTGGGTATTGATCAAGATCAGTGATAAGTAATATTGACTTACATCAGTGTCAGTGCTAACTAAAACATATGCTGCGTGTCAATTCAACAAACACATCGACCAACACGAACAATGTCTGCACGGAGAGATTCGATTCTATTGAGAAAAAAAGCTAGAGATTTTTTCTAGAGCTTTGCTGAGCTTTGCAGTGAATTGCTCATTGGCAGATGAGGAATCCAAATATATAAAGTACATACTACGTTGGATGCAGTGTTTCTTTGTGTTTTATCCAATTCCCAAGGTAGCTTACATACATTTGGAAAAATTAGAAGGTTCATTGGGTTAATATCAAGAATTATGAAAAGTACTTGAGCCAGGAAAGGAGACCATAAATATGGTCACTGCTATTCTGAAGTCTAGACCATATCACTATAGTGGTCCCTGGTGTACTATTTGGCATTACTTTTAATTTGCCTCTAGTTGTAATGAGATAACCATGGTTTATAATACAGTAAATGTATAATTAAGTGCAGATGATAGGCAATTCCTGGAAGTGCAATTCAAGACTCTGAGTTGATACCCCATAATGCCATGACTACCCTGAACACATGTTTATTTGGGAAATAAAATCCATAGTTAAATGTTTCACTTATAAACATCCTGTTAACTTTGTTGTAGATTGGAAAATTCAGCCATTTAGAGCACATTTTATTTATCCATTCATTTGATGAATATGTATTGGAAAACAACTATATGTCAAGATGCATGCTATACCCTCTGTATAGAAGAAGGTATCCACATGTAACTCATATTCTAGACTAGAAACTGACAATAAATAGACATATAAAAAGCAAAACATGACTATGACTATCAAGATGACTTCTATACAAAAGTAAACACAAAGATGTTGTATAGGGAAAGTCTAGATTTCTGGATGGCTAAGTTCCTTATCAGAGTGGCTACGTCCATCTTGCCCATGCTACCAATACAAATAGAATGGGTCAGATTATCTGAAGAAACTGGAGCAAGATATTTGACTTGTTTTGCTGCTGGTAATTGAACTTATGGCTTTCACATACTGGGTAAATATTCTACCACTGAACTGTATGCTCTTCTCTCTTTTACTTTCTGTTTTAATTTGCAGAAGGGTCTCACTAAGTGTCCCAGGCAGTTGAACTTGCAGTTTTTCTACCTCAGTCTTGAAGTAGCTGAGACTGCAGACCTACAGCACCAGGCTCTGCCAATGATTAACTATGCTTTTGAATAAGTACCTTCTCCAGTTGTTGCTTTTCTCATACACAAGGTGAGGTGGTACCTGTTCTACTTATATTACAGTACGAATGAGAAGCAAATAGTAGGAAATTGTAAAGCGGTATGCAAATGTTACTTGTGCTATTATTAAACTAACTCTAAGAAGGTCGCACTCTGTTTTATACCCTCAAGATGCCTGTCACTAAGACATTACTTGTTTCCTTCCTCCCAGCTTTCAAAATAAAATGCCCTGATTGTAAACTTTGCCTTCTGGTAAAACACGACCTCTGACATACATTGTGCACAGATTTCCAGCTGAAAGCAAGAAAAACATCCTAAGTGCTCTGCACATTAGGAGTTGGAAGTATGCTCATTAGTTGGTTTGAGGTCTTGGTAGTGACTTCCTTTCAGTGTTCACGTTACATAAAGAAATAATCAGTAAATAGAAAGATTGCCTCATTATGCAAAGTAAAATACAATCTGCCATCGAAAGGAGAATCATGCGGAGAAGCTTGCTGAACAAGGCTCTGCCTCCAATTAAGCTCCGATTACAGAGTCCTGTAGTCGTTGAAAATCCTTCTCTGGAATGGCTTGAATTTCAAGGGGCATGGTCAACATGATAATAATAATTATATCATGCTGTTTTCTACAATTTTCTCTCCAAAGTACTCAGAATATCATTCCTACATGGTCTTGGCCTTTATCCTCAAACCCGGTGGTGACTATGGGAATAGAGAGGGTTTTTTCCCTTTTTAATTGGATTTCTAAATACATTCATTGGAGGTGGAGGGGGCAGTAGGGGATTTGACTAAGAAACAATGAATGATAGTAATAAATCCAAGTGACAGCGTGAAGATGAAATCTTCACCAGATTTTGGTATGATTTAAGCACTGATGGGTAAGTGGTGTTGTTACTGAGACCCATAAAGATGAGGGGCGGTGACTCAACCTCTGTACAACAAAGATGCTGGTGAATAGAAAGGGCCTGAGAAGACAGTGTTGAGAAAACACTCGCTAAACTCTCAGCTATCCACAAGGCATTTCATAAACCACCATTATGTGTTGGCAACTGTTGCTCCTCAGAGAAGACTGATGATACATTAGTTCAGGATTTTATAAAGTTGGAAGTTAAGGTAAAGACACATCATTATCTGTCCCTATAACAAAGGAAAAAGATACTACTACAAAATAAATTTTGATAGATTGTTTTCTTAGTTGATTATAAGACCTATCAGTAAGATCCAAAGGAAACTCCAATTCCCCAAACCCCCAAATATCTAGAGACAAGATCAACCTGGACCAAAGGAGAATTTCTGTTGGTTAAATAAGACAGCATTCCTTGGGGGCTTGTGCAACCAGTTCCCATCTGCTGCTAAAAGGAGTCATTTCTCTCCCTTCAAGCAGAAAAGACATATGTCTACCTGTAGTCCCTATTAACATATCAAAGGGCATACGGCCTCTAGGCTCCCTTGGTAACACAGGTACCTTTAAGATAGTTCCAAGTTCACATTAGCATCCTGGCCCTTCTCACCTCCTCCTCTGCCCTAAACTCTCTTCAGCTGATGGCTTTCTCTCCCTCCAGCTACACTTCCTCTAAGCCAGCTATCCTCACGATTCCCTTCCCTTCACACTGTGATTTCTCTATTCTTTATCCCTGCTGTTCTCCCACTCTCACAGATAACCCTGGCCATGTCCAGCCATGTGCAATCTACTTTTGTTCTCTGTTCTAACTCCTCCAGATGCCTCTGGTTATTCACCTCCTCTCATATCTTAAAGATAGCCATACCACAGAGCAGTTATGTCAGCAGTTCCTTTACTGCACCTTCCTTGCATACATGAGGTGCTGAAACCCTTGAACGAACACAGGGTTTCTTGACTTTACAGATGTTGAAATGTAAGGCAATGTGTTTAGCGTCACTGAAATAAAATGTACTGGTTGATTGATTTGCCATAATTTGCACATCCCTGAAAAGATACAGTGGAGGCAAGGAAATGTGCAGCTCATTTCATAATAAAGTTTGACAGTCCTCTCTATGAGGCAAGAACAGAAAACCAGGCTTGACAGAGGATGAAACTGAAGCCTGAAAAATCATGCGGGGTTTCAGGTAGTGGATATAATATAAGGACCACCTTACTAAATCCTGGGAATTCAGAATTAGTAGGAGTCCCTATATGCTTAGAGGGAGAATTTTCAGAATAAATGAAAAAGGATGTTATTTAACACAGCAGGTAGTCCACATAAGGGACTCATTATTCTAGGAGCTAGCACAGACTAAAAAAAGATAATTTGGCTCAGAAAGGATCTTAGATAAATTCATGGATGGAAGAACGGTAATGGAGTCCACCCTCTCTGCACTTAAATACTCTTATTAAATCATCACACATAGGCCTTTTCCTTCTGTACTAAATAATAGTGCTTCCTCTAGCTTTTCCTAACATTCCTCATTTTCTAATCCTTCATCTTAGTTGTCCTCCTTTGAGTAACTAATTCCTGTTTTCTTTCCCTTAACGAGTCCCTGAAATATTGTCATAGAAAGTTCAGATGTAATCAAATCCCAAGGCACTCTTAGATTTTGAAGTTCACTGAGGGCAGAGATGTATTTTATCTTTGAAGTATCACAGGGGCTCAGTATAGATCCTGAAATAAGTGTCCATTAAACTGACAAGCAACTGGCTGATTGAACAAATAGATGAATTTGTGTAATCTCAGCTTGCTGCCATTCTTACTGAGAATTGGATTGCCTAGGTCTGTTTTAAAAGAAAAAGCTACTTATTGTTTGAAAATTCATATGTATATATAATATACCATGATCTCATCTATCCCCAAATCTCTGCTTCCAATTCCTCCCCAATAATCCCGCCAAACATATTTTCTTAGCTTCAGGTCCTTCATTTTTAATATGTATAACCTCCATGGTTTCCTGAGACTTCAGAGAGATGCCCCGCCTACAGCTTAGCACCACAGTTATTTATCTTCAGCACTTTGAACAGTTAGGAGTCTCCACACAAACTATTACCTTCACAATCAGGCAGCCTCCACAGCCAGCCCTGCCTGATGACAAGGGGACCATTAGGCAACCTCTACGACCAGCCTTGTCTGGGCCGTTAGACATCCCAGCCACAACAAAACACCATCATCATCATCTCTGTCATATGTCCCCCCTATGCATGGGCCATGGTCCCTATAAAGATCCAAGTTCCCCTAGCCCCTTTCTCCCTTGGAAGCAGCCTCTGTGTTCCCCTTTCCACTCCTTTTAATAAACCTCTCCTGTGAGACCTGTCACATGGCATGATTTTGTCAGAACCCAATGCCTAGTTTCATCAATACCCACTTCAGAAAGACGCATCCCTGACTAAACTGAGAGCAGTACAATTCTATGGGGGGAGGAGTTTAAAAATTCAGAAAGCAGGTTAACTATATGATCATTTAGCAGAATAACAATAGTGGTTTACCTGTAGGGACTATGATCTCCCTAACTACAGGTATGAAATCCCTCCTGTAAAGAGTAGGCTGTGTGGGTTTTTGTTTGTTTGTTTAATGTGTCTATTCCTCAGGAAGATTTTCTTTATGTGCTATGTTCAGTACTGCAGCTGTCCGTGAGGCTCTGCAGATATCCCAGCTTCCTAGAAACAAGACACATGAATTATTTGCACACCCCTTCTGTAGTAGTTTGAATATGCTTGGCCCAGGGAATAGCATTATTAGGAGGTGTGGCCTTGTTGCAGTAGGCATGACCTTGTTGGAGTAGGTGTGGCACTGTGGTGCTGGTCTTTGAGACACTCCTCCCAGTTGCCTAGAAGAATAGGTTTTCTCCTATTTGCCTTCAGAATAAGATGTAGAATTCTCAGCTCCTTCTTCAGAGCCATGCTTGGCTGGATACTGCCATGCTTCCTGCCTTGATGATAATGGACTGAACCTCAGAATCAGTAAGCCAGCTTCAATTAAATGTCCTTTATAAGAGTTGCCTTGATCTGTCATTCATATTTCCAGCTTAGAGAAATCTAGAATTTGGTTAAGGATAAGTACTGTCCCACAGAAAAAGGGAGATGGGGATGCTACTAGTGGTTTCCTGAGGTGGAGGGGGCTTAAAATCCCTCAGAAATGATAGATTCAAAGGAGGTTGGAGAGATGGTAAAATCAGTAGGGTGCTTGTCACACAAACATAAGGATCTGAGTTCAGATCTCCAGGACCCATATAAAAAGCCAGCCAAGTACTTGTAATCTCAGTGCTGGCCTCATTTGTCAGCCAGGCCAATCAGTGATTTTCAGACTCAGTGAGGCACTATTTAAAAAAAACAGAGTGGTGATCAGATCAAAGAAGACACATAATTTCAAAACTCTGACCTTCTGATGTATACATAGTCATACGTACAGACACACACACACACACACACACACACACACACACACACACACACTCACACACAGAAGCAGGCTTACAAGATTTGTTTTGCCTTTCCCCAAAGGGGAGAAAGAGTCCACTATTATTCAAAGGCATGAAGCATGTATGGACATTCTCTCAATTCACCAGACTAATATGATAGTGGCCTTAGTGACCAGGACTAAAATCATCCAGCAAATCTGACTGTATGCCAGCAGAACCAGATAGAACCCTGTAAAAAGCACCTCAGTGACATCATTTAAAAAGCAGAGAGGAAGAAATGGAAGAGGTGATGCCTCTTCGAACTCCAGGATCAGCAGACTTCATTCCTCACGATGGGGAAATGCTAAGGAAAAACAATTATTCATCTATATATGTCTATTTCATTATAGCAGATTGCAACATCATTTGAGGGGAGTTTGGAAACCTCACCCTGACAACAAAAGCTCCTTTATGAATGCTTGTCTTTTCCCCAGTGACCTGAGTTAGCACTCATTGTTGCATTCTTTATATACTGTATTTATGGAAATGACACCATGTGAGAATGGAATGCTTTATGGCTGGTAATCTGTGTCTTATTACATAGGATTTATGGGACTAGAGAGGCAGCGCTCATCAATAGCCCTGCACCTGATGCCAACATTTTACACATCTTCCTTTCTTCCTTTTGACGGAGTTAAGGATTCATTTTACCTTGTATTATTTATTGATTTTTCTTTCCTTCTTCAACATTTGTGAACCACCTAAAATATAGGAGAATGCTGCTTAAACACATCTTCTGCTGTGTGCACATGGGTCAGCGTGTATTTGTCTCTGTGTGTCCCTGTGTCCTTGGGTCTGTACATGTGCCTGCATATCATATATCAACACTGGTTATGATTACATGGAACCACTCAAGGGACAAATCCGGGTGTGCGGCAGTGGGCTGTGAGAAGCAGCTGGGTGCTTGGTCGAGCATGAGCTTGGAACCCTGGACCCTTATTGGACGGCAGGAGTTCGGCTCTACTCCTGGGCCCTGGTTCTTTTCATTTAGCTTCAACCCTCCGCAGCCCCTCCCACAGAGAGATCTATGACCATCACTCTTGAGGAACAGTGCCTCAGGCTCTCCCACATGCAGATGAGGTATCTTCAAGCTCCCAGACCAAGCCAATAGACATTATCTGCTGCCAGACACTAACCCACCGTAAAACTCTATTATAAGTATATAGCATATAACATATAGCAATAGCATATAGCATATAGCATATAGCATATAGCATATAGCATATAGCATATAAGGGCTCTATTTAGAGAAAGTAAAGTGCTCTGAGAATCATCCTGGTGTCCAAGAGTTTCTGTCACAAGAGCTGTAACACTTGGGGAGAGCTCTGCTCTCCTGGAACCTGCCTGGGACACCAAACTGCCTCCTTGCCAGCTAGCCGGCTTCTTTTTTTGTTTGTTTGTTTTTTGTTTTTGTTTTTGTTTTGGTTTTGGTTTGGTTTTTGTTTGTTTGTTTGTTTGTTTTTGTTTTTGTTTTTCGAGACGGTGTTTCTCTGTGTAGTCCTGGATGTCCTGGAACTCACTCGGTAGACCAGGCTGGCCTCGAACTCAGAAATCCACCTGCCTCTGCCTCCCAAGTGCTGGGATTAAAGCTAGCCGGCTTCTTATCTGCCCATCGGGGGCCTGGACCGGCTCAGAGTGGAGAGACAGGTGCAGCACCTGGGAGTGACCAGCTAGCGACAGTGGCAAGCAAGCAGAGGCGGAGGCGGCAGTGGGGGCAGGCAATCTCCCCTCCCTGCTCACACTCTGTGTCCTTTGGCCCGGACCTCCCGCATCAGGCCCGGATAGAGACCTACAAACAGTGAAAGGCAGACTGGAGGCAGCGTGGAGACAGTAGTGAACCCTCTCTGCTCTCACCCTGTCCCCAGCAGGGAGATCATGGGACGCCCTCTGAAATAAGGAACTCACATCCTGGTGCCAAGTTAAAAAGGGAAATACTGTTGTCTCTAAACACTCACCCTATCCATTGTGGATCTGAAGCAGGTTCGAATGCTGTAGAAAGTAAACACGGAACATTTGTAATCTGATTTGTGTGCTTGCCCCATTGGTGGCTTTCCAAAACCTTCCCACTCACTGACTACCATTTATTTTCACAGACATTTCACCGCCTCTATCCTTCACTGAACATCTTTTTGCTGTTTATGCATCTCTCAAAATGTAACAGCCAATCATGACCACTCGATTACCCTGAAATTGTAGATAAAAGGTTGGAGGTAGTTGGGGTTCAGTCTAATGGATAAGAACCTGAAACTACTCAAAACATATATCTTCATATGCCATCCATCACGTTTAGGATAGAGAGAGGAATGTTGAGATCCCCAGGCACACAGACTGTCCCTTCTTCCTGAAGGTCTTTGTGAGGCCCAAAACAAGCCTCTCATTGTACACGAATTACTGTTCGACTTTCTCAGAGAATTTCCATATTTATAATGACAGTACTGTGACATGACATTTGTCAGTTCTTTATCACCTGCAGGTCTTTATCATCATTTCTTTTATAGATTAAAAAAAAAAACACCTCTGAAATTCAGACACATTGAATACCACCTGTTCTGAGATCAAGCATGGTGAACAGTGGTAAGGTGTGGGTTCTGTCCAAGTCAAATGCAGCTTTTAAGTAAAGACAAGGAGGATAAAATTGCACAAATACCAACACTATGCCTGCCTCTTGGTCCCTTGGCATTAAGGAACTCACTGATTCTTAGTTGCCTCATGCATTGAATCACTAATAAGAAGGTTTCTACCTCATATGACTATATAAATTGACTGAATATGATGCCTGGTGCATACTAAATTTATAATAGTTAGTTAATATCTTACCCTTATATTTTACATTATTATTCTCAAAAATAACCACCAAAAGTTTGACACCATTCCAGAAACCATGGTTCACTTTTGGCAAAGAATATAAAATATATAGATTACCACAAAGAAGTTGAAAGGCGATTTTTCTGTGATAAGCCAGTTTAGAAAAGGGATTTTATGAGCAAAACATTTTAATAAAAAGGAAATTGAAAACTCAGCAAATCAATTATCACCTAGGGCAATAAGAATTAAAGAAATATCTTTAATTCTACTTATAAGCTTCTAAATACCAAAGATTATTGGTAGGTAGCCTTCCTTGCATACCTTTAGAAAATTAACTACCCTTGGTGGTGTTTCATGCTCTGCCATGATCCCATCACATCCTTTCACTTTCATAAGATTTTCTTCCTCCATGAAGCTCATGAATCATTTTAACCCTAAATGTTAGCACCTTCAGGGACCACTTTAGCAAGTTCCTAGGGAAAATCAAATATTTTTCAAATTTGGATCCTACAGTTAGGTTCTGCTCCAGAGCCAAATACCTTAAAATCCAAGGGTTTAGAACATTTATTTCACTTATCTTTTCTTTGTCTGGTTATTCTTTTAGCCTCTGCTAGCACAGGATCAGCTAACCTCAGCTAGAATTGCCACCCTGTACTCTAATGTACGGCCTGTCAACCTCCCTCAACTTTCCCAATGCCTAAGGAACACAAAATCGAGTTAGCAGATGGGAAGCTAGGCAGAGACATCCACATTCCACTTTGGGGGGATCTCTGTGTGCTCTAGAGCTCTAATTAATTTACCCTCCCACCATAACTTCATTAGCATCCCTTATCTCTAAGGCTGACAGTTCATTCTGCCCCTGGTCAGATAGCCTGTACCCCACTCTTTCCCTAAGTGCCGTGCCAAGTAAATCACTAGGTCTCCCCAGTAGCACATTTTTTTTTTTTGAAATTCCATTTTCTCAGACCCTGAGAAAAAGAATCTTCCTCTCTTGATTGAAAGAACTGAAAATCCACATTGCAAGAATGTGGACACTGAGAGGGAAAGAAATTGTGGCTATTTTGTGATCAAGCACAGGTCACACTCTATGGACCTGGAAAGTGTGCTGTGCCACCCCTGTTCACCAGGCAGCACACAAATGTTGCTATGTTAAAGGGAACAAGGCAACTCTTTCTGACACTCTTTTTTTCTTAATCCTATTTAAAAATTGTTCCTGGATGTCAGTAATTCTCAACCTAAAATAACTGCCTCAGCCTCAGTCAAACAGCCTTTAAGCTCTTTAGAATGCATTCATCACACAGCAGTGAGGTGACAGACGCACTCCTAAGAGGAAATCCCAAGACCAAAATATCATCTGTCACTTCCGACAGGAGATGGCATGTGTTCTGGGGGCAAGGGGTGGGTCAGGAGCTGCAGCAGACCCTGTAGAAAAGACTGCTTCTGGTGAGAGTCACCACTCACTGTGTACTGCCAATACATGGTGAGGCATTAGGGGCCTTGCAGAGAAGGTGGGCACAGGGGAAAGGCTGATGTAATGAGCTTAGCTGCTTTGAGAAGCTAACAGGCAGAGTGAGCATTATTGATGGTGGGAAAGGTCCGCTAACTGAATGTAGTTGGGAATGATGCTCGATGTCCCTTCCCAAACCTGAAAGCTGATGAGCCATTAGCAAATAGCTGCACTCCCAGTTGTGGACAGGGAAGGTTAAGAAGCACAAGCAAGGGACCAAACCCAAATGATATATGCTTTTCAGCTTCCGAGAGAAGCATTCTGACTTGTCATCCTAGTATTCCCCAGGCCTAGGCACAGAGCTTTTGTGCTCACGATTTCTGCAGATTTTATTAGCTCTATTCCCCCTCTATCCCTCCCTCCCTACAGCCAGGTCATCACCTCAGCTCATGCCCTATTGCTGTTGCTCAGGCTTTAAGGCAGCTTCCTGTCTCCAGGCTTCACTCTTTTCTGTCAATCCCGTTCAGTTTGTAAAATGCAATCCCAGCCATGTCACTATCACAGAGCTGTCAGAATCAAGGTCACATATTTTGGCGATACCCTTCCCTATTTCTCTCTTCACACTCCAGGCCTCCCCACACACCTTTGGAACAGTTAGTAGATATCACTTGTGGTTCTTTGAAATGTGACAAGCTGTTTTAGGCATCCAAGCCTTGTACACGTTGTTCCTTCTTCCAGGAAAATATTGTCCTCACCCCCATGTCATCTAAGACTTACTCATCTTTTTATATTCAGCTCAAGCATCACCTCTTCCAAGAAACCTTTTTTTGAACTTCCTAATCCAATATAGATGCTCCTCCCTGTGCTCTCATCTAGCCTTGCTATCCTGCTCATGGCTTTGCTACATTGGGCTGAAATGGGTACTCTGAAGCCAGTATCTACTACAGTTCCATAAGGTTGTACTTTATTCAACGCTCCTATGTTAAACACAAAGCGAAAGCTGGCTAATAGACAGATGGATAGATGAATAGGAACAATTGTGTGTACTTGACTCCCCTTTTATACTGTGGTCCAGAGCTCTCTCTTGTAATATACAAGGTGATTAATTTATTGTCACTTTCAATTACTAATACTCTCTATTTCTTAGGTTTGTTTGCTACATTCTACCTTCAAGGTGGATACATGACCAGATCTGCCCTGGACAAGTGACTTCTCTCAAATTGTCCCTTCCATTATTTCATTTTAAACTCTCGTTCTTCCAAAACCTCAAAGGAGAGAATTTGATATGCAGTATCTTTAAAATGAAGGGAGAATGGCTAACAGTGATAAGCCCCGCTAATTATATAATGGTACAGTATTAGAAACTCCTATACCCATTGTCTCTATCTAATACCCACTGTGAGATAAGCTACAAAGGCACTCTCATCTCCTTGTATACCTGACAATACTTCAGCTCACCTAAGTTCTTCAGTTTTACTGGAATGATAGAAGTACTAAAAAGTAAAATGTCAACTCAGAGTATTTTTTAGGAAATTTTTTTTCCATTTCAATTTTCAAAAAGATTTTGCTTAGATAGAAAAGAAAAATCTTAACTGTAAGAAGAAAGCTGACCAAGTCTGGTGAGAAGTAACATAGGGTAGATTCTGGTTCTCTAATCCCATATCTAGTGAGAATTACTCTAATCAGCAGAGATCATGAAGTGAGAGAGATTGGCAATTCTTTGCATAAGGATGCCAATAAAGGGTTTTATTCACTCATGTCCTGAGCTCCATGATCTGCTCATCAAAAGCAAATTTTATCCACAATCAGGCCTCACTTGGTGCTGTGCTCAGGTTCCTGACAAGGAAGCCTACCCTACAAATCTGTTAGAAGGTCAACTTGATTCCAGAACGTGTGTATGTACAGTCTACCAACAGGGTAAAGGAGAGACTAGAAAAGGAGTAACTAAAGAACTCTTTTTTTATTGGATATTTTATTTATTTACATTTCAAATTTATCCCCTTTCCCGGTTTCCCAACCCACCCCTGGAAATCCCCTATCTTATCCCCTTAGCCCTGCTTCTATGAGGGTTATCCCCCACCCACCCATCCACCCACTCCTGACTCCCTGCCCTCGAATTCCCCTACACTGGGGCATCAAGCCTTCACAGAACCAAGGGTCTCTTCTCCTATTGATGCCCAACAAGACCATCCTCTGCTACATATAGACTGGAGCCATGGGTCCCTCCATGTGTACTCTTTGGTTGGTTGTTCAGTCTCTGGGAGCTTTGGGTAGTTCTAAGATGGGCATGATGGGGTATGCCTTTAATCCCAGCATTTGGGAGGCATAGGCGAATCTCTAAGTTCAAGGTCAGCCTAATTTACAGGTTGAGTTCCAGGACATCCAAGGCTACACAGAGAAACACTGTCTGAGAAGAAAAGCAAAAACAAACAAAGAAAAAGAAAAAGGGAAAGGGAAAGGAGGAAGAAGAGAAGAGGAAGAAAGAAGTTATACAAGCTTACCATCAGCATATGTATGATTCTGACTGTATATACCTGAATTTTATTTACACCCACAGGCACATTGCTACTTCACTCTAGTTATTGGAATAATTGCAACTGATCTCACAGCACAACTGATATTAATTACCTTCCTGCTCTACAACTCTTGCAAGATTCCCATCACTCTTAGGCTGTTTCTGTTCTCTTCCCAGTGGTGCCCTGGTGGTATGACCTGGATCCTCATCCTTCAGTGATTTAAGTTCCTGGACACATGCTCTTCAGACTGCCCTCTGTTCTTTTCCATTTACCATCATAACCAGGCAACAGGAGGAGGAGAAATCAAACAGATTACCTGGGTGACTATTGCAATCTTTGGGTAAGAACAATGGAACTTCCTGTTAGGTAAATGTCCACTAATACTGCCAAGATTGTACTTCTCTTTGATTGCTGATAGACACAAGGGATTCGATGTCTTCAGAGGGTAACCATACTTTATAGTTCAGAGGACTCATTCTGGATCACTTGATGAAAGTCTAGCTCACCTAGTGACAAAGATCTCCAAACATACAGATCCCAGAATGATGACAAACGGCATGCTCCTCCTTTCCCTGTTTGATCTCCAGATTCACATATCTTACTAATAGTGAATGGAACACCACATAAAGGCCTTGATTGCTATATATTGGGTCTCTTGCTGTAATATGATATGCAAGATCTATACCAATGGATTGATTGTTGTAAAGCCTCTGACAATGCTGTTTGCTGAGGTTCTAAAGGTGAGAAAAGAAAATCCAATTTTGTCTGAATGACTCACCCTTCCAGAATGGGATGAATTTAGTATAGCCCATTTTCATTTTCATTTACTTGTGGGGTTGTTTTTCTTACGAAGTGATACTAAGAATTGATTTCCTTGTAAGTAGCTTCTGGTAGAAGTAGCTATATCAGTCTTGGAAAGTGAGAGCCCACGTTTAAACTTTCATGTCCATGCACAATGGTTCTCTACAAACTTGAGCTCGTTATGTGACCATTAGGTTAGTGCTGTATTCACCAGTGGAAGCAACTTTTTGACAGCAGGTGACCAAGTTACCTTTGCTTGTTGGTTATTTAGAATCTACTCCAGGATGAGTGCACTTTAAGTAGTAACATCATTTGATCTTTCAGAAATTCTTCAAACTTCGCATCCATTCTTACACACTCACCCACAAACCTCCACTCCAGCTTCTTGGTCTCTATCTTCAACTTTTTTTTTTTAACTTAGATGCTTAAAAAATCCACCAGGCAAGTATTTCCTATAAGTCCACAAAGATCTGTCTTGTGATACTTTTCTTTCAATAGCAGGTTTATGAATGTTTGGCATGAATTCTATTTATCAAGGAGCTTTTTCTTGGCAATCTTATGTCTACCCATGAGTGACCATGTAATGCTCCTGATTTCCATTTTCGTCATATACCCACACAAAGAGCAGATCTGTTATTAAACCAAATTTTATTGATTTAGTTTTACATATTCTAAATGTAAGGTTATCTCCAAGACTATATATAGGAACTGAGAAGTGGCATTGATTCTACAGATATAAGTTCCTGTACAAACTGTTTACACATGTCTTTTATCCTTCAGTTTCTTGGCACCATATGAGTCTACCCGACCATAACAATTTCATGGACCTAATTAAATCAACATTATAATGAGGTCTAAATGCTTGGCCAACTGGGGATTTCATGATCTTGATGTTGCTTCAGAAATGTGGCTTTATTCCAGGTACCTTGTAACTCTCCTGTTGGCACTTGCCATAGACCTCAGAGGCACCTATCTTCCACTTTCTACATTTTTGCACAAATCAGACAATGACAAGACATCTAAGGAAATCAACTTATAGAAGGATAGGAATATTTGGTTCACAGTTCAAGAGGTTTCTGTTTACCAGGGCAGGGACAAGGTAGTAGAACAGCTTATCCAGTGGTAGGCAGGGAGCAAAGAACTTTTCCTTTCCCCCTTTTAGTCGGCCTGACCCCACCACTACCATGGGAAGAATACTACCCACGTTCAAAGAGGGTCTTCTCTTAGTTAATTCTTTCTGGAAACACATTAAACAGTGAGCTGCCCTAATCTTAGGACTTTTTAATTTGATTAAGTTATTAAGATTGTCTATCATATCTAAGACCTACTTTTTAGGTAACCAAAGTGTCAGGCTAACTTTGTGAGAGTCATTTCCTATTCTAAACTCCATTCAAAGCAGGCAGCCTTTGTTTTAAATCAGTCAATATATGAATGAAGCAGTAATTTCAGCTAGGAAAAGAAAAAAACCCTCTGCTTTTAAGCCCTCAAGTGGCTATAGGTCTTTTCTTCCTTTTGAGGAAAGGAGGAAGAAGAAGCAATAACTTGTTAATTTGAAGGTCATATCCTAAAAAGCCCTGGCCATTTGACTCCTGTGAATCCTACTAATGTTGTAAGCCCAACATCTTCACAGAGTTTCTCTCCACCCTCCCGAGAGCACATGTTTTACCAAAGCCTCAAAGACAATAGCCACTTCTCGTTTTCTCATTGTGATTAGTATACTGTCTGAGTATGTACATGAGTGATTTTGGGGATATTTAAAAGATCTAGATCACTTTGGACTACAATATAACAGGAAATTGATAGGTTACCATTTCTGATCTTGCTAGAAAAGGGACTAAGAAACCACACAATTGGCAAATCACATACCTGAAGCCATGCTAACCTTATTTAGAAGTAAATAACTCTTCTGCTTGGATTTATGAGAAGATTATGGATTTCCTTTAATAAAATGTAGATATGGTGGGGACCACTACTCCTGATTTCTTTAGAGCTGCAATTTTCAATCTGTGGGTTATGATCATGAGAAAACACATATTTTTGATGGTCTTAAAACCTGAGACACTGCTCAGTAGCAAAATTACACTTGTGAAGTAGCAACAAAAATATATTTATGACTTGGGGTTCCTAAGATCATAAATATATTTCATTAGTCACAACCCACAGGTTGAAAGCCACTGCTTTAATACATAATAGTAGCACTAAGTCTATCTTTCTTACCTCTGGGAGGTAACAAAGGCAGATGCTTGTGTTTAACTTCTTCCAGTGTAAGCAATGTCTTTGACTAGTCAGAACAAAACCTCAAGGGAGGTTATAGCACTCTTCAGGTATATCTGGCTGATTTCTTCTTTGTGGATAAGACCCAAACAACCTCCAGCCTGGACTTCTTCTGAGTCTATAGTTTTATATAAGCCCAGTTATCTCTACTTTGTGGAGAGATGCCCAAACACTTCACATCTTCTGGTATCAATGTCGATTCTTTTAAATTGTGGTCTGCAGCCTTTAGACTATTTGGAAATCACCCCTTCACACTATCCCTTAGGAGAGCACAACACATCTTCGGGGCAGACTGGAAGAGCCATTACCATGTATCTTGAATGTGGTATTTCCAATTTTCTTCCCTTCTCCAAGGCCCTGTCTTTTCTTTAATCAATAATTTCAGGATTAAACCAACAAAAACAACAACAGCAACAACAACAGCAACAACAACAAAACCTCGGGACAAGAAAATGGACAAAGAACAAAGGTTTCTACTAGGGTGGCTGCTTCAGCATCCTGATGCTCCATCCTTGATTTCTTACAGTGGTATAGGTTGAAAAATACCTGTGTCGGATGGCTGCACATCTATTTAGCTCCTAGGACTATCACAGGCTGTTAACAATTCAGAACTCTGAAGATCACATTTTCTTGGCTGCCATTCCAAGCTCACTGCTCTCTGTAAAAATTACATACACCTGACTGTTAAGCACTGACACCTGGCCCTCATTGTTTTGGCAAGCTAACGCTGTCAGTGAATGTTCTATGATGCTTTCACCGACCATTAGCCTTGACCTGTAAGCAACAGCCACTTCTTAGTAACTAAGCCACTTCTTAACTTCTTAATGCTGAAACTCTCTCATCAGAGCTTTCCTTAAAGCTCTGATTCCGTGTTGTCTCTTTTCCCATGAAACATATTTATCAGGGGTTTGCCTTTACAGTGCACACACCTAGCTCACTCAATCTACTTCCCATGTCTTATTAAGTTTCTCTGTCTCTTCCTTTGGAAAATTTGGCATTTCATTTTCATTCAGTGTGGATTACCACCTTTTGTAATTCTAGAAGTCAACTTTTAACAAGTTTGCTATATTTGTGGGATCTCTGTGACAATATTAAATCCTATATCGCAATAGAATATTTCTAATTCAAGAAAGCATCTCTTATCCAACCATGTATATCAGACTCCCTACCCGCTGAGGAAACATCCTTTGTCCTGTGCATTCATTCTCTACTTCTCTCAGAACATCCCATTTCTTCCCGCCAGACTTATTCCTTCCTTTTCAGAACTACCACACTTTCTGGCTATCAGATATATGTCTATACTGGCTGTCAGATTATGCCAGGAGGTAAGATGGAGAATATACTAAGGGGTAGGGGGTGAATGGGGTGTGCATGTGGTACTTTCCAGGGAAAAATGCTACCTTTCCTTCAAGCAAGAATAGGAGGATGCTAATTTTTCACAGGGATAGGTGAGTCACTTGTACAGATGGAAAGATCTCAGTTGAATTTAGAAATCCAATCGAGATTCCTGGTGGCATCAACCTAAATATCCCATCCTATGATCTCTCACCAGAGCCCCAAGCTTAACACCACAGTTTACCATGCTTGGGAGTCTGATTTTTCTGAAGAGCTCGGTTACTTCACAGTGAGGTTCTGTTTTATTCCCCGTAGCTCTGTACCTCTTTGCACTGCATAAGAAGAATGTTCCTTTGCAAACTATCTAAAAGTTTTAGAATTTTTATAGTTAATGTTGCTAATTACATTCTTTGCCTGTCGGTCTTCATGTGTGTGTGTCAGCTAGTGTTATAGAACAATATAGTATGGAAAAGTGGCCAAATTGAATATAGTTTAACTATAATAAAAAGCGCATGGGTTTTATCATGATAAACTTTGTATATGTGTGAGATGTGTGTGTGTGTTTACATGTTTGAGCATAGATATACATATGTATGCAGGCGCATGTGCATGCATGTGAACAGATTAACAGTGGGTATATTCCTAAACACTTTCAACCTAATTTTTTGGGGGGTGGTGGTGGAAGAGAGTCTCATTAATTCAGCTAGACTGGCTGGCCAGCAAGTTATGGAAATACTAGCCTTCTTCTCACCTCCTCATCTATCCCTGAGCTTGCAGATATGTTACATAACTATTAAGGTTTGAAACTCTGGCCTTAATGGTTACCTAGAAAGCACTTCACCTCTGAGCTATCTCCCTAGCCTTTTATCATGGCGTGTTTATACATTTCTATCATTTTGCTGTATTCTGATTCATACCCACACTACGCTCTTCTACTGTTCCTGCCCTGTTGTTGGTTCCTTTCCTCTACTCAAATGATCATCACTGCTTTTATACCTTACTAGCATATTTCTTACTTGCTATGTAGCATCATTAGCTATGAGGTCTCCTTTCTTTGGTGTACCATCTAACACTGGTAGAAAAGCTCATGTTTTGTTTTGTTTTGTTTTGTTTTGTTTTGTTTTGTTTTGTTTTTTTTGCTTGATATCGGGGCTCCTTGGGCTTGGTTAGAGCCAATATATCACTCTTGAATATAGAGTGATGCTATGTGGTAAACAAAACTGCTCCAAAATTCCACTTTAATACGTGCTTTCTTGGACTAATCCAGCCACTAACTCTTGCCATTCGAGTCCTCCAGAAAGCAAACTGAGATAGGGGGGGGTTAGTGAGGAAGATAGTCTCTAGGGAAAGAAGAAAAAGAAGCAAACATGGGTAGGTAGTGGGAGACAGTAAGTTACAATATAAATCCAGATGATAGCTTCAGCAATCTCACAATGTACTCCTGAGGTAAAAATCTTCCAACAGAATGGTGCTGTGTTGGGCTGAAGGAGTTGAGCCCATCAATGTAGGACACTTGGGAAGATGAAGGTAGAGACCAAGTTCTCTTTGTGGTTGATGCACACTGTCGATATGCTGAGAACTGAATGCTGTGTATGGCACTCCCTAGAGCTGGAGCAACAAGAGCCGCTTTGAAGCGGGACTAGGTAGTGCATTTCTGAGTCCATCACACTTCTGAAGACGCTTTATCTAATAATCCCTACCATCTCGCTTCTCTCATCTTTGTTTTCTCTCACTACCCATGCTGCCTTTCTCCTATCTCAATACCAGTTCTGGTCACAACACCTTTCAAAGCCTCTGTCAGAAGTTCTATGCCTTGTACTTGTTCCTCAGTGTTTGTGTCTGCTTCTCAGCCCCAGTTTCTCAGCTTCTCTCTTGCAGAAAACTGGCCAGTGATGGCTCTGCTGCCAGCCCTTTAATGCAACTGAGCATGGTTAGTGGCTAAATACCTACAGTAAAAGGCTTTGAACAGTATTTATTTTTTGCTTTCACAAAGAAAAATAATTAAAGATTTATAGGGGGTAGGGGTAACAAAACAATAAACTCAAAGCTCCATGTAAAATTTTAGACAGTTGACAAAATTGTCTCCTGGAGAGTGAGGCCAGCAGAGCCATCCAGAGATGAGTTAGGTTATTGGTAGCCCAGACTAATTTGTTTGGTGCCCTGGGGCAAGTCTTTTGTGCTCTATTTCCCCCTCCTGTCAGCCCATCTGTATGTTGAAAAATAGAGCTTTTTCCCCCTCTGTTCTGTCCTCTGGAGGCATTTGGAACCATTAAAGATGCAAGTTCCGTTGAAAAGGTGATAGGCAAATGATATCATGTAGAAAATGGGAAAAACTTTAGTTCAGGGGAAAGAGGAAACTTAAGGGACAGAACTGCAAATGCTTGTTAGACTTGAAATACACAGGAAGGCTAACAAAGTCAGTGAAAAATGAAGGGGAAAAGATAGAACAGACAAGAACTAAAATACAAGCAAGCCAGGCATGGCAGTTCATGCCTGTGATTCCAGCATTCTCCATCCAGGTCGAGCGAAGAAGACAGCAGTGGGTTCAAGGCCATCCTAAGCTGCAGAGTAAGTTCTAGGTTAACCTGGCTGGAGTGAGATCCTACCTTATCACATCCCCTTAAAAATGGTGCTGGCAAGAAGAGCATTAAAGAAAGAAGTGAAAGGAAGAAAAAAATGAAGTCCATGAAAAGCAGAGGAGGAACCCTTCCTGGCTCAGTTATTTGCCCAATATATCTGGTTAACTGGGACATGGATCTACCTTACCACACATAAGGATAACCTGAAGTAGGATATCAGAAGAGCCCAGCTCCTCACGAGAGCTCAGTCACCAGCCTCGGAAGTTACACAAATGGAACTAGGTCCAGATCTCTGGTTTTAATCATTATCATCCCAACACCTAAGTGTATACTCAGAAACTCAAGCACTATCAGAAACCCATCTTAATGTCAGGAGAAAGTTCTAGATTGCCTTATCCTGCAGATATAAGAAATCAAAAATACATTTAAAAAAACAGTTAAGATAATGGAGACTGGTTTTTAAAAGTAGGTTTATTGTGCTCTACTCCCCCGACATCAGTAAAGTGGACTCCTTAAATGAGTGTGGTAAAAGCAGATTAGAAAAGCAAAGATCTAAGGGAAGCAGATATTTAAACACTCTACCTACTACACACACGAGTCACCAAGGACTGCTAAATGCGTATGCCACATACAAGCACAGATTTTCATATCCTTTGCCTCAATTATACAGGCAGCATGCTACAGTCAAGGCCCTTCACCCTTGGTAGTAATTATTTCCCCTCTCTGTGTTTGTCCTCTTCTTCCCTTTCTTCTTGTATAATAATATTAGTCCCTTTATGGTGTAATCAGATCTCTGATCCAGAAGACATAATTAAACTTGGTTCTGTATAAAATCACTCATATCTCTAACCCAGAGTGCTGTAGTAGGTGATGCTGATGTGCAGTGGTGACCAGGAGCAGTCTTCTCCCACCCCACTTTTCTGCATGCCTGTGAGCATTCTCTGTGAGCAGAGAATCCTGCCTAGCCTATTGTCTCAGATGTTGGAGATCTGTGTATACTGTAATGACACATGTGACCCGTGAATGACCCTCAGACTTAGGAAAGTGCCTATTTTTTCCTGACACTCTCTAGAAAGCATCTACTCCCATTGGCTGTTACTGTACTTCACATGCTAGGTGCCTGAATGTGTGTGTGTGTGTGTGTGTGTGTGTGTGTGTGTGTGTGTGTGTGTGATGATGGAAAGAAGGACCATGGAAGTTTTCTGGCAAGAAGAAAAATAGGAATAGGGAGAATGAGAAGGTTATGAGGAGATAATATACTGAGAAGGAATTTTGATAGCTCAGTTTAATAAAGGCTTCTTATGTGCTAGGTTTTTTTTTAACATAAATTAAATGAAATTAAAAGCAAACCTATATTTGAATCTTACCTGTACTCAGTACAAGTTGGATCACTTGTTACAAATTAGCTGCTATACACTTTGGTTTTCTCATTGTTAAATAAGGATACTAAAACATACATCACAAAATAATAAAAGGGAATTAAATAAGTGGTACTTTGAATAATGAAAGAAAAATGTTTATCATGTAGTAACCATTAATATTGTTATCTTCAAACCAACTCTGCTACATGCTTTCAAAATGAGTAAACTGAGGCTCCAGAGAGTTTAAATAATTACTACTCAAGGACACATAGCAATAGAAGGTAGACTTAGGATTTGAGACAACTCTCTATGATTCATTCCACTGTGGAATGATATCTCAGAGCATCCAAGATAGTATCCATGGAAACAGCAGACCAATTTTGGTGGTAGTTTTTCAGACTGCCTACAATACATCAGTTCCACTTCCAGCATACACACCTCTAGCCCCCAACTCTAAACTATTCAGGGTTTGGATTAGCTCATTACTCTGAGCTCCAGGGGCTTCATATGATCCAATGAGAAAGATACACCAGAGAACATTTAGCTATGGGTGCTATTTATCTTAAAATAGGAGAAAATTAGACATTAAACATTGAAGGAAGACCTGTAGAATATGCCCAGTTATCACTTTGTGACTGGTCATTTCTCTCCTCTAAGTCTTCATTCAATTAATGTCGCATGAATAACACATTCAGGGAACACTGCAATAAACACAAAAGACAGGTTTGTGCCCTTAAGACTAACAGGAATCACTGTGAAAAAATGTCATACTAAGACAGGACAGAAACGTAGACATCATCTTACCGGTATTAGGCCACCAAAGAATGTATTAAATAAAAATACTTAATTATAATAATTGAAGACATGTGTAATTGAAGTAATTACATGAGTTAAATGAGAAAGAAAGAAGGGTCAGAGATTTTAATAGCAGCATGATAGATGGATTTAGTTAATTAGATAAGGCATCCTCTCACACTAAGCCTTTCTAACACAGGCTTGTCAGTCATACAACTTGCCACATTAACTATCCCTTCTAATAAAAATTGTTCACAGACTTCTAAGAGAAATATCCTTTGGTTGTTTATAAACAAAGAAGGGTCAACAAACTATACATCACAGACACAGATGTCTCACCCAAAGATAGTTAATTTATATACTAGCCTCCATTTTTTTGATATTATGTCAAGAGGAGCTCTGTATAAGTGGTGGTATACTAACCAGGAATGACTGAACATGCTTTTAATCCCTGCACTTGAGAGGGAGAGACAGGCAGAACTCTATGAGTTCAAGGCCAGTCTGGTCTACAAAGTGAGTTCCAGGATAGCCAAGGTTGTTACACAGAGGAACCCTGTCTCAAAAATGCAAAACAAACTAAAAAAAAAAAAAACAGTATAGTACATGCCGTTATTATTCCTGGTTTATAGATGAGGCGGTTATCAGTTAAATACTATATATATCTTATAAGGAAAGCACTGATGTTGAAATTAGATCATTGAACACTAGAACGTACACTCTTAGACACCTCACATTTCCAAACAATGGGAGAAATGAGGGAGAACACAAAGAGAAAGATGCACAAAAAGTGGCAGAGTAAATGTGTCAGAGCACAGCCTATTGATTCCGGTTCCTATGGGTCCCACAGAGATGACTAGTATTTGACACTGTCTGGGAACACAGAGAATGGATCTCATCTGACTCCCCGGAGAACACTGTCTTCTTGAATGCTATTGCAGCCTTTTAAGTCATTTTCATAGCTCAGATAGCTTCCATAAGTTTCTTCCAGCTCAAGGATCTAAGGCTCCTTTTCAACTATGGCTTCTTTATGTGTGATATTCTAAGATTCCATGATTCATAAGTTATAACTTTAGCAATACCTCTACTATATCTGTTTTTAGAATATCTTCTTCATTCTTTCTCTTCCTCTGTGTATATATGTATGTGCCCTTGCCTACCCCCTCCATACACACACACACACACACACACATATATATATATATTTGTGTGTGTGTGTGTGTGTGTGTGTGTGTGTGTGTGTGTGTGTGTGT
>JANHMN010000009.1:54959949-54989339 GCA_030674055.1 Rhabdomys pumilio | reverse complement strand
TGTGTGTGTGTGTGTGTGTGTGTGTGTGTGTGTGTGTGTGTGTGTGTATGGATGGATGAATCCCAACTCAGCACTAATTAGACTTGATTCTACTTAGCATTTGAGCTCAGAGTGATTAGGGTGTGATCAAGATGATATGGCTGTAGACTGTCTCCTCCTCTTTCTATGAGATATGAATCACTCCTGAAAAAGAGACCTAAGAAAAGAGTGGCTTGGGGTACAATGATTACCAGGAACATTGTCTCATCTGTGTCCAGGTATGGTCGGAAAAACTGCCAAAGAATTCTAAAAATTCTCAAAGAGAACTAAGCCAGTCAAGTCTGCCCAGTCCCATGATTATCATTCTTGGCTGCAGTCCTCTCTGGGCATCTCTCTCCTCTTCATCTTCCCACTCAATGGGCTTTGTCTGCCCTTCTCTTTACCTACACTGCTTTTTTCTTGCCTATTTTAGAAAAGAGACATACTTTGAGGGAGAGAGAGAGAGAGAGAGAGAGAGAGAGAGAGAGAGAGAGGAATTTATATATATATATCATATTCATTCAGGTTCCTTTAGATCCAGAAGACACCAGATACCATGGTACTGATGTTACAAGCTATTGTGCTGGCAACCAAACTCAGGTCCTCTGCAAGAACAGTAAGTGCCCTTAGTCGCTAGGTCACTTCTCCAGTTCCTTACTTATATTTTCAGGGGTGACCTCTTAAACTTTTGTTTCATGGATGTGAATTCATTTATGCCTTTTTCTCTAGATATAAAATGGGTCAATGAATGGTAACAGTTAGGTAGTCTTGATGGTACCTATACTCTCAGAGGTACTCAGGAGATGAACACAGGGAGATTTCAAGTTCAAGGATGTCCTGGTCTCCAGAGTAAACTCAAGACAAGTCAGGGAAACTCAGCAAGACTGTGTTTCAAACTAAAAAGTAAAATAAGCCTAGAGACATGGCTCAGTAGTTTAGGGTTCCTAGCATGTACAAGGCTCTTTGTTCAATCCTCAATACTTACAATGAACTGACAGGTGCTTCCCCCTCCTTATTTGACTTGAAGGCTCCCGTTGTTGATTTTATTCAGCCTGCCTACAGACACAACCTCCTTCCACTCTTCTCCATCATTTATTCACTCGTAAACATTTAGTAAATAACTACCATTTGTCTTTCTACAAAAGCAAGGTCATTTAGATAAAGGGAGGACTGACATTAGAATTTAATTTGTGCTTAAAAAAAAAGAAAGAAAGAAAGGTATATAGAGATAACCTAAAGAAAATAACCTCTTGTACTCACTGTACTATGGATTCAATATTAGACTTGGGTACAGACTGTAAGATTACTCTAAGAGAAGATGAAAAGCCTTTTTTACTTTGGGGACTCAAACAAGCCTTACACACTGTCCATGACTGAACAGGAATATTTCTCTCTCTCTTGCTCCTATATATCAATAAGACGGGGATACTGAAATCTCCTTAGGTAATAAAATGATGTTATTACTAAGGAGAATGAAAATATGTAAATAAGAGTCCCACAAGAAAAAAATACAGTAAAACATTTCTCCTTCAAACTTTCCTTGAGTTTTCCTTCTTCCTGAGGAGGAAAATCCTGCCAAGTTTGAAGCTTATTGCTTTAAACATTTCTGAGTTATATAACCACATGAACGAGACTGAAGTATTTTCTTTGAAAGGGGAATTTGAAGGGAAAAAAAAGTTTCTGCAGCCTGACTTAGAGGTAGGGAAACTAGTGAGATTATATGCCTTCAAAATTTCAAAATATATTTGAAGAACCCTGACTTGAAGCTGAGCTATGAAGCATGACCAGTTCTAGGCTAATTCTTCTGTGATGAAAAGAATGATGATTCAGAAATGTCATAAAAGAAATGGAAGTTGGTTCATTATTATACATGTGCTGAGTTGCTGATCCCCACTATGGTCCAGATGACTCCAGGAGAAAACCTTCAATATAAATAACATTGACTTCTAGAGAATGAGTATTTGCAACATTTCCAGTACGATCGTCAAATCAAGCCCCTGATATGGGTATTATCAAGTCATTTTATAGATAAAGAAACAGAGGCTCACAAAGGCTAATTGATACAGTCAGGAATGGACATTGGGGCTCTGTTTTCAACCCCTACTTATGTTTCATTGACCATGGAACACAGATGCCCTAACCAATTAGACCAAGAAGACACTGGACCACCCAAACAAAATGCTATTTTATGTATTTCCACTATCATACCCTTTTTTGTAAAATAAAGTAGAATTGTGAATTGTTAAGAAAACTGAAGAGCTAATGTCAATGGCAGCATCCTTTAGTTTGTGTTGAAACCAGATCATATAAAGAAATGATCACTTTAAAATGAAGCTTACCCAAGAATGATGCCTGCTGTTTTTTTTAAGTCTAACTAAATAAACTTTAGAATGCTGCATGCTATCTCTATTCAAGCATTAGTAATTTGTATTTATGCAGTGGCCACTGATAATCATAGAGATAAAATGAATAATTAGTATCTCTCTTCAAGAATATCATTATTAAACTACATATTGCTAATAAAACACAATGAAAACAGAGTACGGAAAAAAAGACCAAACATTCTGCCAAGTGAATCTGAGAAATCTTCATAGACGTGGTATTTAAGCTTAAATGAAGGAAGTCAAGAATACAAGAAAAGAAAATACATTTCCAAGAGTCCATTCTTTAATGTGATTTTGAATGCTATTCATGGGATGGGGAGACCTCCTACATTGTATGCCCTGTCTGTGAGTCTAGTGGTCACCCCTGGGTCATGATATTTGGTTGGCTCCAGATTTATTATACAAGTTTTGAACAAAAGTATAAGTTTTTAAAGACCTAAAAGAGATATGCACATACAGAAAAATGGTGGGTTTTTACTAAAGGACGTTTGAACTCTAATTTTATTATAGATGGGGTATCTTCTTAGGATAAAGAAGTTTTTTTAATCTCAGTAATTATTACTAAAATGGCCTGTGTCTGGGATGGTTCCAGGAAATCAGATTTTCTCAGGAAAGAAACTAAATTTGCCTTAAAATTATGCATTGTCTTATGATCATCTTAGAAATTTGTAGAAGGAAAAAAGCTTCCCTTAGATTTTAGAGGTTTTCCTAGATCCATAAAAATGTGAACATATATTGCACCAACTCGCCAACAGACAGCAATGGAAAGAAAAAGAGAAGACTTTGGGCTAAATGGCAAAATCAAACAAACACACAAAACAAAAAACAAAAAATCAAAAAATGACAACAACAGAAAAAAGTAAAGAAAGAGCCAGGGTCCTGGAAGAGTGGCTCTGTATAACATATGCTTAGCATGTGCAGGATACTAAGTTTTATTCCTAGCAGGAGTGGGTGAAGAGAAGGGGAAAAGAGAGGGAATGGGAGATGAGAGGAAGGCAGGGGAGAGCAGGGGGGGGGAGGAAACACTTTAGTTATACTAGATGCAATAGAAATGTTTCAATCCAAAGAACTCACACCAAGCCAGAAAGAGAGTTTATAGTTACTCTAAGGAGAATGCTGATCCAAACAACTGTTCTTTTTCAAGTTAAAGATGATCTACTCATATGAAAAGTAGCACAAAGCAACTTCTAGATGTTTGTTTGTTTATTAATTTTTTAAAAAGGAGAGAAATTTGTGTGGGTAGGGAATGGGGTTGGGTTTGGGAGGATGTGGCAGAGGGTATGAATGTGGACAAATATATATTGCATGAATTATAAGTTCTTAAAGAACCAATAAAATGAATTCATGTTTAAAAAAAGAAATAACGACTATGAAAAGTGTTTCAAGATAGAAAGGGGATGTAAATAAACTTAATAGAGGTCAGTATCAATGCTACAGATCACTGGGGACTATTTCATAGTGATTAAGGATATAGATAGCATAGTGTTGGTTAATACTGAACATCACATTCTTTGGAAAAAATAATACCATTGGCCAGTTTCTGTAAGTAATAATCCTTCTATGGGTGACTGCAATTTACAATATGATGATGCTGAGCATAGAGTTGAGAAGAGGTGTGGACAGTCAGCTCTTGTGGGCCTATGTGAGCCAGTATGAGCCAGATTCAGCAATCACAGTGGAATGTCATTACTGAAGATGCTGAATGTTTGTGCAATTTTGCTTTCAGGAGACTATAAAGATCAAACAAATTATATTAATGGGAATCTGAGGAGCAAAATGGAAAAAGGTTGAGTCCAGCCCTGATTTATATTATAAGATTTATATTTATATATTTAAATATTATATTATAACATTTATCATAATAAGCCCTTGGCTTATAATACTTACTGGAGAGATTTACCAAGTCAGGGTTTAGACTGAAGAAGTTTTGTCTTGTCAATAGGTCATTGTATTGACCAAAACTCCCTGACTTCATGGTCCTCTGCAAGAGCTTTATAGAAAAAATATTTATTCAAGCATGATTTTTAAATAGCTAATGAGGTTGGACTGACATTTAGTACCAATACACACTAACATGTCCATCTGCCTGTTTACAGTCAGCCTTGGGCTTTTACTGGTGACTTTGCTGTATTGATGGTTAAATATTTGAGTATCATTCATGTCTCAACCAGAAATCAAAGCTGAGGGAGAAAAGAGAGCATTGTAGCCAGCAAATATTCCTAGCCTTACAGGGTCATGGCGGAAAAGGAGAGTAATGAAATAAAGAAACAGGCTAAAGTGTCAAAATCTCAGACAAGCCTTTCTGGAAGTCTAAGAGGAAGAAGCAAGGGAAGTGAAGCATGAGCAACAGAACCCAACACTGAGGGAAAAGATATTGGAAGAAGAACTGTCACTCAGCACAGATAGCATCCAAAAGTGGAGGGGAATCCAAATCCCTTGGCAAATGCGCTTAGGGATACATGCTTCAGACATGTTAACTGTGGCTTCTGTTTCACAGTCTTCTGGGGCAAATGCTCTTGGTAGCAGGAATGTCAGGTCTAGAGCAAATCTTATCAAATGACAGAGTCCCTGGGATTAAACAGCACCACAGGGAAACAAATAGTGGGGTCATAGAGGTACAAAGACAACACACACCTGTGCACCTCCCTCTCCAGTGAGAGCTGATGCTTACATTTGCTCTAGAGATTGGACTTGAGGACCTTGGTTGGAAAAGACATGATCCAGAAAATGTACAGTGAACAGGAGATCTCAAAGAACAAAGTGTAGGTCAACCATCCCCATTTCAATGGAGAAGAGTCATGTATCTCTGAAAAGGGGGAATAAAGGAAAATTCCAGTTTCTCCTAGCTCTAATGTGTTGTTGGCCATGAATGAGCTTTCTTTCGTGTGAGCATTTTAAAATTGAGGCTATGGCATAAACTAAGTCAAGACGTGCTGAGGTTTCAGTGATTTCCTTGTTTTAATCTACATATTTTTTAGATTTGACTAACTCAAAGACCAGTGTGAGTACTGCACTTCCTGCCAGTAAGTATGTTTCTTGGTGTTTGGCATTGATGGTGTGAGCCATAAGTGAATTCTAAGATGCTTATTTATTTTACAATGTTACCAAATCCATGTGCCTCAGTTTAGCTCCTGTAAACCATTACACATCTGAAGATCTAATGGCCTAAAGAAGGAGTTGGTGAAAAGGTTCACATATCAGCATAAGTTTCCCCAAAATGAAGATAAAAGACCAAGTACAGTACTGTTCTCTTATAATCTAGCTCTAGGAAATGATAGGCAGTAGCTAGAGCTTAATGGCTAGCTAGTCTGGTCTGATCAGTGAGCTCTAAACTTAGTGAAAGACTATTTCAAAGAAACAAGGTAGAGAGCAATAGAGGAAAGTGCTCTATGCCATTTTCTGAGGGAAACCCTGTCTATAACCTACTCCATTGCTTTGTGCCCACTCATCCTGAATATAAAACGCAGTATGTCTTTCAAAGTCCATCAAAGGAATTCAATCACTCCAAAGCAAAGTTTGGCATCAACAAGGAACAGTATGGTTTCACAAATACTTAATGGCTTAAGTATTCCTATTAGACATGTCTATACTCTAAATCACCCTCCCCACCATGCTCAAACTAGAGAGCCTCACAAGTGCCATCTCTTCCCATACAACTTCTAGGTCTTCTCTAGCCCCAGAAACTTCAACTTGCCTCTTCTTTTATTATACAAATTAAGTCTTCTTGGTTCCAGGGATGTATCCTCTACTTTACAAAACCAAATCTATCCTGTCCAAAAAACCAAAACCATTCTGTTAATATTATCAAGAACAATAACCATGCTTGGTTTTGGATAGCACATAAACCTCCTTGTCACAGATGTAGCTCATCAAATATTGTAAAACTTTGTGTGGGAAGGAGAAAGGCATTGGGTATTCTTATTTGTCTGTATTTTCTACAAGTCACACTGTTTGATCTTGGGCTCCAAGCTATGCATATCATGTGTGGTTCAAGACACCATGACTCCTGAACAAGTTTCACTATGATGCTAAAGACCTGATGCTCACAATTTATGAACAAGATGCTGAAACTGATGGAGAAGAAGGTGATCAAGGAATGTTGACATGATCTAGAAAGATGAACGTGTATAGTAAGCAGGTAGCCAAAAGTATGGTGATATTGAGAAACACCAGGAAAGTATATGAGAACAAGCATGAAATCACGCATGAATCATTAAGTAATGTTACTTTATACCATGTTTTAAATGACATGAATGAATGAATGAATGAATGAATGGGCATAGGAAAGAAATCACATTCCTATTCACTTCCAGAATGGGTCTACAGTTAATGAACTTCTCCCCAGGCAGAACTCATAGCAGGCTAAATGACAATGATAATTTGGGGTCACTTAGTTTTGCTACTAACATCTACTTCAGACAGAAGTCTTCTTTCTCAGGGCCACTGGGATTTAAACTTTGTGTCTTCGTATAAGCATCCTTATTTCAGTAGAGCTACTTCCATGGAAGATTTCATCCCCTAGCAACAAAGCCCATGACTTCAGGCTTGGGATATGATTTAGAGACAGGAATGACAATTCCCTTCCAACTGCATCCTGTCAGTGTCTTCTTAGGCATTGCATAGAGAGGGATTCTGAGGGCATATGTAGAATAAGCAAGCAAGAGTTTTGCCTCTCTTGATATTCTCAGCCATATAGGGTGGCCCATACTAGCAAAGACTTGTGAGGAAGAGTTTTGTCAAATAATGAAAATACAACTGATTTAGGGTGAGTCGAGTCTAGGTTGGAATGTCAATGCGGCCTTTCATGTTTGGTGAGGGGAACCTATCAACCTGATACTCTTAATTTTTGGAGAGCCTCAAAAGTACACCCAAAAGAGTGGTAGGAAAGTGATCTGACATACATTAAAATCTAGGACACCTCTGGCATATGATTAGGATATTCAAACCAGGGTGATTTTCCTTCTTGGCTAGAGAAAGTGACCAGGCTTTCTCAAGCATAACTCACAGCTACATCAGCCAGTATAAAAATCAACTGATAGAAGAAGCACAGTTGTACCACCACACACAACCAAAGACTGTATATCTTTACTGTCTAGGACAGAATATTACTGAGCCATTACAAGTTTGCTTTTCTCTGAGGGACACAAAACTGAGCAGCAAGGACTTGACGTGAATGAAAACGCAATTTAACACACAATGAAATGAAAATTCTATAGCTTGAGAATCAGAGAATATTCTTGAAATGGACTCTTTTCGGTACCATAAATTTCACCAACTGAATTTTTTTAAGTATTCCCCTTATCACCCTTTTGAAATGAAGGTTGATTAGGTTCAATGGGAAATCTGCATTTCATCATGAAAATGGAACACAACGTCCTTGGCTTAGTCTCCTGAGGAGCAGCAATCTGTGGCACTGTGTGCAAAGTGTGGGGTAGAAACAGGTACCAAATTGATTTCAGGTGTGTCAAACAGGAAGCATGTATTTGCATGACTCAAAAGGTAAGAAAAGTATGACTTCCTTGCTCATTGAGACTCCTTATGAAGGAAACCACCTGCAAATGGCTACTCCAGCCTTTGAGTTTACAAAATGCTCATAAGAATGAAAGCATGACAAAAGGGGACATTTTGATTAAGTGAGTTTACATGTTTGAATATTAAGAGGAGGGCAGAGGTTAGCAATTACCACATGGCAAATGCAGCAACAGTGAGTCTCATTGAAGAATCAAGTCTAAGCTGAGAAGAAGGCCCCTCCCTTCTCAGTGAAGTATTTGGCCCATAAACATGAGGACCTGAGTCTGGAACCCTCAGAGTTATGTAAAAAGATAAAGCATGACAATGTACATCTGTAACTCCAATGCTGGGGACGGGACAGAAACAGGATCCCTAAGGCTTGCTGGGAATCATTGAGCTGCAGATTCAGTAAGAAACTTTATCTCAAAAACTAAAGTACAGAGTGATGGAACAAGACACCCAAGGTTGATTTCTGGCCTCTGTGCATATGCATATGTTCATTTGCATATCTGTGAGTACACACACACACACACACACACACACACACACACACACTCACACACTAATAGAAAAAAAATGAGCCATATTGGATGTTTCTTTAATCCTCACTTCTTTTGAAAATGCATAGTGGACAACTCAAGGGAATGTGTCTACGTAGTAACTTGAACAAATAAAAAATAAAAAGTATGAAGAAAGTGTGTATACATATTGTGCATCTTATTCCTATAACAACAGTGAAGTGTGCACCTGATTTAGCAGGTTAATTAAGGAGTCTAACATGAGGTGAAAGCTGGAATTCTCCCAATTCTGGCTGTTACTAGCTAAGACATGAACATAACTGATGTTTCTCCAATACCAAGATGTGCCACCTAATCCCAGGAAAACGCATTAACTCTAACAGGCTTAACGTCAGATTGGAGTCAAAATGTTTTCAGATCAAGCCAGAGGCCTCTGAAAAGCTGAGTAAGCTCTTTGACTGGCAAAACAGTTGAAACTGAAGGAAGAATTTAGTGGCCTGGCACTGGTTCAGAAAATTGGGTAGTCAAGTTCATGACACTCTCTTCCTCAATCCTGTACCTTTAAATCAAGTTGACCTTATCATGGAGTAAGTGGTTTGTGGTCAGTTAACATAAGAGGTATGGGAATCCCATCTCCTGCAATTATTCTGTCCCCAGGCATTCTCACAGACACCTGGGGTTTCTGGAATACTGGAGCGAAGTGCAGTAACAGCCAATTTCATATCACTCCTCTAACGAGGACCAGCGTGTATGTGAGCTGTGTTGGAGCTCTGGTTTAACTTGGCATTGTGGACACATAGCCCAGTGAAATATGACCTTGCTTGTAAAAAGCTCAGAACTGAGTGGAGGAAATAGACGGTAAACACAGTTGTATAGGAGATGGTAAAGCTGGACATAAACTGGAATGTGAAAGGTGAGCTATTTATGAATCGGAAGGCTAAAGCATGGACTGAGAAAAATGATAGAGACCTGGTGATCCTTAAGCGATGTTAAAAGTTTAATCTGCAGACCAAAGAGAAGCATGTATTACAAAGTATGGAGATGAGGTAACATGTGGAGAGTGACATGAGGGACAGCCCAGAAATCAAGACCGTTAGTCCTGATCTCTGCTCTGACATCTCAGAAATGATGGTTGAGGGTTATCAATCCCTTTCCAGGATCTTATAAAATCCCCACCCTGGCATCCCTGGTATTACTGAAGTCTAGAAAGTCAAAGACTCTAATGACAATACCTTCACTCAGTCCTCATGGAAAATTAAACTGTTTTTTATTTTTTTAATGATTTTATTCTTTCACCAAAAACGGAATGCTAAGTTTTTTTGTTTTGTTTTGTTTTTAAGCATTACTCAAAAAGCAATAAGGAGGGCTGCTGTTTAACAGTTGAGAATGTCCACTGCTCTTCTAGATGACTCATGTTCAGAGCCCAAGGCCTGTAACTCCAGCTCCAGGGATTTGATGCCCTCTTCTGGCCTCTGAGGGCACTGCAATCATGTACATATATCCCCACACAGACATACCCATATGCATAAATACAAATGAAATAATTTTTTAAATAAATTAAAATAAAAGACATGAGGCTGAAAGAGAGTCATGTTAGGGAATACTTAGAGAAATTAGGGTGGGGAAATGATTGTGGCCATGATCATGTTTCATTATATATGTGTGTATATGTATATATGTGTATATCTTTTGTATGCATATGTATATAGATGATATCCTCAAGAATGAAGGAAAATAATAAAAGGACCCATTTTCAATTTACAAGAGCACCTAGCAAAAATATGCTGTATAATTTGAGAACTATAGTTGGTCTGAACTTTTCTAATTAGAAATCTTATTGATTGATTAGGTATTAACTTGCATCAAGTAGTCTATGCATGGGAAAAACATTATGAGAAATAATGGTTGTGCTATTTTGTTCCACTAAACATTTTAACATGTATGCATCTTTTTTTCACTCTTCCCTCCCACTAACATGTATGCATTTTATAGCATCATGTTATATACTTCACGTGTGTATAGTACCTTCCATTTGTAAAATAGAAAAAGTGCTAAGAGAAAAGTGTCATTATTCAACTGAATTAGCATAAGTTAAAATATAAAAATCTGAAACTGTATTATCTGGATTCTGTATTTGTCTCTGCTACTTTCAAGCTGTACAATGTAAGGTGAGGTACTTCTTTCTTTTAAGGGCCAATGCTCAGAAAAGATAACGCTGGTATTTTCCTATGACATGACTAAGTATCGGACATGAAGCATAGATAATGGTTAGAAGACTATATGGTGTAAAAATTATCCAGTAAGTGTCAGCTACATTCAGCACCTCTGGTCACTGGTATGTGTACTACATAGCTATCAAATATGGAATGTCTTACCAGCCTGGCCTGGCAGTACAAGCTTATAATCCTAGCTACCAGGGAGGCTGAGCCTAGATGTTAAGTTTAAGGGCTAACATGGGCTAAATGTAGTCTATGTAAACTGCATGGACTACAGAGGAAGTTTAAAGCTATCCTAAGCATCTTAGTGAGATTCATCCTCAAAATCAAAATCAAAAGAGGTCTTGGGGTATAGTTTAGTGGTAGATTATTTGCCTGCTATATGAAAAACCCTAGGTTCAATCAGTGTATTTTAAAAAAGAAAAAAAGCATCCTTTTTAATTCAGTCACCTAACCCCCTTGACTCTTCCACTCTGTAGCAGAAATGACATTCTTTGTACATGGCTACTGAACTCGCTTTAAGACTTGAATAATACTCATTTGGTTGAGCCATTTTTTCCTAGGAAATTGTATTCATTTTTTGCAGCACACCAAGACCCTTAAAAACTAAGCAATTCTTTTCAACTTTATCCCAGAATCATATTTCCACAGACAACAAATGCTATTTGCAGCACTGCTAAAAACTCATTTATTTCCTATGAAATAAGCTTGTTCCTGATGAATTGCCACAGGAAAGGCAAGGACAATAAGGTGCTTAGAGGTTGGTAGTCTCTAGGGTGGCACTCTGCAAGGTCTGACTTTTGTAGAAACTTACAGCTTTGATATTTAACAGGTTCAGTAAAGGAGATGGCAGAGAACGCTGTGCTTGTGTTTGGCATGAAGCAGGGGAGATGGGGGAAGGGAAATGAGCCTGGAGACACAGTCAGTGAGGGAGGAGTGCTACAGGGTCCACAATGCTCCTGCTGCTTGTGGCAGTATTTAATCTAAATAAAAATCCCGGGATTGGCTATAAAATGAAGGGCTTCTTTCTCGCATACCCAGAATCTGAGTGACTCTGAAGAAGGGCAATGCATGGGGAAGGCGGGAGAGAGGAGGGAGAGAGAGTTCAAAGCAACTATTATTGTCAACAAATAATGGAGGAAATCAGTACAGGCTGCACAATGTTTGAGAATCTGTGCCAGCATCTATAGCAGGATGCCACCTGCAAGCTGGTCACTGTGACATTCTGAAAATGAAACCAAGGGGAGGCATACATGGTAACCAGCAGCTGCAGGACTCCAGGCTGCAGCAACCTGGGTAGAAAGTAACCGTTGTTGCCAAAGAACTCTCACGCATAGCCATGCTTCCCAGGGAGGCCAGTCTCCCACACTCAATGGATGATTTAGCTACACCCTCCTAGTTAACCTGCCAGAAACTGAAACATAAACTCAGGAAGACGGACAGAGAGCAACTAATAATAAAGTGGTGATTAAAAAGGAAGGACCTCAAATAGCTCGACATACGCAAAATCTGTTATCACAGTGCAAGCTCATTGTTCCCAAACTCCTGCATTGCAGGGTGGACTGATGCTTCATATAGAAAGGAAGGGAACTTTTATTGAGCCCCTTTTTGCTTTTATCAAAAGGGAGGACACAATCTTGATTTCAGACAGATATAGAAGGAAAGGGGTAAGAAAAAAAAAAAAAAAACGTTGGTAAAGCTTTCCTATTTCCAAGGAATTCCTACTGAATCCAACATACCCAAGAAAAGGCTCGATTGCACTCTCCTTCATGAGCCTATCTACCTGGCTGGAACCTCTCTGTACTTTAGACTGCACTTGAACTTTCCATCCATAACTGAGGTCCTCAAGTTCTTTGTTAGTGCAGATGCACCTCTGAGAACAGGTGACATTTTAAGCAAGCAGCTATGGCTATGCAGCCTCAGTGAAGATGATTTACAGGCAGTCCTTAAAGACCATAGTCCTTGCCCAATAAATTTTTGCTAAGTGACTGTGTAGAGCTTGTGAATGTGCAAAGTTAACATGAGAAAGAAATAGTAGAGGGGGGGCGGAATTTCTGATTTGGTTGGAGACTCAGTTGTGCCGTGTGCTGTTTATTTCTGAAAACTGTCTTATGAGAGAATGTTTTGTTGAGAACAGACAGTTCTGGAAGCTGCCTGGTGAAAGGACACGTGATGTTTCCCTGGAGTGGATGCTTAAGAGGACACATGATGTTTGGAAAGAATATAAGGATAGCCCATCAGACAATGGTTGATGACACTTCATTGATTCTCCTTGCTGGTCATCGTTGGGCTTCACTGCTGCTAGTCTTCACTAACAACACTCTTACATTGGTTTGCCTTGCTTTCTTGGCTGATCTCCACTGTGACTTTACAGAGAGAAGCACACTAAAGGACTTCTGGTGGTATTCCAACTGCTTCTTGCTGCTTCTCTGGACTAGTGTCAGTTGGTGGAGCACCACAGTTTCTTCTGGATTAAGCCACTGCTATTCACTCATGTTTGGTGTTTGCCTGGTGGACTAGACTGCTCCTGCTTATTCATGTTTGGTGTTTTGCTAGAGGACTGAACTGCTAATAACAAAGAATGGAATTGCACCCCCCAAAAAAAAACTATTTCTAAACAGGTTTACAACCCCCATTTCATATTAACCGTTCTTTTCCTCTACCTCTGGTGGGTGGTGGGCTAGAAAGAAGTTCGAAGCACTAAAGAACCATAATGAAAGTATGTTTTGAAAAATCGAAGCCTAAAAATAGTAATACCTATATGAGCTACAACACAGGACTAGTTAAAGAAAACAATGTATAAGCACATATACACAATACAAGATAACAAACTGTACAGCATCAAAGAAGCAGGTCCAAACTCTATTTGTACACAATATGCCTGGTTTTGTTTTGTTTGCTTATTTATTTGTTTGTTTGTATTAGAGAAGATGGAAGCCAAGAGTGGGAACAGTGATAAGATAGCAAACAATGGCAGTGTGCACGGGTGCTTCTGACTGTGATCGATGTCCTGTGTGTTCTCACTCACATAGAAAATTAAAACACAGTCACTCCAGATATGGTGCTCTCTGACTTCCTGTGTCGATTCCCTGTGTCCACTTACTCTCCTGGGAGACCCTATCTAGCCTGTGGGCCTTGGTACTCAAGTTTCCTACTAGAAAGCAAAAGAGCCTCTCTCTTTTCTATTTTGTTCTCTTGTTTTCTAGCTCCTACTCCATCTTCTGTCTGCCTGTCCCTGTCCCTGTCGCTCTCTCTTATTTCTGCCCTTCTCCCTATTCCTGTCCCTCTCTCTCTCCCTCTCTTTCCCTCCCTACACTTATATATCTCTTTTTCCTCTTTCTTTCCCTGACAATGAAAAGGGAGAACTTCATTTTGAGGATTCTTCACCTAGAGACCTAAGAGGGAATTTCATTTCTCTTAAAGCTTCTGGTTATTTTTCCAGAGGGCTCCATAGCGACAGCAACAATTGCTTCTGAGAGTGGCTTCATCAAATTCACCATGGCTCCATCCCTGCTAAATTGGTCTGACTGTCTCTCCATGGGTCTCTCCCACTCCCTCCCACACATAGCCTGCTCTGTACCAGACAGGGTTTATTTCAAAACTCTGCCTTCCTACTACTTAATCAGTGTGCTAATGTCTTAGCTGCTCTTAGGAGGTTTAAATCAGAATCCAAAAGGAAGAAATTGAACATCTTCCTCTTTCATGGAGTCCATACTGTTAGCATAGTGTTATTAGAAACAGTTATATATTTTTTAACAAGCAATCTTCACAAGACAACTTTAGGAAGAAGCAAGGTAGAGTACTGTGGCAACATCTAAGTTGTAAAGTGTCACCTACAGAATGACATCCTCTATACTCATCCTTATTTTTACAGTCCCCATTAGTATACCACATTTCACAGAAATACAAAAACTCTTACAAAGTTTGAAATGTATGTATAGTTAAAAGTCATCATGGCCAACCTAACCAAGATTAAAATGTAATTGCATTAATCAAAATAGCCACAAAACACATAAACCAAACAAATGGCAAAATGTGAAAATGTTTAGTGATTAACTGGAGGGAAAAAGACCACTTCTTGCATACTTATTCCATGTACCAAATGCATACTTAAGTAGCATTTTTAAATAATAGTTTCTTAAGCATATTTTAGCATTTAAGTAGTATTTATAAATCTGATTTGATGTTTTACCTCTTTTCTTTTTAAAGGAACCATGTGAATGGTTTTAGGGTAATGCCAACCAAGCTCTCAGTCTCACCATCTAAGAAGAAACAATATATTGTTGTGAAGAGTCCACAAGAGATGACCATTGAGACAGTTAACATCAATTGAAAGTCTTATTTCAGCCAATAGGACTCTACTCAGGTATTAGGGGACCCAAGTATAGCCCCAAGCATTTAGAACAAGAGAATTTTAAGGACAAAAATCATACCCTGGTATCTCCTCTGCAGCTGCAGAGAGAGGGTTTTTGTTTGTTTGTTTGTTTTATGATTTTTGTTTTATTTGTTTTGTTTTGCTGCTTTTTCTGTTTTTCTTTGTTGTTGTTGTTGTTGTTGTTGTTGTTTACACAAGCAAGCAGTTTAACAGAAGCTAAGATAAGTTAGCTGAGGCATCTTGAGCTCAGGTTCCTAGATTGGAGTTAGGTAATTTTCCACAGAATTCTCCATCAAGGAGAACAAATTCTAATTAAACCTAAAATGGCTTCAGGAAAAATAAAAGATGGAGGAACCTCTGCACTTTTTTGCCCTATCACAATATATTTGTAGCCCAGCAAAGATTGGAACACATGAGAAAGGACAAGTTTGGGGAAAATAGCTTTTGCATTTTCCAATCCCAAGTCTCCCACATAAACAAATTGCTCCAACTTTCCTCTCTAGTTCCATTCAGTGCTAGATGTGCATACACCCAGCTGGAAGCAAAGAATAGCAAGGGCAGCCTCAGGATCACCTTACTCCCCACTCCCCTTGAGCTTCATAGATTTAAAACAACAGTTTGATCTGCTTGAGGAAATATAGTGAGGCAGAGATGGAAAATGGAATAAAGATTCTCCCTGGTCGAGACAGATAGAAATGCCACTAGAAATACCAAGCGTGTCTCCCATGAACTTGATTTTTAATATTAAGACCTTTCTCTACAGGAAGACATTTGCTAGAACGTGATCTAAACTCCATTTCAAGAAGACAAGCACATGCCTGGAATTGAAATCAGGAGCTCGATTTCCAACTTGGAGGTCCTTGGCCCTCAGAGAAAGCAGATGATTTAAGTTGTGCTGGAGGCCACCGGTCTTAAAACTAAAAGAGCCTAGGTTTCCCTGCTGCCGGTTTTCCTCTTCTTTTTCCCTTCCTGGGCTTCCCAAGCAGGACACACCTTAAGCTTTGCAGCCCCTTCTGGAAGTGGGCTTTGTTCTGTTCTCTAGTTCAAGAAGCCTGCTTGAGCTCCTGCCAGCCAACAGGCCCTCCTGTGGCTCAGCCCAGAGCCTATTTTTAGATTGTCAGTGCCTCCTCTTCATCTCTTTCTCTTCCTTTCACTTCACTGATCACCTACATGGTTTTGTCCCCAAAAAGTCTGACAGTGGTATGGGAACCAGTCTGCACTACTCTCTCTTCTTCTTTTGTTTTCCCAAGGTAACCATAACGCCTTTCATTTTAAGGGTTTATTGCTAATAACTATAGTGGAAAAAAGTCAGCCCCCAGACTAGCAGTGACAATAAATACAGGGAAGTTACAAACCTGAAGAAATCCTTCAAAGTTTACACAGCATTGGTCTCCAGGCTACAGTTATGGTTCCCTTTTAAAATGGTATTTGAAAACTACATTTGATTTCTGTTCCTTCTTTTTATTTCTAAAGTTGGAACCCATTAAATCTTTTCCTGCCCAACACAGGCACAGTGACCATCCTTCAACCATAAGGACCTTTGACTCTGAGCAGCCTTCATTTTACTTGATCTCCATCTCCTGTCAAATGGGTCCTTGGGCCATCATTTAAACAAACTCTTACTCTCTATCCAAATTTCTACCTTATAGAGCCAAATTTTATTTTATTCTAGAGCTGTAACTTATAGACTTATAACTACTTGCCATGCTACTCCTACAAGAGCAATTATATTAGGAAAGATTCCATGGTAGACAGGGATGAAGAAATGATGTCAAAGGAGGGAAATATCAGACATGACAGTCATGGGGAAGAATAGAAACTGATTACTTGTGGTGTTGTAATGCCTGGCAGGAAGTCCTTGCTGAGCAGTGTCTATCCACTATCGGATGGTATCAAGTTAATATAGATTATTATTAAGAGCCATTCTAGCCCATTCTTTATACTAAGACCAGAAAAGTCTAAGTATTAACATGGACTATAAATCCCAACAGATGTGAACTGTGATTAAACATACTTGAGGAGGCAGATCAAAGAACTGCCATTTTGCATTTGGTCTGACATCCAGTCACTATGCAGGAGACACACACAGTGTGCACAGCACAGTCCTAGGTGCTCAGCAACTGTAGACAGTGCCTCTGCCTTATATGGGCTTTGCAGTGGATAAACATTTAACCAAAGCTGACTACCCATGAGCATGTTGAAAAGAAGCAGTGTAGAGAATCAAAAGCTGAAGATACCTGCTCATCACTAACAACCACCAGCACCCTGCTCCCTACTCTGGTTGAGGAGAACAAAGAGTAAGAGCAAAACAGCAGCTCCAAGTGATCCCAGACAGAATAAGGATGAGCTCGGTAACAATTTATATCCCAGCAACCATTTTGCCAAATGGATTCGGGGTATAGTTTTATATGGTAATTATATGTGTTCATTAAAAAATAGAGTTTTTTAATAGATATCTATCTATTAGATATCTGATATCTAACAGATATTAGTTTGTTTTTTAATATATAAAGCTCAGGTAGTGGAGTGACTTGTTCAGAGAAAGGCAGGAGGAGATAATGCCAGTAATACAATAATCATCACAGCAACAGCTCCACAGACAAACATGGAGGCTTTGGGTTGGGGCCTAAATGGCTACCTGAATATGTCTTCACTTGGCATTTTATGGCTTATAGGCTTATCACAGGAATTGATTAAATACTAACTGCCATCTAATTCTAAAGTCCATTTTCAACTGAGACTGTCTCTAGAATTCTTTTAACTCAAAATTCACTAGCACTCAACTGGGCTGCAGGCTATAAAAGGCCTCATTGTGTCTAACTCCCTCTAAGTACAAGAATGACTTAAAGTAGTAGTTAATGAAGAGAGGTTTTCTCCAAACTTTAGCCTCCTTCCCTGGGGCCCTGACCTCATCTCTCACTCCTTGATAATTCACTTCACTTTCCCCAGATAAGAAGGAGTTTCCCACCTAGTGTCTTGGCTGGGCTGCTTGCTAACTATTTACAATTGTATTGATGTCAGAGACGAGCTGGGCAGCCATGAAGGATTGAAGTTATAGAACGATGCACAGGAACCCTTGCCATCTGCTCCTTGCACTGGGATGTGAAGTCTCTGACCTTTCCTTTCATTGTATCACATCTCAGAAATTGTGAGACCCTTCTCAAAGATTTCATTATCTGTCTTCCTCCATTCAACCCATGCCTCCCGTGTGACTTGTGAGACTTCAGAAAAAACAGGGCCCCGTGTAACCTTCAGTGGCATTACAGAATTCCTGAGGTAACTATGCAGATTAGACCCTTCTATGATCCTGGGCAACTTTAATTTAAGGCAGCATGCTAATTGAGTACTAAAATGAGTGGTACAGGCAGCAAGAACAGAGGGAGTTCAGGGTAGGGAGAAAGTTCATGTCCTTCTCAATTCAATTTATAAAGACCAAGTCATTTTATTCTCTTTGCCCATATCTTCTCCCTTACTTGCTTTTGAAACACCCATCACTACCATCTCACAACTATACCGTGTTCCTTTCTGGTAATGATGGATGAATGGAAACTCTAGCTAAACCAACGTGAAATCTAAAGTTTGTAAGCATCCAATGAATACCTACTATGTACCATCATGATGCTTGTGTTAGTGACAGTGTAAATCACTAAGAAGCACTTATCATCCCCATGAACTTTATAAGTCAGGGTTTGGGGTAGGTAACCGTGTCAGCAAATCCCTGATGTCGAAGGTGAGAAATGCTTCAGCAGTGGGATGTGTGCTGCTGGGGAGGCAGAGGAGGAGCTGGCAGAGGGAGCACCCTGCAAACTTCAGGTGCAAGCAAGTGATACTCCCCTACAATACTTACACTTCTGAACTCCGAGAACTTTCTGGGAACCCCAAACAGAATAAAAGAGTGCATGACATGGATATGCACACATAAATTTGATGTACAAGTGGAGGTAAGGCTATGCCAGACTTCTTAAAAAGAAAATATAAAGCAGGATTATTGTATTACTGCATAGTGATAAAATGTAAAGCACTTTTCAAATGCTTTGTGGCCAATAAAATACGCATTCTGGCAAGCATTTTGTGCTTTAAAATGTTATATGCACATCACAAACACTTTCCATAAAATTTGTATTCTCCTTCTGTAATTTGAGGTAAAATCTCACTTTGTGGTGATTTTTTCTTTTTTTTTTTTAGGTCAAAACATCAGTAATCAAATGGAGGTGAAAACTAATAGCAGAAGAGATTCATTTACAGGTGAGGAAGGTGTCACCAGTAGCACCCATCCAAAAGTGTATCTAAATTCCAGGTTAGGACCCTCCTTTAAGACTAGAAACATGACCTAAAAGCCCAGGATATTTTATATCTTATCCAATGGGAATAAAAACAGCAATTTCTAGAAATATGTCACCACAAATATGTCAGTTAGTTTAGTAAGTTTACACACACATACGCACACACACACAGATATGCACATGAACACACACATATGCACATGTGCACACACATGCATTTTCTCCCATTTCCAAGTTAACGATTTGGTCAAGCTTCATGCACAAGTCTCTGTCATGAGATAGATACACTGGCCGTAATTAAGCTTCTGCTTCAGGTTTCTCATCAGGTAACCAGGTGACAACTGAAACAGGAGTACTGACTGCTCAAGCCACATAAAGCAGCAGTGATGCCACTGTCCAAACTTTTTCTGAGATAGCTTAAAGAATGGCGGCAACGTCTCTGAGCCATGAAGAGTCCTTCAGTGAGAGCCACTGTCACAGAGACTGGTCTTCTGTTGTTCAAGAACTACCCGTGCACCCATGGAGAGATGAATCTGAAACCTCACTCCTGAGTTCACACTCAATGCAGTGATCGTGATAAAGAGAATCAAGGTAGATCATTAGAACCTCCATCTGTCATCTGGAAAAGAATTAAAAGTGAATAAAAGAATTTGCACTCAAGTCAGAAACACATTGACAGTTCTAAAAAATAAACTGGAGTAGTCTTGAAAACAATCATGAAAGTGGCTATATCAGCAAGCCATCATTTGAATATATGCAAAAAAGAAAGATATATAATGGCATAGAGATTACCTAGATTAAAACTTGGTAAATATTTGCCAGTTTTACACACACACACACACACACACACACACACACACAACTATAACTGTTCTCTTGAAGTTTATTGCTTTGGAGAGTTATACAAAATAATATCCTTTGGGATATGTTGATTTAGGCTCTATCTCCTTTACTACCCATCATTACTCAGTGACATCATTCTTTACGTCCGTGTCTTATTGACATTATTAAGGTAAGTCCATCTTCCACTCACTTGTTAGACATGTTTAGCATTGTTGCCTATTTCCTCTGTCTCAAAATGTGTCCCTTGGCCTTTGTGGAAAAGTTTCCATTCTGACTTTCCCTTTCCCTTTCTAAATTTCTCTCATGGACCTTCCTTTTGAATTGCAATGGCACAGCCGTCCCATCCTGGTCCTCTTATTTGGCAAAACTGCCTCCTGATAATTGTATTCTGCCTCTCCCTTCATTATTATAACTTCATAGGCCTTTATGAAGAATTAATACAAACGTAAGATGACATTTCCCACTTCTAAGTAGTAGATTTTTATGTACTTGGGCCATATATTCATTAAGATGAAAAGACTCGGTAAAATAAACAACTCTGAGTGTCAGGCTGTACACATGGGTCTGTTCAAGCTCTTGGTATACCATTGCTTCTTTGAGCATTTCTTTTGAGATCAAATAATCTACTCCAATATGAAACTCATTTATATTGTCAGTACCCACAATCTATCTTATAACAGGGATACCATCTTCTTTAAGGGACCCTACGATAACAATGACAATGTTTGCTAGGTTACTTTGGAAATGAAATCTAGAGGACAATTTTTTTATGGTGTCTGTCATCAACATGTAAAGAAAACGTAATCTAAGAACAGCAACTTGAAACATTACCTGTGGTTTTTCCTTCCTGTCTTAAAAACTTTTTTTGCCTTTCCCTCTTCCATTTAGTGGAAATATTCAATTACCTTACAGGAATATCATTATAGCAAGGCATGAAAGGTCAGAATTGTTTTTGAGACTCAAAATAACATCTTGAAATGATTTCTAGAGAAAATTGTTGGAGAAATCTTTTGATCTTTTGTGTATTAAAATCTTGGTAGTTATTTTGTCTGTCTGTCTATCTATCTATCTATCTATTTATCTATCTAAAGTATCAAAAGCAAGAGCTTGATAGATACTGGGGCTAAAGTTTATTTACTATAATAAACACAGGGTCATGAAAAACAAGAAGGCTAAGCCACCTTGCAGCAGAACAGGTAATGGTTCCAGCAGCTGGAATGAGAGATCAAACAGGGCAAGGAAGAGCTTAGATGTCAAACATTCTGTGAGGAAAAGTTCCTGTCCTATGTTCTCCATCAAGTTTTAAGGTGAAGAAAGTATAATGGAAATTCCAGAAAACTTTAAGATTCTAAGACTAGAGAGGATTCACCCTTGTGGACCAGATAAGGACCAGCAAAGAGTTTTGATGTCAGCCTTCAATAGGCGGCAGCAGCTCTAAGTAGAAAACAAAGGTCCAAGTCCAGCTGACTCCCTGTAGTCTGCCACCTTGGAAATGTCTTTGGGAAAACAAGGATTTTCTCACATGGCAGGAGATCTAAGCAGCCTGCAGAAAACATGTAAAACATCTTTTTTTTTTTTTTTTTCTGTAAGACAGGCTTCACATATCTCTTCCTGGCCTTAAACTAACTATGAAGACATTACAGTTCCCAAACTGTGATCATCCTCTTCCTGCTTCCCAACTGCTGGGATTATAGGTGTGATCCACCACACCCAGGAAACCTATCAGTTTCTATGAGGAAGCAGAAGAATGATATGACTTTAACTCTGCAGAAAACACTCTACAGAAAACACAAAAATGTGTACTCTCCTGTGGACGCCATGGAGGATGAAGCAAAGATCAAAGACCAGATAGCCTAACTAAAAAGTGTTCATGCTACATAAACTTTGTGAGCTAGGAACTCAGAAAGATAAAATTAAGAGGAGAAAACCCTAAGTTCATCCTGGATTTCCTAATATTAAATCTTTATATCAGTAATGATATAATTATGCCATGAAAATATATTAATTTATATCTCTACAACTCTAATCTCTCTCTCTCTCTCTCTCTCTCTCTATATATATATATATATATATATATATATATATATATATATATAAAATCTATTTATCAATCCATCTTCTATCTATCTAACCATCAATCCATTCACTCATCTACCTATTGAGGAAAACAGGTCTGTGTTGCTCAGGTTGGCCTCAAATTTCAGGACATAAATAATCTTTTTGCCTCAGACTCCCACATAGTTATAAATAATGTACATGCCCTTGCATTCATTTGTGATCTTAGAATCTACAATTCTTATATGTATTTTGCTAAGCATACTTTTAAAAAATGCAAACACGTCTTTCCAGGAGTTAGTGAGTAATCTCATCTGATGAGCAGGTGCCTTAGCATATCCAATACACCAGCCTGTTGAAGTCACCAGTGCAACTTTCAGTATCTTCTCCTTCCCTCTTTCTCCAAAAGGCATCCCAGAGGACTTGAAGAAAGAGCCAAATAGGGGCAGATCTTGAGGAGAGTGAGGAAGACAATCCAACCCCCTTACCCTTGTTCCTGAAATTATGGAGTGAATATAGTGTTTTCTAAACAACTCCTTGCACAGAATGGAAAAACCCTTAGCAAACTGAGTAATCATATAAATCTCCCTCAGAGTCACTTGTCCAGCTTCCAGCCTCAGATCCACTGCTGAAGAAGAAGAGAGTAGCACTAGTTTAGAGCCATTGTTCACCAGCCCACTGTCATGGTGGCCATTTCTTGCGGGTCTACCTAAAGCAGCCGCTCCCTCCAGCTGTGTGTCCTGCAGGCTCCCAGACTTCTGCTGCTGAATAAGAACGTGTACCCTTGCCCCCACAGCCTCCAGTTCCACAGTTTCTCAAGTGCTCTCTTCAGAGGCCTGTGAAGCTGATCTAGAATCTTATTGGATTAGGTCTCTCCTGTAGCTGAACCCTTCCAACTGTGAAACAGATCGGACTTCCTCAAGGCACATCCTATGGAGTCAAGAAAGCTGAGTGTTAAGACCTAGAGTTTACATTCAGGGCCTGGGCTTTCTAAGTATTTGAATTGAATAACTTTAGCCTCTTGGAATTAAGTGGGAGTTTCATCACCTAGAAAACCCAGGCAATTCTTGGCTAGTTGCACTCCCTCAAGGCAATGTGAAGATTACAATAAATGTGATTAGTGGATGTTTAAACAGAGGTTAGTTGGGACATGCTTCAACATTAAATCTGAATGGTGTCCAATTCCACTTAAAAAAAAAGTGAGCAATGTGCACTGTAGTTGAATTAAAGATATATTGATATTTTATAAAAATAACCAACCACAGTGGGACAGGGAATGCATTTGGAGAAACAAACCTTGCCTTGTGTATTTTCCCTGTACTCCATCTTAAATGGAGTACTTGAAATCTCATTAATTGCCTGCCTTTGAATTTTCTTATTCTGTCTTGAATAGGAAAAGAAAATGTTGGTGAATTTTGCAGGGAGAGAATCTTTAGAACCAATCAGGATGGAGCATTTACCACGAGCCAGGCAATACTGTGGCTACAACGAACATTAAAACCAGGCCAATTATTTAGAGAAGCCAAAGCTATTTAAAGAGACTGCAGTAGGGCTGAATAAGTGAAATGGAAACTTCTACTTTCTTTGGAAAGGGAGTTATGTCAAATGTTGTTTTGCTGGGGCACACAGGTGAAATGATGTCTTGCTAAAGCAAACACGTGAAAGAATGTTTTCCTGAAGCAGACACAGGTGAAAGGATGTTTTGATATAGCAAATACATGAAAAGACATTTGATGAAGGAGTATAAATGTGACCCCACAAACAGTGGGAGATGAGCCTTGAGCATTGGTTTGGTTAGCTCAACCTCGCTATTCTTTGCCAGCGATACACATGTATTGCTTTACCTTACATAGCATTGAGCTCAACTCAAGAACTACTCTTGAGGTTCCTGTGCTAGCTTGCAGCTTCTGTGGTCTCTCCTCAGGCTAGTTGGCAAGCTTGGTGGTTTCTTCGGGATTGAGCTTCAGCTGCCAGTTTGTGCCTGGTGTTTACCTACCAAGAGAACTGGACTGTAGCTGCCAGTTCCTGTGTAGTATCTGCCTGCCTAGGGGACTGGGCTGCAGCTATTGTCTTATTTGGTGTTTACTACGGGACTGAACTGCTGAGAAAGAACATCAAGACATCTGGGGAAGTTGAAGAGGATGATGGGGAGGACCAGGTCTATCCTCTCTCTTTACTTCTCAGCTACCATTCTCCTGGACCACATACTCTTAGCATAGCACACCATGCTGCCAGAGCCCCAAAGCAATGAGATCGAATATCCAAGAACTGAAACCTCTAGAGGCAAGTCCTAAAATCATCCTCCATTCTGATGAGGTCAGTTATTTCAGATATTTTGCTGTTATGAAAGAAAGTCAACTAATACAGGTATACACTCAAGTCAATACAATATGATAGGAAAATGCTCTCCAAATTATATAACAGTTGCTGAATAGGAGTCCAACAAAACAATACATGTGGGGTAAGGCAAAGAAACAAAAATAAAAATAGGTGACTTTCAAGCTGTCATAGTCTAGGTCATCAAGGTCTCCAGGAGAGAAGTGAAGACAGACTTGTGGATATAATTAAGATGGGGCAAGCATGACTTGAGGAGTTGTGTCTGCAAACAGATGTACAAGGCACACCATGAGCTTATAAAAAGGCACAGAAGGGAACAAAGGCCTCACTTGGGAAAAGTCCAGTGTACCCAGCTAAATGCTGTTAATTTTTATCCACAAAGACACTGAAGACTTCAATGAGGGGAGCAACTTGATTGCAGGGAGGATGGGTTTTAGACAAGACCAAGGAAGTCCCCTGGAAAGGCAGCTGTTGTAACAGTAGAGACAAGATAGAGAAAAGGGACTTAATCTAGACTCAGCAAAATGCCCTCTTTTCCCCCAAAGAGTAATTGATTAAAAAATATTTATCAGTGGGATAAGATAAAATATAGATTGAGCCATATGAAATGGCCATTTCTGTAGGTCAGTGGTGGTTGAGCATCAGCAATTTCATATAGTTCAATCTAATATAAAGCACTGCCCATAAGCTACTCCGAATTTAGCAGAGACAAAGGAGCACATATCTCCCAAAAAATCAAATTTCTAGTGCCTAGGATCATATCTGTGTAACTTGCTTTATACATTATCGACAACAGAATTGCCCATAGCTAGATTCTTAATGCTCCAACAAGAGAGGAGAAAACTGTCAAAAATATTGCTTAGTGTTTGCTTCGGCTTCTGTCTCCTCTTTGTTGTTTGCTTATTTAGAAGTGTGTTATAGATGGCAGAAAAAAAAAGTCACATGTAGGTAGAACAGGGAAGCAAAAGAGAGTGAGATTTAAGAGGGTGGGGAGAAATTAGAAACAGGGCAGTATTTGCCAACTGCTACCTGAGACCCAGCCACAGTGTAGGAGTACATTGCCTCAGGAAATTCATAGAGGGTCCCTGGGATATCAGCTGGAAAGAAAAGCAATCCAGCATGAGCAGAAGAGATCTGATACAGAGGAAAGGGGCGTTGGGAAGAAGCAGGGGAGGCACAGGGGAGATGTCCTTTCGCTCCCTCCTCCCAACTAGCCCTCAGTGCAGGGGGACTTAATTTTAATCTGATCTCAGTTCTAGTTCTTTCCCTCACAGTCCTACCACGTATCTAACTGCAGATTTGAATACATCTCCCTGTTCTGAAAGGATAATTCCTTTACACCATTGTCTCTTTAGATTTAGAATATGTGGAATCTGCTTCCATGCACTGATTCTTTCTCTCCACCCTAAAGAAGGAGTCAATCTCCTGTTCGATCATTTTCTCTTGTTCAGTTCTCACATAAATCACACACACACACACACACACACACACACACACACACACACACACACATCTATACATACACTGTTCTTTGTGGAATGAAAATTAACATGAAACTGTTCTATTCAAGGAACCAAGACTCTGTTATCACACCCCACAAAGTGTTAAGTTGCAATTTCCACCATGTGGTGCTACTCAAAGCAGCAAAAGAAGGAGAGAACTCTGAAAAGGCACAATGCAAGCGAGCCTGAAAATGTCGAGGGTCTGTTCTCACACTGCCTCTCCACACCGGCACCCTCACTCATGCCTTATGGAATGCTACAACTCTTCAGAGAAATGAGCTCACTCAGTGAGCACATCCCTTTGGCTCCCCTCCAGACCTAGAAACATTCACAAAACACAGAGGGAATACGTTGTCCTAGATCAAATTGTATCTTGTGATCAAGAGGAGGTCTTGAGGAAACATCAGCCTAAGAGTGAAGGTCCAGACCCCTTGTCTGACTACATCTGCCATTACAACCAGCTCCAAGGAAGCACCATGGCCTAAGGTTTATAAGGGCAGAAGAGGCCTTACTGAAGATCCCTGTTGAAGAACCCCAAGATAACAGGCAGGTCGTCTGCAGACTCTTGCTCTGATGAACGGATGACTGCTGCCGGCTTGTTAAGTTGGCAAGCTGGTCATGAGACTTTACAGCTGCTCCCATACAGACATTGCCTCATGAACCTGGATAGCATTATGACTTGTGTAAGCCAACAGTGAAGTAGTATGAGCTCTGATCTCTGGCTAGAGAGCCTTGTCTGCTTTCTACTGCCCTTAGCTAAACGGAAACCACATGAAAGAGGTCAGTAACCTGATAGATGACAGGAGACAATGGCTTCCCACCCCTTCCAACAGGCAGCTGACTGGCAGACAATGTGAGTGAAGCTGAAGCCTTAACTGCCAGCTGAATCTAGATTCAAGAACGAGGCCAGTTGAGACCAGCGGGAATTCTCCAGCTGATCTCAGACCAATTGTGAACTAAATACTAGTTGTTATTTAAAGCTGCCAGATTTTAGGGTGTTTGCTATCTTGAAAAAAAAAAACTGGTGGAAAGGTAGTTGGACAAGTCACAATAAAAACATTTAGAATCTCTACTGAAGGAGAAAGGATCTTTTTGATTTTCAGAAAAATATTAAATTTTTCTGCTACAGTTTCTTTGTAAAGCAGTATTTCCAAATGGCATTGTGCATTTTTCTATTTCTTTAACAAAGTAAAAAAGAGTGCAACTTAACCTTTCTTCAAAGCTATAAAATAGAGGAGTCTCTCAGCAGGCTACAGTTGCAGGACAACTTCAAGGCACTAGTGAAGTCTACAGAGAAACACTGACGTGACCAAGTAATTCTTTTTTTTTAAAAAGGGGGTATTTATGATCATCTCTTACTTTGTTCTGTACTGTTATAGAAAACATTATGATTTTTAATGAGTGGTGGGGGAAGGATGATACTCTGCGTGGTGTTTGAATGTGAAGTCCCCATAGGCTCATGTGTTTGATTTTGTGGATCCTAGTTGGGCACTCCTTCAGAAAATCTGGTTCCTTTGGGAGATAAGGCCTCTGCAAGTGCATCACTAAAGGCAGGCCTTGTTCTGTAGCATGGCCTCATTTTCCTATCTGCTCTCTGCTTCCTGACTGTGGAAGGAAGGTGACAAGCCAGCTCAGGCACCAGCTGCCAAGTTTGCCCTGAAGTACGGATGGTATTGTCAAACTGTAAGGCAAAGTAAGCCTTTCTTCTCCTAAGTCTCCACTTGTCAGGCGTTTGGTCCTAACAACAGGAAGAGGAACTGATGCACTCTGCATTTCACAGATCTCATCACTGATTTTGTATGCTTACTCCAACTGTTAGGATGTCTCTCTTACTGTGTTACTGGAGAGAAGGCTCAGTCACTAATAACTAGGCTCACAACCAAAAATTTAGCTAATTTAGTCTAACATATAGAAAATATAAATTGAGACTAACCCCAGAAGACTTATAACCATTAAAGAAATTAAGTTATTAGAATATTTCTACAAAATATTAGAAAAATCAAATCATGAATGCGTTCAGATATGATACCATACACAAATTAGTTTTATTTCAGGAAAGAAAGCATGGTTTAGAAATCATCTTAGAAGACAGATATGCTAATTATTTTTCTTTCGTTATTACACAATGCACACATGTATCAATATAGTACTATGCCCCGTATACATAGACACAAGCATTAGGTGTCATAAAAAATAAACTAACAAGTTTAATCAACTTACTTACCTATTAAAGCAATGAACCAGAATAGTAAATCAACACAAAACAAAAAGCAACAAATACATTTTAAACTGAGAAAATCAGAGAGCCACATCTTACTATGATCATGTTTTCCTGCTTTCTTGAGCCAAAACAACGAATCCAGGAGAAAATTATTAGGATTTCTCACCATAACTAGATGAAAAGCCCTATTTCTGAAGCCACACACATTGGATGCATGATATAGAGAAATCATCTTGGGTTGACTAGAAAATTCACCCCCTGCTAGCTAGCTTCATATCACTGAAAGTACTACACAGGATGCTGGCAGAGGAAAGGCATCACTGGCCTCATCCAGCACCAGAACCAGCATGGTACAATACTAGCATACCAGGCAAGATGTGCCCACTGGAGCAATAGTGGCATGGCTGTTTATGGGGTAACCACTGTTCTCTTGATTGGATTGGAGGCTCGCTCCATAGGAGGGAATTTATGCTTGGCACTGTAACCATGGTCAAAATCCATGCTAGTGAAACCATAGTCTTCGGGGGAACTGCTGCTGCTTTTCTAAAGGCCAGTGTTATGAATCTGCATTCTAAATGTTTATGTTTATAAGCGTGGGCATGTGCTGCTCTCGATATTAGTCAGAGTAGGTTCTAATTGCAGTGAACAGTGGTAAATATGGGAAAAAAGTGACTGAGTGCTCAATCATGGGTGGGGCATTTATATCAACTTGCCCCACCCCAATTCACTCACAAAGGCTCCAGAATGCCTAGAAAGAAAGTGCAGAAAGGATGCAAAAGCCAGAGGATGGGAGCAGTGCTCTGGAATAATGTCTTCTGGACATAACAGGATTGTTGCACTTCCTCATCAACACGTAATAGCTGCTATTACCTGTTTAAAATTCCAGTTTGGATCAGACAGGGCCCTGAAGGGCCCCATTGCATACCCGAGGAGCTAAAGGAAGTTGATGGCTACTGTGGGATATTTTATTTTGCAGGTAAGTTGCTCATTTCTGAAGGATGACCCCACACCAATGTGTATGTTGGGACCACTAATTTGATCCACTAAGTTAAAAGTAGATACATAATAGGTAGGTAGATAGATAGATAGATAGATAGATAGATAGATAGATAGAGGAAAGATAGATT